>VDFB02292527.1:36766454-37449920 GCA_007258455.2 Sequoia sempervirens | reverse complement strand
TAATATCTTTAAGGTTGTATATGTCGAGGATATTGAGAAAATTGTAATAAAATAAGTTGTAGGTTGTCGGTGATGCAGTGAATTTCAGCATGGTGGCTAGCTCAGTCTATTGATGATAAGAGGTTGTGGATTAAAGGGTTTGTTGACAAGTATATCTAGTTTATCCACATAAAGTTTTAGAGGTTCGCATGAAGATTTGATTGAGTTGTGAGTATCTGTGTTCTGACAGTTGTTTTGTTGCTTCAGTTGGTGTTCCTGAAAGAAGATGATGTGATTATAGTAATTTGATTTGTTTCAGATGTTTTTTTGGTGATTCATGATGCTTGTGGATGTTTCTAGATCATGCTCTATCTGTGTTTTTGGTCTGCATTGATTGTTGTGCTCACGATTAGTGATTTTCTTCTATATGTTCATGTTTTTCATGATCATGGCCGACAGGGTGATTGTAGCATGTTGAGGATCTTTGAGGCATAATTGTTTAAGGTTTTTCATATTTGAGACATGTTGTTTTAGGTCCTTGCTATGTTTTGGACGACATTTTTTGGTGTGCATTGATAATTGTTTATTGATTTGGGTCGACAGTTTGTAACACATTTTATATTTTGTTGGGTCGACATGTAGTTGATGTCATCCTTAGTTGATGATCTATATAATCGATTGTTTATACCATTTGAAGGTAGTGGAGTGTGAAGTATTTCGTGTGTTGTGTGTGAATAATGTTCTAATTTTAGAAGGAACAAGTAAAGTGTGAAGAAGAGTGCGCAAATGTTTATGTGCTTAACCAGAACTGTAATTAGGCATTAGCAGATGTTATTTTCTTAGTTCAAAATCTCTCGGATGTAATCCGAATGTTTTTGTAAGATAGTGAGTCTTCTTTTGGGAAGTAATCCTTTTTTTATTTGAGCAGTGAGCTCTAGGCAATGTGCCTAAATGCATGTGCATTCTCCATTTATAATACTTTTATACTTTTAATAGAGTATAATCTTGTGGATTAACCTCCAACATGGTTTTTCCCCTAATAGGGTTTCCACGTAAAAAATATTGGTGTTATGTCTATTTTTGATGTGGTGATTGTTTATGCTTTCATGTTTATATATCAGATTTGAGAATAAGTTTAATTTGTATAATTTTTGTGACAACTGATTCACCCTCCCCCCTTCTTAGTTGTCTACCCTTACATTGCCAACAAAATGAAGTTGCAAAAAGAAAAAAAAAGAACTATAATAGAAATGGATAGATGCATGCTTCACTCTAGAAATATAGAAGCTAAATTTTGGGCTGAAGCAATTTGTGTTGTAGTTTATATATTGAATAGAACACCTACTTTAAGGAAGTTTTGAACATAACACCAGAAGAGGCATGGAGTGGTAGAAAGCCTATAGTATCTCATTTTAGAGTCTTTGGATGTAATGCATATGCTCACATTCCTGATGAAAAGAGGGAAAAGCTTGAAAGGAAAGGTGAGAAGTGCATAATGATTAGGAATAGTGAGGATTCAAAAGGATATAGGTTGTATAATCCTAAAACACATGAAATTCATATCAAAATGAATGTATGGTTTGATGAAGATATTGCAAGTGATCATTCTCCTATATTATCTTACTTTCCAATATTGATTGAAGAAGATAAGGCTACTTATACTAATGATCAAAATCAATATGTGCATTCTTCTGTAAGGGGAGAAGGAACATAAGTTGAAGAATCAAGTGAAAGTGATGATTAAGACACACAAAAGACTAAAAGCATTCAAGAAATCTACCAAAAAGGCCCTAGGAATATGTTTGTTAACTATGCTCTTACGACTAGGGTGACACTCCAAATACATATGAGGAAATAAAAGGAAAAGATAAATGGGAAGCAATAATTCATGATGAATACAATTCTTTGGTGAAAAATGGAACTTGGGAATTGACAACTCTTCCAAAAGGTAAAAGTGTGGTTGGTTGCAAGTGGACCTACAAAATAAAGTTCACATCAGATGGAGCTATTGAAAAACATAAAGAAAGACTAGTGGCTAGAGGCTTCTCACAAATAGAAGGTATTTATTATACCAAAACCTTTGCTCCAATAGCTAAAATGAGTTCAATTTGTACAATAGTTGCTCTAGCTGCAAAATTTGGTTGGAAAATTTTTCAAATGGATCATGTAAAAAGTGAATTTCTACATGGTGATCTTAAGGAAGAAATTTACATGCAAAAACCACCAAGATTTGTTAAAAGTGGTGAAGAACATCTAGTGTGTAGATTAAAAAAATCAATATATGGTCTTAAGCAAGCTCCAAGGGCATGGTACTCCAAAATAAATGAGTACTTTATAGATGCAAGATTTAAAAGAAGTAAAATTGATTTAGATGTGTATGTAAAACATAGTGATGATAAAGTTGTTATTATTGTATTATTATATGTGGATGACTTGATTATTACAAGAGATCGCACACATAATATTGAAATAACCAAGGATCAACTCAAACAAGCTTTTGAAATAACTGATCTAGGATTGATGCACTATTTTTTGGGTATGCAAGTATGGCAAGAAGAAGGAAGGATCATGCTTTCTCAAACCAAATATTCTCTTGATGTATTGAAAATTTTTAATATTTTGAAGTAGGATTAAAATTGAGTGTTAACTCTACTTGAAAGAAGCTAGATAGAAAGTTGTATAGACAATTAGTTGGGAGTCTTTTGTATCTCACCATAACTAGACCAGATATTGCATATGCAATTGGTATTGTATCTAGGTACATGAAAAATACACACATTAATCATTGGAAAACAACTTTAAGAGAATATTAAAATATATTAAAGGCACTGTGGACAAGGATTTTGGCACCCTAATGCTTTCTTGCACTTCTAGGGTTTTTCACCTAAAAGGAGAAAGGTAGGCCAAAATGGGCAATGTCCCCACTCAAGACTAATGAAACATGAATGAAATATGATTAAATTTAATGTCCTAGATGCAATAAAATGGTAAAATCTATTGATTATTAATGTAAAACTAATGAAATGCAAGATGTTTGAAAACACACTGTGATATCCAAAATGATCTAGAAATACAAGTAAACTATAACATAAACTGATGAAACTGAAGGTGTGCACCTGAAAACTAAATAAGGATAAAATGAAGGTCTAGAATCCTAAAAAACTTGATGCAGAAGCCAACTAGGACACTTACACCAATTTGGGCGACTTAGTCCCAGATCTAGGAAACTATTAAGGAGTCGTTTCAACCAAATGGGTATCCAAATCTATAGAAAACTCTGAAAAACATGTGCAGTGGGACTAAGTCGCCCAAAGTGGTGACTTAGTCGACTTTGGCTTTTATAAAAATCCGAAAGTGGAAACAGAAGCCCTCAGTCTGCACTTCAGTTCCTGACAGTTGTTCGGTTCTAAAACTCTAATTTTTGGCACTGTAAGTGACTTTTTGTGGATATTTTGACCTAGCCAACAAGATGTCTTCAAAAAATTTGCAACTTAATCCTTAATGATTTCCAAGCCTTTAAGATACCTAAATTTGTAAACACACTTGAAGATAGAGAAAGAAATAGTGAATGTTAGGGCATGGGGGTTTTCCTTGGTCAAACCCCTTTTTAGGTAATTAAACCAAAATGAAGAAACAATGTAATGAAGCATGAAATAATGGAGTTAGAAACTTTCCATGATGATAGATCCTAATTTTTTGTAGCAATAGATGAAGAATCTGCCCTTGAATGCCTTGGAAAGCTATCTTGATGACTTAAAACCCTAGGTTGCTTGACTTGTGATGGAGAATGAATGATGAATGAATAATGAATGGTGATTGAATCAATCATGAATGAATGAATCATG
The DNA here is from genome assembly GCA_007258455.2 of Sequoia sempervirens. Classification (NCBI taxonomy): domain Eukaryota; kingdom Viridiplantae; phylum Streptophyta; class Pinopsida; order Cupressales; family Cupressaceae; genus Sequoia; species Sequoia sempervirens. The sequence goes on along the minus strand of VDFB02292527.1, from coordinate 37,446,096 downwards.
AATTAGGTTTTAAAGGACTCCTTTATAGAGAAGAGTTAAGTGAATGGCTAGAATAAGGATCATGATCAAGGGCCAAGATTAAATTAGAAAATAATTTAATCAAGGGTGGAGATTAATTGAGAGAAAGACATGGATAGATAAAGACTTGAGATGGAAGATAAGATTGGCACAGAAAAAGAGGTGATAAGAGAAATTAAATAATAAAGATTATTTAATTTAGGTGTCAACATGGGAGAAATAAATAAAAATATTAATTTTATTTATTTAAAAAGAAAGGTGAGAACAAATTATATAATTAAATAATTATAATTGGGGAGATAAAGAAAGGATAAATAATTAAATAAATATAACATTTATTTAATTATAGAGAGAAAAGGCTAATGAATAATTAAATAATTAAAAAATATATTTAATTATAGAAGAAGAGGGAAAAGCTAACTTTTGAATTAAAATAATATTTAATTCAAAAGTGGGGAGGGGGAAACCATTAGACTTAAATGCTTAATAAAAGTCTAGAAAAGTATGAAAGTCATTTACAATTATTTACAACACCTTGACAAGACATGCATTTTATTCAATTTGCAAGGGTCCAAGACCTAATGTGGATGTGTAAAACACCTCACAACACTATACCAAGGCGATATTAAGTCCAATTTATCATCAATTATTCCCAAATCAAGCAAGGACAAAGGGATACTTTTTTCGTGTCCACAGGGACTTATCAACTTGGAATTGAGTACAAATATGGAAGAGAGCCTACTTTAGTTGGATATATAAATTTTGATTATGCAAGTGACATTGATGATAGAAAATCAACTTCATGATATATATTTCATCTTGGCTCAGGACCAATTTCTTGGAGCAACAAGAAGCAAGCAACAGTATCACTAGCATCTATAAATGTTGAATATGTTGGTTCATCAAAGACATCTCAAGAAGCATTATGGCTTAGAAGAATACTTGAAGAAACACAACATTCACAAGTCTATCCAACAACTACATTTTGTGATAATCAAAGCACTACAAGCTAGCAAAAAATCTGGTATATCATGCTAGATCCAAGCATATAGAAGTACATCATCATTTTGTTTGTGATTTGATTGAAAATCAAGTGGAGTTCAAATTTTGTGGAACAAAAAATCAAATTGTTGACATATTTACAAAAGCACTATCTCAAGTAAAATTTGTTAAATTTAGAAACTTGTTAAATCTCAAGGAAACTTCTATATAGTATTTTTTTGTAATATCAGGTCTCCAAATAAACATTAGGGGGTTGGGGAGGGAGGGGGGGAGGTTGGAGATAATGTTTATTTGTGGAAAGTATATAAAAAAGTCTCAGTTGTAAAGATGATATTTATCCAATATTCCAGAATATGGAAACACCCATATTCTTCTAGATTTTTCTTTTTTGAGACTTCTCTTAGTCTTTCTGAGATATTGTAGAGATCTATGTGGGTCTATAAATACAACATCTTTTCCATTGTAAATATCAAGAAATCATCAAGTTGTTTTGTAATTTGATATTCAATAATATATTGAAGTGTTTCTTTTTTGTTGCAGTCTTCCCCTACATACGAGCTCCCTACTACCATATGTGTATTTGGGCTTCAAATTCACCGCCAACAATTCACCATCAACAAATTCACCTCCAACAATTTATCGCCAACAATTCATTGCCATGACAAATTTCTGGTGGTGAATTTTCCACAAGATGAATTTATCATGACGATGAATTGTTGAAGATAAATTTATTGATAGTGAATTGTTAGCGATGGATTTTTCTAAAACCATGTATTTGTTGTCACTGGCTATTTCTTTATTGACCACATATTATGCATATTTTGATATGCTACGCCCTTCGTTTCCTCTATTCTATTTGTCTCTGATAGACTTAGTATGTCTACTTCTTCCCCTTTCAATTCTCTTGATGGTTGTGTAATTGTCCTGTAACAAACATTTTATTTATTCCTCCTCTCAATCCTTCTTGTATTGATTTTTTTATCCTATTGTGCTCCACTACTCCTCTTATCTTGTTTTTATTCATAGCCTTCTCTTTAATTTTCTCTATGCATATAATTTATTGCAGTAGTGTTTATTTCCTTCTTCCACACCTTTCATTCATGCCTACACCTTCTTGCTCTTCTATCAATCTATTTTAAAATGTTTTAATTACCAGACTCTTCTCTGCCCATTCACTACACAACCCCACTTTTCATTTCTTTTCTTTTTTCTACATTCTCAGACCATTCAAGGTATAGCGTGACTCTCCATGCTGGCAATCAACAAATTTATAAACTTGAATAAAAAAGAATGATAAATACTGACATGTGATATTTGAAGAATAGATATAGTAAAAAAAAATATAATTAAACATATTATTTTAATTTTCAAACTATTTTATATTAGTCAACCATAATTTAAAAAATATTTCACATATTTTACAACTTCTATTTTTTTTAAAATAAGTTATATATATGATTAAAATAATCCATGGTGAAACTAAAGTTGGCTTGTTCCTACTTAGTCTTGGTTGGCGTGAGGCGCAATCCAAATTTGTGATTTTTTCCATTTGTATATTCACACTATTTTTTTCTAATCTATATATTCCCTTTGTTTATAATCACGTGAATTCGTATGGTTTGACCGTTGTTGAGCACATGCATGTATTTCCTTTTGTTAAATCACGTGAATTCATATGGTTTGACCGTTTGAACAGTTGCTAAAATATTGACTGTCGAATGTTTGATTGAAACATTCGTCAAAGATTCTATCAATAATTAATTATCATATCAATTCAGTCAAGATATTCGATAGGCCTTGCCAAAACAAACAACACAAAAAAATTTCTTATAGAGATGTCAATAGCCTTAACAAGAGTTCTTATTTCTTCTGATTCTTTTTTTTTATCGTAGACCTATAAAACATGAAAATACCACATTTTTTAAATTTTAATTATGGTTTTTATTATATAATCTAAGAATTTAAGATGGTTTAACTCATATTTGTTTGTAGTATAAATAATATTCGAATGTATCTAGGATTTAAACATACAAAGAAATCATGTTAAAAAGAGCAAAAATTAAAGAACTAAAGTATCATTAGATGTGCAATTCTAAGCATAACAAATGTGTTACTTTGCATAGAGTGACATTAGTAAATTCACCTAAAGTAATTTTAGAATCATTGTAGTGATTTCATTTTCAATGCCTACTAGAACTCACAATTTTGCTACTACGAGAAATATATAAATTTATATGATATCTCTCTTGTCAAAACCTACATTTTGATGTCCCAATACCACCTACTATATTTTCCACCATTCAACAAACTATCTTTGTTCCTAAATAGTACTATGAAGTATAAAAGTTAGATTCTTTCTAAATCACACCTCCCTAATATGGAGGCTGTTGGTCCCTAAAAGCTCATTGACTTGATGAAAGAGAGGAACTATACCACCTCAAGTAGCATCATGTATGCCACCTTGCCTTGCATCACAATACAAACGCAAGTCAAAACTTGATAAACCTCTCTCTCTAGTTGTTCATGCGATGTAAAAGTGTGTTGCTCGAACATAGAGGAACTTGTTCAACATTGGTTTTCTCCCCTTAAAAAAATTTTGTGTTGCCATTGAACTTTCCATGAAGATTCAAGACCTCCTCAAGATTCTCTTTACCATGGTAACTATATAGCATGAAAGATTTCCACCTTTGATGAGGTATTATTTGTTTCCCCTCCTATAGAGCTTTACCTTTTGGCCATATGTAAATGGATTTCTTAAAACAATGTCACACACATATAAAGCGGCAAAATCTACCACTTTTTCATCAATAATTTAGAACCAACTAAAAACCTCAATTTATATTATTTACCAATACACTAGAAACTTCTTTGACCCAACCCAACTTATAATTATTGTGTTGTTGAATAGTTTTAAGGCTAATTTTATCAACCAAATCTTGATCAAGTAGGTTAGTTTAAGAACAAGAATCAAATAAAAGCATCAAAATTGATACCGTATAAATGCATCTTGATGTTAAATAATGTTTATTTTTCTAACAAATAAACTTTCCTAGTATTGCAAGAAAGCTTAGAATCTCCTTCAAAACTACATCTAATTACTATAAATATTAGTCTTTTTCCATTCTCGGGTCTTTCTTTTGAGGAATCTTTTTCAAATACAACTTTCAACAAGAGTACTCATTGTTGGTTCTTTTCCAATTGACTCCATGAAATCCTCTAATGTGTAGCCAATTTGTATGCTTAAAGATTTCAAGTAGTTGGCCAATGAACATGAGATAGCTAAAATACTACTCCCAATGCACTCCACATTCTACAAGACCTAGGAGGGTGATCCTTAACAATATCATATGAAGTGGTACTCAATTCATACTGGGATATTAGATAGGCCTTGCCAAAACAAACAACACAAAAATTTCTTTTAGAGATGTCAATAGCCTTAACAAGAGTTCTTATTTCTTCTGATTCTTTTTTTATCGTAGACCTATAAAACATGAAAATGCCACATTTTTTAAATTTTAATTATGTTTTTTATTATATAATCTAAGAATTTAAGATGGTTTAACTCATATTTGTTTGTAGTATAAATAATATTCGAATGTATCTAGGATTTAAACATACAAAGAAATCATGTTAAAAAGAACAAAAATTAAAGAACTAAAGTATCATTAGATGTGCAATTCTAAGCATAACAAATGTGTTACTTTGCATAGAGTGACATTAGTAAATTCACCTAAGTAATTTTAGAATCATTGTAGTGATTTCATTTTCAATGCCTACTAGAACTCACAATTTTGCTACTATGAGAAATATATAAATTTATATGATATCTCTCTTGTCAAAACCTACATTTTGATGTCCCAATACCACCTACTATATTTTCCACCATTCAACAAACTATCTTTGTTCCTAAATAGTGCTATGAAGTATAAAAGTTAGATTCTTTGTAAATCACACCTCCCTAATATGGAGGTTGTTGGTCCCTAAAAGCTCATTGACTTGATGAAAGAGAGGAACTATACCACCTCAAGTAGCATCATGTATGCCACCTTGCCTTGCATCACAATACAAACGCAAGTCAAAACTTGATAAACCTCTCTCTCTAGTTGTTCATGTGATGTAAAAGTGTGTTGCTCGAACATAGAGGAACTTGTTCAACATTGGTTTTATCCCCTTAAAAAAAAATTATGTTGCCATTGAACTTTCCGTGAAGATTCAAGACCTCCTCAAGATTCTCTTTACCATGGTAACTATATAGCATGAAAGATTTCCACCTTTGATGAGGTATTATTTTTTTTCCCTCCTATAGAACTTTACCTTTTGGCCATATGTAAATGGATTGCTTAAAACAATGTCACACACATCTAAAGCAGCAACATCTACCACTTTTTCATCAATAATTTAGAACCAACTAAAAATATCAATTTATATTACTTACCAATACACTAGAAACTTCTTTGACCCAACCCAACTTATAATTATTGTGTTGTTGAATAGTTTTAAGGCTAATTTTATCAACCAAATCTTGATCAAGTAGGTTAGTTTAAGAACAAGAATCAAATAAAAGCATCAAAATTGATACCGTATAAATGCATCTTGATGTTAAATAATGTTTATTTTTCTAACAAACAAACTTTCCTAGTATTGCAAGAAAGCTTAGAATCTCCTTCAAAACTACATCTAATTACTATAAATATTAGTCTTTTTCCATTCTTAGGTCTTTCTTTTGAGGAATCTTTTTCAAATACAACTTTCAACAAGAGTACTCATTGTTGGTTCTTTTCCAATTGACTCCATGAAATCCTCTAATGTGTAGCCAATTCATATGCTTAAAGATTTCAAGTAGTTGGCCAACGAACATGAGATAGCTAAAATACTACTCTCATATGCACTCCACATTCTACAAGACCTTGGAGGGTGATCCTTAACAATATCATATGAAGTGGTACTCAATTCATACCAGGATATTGTTGAAAAACAAAAATGTTCTCATGAAATATGCCAAGAATTACTTAAAAATTTGTTCAAATTGGTTAAATTAGATTGGAGACTTATACATTGATGGCTTTAAGAACATAAACAAAGCTAAAAGAACAAACTAAAGAAACATAATCAAATTGTATTTATCATGAATGACCTAGGACTTCTAACCAACCTTCTTACTTAGATTGGTGCCTTAAACCCTTGGCAACAGAGTCAAAAGATTATGCAAATATTTTTTGAACAATAAAATGAGAACAAATTCAATAAAAGTCTATACACTACTACCTTAAAATAATGTTATCTAAACTTAGATTCAAATCCAAATCTCCTTATCAATCCCTGGACATCTAATAAACCTCAATATTTTTGATATAGCAATTCAATCCATTACTTTAACAAAAGACATACAAGAAACATTTAGTTGCACCAAAATGAAAAGATGAACAACAAAAGATCATTGATCAATTTTATTCATGAAAGGAAAAAAATGTAAATTGGAGACGCCTTTGAATCCTTCACAATATATTCATATTTTGAAAATGTATGTCAATGTAAAAAAAATTGCATTTGTATTTTCCTTCTTCCTTGAGAAACCTAGACAAAGCTAGAACAAGCTAAGATAGAAATTTCCTACTTACAAAATTCCAAGATCCTTTCAAAATGGCTCAAAATTCCCTTTTATAGAGACAAGGGAGAAATAATCTTGAATCCATGGACAAATATCACAATTTCATTTGACAACTTGTCTGAAGAATTAAATCAAAACTAGTACAACTGCTTTACAAAAAGCAAAAGGTACAATGCTAGAAGACAAAAATAGTTGTAAGTTGAATGTTGCAAAAAATACTCCTCTAATTTTCATGATGAGAGGAAGTGGGGGTGCATCGTTTGTCAATTGTATTTCTCCACTTATACTACAAATGTATCTTCTAAAGGCCACGGGGACGCTAGAATTCTTTTGACATGATTCAAATGATAAGAATATTCTTCCTCGGTCCACTTCTTTGCATCATCAAAAAACTTTACTAAACCTACCTCTAACTCTATCAAACTATCTATAGCACCATTCAACTTGTTCATATTGATATCTTCTACAAAATAGAACTAAATGTGGGAGATAAGTTAATATTGAATTCAACCCTCCACACCTTATAATCCTTTATCTTTCCATCCTCAAAAAAATTAGGCATAATGTCATCCTCATGATCATCAAAAAATACTAAGGACTACTCCATAGTAAGTTGATAGCTCTCATGCATAACGATGTTGTCCTCAATAGTATCTGAATTATCTAAAATGATACTTAACTCAATAGGAGCATCAACATCAAAATTTTCTCTATCATCTTTTCAATTATTTGTTTCTTTGGGCACCAAATATCTTGGATGCTCTTGAGCCTAGCCTTTATTGGGACATGAAAGGTATGGGCAATAGCAATTGAATTGTACCCATTCCAAGCATTTTCTAGGTGGCCTAAAATGCATGATATCATGTGATGAAATATGCTATCAACAACCTTTGAAATATTTTTCTTTATATCCACCCTTGTTTTCTTCTCTATTTATTTTCTCTCTACCAACTCCTTCAATTTATTCACCTCAAAAGTAAGGGTTATCTTTTCTTAACTTTCCTTATCCCTTATCATAGCTTGAGGTGGTGGGAGTAGTCCAATAGTAACATTGACTTGTTCCTACAATGTTAGATATAAAACATTTACCTTAGCAAGGTTTGCTTCCAATTCCCTTATTGTTGCTTATGTAAGCATAGTTGTGTTTATAGATAGTGTTGCTTATTGGAGTGCAGTAGTATCCCCCAATCTCTTGACAATCAAATTTCTAGTCAATTTATTGGTGTCATTTATGACTTGGGGTTTGTTGGTCTCAAGGAAAATTGACCAAATTGCCAAGGTCTCATACCTTGGAATGAATCCTGGCCCAAAATATAGTGCATCAGCTTGATCTTATGATGATAGCAATGGATCATCTCTCTCTTTCCTTCTGATAATATCAAATACAATTGCAAATAATATTCCCATCTTGGCATCAACAAACATCCACTTTTCCTGACAATATCCCTCCCCATTTCTGGGGTTATATTCTCCATGTCAGCATTGACTTCTTCCCATATCTCCGCTACAATTTCATCTTTATTATCCTTGTTTTGGCTTCCTCCATTTTCAACCTGAAAGCTTCGCCATTATTTTTCAAGAGGAAGTCCTTGAATTCCTAGGTGGTGTTAAACTTGTCATCTGACATAAATCTAGTGCATGTCAAGGCTTTGACATCATCCACCACTTGCCCATAAATTTCAAAATTTATTAACACCCTCTCATTGGAGGGCCTTTCAACCATGAACCTAGATGGGAGTTGCACCACTTGTATCATATTTGAATCATCTAGAAACTCATCAAGATCTAGAGGGTAGTCTACCAAATATTCTATTGTAGGAGCAATCTATTGTAGAGGTGTGACCTATTGGGGGTTTGATTTCTCTCCCACTTGTGAGGATGGGCATGGTCTATCTACCTGAGGTATTTTTAAAGGTACATTAGCCAATAAATTGGTTGCATTATCTAACATGATTCTAAGGATTGGGTCCTGAATCTATGTTTGTAAACCTTTGTAAGAAGGGCTTACTTTCTTTCTCCTCTCTTTTGCAATTTGTATCTTTACCCATTGCTCCCTTCTCTTTGTGGATTTTTATTTTGATGAGTATTTTTTTATTAAGTCCTCAATTGGGTCATAATCATGTACAAATGCAACAATTTTTTTACACCTCGTGTGTTATTACCTTTTTACTATTACCTTGTTTGGTTAAATTTATTGAATATATGAATGTATTTTATGAATCTTGAATGGAAATATGATGAATGAATGATTGATGCAATTGGATGTTTTATAATGATTCTAACTATGAAATGTATGAGGCATATGATTATGTTGTGATCAGCTAACTACTGTTATTATTTACTAACTTGAATGCAGGAACAAGTTCGAACCTCCAGAAGATAGGGGAAGTATCACTCAAGAGAAGAACTTGGTCTGGTAACCCTTAATGAGCCTAAATGAGCATTCACATACTCACACCCTATTTGGTCTTGTTAAAAAATCATAGGACAACTGAGAGGGGGGGTGAATCAGCTGTCACACAATTCAAACTTAAAACTTCAACACTTATTAATTTTGCAACCACATTGTTTTGTTATTAAGTAAGAGCATGAAGCACAAATAACAGAAAGAAAATCAACACAATGAACATCAAATTTTTACGTGGAAAACCCAATGAGGGAAAAACCACGATGAGGGTTAACTCAAAATATAAAGATTATTGAACAAAAGATCACTGCCAAGGGCTCACTACCTAGAAGAGGACTCACTGTCCAAATACAAATGCTCACTGCCTACAGAAAGGACTCACTGTCCAACATGGAGGCTCACTACCTACATATACAAAAGAGAACAAAATATCCACCACAACAACTAATGCACATTTGCAAGATTGTAGAAACCTTTAGCTTACTTCCTTCAACACACTAAAAAATGTTATCACAAATCACACACACACACTTCTGCTCTTATGATTTGTGGCTCACTTTCATCACTTTGGATCATACTGTCATACAACTCTTCACACTTTGACTTGCTTTTATACCATCCTCAGCCTTAGAAACTTTCTCCAAGGTCGGCCACAAATACCTCATTTCATAAATTCAAAATAGGTCAGAAACTCAAAATTCTGGTGGTGGAAAGGAATAAGAGTGGACCAATAAAAAATTTAACCAAGACCAAAAAATAATGTCTTAGATCAATCACATGCTTCCTTTATTTTATTCTTCGAATGAAGTGTAAACACCAACTTGGCCAAACCTAATGAAAACATAAATAAACATTAATGCACACACTTCCCAATCAGAAGATGACACGCGGATGCCACAACACACTTCCTTATTCACAAGGATACATCTCAGAATCTTCCAAATACATTTGTAGCACAACAACAAACGTCAACCACTAAACATCTTTCACCAGTCCATACAGACTATATAAACTTCACAGTAAATTACTGAAACATGACTTCTAGATCACCAATCTTCAAACCTCTTTTCGAGAGCACAAAAAAGACCTTCACAAGACATATTCTAGATCCATAAGACCTAAAATGAAATAGAGAAAAATTGCAGAGCAACAATATTTCTCCCAAACCACAGAATACCAACTCTACTAGAACAGTTCACATACTGGTGAACGTAACTTTCACATACCATCACACCAGAAGCTAAAACTTAGGAGATATCACCACTAAATCACCATTATCAAACCTTCATATCCGCACAAACATAGGATCAACACAGGAGAAATGCAGAGCACATACTGGAGAACATTCTAAACACTTTCAACATTTTTTTTTCTCTTCTTTATTTAATTTTCTCAAAAGCACTTGGAAACTCATCAAACCATCACATCTGCCACACTATAAAGATAGCTCCATGTACTCACAACATCTTAGCAGCATCTCAACCATACATCTACAATTTGCAACATACTGAATTGTGTTGACATGAATGACAACACCACCAAACTTGCTCATACCTGCAACAATCTCCCCCTTTGTCATTGATGGCAACACATGATGTGAAAAATCATCAAAGACAAAAAAAATTACACAATATCCCTGGGAGAATACTTTCTCTTCTACTACAATTGTTTTTCACATGAATTTTCTCTCCCCCTTTGATATCAATGGAAAAGATCAACAACTCTGATTACTCCCCCTTAGGAGCAAACTCATACTACAACAATGAAAACCATTTCTACCTTCCCTGCGGAGTAGACCTATTTATCACTCCAGATAAATGAAGAATTTGTGAATTCATTGTGCTATGCACCTTCATGTGCACCTAGTTAGGAGGGCTGATGACCCCCAACATCTCCCTAAGATGCTCAAAAGTATCCTTTGGAAGAGCCTTAGTAAATATGTCTGCAATTTGGTCCTTTGTTGTCATATACTCCAATCTGACCTCATTCTCCAACACTTTTTCTCGTAGAAAATGATACTTGATAGATATGTGTTTTGTTGTTGAATGCATAACTGGGTTCTTTTAAATGTTTATTGCACTCATGTTGTCACAAAAAATAGAATTAGGCTCATCACATTCCACACCAATGTCCTTTAGTGTCTGCTTCATCCACAAAACTTGTGTGCAACAAGATGCTGCAACAATATATTATGCTTCTACTGTGGATAATGAAACTGAGTCTTGCTTTTTGCTCAACCATGAAACTAATCTTCCACCAAGAAAGAAAGCACCACCACTAGTACTCTTTTGGTCATCTACACATCTGGCCTAATCAACATCTGTATAAGCACTCAAGGTGAAATCATTACTCTTAGGATACCATAGTTCATAATTCAGTGTACCTTTTGTAACTAAGGGAAATATTCAAGTTAGCATGATTATATCATAATAAATAAAAACCCAAAGCAATAATAGAGTGCAAAGGAAAATAAATGAAAACAAATGAATGATCTCACCCAAACGTCTTCATTCTCCATGGCTGACCTCCATTACACCTTCTCAACTTGCTGAAAATATGATATGCCCTCAGATTTAATGTGAACAATCTTTGACAATGCCAAGACCAAACAAGTGTTGAAGGATTCGAATGAAATGCTAAACTATGCACTATGCAACTAGTAAGCAAATATAAATTATGACTAAATATCAAAATGTCAAGAAGCTAAGATTGCCTAAGATATGAGAGATGACAAAATGAGACCAAAATTGTCATTTTATAGAAAATACAATTTTGGATGAAAGGCCAAGATTGAAGATGAGAAATTTCCCTATAATCAATGGACAATATTCAATGTGACAATTAGCAATTAGGGTTAGGCTTCAATTAGAAAATATGAATGGTCAAGATTAAATTAAAAATAATTTAATCAACGGTGGAGAATAGTTGAGACAAAGAGGAATAGAGAAGATAAGATCAATACAGAAAAAGCATTGAGTTGGAGAGAAAATCAAATATTTTTCCATTTAAATGACTAATGGCTAATTAGATAATAAAGATATTATCTAATTACAAAAGATTGTGATAAGGAGGAAAAATCTTCATTTTGAATTAAATAATGATTTTTAATTCAAAAATCAAGATATGGAATCTAATTAAATAAATAAAGATTTATTTAACTAAAAAGAGGAAAAAAGCCGGAGAATCAAATAATTAATTTAAAATTATTTGATTTATGGAGAAAAAAGCTATTTTGAATCAAAATTAATTTAATTCAAAAAGGTGGGGTCATGTGATTTATTTGGAAAGATGGAAATTTAAATAAATGATTTTATTTAAATTTGGAGGAAATTAAATGAGACGATTAAATAATTAATAATAATTATTTAATTATGATGAAAAAGATAAGGTGGTCAATAATTAAATAAATTAAAGAATTTATTTAATTATAAGAGGACATAAGATATTAATGATGTATTTAAATAAATAAAATTTATTTAAATAATCAGGAAGAATAAAATATGTGAATTAATTAAATAATTAAGAATTATTTAATTAATAGTCGAATTTGGACTATAGACAAAATATGATAAGACATAGAAAAATATGGTTTGCAGGTCTACGCCATTTTTATGTGTACATTTTTCCCCTCTTTGTCATAATGCAACCTATCATATTGTGACAAAAAAAATAAGTCAAAATATGCCCCAGTGCCAAATAAAATGAGGAAGAATGACGAGGGGGGTAGCGGTATTCCCCCTCGAGAGGACATTTGGGTTAAGAGAACACGAGTGTGCTCTTGAAATAAATGAAAAGACGAGAAGAAATGTTGATGAAGATGTAGACTAGATGAAATGTTAGAGGGGAAACGAAGAAGGGTGGGATGGGAAAGAATCCTTCAACATTTTCCAAAGTACTAATAGACGTTGCTCGAATCATCATTGAGCGGATTATTGTAATGGCCAACAAACACCATGATATGTCATAGATCAAGGTGTGCAAGGTCATACCATCACATGAGACAAACAATTGCAGACAAGCATGATCATGACTCATACTAAGAGCGTGATTGCCCCAGTCTTTTTGTCATAACCAACCACAAGCATAGAAAGAAAAATAAAGACAATAAAGACAAGTCATGAAACGTCGTTGCTCCTCTAAATCTTGTTGCCAAGACATCCTTGAGGAACTAGCAACATGATTTCCTAAAAAAGACAAGACAAGCCAATTATCATGATACGTCGTTGCTTCTCTAAATCCTGTTGTCAGGACATCGCGGAGAAACTAGTAACATGACAGTCCAAAAAGACAAAACAAGACAATCATCATGATACGTCGATGCTTCTCTAAATCCCGTTGTCAGGAAATCATTGAAAAAGTAGCAGCATGATGGAAAATCAAGCCAACCATCATGATACGTCACTGCTTCTCTAAATCCTGTTGTTAGGACATCATCGAAAAACTAGTAACATGACATTCCAAAAAGACAAAACAAGACAATCATCATGATACGTCGTTGCTTCTCTAAATCCCATTGTGAGGACATCGCGGAGAAACTAGTAACAAGATGAAAGAGCAAAAGACAAAATTCCAGGATAATGTTTTCCTAGTGTTTGCCAAGTGTGTTCGAATGTTGAGTGTTTTAAATGTCGAGATGTCAGGTGTCAAGGTTTGACGGTGTCGAGATGACGAATGCTAAAGATTGCCAAATTCAAGGACACATCCTGAATGATGTTGATGTCGAGAGGATCTCTCAAAATACCAGATAACAGTGACGATGCCTAGGAAGGACACATCCTAAGGTATAAATGACAGAGGTTGTTCTTCAAAAAGACACATCTAAAGAATAACCAAGAGTTGACAGTTTGATTGGTTATGATAATTTGACTTGTTTTGACCGGGTTTGACTAAAGTTGATTGAAGTTGATTTGTGTTGACTACATGTCGATATTGACATGCCAATGTGATTGTCATGTTTATGAAGGAATTGCCAGAGTTTGTTTTTAAGAGTTTTGCTTGTTTTGAAATGACTTGTTTGACTTGAAGACATTTTGACATGTGTGCTAGTGCAGTGTCATGAACCCTAATGGACTGACCTAGTGCGGCCTCAGGGGCTCATCGACAAATGGCCTTGCCTATGTCATACACTCAAAGACCTCGTAATTCGACAAATGACAAAGATTGATATGACTGACATGATGGACTTTGACTCTGTTTTTTGGATTTTTCCATTTATTTGGATGTTTTTGTGTTTTTGCCATATTTTGATTTTGCAGGGGTTTCTTCGAGACGTTTTTCAATTTTTGGGTCTTTCTTCAACACGTTTTATGATGTTTTTGGTTTTTTTTTACATTTTTCAATTTTTAGGTCTTTTTTAAGGACATTTTATGATTGTTTTTCTTTCTTTTTGAATGGTTTAAGAGGATCACGACAAATGCATGCGACTGATGCCTACACATGAGAATCCAAGGACAAACATGATTGTGCCCCTAGTCAAGTTGAATACCAAGTGACAGGTGATGACAGCATTGTTTGACGTGGGAAGGACACATCCTAAAACAACGTGAGGATGACGATAATGTGACAAAAGATTAAGGTCTGCAGTCGAGCCAAGAACAAAGTCAAGGAATGTTTTGGATAATGCGTTTGTATGGATTAGACTCGTTGCATTTGCAATGACTGGGTTAGGACTAGATGGGATGATGGAGCATCCTTAGACCATTTGACAAGGGAAAGTTGAGGTAGGTGACAAACATGAAAGGATGAGAGGTGGTCTTGGTAAAGGACGGGGGACATGAGACTAAGGGAATTGTCATACGATTCTCAAGGACTATGTTGTATAGGATAATGATGCTATGACGACAATGACATGATGTTTCACAAATAATGTAAGACCAAAGGATAGACATGTCAAGAGTTTTCCCAAAGCATGATTTATGTGTGCCAATTTTATGTCAAGACCAAGGTAGGTGGGAAAATGGACGGAAATGATATGGATGAAATGGATGGGTGTAAATGTCATGAGGAAAGCATGGGAAATGAGATGACTTGCCCCCAAGTGTAAGAGTCCACATAGACGATTGTACACATGACGCCTGTTTGCCAGGTTTTCATCATGGTACTTATCCAGGGCGCCTGTTTGCCAGGTTTTCATCATGCTACTTCCTGGGCAGAAACTGATATTTCAGAAAATATAGGCATAATGAGTAGAGGCATAAACTTCCTAACGTCTATTACATTGTTCTTTGCCTTGACAACGACAATGTATGCATTTGGTAGAGTGGTCCCGCCAAGAGACTAGATCATCATTGAAATGTCGGCATTGATGGATTTCAAGTAGAACATAAATCCCAACTCAGTTAGCGAGCAGATAGTAGCTTGGATTCTTTGCCAAGTTATGTGAAACTGGGCGTTGAAGTCAATCATGGCTTCATATGGGATCTACTTTATGATAGCCAGCTAATGATATAGTGAAGACCGATCTCCATTGTTCGAAAATATTTCATAGAAAGGATCTCTGAGCTAATCCCAGGTACTGATAGTATTAGCTTGTAGAGTGTGGTACCAATCCAACACCTTACCCCTGAAAGAGGCTGTGAGCAACCTTAGCACTATATTTTGGTCAGTCACCTCGTGCACCAAACACATGTCCGCCACATCTTGCAAGTGTTCGGATGGTGTTTTTGTTCCATCCCCAATGAATTTTGGTATAGCTTTTAAAGTAGAGGTCAGGATAGGAGCCCAAACGATGGGGTCTATTGGTGCTACAAGGGGACTTCCGGCATCCCATGCCACATAATTTTTGTTAGCAATTGGCAACATGGTTGGTGGAGGGATCAGAACGTTCACTGGATGGGTTCTCGTTTGTTCTGTTACTAGTGGTGGCACTAGCAAACCAAGGTTTTTAGCTATTTGGGATCTAGTAACAAGCCGATGGCTCATACATCCACTTTTAGGTACATTTACAGTCCCATTGGGCATGCCAAAAAAAGAAATTGTTGATGCCAAAAATTGGTAAGGTAATAGCGTTATGGGAAACTCAGTTAATGGGGGGACCAATTGCACTAAACTGAGTGACCCCCAGGTTTTTAAAGAAGTTGGCTTCTTTTGTATTTGGGGTTTTGGAATGGGAAAAGGAAGCAGATATAAAAAATAAAGATCTAACTAGGGCAATGTGCCAAGATGCAGATGTAGGCATGGTAAATCTATAATTTTGGATGTGATTTAAGGGCTTGTTCAACAATCTACTAAGTCCCAAAATAATAGAAATAAAAGATGAAAACCTGAATAATTTATTCAATAACATAAAATAACTTCCATACACATTTACTGAAAAGAAGAGTCAAAGACATGGTCTAAATCAACAAACTTATATTGAAACCATAGAAGTTCTGAAAAATATACAACTAAGTATAGTAATGACACAGTATAACATTTTTTGTCAAATAGCTTAAGAAAATAGAAAGGACAAATAATGGCACAGTCTATGAATCTTATACAATAATCTAAAAATAGTACAAAAGGCCTAGTGTCTTTCACAATTTTTTTTGTATCTTTCGAACTCATTTTCAGAAGGAAGAAGTAGTATATATAGAAAAATAATCTCATCGCCTGGCGAGCCAGTAATAGAAAAGATTCCTTCATCGTGAGCAATGATGCCCAGAGTAATGATTTCCCTTGGCTATTGCAACAAAAAATGATTCGATCCATAGCACATAGTCACCTTTGAGCTAGATGCAACCCCTGCGAATAATGGTGGTGGTCCTAGTAGAACCTCATGCAGACATGTGTCACTTAATCATGAAGTCATTTAGGACACGTGGCGATAGGTTGGGGCATGTGGTTCATTCCTCCCTCGCGATGAAAACCCACATGGGGAAGAGACGTGGAGAAGTCCTCGTTGCTAGCATTGACTTCTCCACTAATATGATCTTTTTTTTATTATAGAGTATCTTATGGCTATAATGCTTACACCTTATGTTTTTATTTTGATCCTTCTTTCTCATATTTATACTAACAATGTTCACATCTTATGCTAGAATGCCTTATTATCATTATACTTTTTTTAATGTTTATCATGATGATATATCACATTTACTCATGCTTACAAGATCATTTATCAAGTATTTATGGATATATTCACTTTTCCTTATAACATTACATGGGGCCAACCTTGGAAGGCACCTTACTTCCTACCATTATAAATGATATTTTACATCAATATCATGATCACACTTCATGATCCATCTATTGGAAAAAGAAGAAGATTGTCATTGATATGCTTACTGACAACATGACCATGAGGGATAAGTGCATTGTATTAGTGTTGTCATTGATGTCAACATTACATTCTGGTATGATCTTCATGTAGATCAGTTTGTACAACTTGAACATGTTTGAAGATGGTAATCGAGGGGGAATTTTCAATAAGGTTTGATCCGATGAAGACAGATGAAAGAGAAATTGGTTATCAAAACAATGTTCTAAGTGTACAGGACATTCGACATTCTGGTTCGCATTGGTTCGTTGTGTAGAATCTTTCTTTGTAGTTTTAATATAATTTTCTTGGATGTTAGAGGAGTTTATATTTAGAGTTTCGTAGTGTTTCAGTCTCTAGTGTTAAAGATATGAATGACATAAGTTTTGGTCTGGTAGTTATAGTGTTACCAGTATAGTATGTATTTTTTGGTGAATTTGCACTTCTCCGTTGATTGGTATTTGGCCTTGCAGATTTATGGGGATATTGATAGGTGTTAGTAGAGTGTGAATTCCAAGTGGCATGAAGTTTGGAGGTTCACATGTCTATTTTTGGATGTACAGTTGGTGAATTCTATTAGGTCATTACTGATGTTGACCTAATAAGTTTTGTGTATTGTAGAGTTTTACTAAGTACTAATCCATTATGTGGAAGCTATTATATTTCCATGTAGACCTATTTTGATTTATTATGAGTTTTGGATCTTGGCATAAAGTATGTATATGTATGTTGAGTTGACAAGGCATATTTTTATATGATACATCTAATTACACTGGCCTAATTGATGTTGGGATGAAATCTATATAAGTATGAGTTCATTTTAGTGTTCAAAAAATGGAAGTTGGTGAATACACAAGTATAATTGATGCAAATTATGGGAGTATAAGAAAAATTCAGAAAAAAGCAGTGTTAGTTCATATCAGTATGAAGTGTTTAAAGTCAGTATATTGAGCTTCAATGGAACTGTATTACAACATGTTGTAGATGCACTTGTAATAGTTCAAATCTTGGTTGTGTGCCACCACTCTCTTCTATCTTTTCTTATTTTAGTGGGAAGTGAGTCCACCTGCAGTGAGAACTTCTATAATATCTTATAACCGCTTATAATATATTGTGATATAATCCTCACCGTGGTTTTTCCATGTAAAAATATGGTGTTCATGTTTTATGTGCTTTGATGGTTGCTTTCATACTTTCCTTTCCTACTGCAAATTGAATATGCTATGTGGACTGAATGTTTAAATGTTTAAGTGGTTTACAAGAATACTAAATCACCCCCCTCTTATTATTTTGGGTTTTCAACAATTGGTATCAGAGCTCAGTTCCTTGGAAGAAGGTTAATCACTTGGGGAAGATCTTGGAGGTTGAACACATGGTTGCTAGAAGATTTCCTATTCCTCCAGAAGAGATACATGTTGTTAGATTTACAGAAGAAGAGTGCATGGTTGACATGAATGGATAACTCATAATTGCCCTTGAAAATCTGGAAAAGATTGAAAGTGAGAATAAAGATCTAAAGGAAAATATCAAAGAAGCAGATGAATGTATCAGAAAGTTGGGAGAGAAAATCAAGAAGTTCAAGGAAAGACATAAGGAGGTCAATGAGTAGTTGAAGCAAGAAAATGAGACAATTACCAGTTTGAAGGTGCAAGTTGAAGAAGGAAAAAGAGTTGAGGAATGTCTGGATGAAAAGATGAAAAGAAAATCTGAGGAATGTTCAAAACTTGAAGAAGTTGTGACCTTAAGATCGGATCTTGAGAAAGAAAAGGGTCATGAAGACAAATTCAATATGAGTTCTACAAAGATTGATGAAATGATTTCAATTTAGAAAGGATCTAAACACAAGAGCAATGGTAAACATGTCAAAAATCAAAGGAAAGACTTCAAAAGACCATTGTTCAAACAACCAAAAGCACAAAGGTACACATATTTTAATGGTTTCTATTATTCTTGCAATAAATTAGGACATAAGGCTATGGAATGTAGGTGGGAAAATAAATCATAATGTTCCATCTTTTCTCGGTCAGTGTTTTACATGCAAATGATTTGGTCATAGAGCTAGTGAATGCATAAATTCATTGATGAATGACTATAACACTAGTATGAGGTTTCAATCTTTTAATGGCTACTATTATGGATGCAATGGATTTGGGAATAAAGATAATCAATGAAGATCTAGAATGAATGGAGGTAAGCCTGTTCAAAAGAATTTCATATGTTACAATTGCAGTAGACTTGGACATATCTCTAAGTTTTGCAGAAGCAAGAATGTGATGAAGAAGAATCCCGTAAAGAAGAATGATCTAGTGAAAAAGGTTGATCCAACAAAGATGAAGAAAGAGATGGACAAGATTTAGAAAAAGAAGGAAGATAGTAAGACTAAGCCTAAGTCTATACCAGCATCTAGTGCAAATGTTTCCCCTAGAAACTAAGAAGAAAGCTTTGGCTTAGGGGGAGAATTAATAGAAGATTCTTTATCCCCTACTAGAGAAATAGTGTTTATGCTTCAGCATGCGGATATGAGGTGTGGGTCAATATGCTTGACCTATTGGAGAAAGAACTAGTGGAAAACATTAAATTGCAAAAGATTGCAAAGCATTTAAAGTTGATTGTGCATACAGTTATGTTTTGATAGCTTTATCGAATGAAACACTCAATGTAGAATTAGGTCAATCTCTAAAGGGTTTATAAGAAATTTCATTCAATCAAAAATCATTTGCAAATGAACATTCCAAGAGAGAAGAGCATACAAAGAGAAAAGTGAAGTGATCGAAGTAGTTGAGATTCAATGCAAGCAAAACCTTAACCAAAGATTAAGTTCAAAGGTATTTATAGTTTCCATTTGACCTAGTTTCATAAAACACTTTCAATTTACTGCAAATGTATACACCACAAGTAGTAGAGGTTATGAAGCGTCCTCACCCTAAATTCAAATGACATCTCGACAAATCATTGATGGATGATCCAAATGGTACATTTTCGCACACCCATATGAATTTTCGCACACATGAGATGCTAGGGAATAAATTCACATTAAATTGGAAGAATATAATCATATAAAATTAGTTGTGTGTGGTAAAAAGAGATCACCGAAGATGATTTTGAGTTGAAATCAGAATTTAAGAGTTTGGCGGAGAAGAAACTCAATATTTGGAATTGTTTTCCCATCTCTTGCTATGTGGATGAGTGGGTGAGATAAAACCTAAGAAGAATTCATGAAAAATTTCTCTAGTTAGGCATATTGTATCTGATAAACAAAGAGGCAATTAGGGTTGTGACAGGATTGTGCTCAATCAGACCAGCTTTGGTGCTCAAATCAATGAAAAATGAAATAGTGATGGAGTGAACTGGTGCAAAGTATGATAGGAGAGCATTGACCATCAAGGACATTAGGAACCTGACACTTAAATATGCTTCAATGATGATTGGATACAAGATTTACTTCACCAACAAAGAGAGTTCAATATTAGCTACCACCATCAATATAGCATATGAGATGGTTGAGAAGGTTGTAGACTATGATCTATGTGAGTTGTTGAGATTGTAGCTTCTGGAAAACCTGAAGAAGACAAAATATTCTAAGTATGCTTTTAAGTTTGGAACTTTCATCATTTGTTTACTATTCTACTTTTTGAATGAAGTCTCTAAAACAAAGAACATAGTGTGGCTAAAGGATAGGCATGTAGCCCACCAAATCAAAGATCATTTGATGAGGTTGGGAGACTCAAATGCATAGAAGAATTCCCTTTGGGGGTTCTTCAAAACTTTCTAAGAAAAGATGCAGGCAAGACAAAAGATTCCTAAAAGCATGGTTGAAAAGTACAAGAGTGACATCACTTTTCTTGTCACATAATATTGTAACATTATATAAGTTGTTGAGCCTAGGACCATTTGGATCCCAGAGATGGGATATGAGATTATTGAGGAAGAAATCACTGGCTCAATAGAATTTACATTGAGCAAGCCAAAAGACACCTCTGAATAGAGGTATGGTACATATGAAGATAAATCCATGGATATGCACATGGATCAAAGGATATCACATATAAATAAGACCATTGACAAGATGATTGCAACATTTGTAGAGGTAATGGGCCTCACAAAAGAATAGGTTGAGAAGGAAAAATCCATATCTGGCTCATCAGGAGGATCATCAAGCATTAGGAGATCCGGTAGAAAAACTACCACTCCTCCAGTTGCCCCAAAGTCCTCTAGGACTAAGATTATTGTGGGAGAGAAAAGGAAAGAGCCTGTAAGTACTTCGGTAAAGGAGAAAACACCTCCGATTAAACAACAAAAGAGGCCTGAAAAGGAAAAGGATGCTCTAACAGCACAACAAACAACTAGCCCTACAAGGAGAGTAAAAACAAAAGCTACAAGGGAACAATACTTGGGAGTGAATGTTGAAGATGATCAAGAAGAAGAAGGACCACAATTGGTCTAGAAAAGGAAGCCTAAAGCAACACAAGGAAAAGCTAGTGTAAAGAAAGTAAGATTTGATATTGTTGACACGGACAATGAGGTAGAGGTTGAGAAAGAGAAGGAAGGATATAGAATGTAGATGAGAGAAAAGAAAGCAGAGCCCAATAAAGAGAAAAATTCACTAAAAGATAAGAGAAAGAAGAAAAAGGATTTGGTAAGTACTCATAGCCCCATGAAGTTGGATGCTCTATGGGATTGTGGAGCATGAGTAGCTAGAAGAGATTGTTGCATTGTATATTGATGCTAATGAGATAGATAAGGCCACTATTGTAGAAGAGATCATCAAGTATATTGTTGCATTTGAGGTTAACATGCAGAACATTGAAAAGCAGTTGTTGGAAGACTTAAATAATGTATTATTTTCCAAAAGGCAAGAGGCTATTGAGGAAGAAGCAAAGTTAAAATCTTTTACTTTAGAAAAGATTTGTGCACCTCTCTCTTAAGAAAATAAATCCACATTGGCTAATTTGTACAACAAGGAGTTTTGAATAAAGCAAAGGGTGACCACCCTCATGAGCAGAGATCAAAATGATCTAGAAAGACACTATAGCGATACTGTGGAGAAGGTTGCAGAGATAGCACAAAGATTAGGGATGACTCCGGAGAGCAAAGAAGAAATGCATGTTGATATGCCAACTCTAGATGTGAACATTGAAGAATAAGCATAGCATGATGATGCTCAACACGGGCATGTAACTGAAGAAGGAAATGTGTAGGACAATGTTCCTTCGAAAGTGGAATAAATTGCAAAATAAAATATTGTAGGTGAGGAGAATGTTGAAGGAGCTAATGAAGAATATACTACAGAAGAAAAAGGTATTGAAACCTAGAAGAAGGATACTTCTACTAGACATAACACATCTCCTTCAATATTTGAGGAAAATTTTGAGGATACTCAAGGCCACCCAAAGACAATCACTCCTTCGGATAACAAAGATCAATCCATTGGTGAAGATGTGCCTGGGAATACAGAAAAGAGTGATAGGTAGAAGGAGAAGAAGGATGAGGAGACACTAGTTAACACTGGTAGCAAGGAAGAGGATTTGAAGGAGAAGACTACAAAGGAGAGTTTAAAGATTACTAGTGAATCTTCTGGTTCCTCCGAAGATTCCTTAAAGAATTTTTTAAGCATGCAGTTACAATTCCACCCTGTAGTGTCTACCCAGTTATTACAACTTATGATGCAACAAGGACAAGTGGACATGGACAAGATTTCTCCTCTTCAAAATCTTCAATTGGGTGATTCTTTCCATGCTTATGCATAGAAAGAAATATTAGAGACACATCAAAAGAGTGGAGAGATGATTGATGAGGCAATAAAGATTATGCAAGAGGCCATACCCAGTGTACGTATTGACAACTCTTTATTTGGTATGGAAAATCTAAAGTTTTTGCCTGATTCGTTCAAGGAGTATGCTAATGGATTGAAAGGGACGTTAGAGAAAGAAATAGAGGAAGAGGAAGATGATAGGAGATTGTTGGATATAATAAAGAATTGTGCCAGTGCACACAACAAATTTTAGGAAAATCTTAAAGGTGTACAGGCTTGTGTGGCAAAAGCTAAATTTTTATTCCAATTTTGTATAAAATGGCCTGAGCTCTACAAAGAGAATAAAATATGAGATGGACTCTATTGAGTCCCAAATTGACAAAGATTTTAGTGCCCATGATTTGGCACAAGACTTGGATGGAAGCACAATGTCTACCATTGAGAATCTACATGAGTAGTTCTTCCAATTGCAAGTTCAAAAAGAGAATATCATAATGCAATTCGGTCATCTCAGGGATCTGGTGGACTCCAAGTTCATATATTTTTCCAGTGTCGTATAGTGTTGAGAAAGCCTCAAAGATAAATCTGGTAGCCTATACTCTAGATGACAGTGAAGAACTCTTGATGGAGTTTGAAACCCAGAGTAGAATGCTTGGCCTAGCCAAGGAGAGTTGGGAGGAAGGAAAGCAAGAGTGGCAAGCCCACCTTGAAAAGATGCAAGAGTCAAATACATCCTTTGGGTGACTGTATTTATTTTTATGCATTCCAATTTATTATTCAGACTTCAGTGTACATATGTAGATGGTATAAGGCAATTTTTTTAAATACAAATTTTTAGGGGGAGTCAGTTAAGTTATCAGCTTGTATATATGTGCATATCTGTGAGGGGGAGTTTCAGTACATATGTGAAGAATTATGTTGTGCGCCCTTTGCCCTTGATGTCAAAGGGGGAGAATAGTTTTGGGAGATATTTAAGGAATGTTGCCATCAATGAAAAAGGGAGAGATTGTTGGAAGAACAAGAAGATTTCCATTGATATGCTTACCAATAACATGAGCATGAGGGATAAGTGCATTGTATTATAGTGTTTTCATTAATGTCAATATTGTATTTTGGTATGAAGACCATCATGCATATCAATTTGTATAGCTTGAAGATGTTTGAAGATGGTAATCTAGTGGGCATTTGCAAGAAGTTTTGATCCAATGAAGATTGGCTAAGTATCAAAGCAATGTTCTTAGTGTATAGAACTTTCGACATTCTAGGCCACATTGGTCTACTGTGTAGAATCTTGCTCTATGATTTTAATATAATTTTCTTGGATATTAGAGGATTTTATATTCATAGTTTCATAGTGTTTTGGTCTTTGGTGTTAAAGATATGAATGACAAAAGTTTGGTCTGGTAGTTACAATGTTACCAGTACAATATATATGTTTTGGTGAATCTGCACTTCTTCGTTGATTTGTATCTGGCCTTGCACATTTATGGAGATATTGACAGGTGTTAGTAGAGTGTGAATTTGAAGTGACATGAAGTTTGGATGTTCGTGTGTTAGTTTTTGGATGTACAGTTGGTGAATTTTGTTATTAGGTCATTACTGATGCCGACCTAATAAGTTTTGTGTATTGCATAGTTTTAATAAGTACCAATCTATTGTGTGGGAGCTATTATAGGTCCATGTCGACCTATTTTGATTCATTATGAGTTTTGGATCTTAGCGCAAAGTATGTATATGTATGTTGAGCAGAAAAGGCATATTTTATATGATATATCTAATTAGGCCAACCTAATTGATGGGATGAAATTGGTATGGGTTCATTTTAGTGTTGGAAAAATGGAAGTCGGTGAATACACAAGTATAATTGATGCAAATTATGGGAGTATAGGCGAATGCAGAGTAGAGAAGAGTGTTAGTGCAGATTGGTATGAAGTGTGTAAAGTCAGTATCTTGAGCTTTAATGGAATTGTATTCCAACATGTTGTAGATGCACTTGTAAGAGTTCAAATCCCGGTTGTGTGCCACCACTCTCTTCTATCTTTTCTTCTTTTAGTGGGCAATGAGCCCACTTCGACAATGAGTCCACTTGCAGTAAGCACTTCTATAATATCTTATAACCAGTTATAATATATTGTGAGCTAATCCTCACTGTGGTTTTTCCCATTTTGGGTTTTCCACATAAAAATTTGGTGTTCATGTGTTATGTGCTTTGACGGTTACTTTCATACTTTCCTTTCATGTTGCAAATTTAATATGTTATGTGGAATGAATGTTTAAATGTTTAAGTGGTTTAAAATAATATTGATTCACTCCCCACCCTCACCCCCCACCCCCCCCGCCCACCTCAATATTTCAGGTGTTCAACACCATCATTAAGAAGAGAAAATATTCATTCCTATATATTATTGATTTTTCCAAGGTTTAATTCATTTTACATGTATTTTCTACTTTGACATGTATCTATCATAGTAGTTCATATGGAAGTCAAAGTGAAGATTAAATGTGATGGTGCAAATTGCATGCTTTGTACATTTTTGCTTCATATTGGGCTCACTTTGACCTAGTTATCCTTTATGCAATGACAAATGTAAAAGGGTGTAGTTTTTACTGGAATTTGGCATGTAACCCAAACCTTACGTGATCTCATTTGCACTCGTTTTCATCTAGATCGCCACTTTATCCATTTCATTTCTAGGTTTAAATCTATAGTTTGAGATTTACTTAGGTCAATTTTGCAATACATGGAAATAAACCTAAACTTCCACATTCAATTCAAGTTTTGGGACAAGGCAACTCTTCCAAACTAGTCATTGTGTGCTTACTTGAAGCACAATAAAAATTCACTTGCCACCTTTGGAGTTGTATTTAAGGACATACCCTAATGCATTTTATATTATTTAGACATCCACAACCTAGCATATAGAGATCATTTCAAAGATCATGTGGTATCAAAATTAGATTAGAGCATTATTGTTTTGTTGTTCTTTGAATCAACATCTATGGCATTCTCTACATAATTGTTTGTTATATTTGGTCATTTCAAAAAGTCATTAAATTGGTATCGTAGAGGTTTGACCAAAACACAATCAGTCTTTACCTAACAAACTCCTCAAAGATATTCTTCTAACGCCACCAGTTAACTAAAATAGATCACATGCATCAAGGTTAACTAAAATATAGACATCAACGATTAAATCTGCACTTGTAAAAATCACTTCCACAATCATGAAAGTGACCCACAATGACCAAATACAATTTTCAAATTATAGATCATTTATCTGATTACCCCTATTTCTAATATGAAAAAAATTAAATACAAATAACTTTATACTATATTTTCTATTTCTATTCATTCAATATGAATCATGTATTATATATTTGTTTTCTACATTTAATTTTAAAATAATATCCTTGTAACTCAACCTATATATTTAAATTATTTTATTGATCGATGTAGACAATGTGTGATTCCATTTGTCCTCTAGGCGTGGTTCCATGTAAATGGTAAGTCTTGTTTTTTCTGCAGTGCCAGTGCCAGTGCCGGGTCAAAGCGAAATGGAATCTGATTCTACCTGTATGATGGTGCTGGGAGTGGGGCCCACAAACAGTAAACGACGTGCACTACAAGTTATTATGTTCCCAATAATTCAATACCTTTAAAGATTGAAAAGTCCTTAGCTCCTATCTAGTCAGACGAGGAATTATATTTGAATTTGTCTTCTCTTAGAGGTCGAATTTGTAGGGTTCTAAGTTCGTTTTAATTTATCATCATTAATGGTCAGATATGATAGCATTAGATGTGCACCATGTAACGTTAATGGCCTCTCTTTTCTATTTTTTTAAAATAATTATGGATACTCTTTCGCTGGGATAATTTTAAATTTTCTATTGGAAGAAACGGAAGATGTTTTGTTTTTTTCTTAGCTTTAATGTTTAACTAGGGTACTTTACCCAATAGAGTTAATGCGTTTAAGATATCCGGTTAAACATAAAGTACAGGAAAGAACAAGAGTGCAAATTCTATGTCACTGTAGGTAAGTATATTCTAACATTTTCTTGGGACGCACGATAGCCTTTTGTTTTAAAAAAGACTAGAAATTGGACATGTGATCGGATGTACACACATTTTCTTCGGACGCACGATTTGCCTTTTGTTTTAAAAAAGAGTAGAAATTGAACATGTACACGCTCACGTTCTTTCCATCACACTTCCTCAACGAATATCCTATGCCAACTGAAAAGGACATCAAGGAGTAGAGTAGAATTATTACCTATATACTCTAAAATAAGATGAAAACAGTAGTAGTATTCAACTTGTGCTCTTCCAAAAAATAATGATATTTTATAAAAAGATTGGTGGAGAGTTGTTATCAATTTATACATACCTAGATGATCTAGTACGTTCCCTTCAAATTATATGTATTTGAACGCAATTTGAGATGAGGGGAGAACAAAAATGGTCACATGTTGTTATATGTTGGCTAAAGTATGTGTAAGTTTGACAAATATTTCTCCCTCTTAAGTGCAATAATAAAGAATTATATCATATAAACATATAAGAGAAATGTCATGAATATAGCATCATTAAAAGTGCATGATCAAGGTTAACATAGAAAAACAAGATGAAATTGTAATAATATGTCAAAAATCTTTGTACTAAGGAAGAGGAAAAATAGTAGCATAAAAGATAATGCTCCAAAGTGGGAGAAGAAATTCAAAATGCCATGCCATAAATAAAGAAAATTTAGATAGTGAGAGAATATGAAATGTGTAGGAAGTAGAAGCATGACAGACACAAAATGATCAAAATTTCAAACTGTAAAATGCACTAGGAAAGAGCCAAGAAAAGAGACAGCACGAGTGAGGCATGAGCAAACGGCCAAACAATGTCAAAAGACAAGAAAAATGACAGAAAGAGTTAAACGCATATACCAAAAAGAAAAACAAGCTTTGTTTTTGGATAACATGATGAGAGGTTGTGAGGAATTCCATAATTTTGATTCATCCAAAATTCATAAGAAAAAACAAAGGAATCATGGGAAAAAAAGAGAGAATGGAATGGACCAAAAATAAATGGTCATAGTCACTTGTATCAAATGCACCACTAAATAATTGTTTGTGTTATCTCCATGTTAACTAAGAACATGAAAACATCACAAAACTTAAAAGAAAACAAAGTACAATCATGTAGAGAGGAGTAAGATCTCAACATATTATATTTGGATAATTTTCTTCTAATCTTCATTAAGAAAATCATCCTAGAAAGCATATGAAATAGGGATGGCCCTAATCACCATGTAAAATAGGTCACTTGACAAAACTATAGGCAAGGGTAATAATATCTTAATTGGTTTTTACACCCAAACTTGTTTTTGTTTATCATCCTTTTGTACTATATTGTTTGGTGTATCATTTTTTGGAATATTTACATTTGAGTTTCAACCTTCTTATCATGATTCTCTCATTTATTTTCGACTTGTTTAGGAAAATGTATTTTCTCCTACTCTTGTTTCTTATTAATTTGTGTACTAGCATTATTTTGCTCATATTTTTCTAGATGATTAGCTACATATACTTGGTAACTTTGAAGTTGCATTCCTATTGTAGTTCCTCATATAAAAATAATCTCCTTTTGGAAGTGGAGTAGTACACGAATCATAATATTTTTCATAAATCACATTAGTTCTAGCCAATTCCAATGGATGCTCCATTAGCAAGAGATCAATTTATAAATTATAATTATTTCCATTTAAAAGATTTGTACTAGCCAAAAAAATTATTATCTCTCTCTCGTAAGGAGGTTCTTTGGGTTGCGAAATAAATGTATCTATTGTAAAATTATCCAATTTTGATAGAGGTGTATATGCTTGTCATGAAATGGTTTCAAATAGAATATACACATGACACAAATAGATGGTATAACTTGGGCTCGCTCAACCCAAGATGTCCAAGAATAATGCTAAAGTGGTATGAAGAAGGAATGATATGTCATCAAGTAACCAAATCTTTGAATCCATTTTATTGGAAAAATATTGCACCTCATGTTATCTTGCTCAATGCCATTACTAAATTTGAATTCAATAGCCCAAAAGCATGTCTTGATCTTATTGAAAATATTAATTAAAACAAGCTTCATTATATGAATGTTAATGATAATGTAATGTCCCAAATTAAAATAAACTTCAAATTTGGTCAGCTTATGATATACCATAAATTGCTTAACCCAAATCTAGAAAAATATCATGATTTCTGCAAAATGAACGTATCTCAATATCTGTAATTTTTATTTCTATCAATTTTGAAGTTGAGCAAATCAGTTAACCCGAAAAGAGCACCAAAATACACCAAATGGAAATCATGTAATATGCAACTGGAATGGAATGATATATTTTAGACATTATCATGGAATTACATCAATATCTTTGTCATATACATTAGAAAACAACAATGAATGGCTGCAAAAAAATACACCAACAAATCTCTAAACTAGATCCTAAAACTCACACCAAAACTAGAGTAAACTCCACACAAAATCACCCCAAACTTCATACAAAGTTTTAAACAGAAAAGTACATGTACAAATACTGAAATGACATCAAAATATTGTACTCACAATAGCAATACAAAATGAAACTCAGAAATCTACAATACACACTCCAAACTGAATCAAACTCTTGCAATCAAAATGGAATAAGGAACATAAATGAAAAAGATTTTAGCACAATGGAAATCTCTAGATAAAATTGCACTTGGATTTCCCTAGAACCACTATCTTTGAGCCTCAATCTCCTTGTTTTACTGGCCTCAGAGATTCATCCTTCATTAGTTTACTAGCCTCTAAAGTATCGTCACAACCTGTGAGAGAAAACAATGCATAGAATGAAACCCAACTTGGAAAACAAGAAATAATATATCAAAACCACCACCAACGCCAATTTGGTCATCCAAATCCCATCCCTAAGGGAGGGAAAAATGAATTTGAAAATTTGTAACTCCCACCAACAAGAATGGGTTGCCATAAAGTTTGTAACTCCTATTGCCAAGAGGAGAATCACCAATGTGACCGTTAACATGCTTCACTAGAAACCCACGCCCAACTTGGTCCCAAAAGTATAATTTATGAATATTCATTAATTTTCCACTCAATGATAATTTAATTAATTCGCTTTGAAATCCCAACTTTCCCAATTCATCTGCAAGTCCTAACCTGCTACTTAGGAAACCGGGTTTACCAAAAATAGTGAAAGCTATTTTTAGAAAATGGGACATGATAGATAATTAGGCTCTTCTAGAACATACCATATTATTTTACTTACAAATTATCCTTCAAGATAAATTGGACCATGGCATCCATTATTAAGTATTTCTTCATTGGAAAATGTAATAATTAGCATGGAGGGAGTACTTGGCCTAGGTTACTCTTCAATATTCCATAAAATGATGAAACTCATGATGAGGGTGGTTAATTTCTTCTTCCTCAATAGGTATATCTTCTTTAACAACATCCACATTATTTACTTGAGTATGATAGTGAAAAGGATTTGTTTAGATTTATAAATTTTGATCAGGGGGAGTCTTGGAGTGATTGTCTTCGTCATTAAACTCTTAACATAAATCAAATTATTATCAATAATTTTTTAAATAGATTATGTCTCAAATATACATATTTTTTTTGTATCATATCCATTGACTTTATAGCAAGTACAACAAGCCTTAGCATCATAACCATTTGGCACATGAAGAGATCTATCAATTGGCCTAATTGGTGGAAAGGTTTTCATATTTACTCCCAAAAAATTTATAATACAATGTGTAGGGAATCATGGGGTTTTCTAAAAATTCTAGGTATTTTTAGCTTAATGGATATGATGTTAGAAGCCATAGATGGCGTCGAAACATTATTAGCAGAGGTTCTCATATCATTATCATGTGAAACATCACCACCCTTCTCAAAATAATTCAATAGTAGAAATCTAGAAGGGTGCAATGATTGTGATGGAGGATGTGAGGATCCATATTTAATTTCATTGCTTTATAATAATTTCAACTCAATATTTCTCGTGTTTGCACATAAGTCCATGGATGAGGTATAGCTATTCAAATACACTTTATTTTTAATTATAGGAAATAAATATTAATGAGAAACAATTGGATCTCATCATCTAGAATATGGTATTGCATCTGTGCAAACAATAATTGGAATCAAATAACATAATCATGAAATATCTCATTAGATCATTGTTTAGAATTTACTAAATAAAAAATGGTGGAATAAAGGAAATGCCCACATTAAAGTTATGAACAAATGCATTACCCAATTTAAAAAATGAGTGAATAGTAGGCATAACTTTAAGAAATCTCACCTAGGAAAAGGTATAAAAGCCTAGCAAATCTTATATTATTCCCAAAAAAAATAATTTTATTGGTGAATTTTTCTTTTTTTTTGAGAAAAAAATATCAATTCAATTGGAAAATATTTTGTAATCACTAGAAGTTTGTAGAAAATATTGATGAATTATACTTTTATTGAAACTGATTAAATATTTTCATTGGCAAATTAAACCTGTTTTCAAACCAATAAAATATTTTCATGGAAAAATAAACCTATATTAAAACCAGTCAAATATTTTTGTTGGTGAATTAAACCTATGTTGAAACCAATAAGGTATTTTTGTTGGCGAATTAAACCTGTACTCAAACCAATAAAAAAATTCCATTGGCAAAGTAAACCTATTTTCAAACCAATAAAATATTTTTATTGGAAAATTAAACTTGTATTCAAACCAATAACTTTTTTGTGGCGAATCAAACTTGTATGTGAATAAAAATCATAGTGTGGGTGGTGAAAATATCAAATGCTAAATTATAATGATTAAGTTGCTTAGCGAATTTATAAGTTTTGATCACTAATCAAAATTTAGAAATGTGGGAAGTTTATTATGAGTTGATATTAATAATGATTAAGGTACACCATACAACAAGCCATTTAATTCTTGTATCTTTTCAATGCTTTGAAGTATTCTACCTAAATCCATATGTCAGTATAAATAAAATTTGCAATGCCTCTCCCATGTGCTGATGAAATCCGAATGTAGCAATTGGCTCACCCTTCAATTAAATTTAATTATTCTTTTGAAAAAATTAAATTTAAAACATGTAAATCGAGGTACGATAACAAGATGAAGATCCTTGATCAGATTATGCAATACCTTTTGCATTAAATGTTTAAACTATCGACTCGTGCTTCACCATAGTGGGATGCAAATCCAAAATTTTCTATAAATTCAGTTAGAATTATTGATGAAGCTCATCATAATCTTGATTAAAGCTCTAGTTCAAAAATCGGTATGGATACACCAATTTGTCTAACCATTCCTTGTCAACAATAAACCTTCCTAGGAGCAATTACTATCCAAAAACAAACAAATTTTTCAGGTTATGCAGCAAATGGACAAGAGTCTTTATCAATATGGTGTTGGGCTTCAAATTTCTAGAAGTTGTAGATAGATAATGGGTGAACACAAATATTTCTTCATGGTTCATGGATTATTTACTAGACATTGGAGTTCCATAGGGTGATGAATTGTTCCTAGTGAGTCTTACAGTTCAAGAGGATTATCTACAAGGCCTAGGGGATGCTTTGGTTGTTGCATGCATTAGAGTGGGAATCCCTACACTAAGGGATATTCCACACTTCTTAAATGAATAAGTTGTTGTAACCTAGCATCCTTTTGTATCAAATTTATACAATGTCTCTTTAGTGGGAAATCGTCAGCTAGTTGCCATGGGATATGATTTTCTTAGGAATAAAGTTTTACAATATGATTAGGAAGAGCAAGGAGTGAATAGATCTTGCATAATTTTGATAAATATATGTGAATATTGCCTTCTACTACTGGTAGGACTCTTTTACTCTATAACTTTCTTATGTACATTTTTCAAGCACCTTTATACATACTACATGATCGAAGATGTAAATGTCGACATGTGTATATATATTATTTCTATTAATATTAGTTTTATATTATTACATTTTTATTTTATGTTAATTTAATGCAACAATTCAATTCTATGTTATTTTAATGTAATAATTCAATAAATCTCTTATGTTATTGGAATTAAACTTGTATGAGAATAAAAATCATAGTGTGGGTGGAAAAAATATCAAATGTTATATATCGTTCTATTTCAGGATGAATTTTCCACACACCCAAACTCCTACATATCTCCAGAATGGAGAGAAGTGTCAACATATTTTGATGTAGACTTCTTTGATTCATTCCCATTTTCTTAAGTTGTAATAGAAATTTAAAATTAATGTACACAAATATTTCACCGTTTGATGAATGTTCGATGGACAGTTGTAGTTGCATTCTAGAATGAAATGTGTGAAGTGCTAGAATTATGAACTCAAACCTCCAGAATCACCCTAGAGCCGTTAGATTTACAAAGATCGACATTTGACATTTTATTCATATGCATTATTAAAACACTTAAGTCTTCATGGCATGTCATGGTATTTGCAAACCAAATATTTTATATTTCACTACTCAATGAATGTTTTATGGATGATTGTAGTTGAATTCCAAAATGAAATGTTTGAAGTGCTAGTCTTGTGAACTTAAACCTTCGAAAACACCTTAGAGCCATTAAATTTATGAAGATCGATGTTTGACCTTTTATTCACATGCATTATTAAAACACTTAAGTCTTTGTCAAAAATCCCTTGCACTTTTTCATGTTTTCTTGTTGATCACTAGATATGGTATCCCAATCACTTAAGTGTTGTTTATTCATGGCTTTTGTTTCATCTTCCAACTAGCCCATTTTACCTATTACTAATTCTATATCTTAGCATACTTTAAAATAAATTTAAAACACATGTTTAACTTCATGACTTAAGTGCTTTGGTTATTTGTGGCCCCCACTCGAGACACCTATCACCTTCTCATTATAGCACTAAATTCCTTTCGCACTACAATTTTTATATCATAAGGCTATCAACCCCTTTATTATTTCCTAGTGATCGCTTGTCTGAATTACCACATGTGCAAATTAAAAAGACTTAAGTGAATATGTGTTAATGCCTTTAGTGGTCCCACTACTTTCCATGTGCCATGTTTCAATTAGTTTCCATGAGTCCATGGACTATATTTTATTAAGAAAAAGTGAATTTGTGGAATAACAAAAAGGTGACATCTATCCTCTTTATGATTGGTTTTCACATGTCCATAGAAGCTTTTTCAATAAAGATAAAAGAAGATGTGGAACCATGGAAAGATTAATACTTGGCATCATTGGGCATGGCTTCACAAGTATATAGACTCGTAAGAGTGGGCCTAGTTTTGAAGTGCAGAATCATAAGAAAATGACATAGGCATATTTCACTGATTTTGCAAGTTTGCAAGCTCTTCAAGGTGAGTCCCATTTCAATCCACAAAACTGCAGAAGTTTTCCATGTGGACTTCTAGTTGATGTCACTTAATTTTTCAAAGGTGCTCTTCTCAGTGGACCCACTCAAATGACATGTAAAGTGATATGACATGGAGTGTCATTATTGGCCAATATTTTTCATGTAAGTAGTTAATCACATGCTCTTGTTAACTATGCAATATTTTATAATTAATATTTTCATTTCATATTTATATGACATAATATTACACCTTAGAAAATTACAAATGTATTAAATTACTCGAGCGTTGGATGAACATTTGATAGATGGCTATAGTTGAATTCTGAAATGAAATGCATAGAGCACTAGACTTGCAAACTCAAACCTCCATAATCACCCTAGAACCATTAGATTTGCAAATATTAATGGTTGAGAATTTATTTGAGAAGGTGCATTAGAATAATGTCACCTCTCACTGAAAGTGATCAATTAATTGAAGCTACAAAAATGTAGGACAACTGTTGAATTTAGTTTGAAGTGTCAATACAAAATTGTAATGTACTAATTATGTACTTAGGAGGTAACATGTTTCATTCAATTCAATATTTGAGAAAAAAGAAAAAAAGAATTGAACTTGTTATTGCTAAGTGATTTTATTTTGAAGTGAGAGGGTCAGGACATGTAACATGCCCATTGTTCTACCCATTGAATTTGAATTTTACTATGTTTTACCCACAGGTGAATAGTTTAAGATATCAACATTTAGTAACAAAATTTTTCTTTTCAAATTCAATAACAATATGCACATTTGAAATAAACTCATTTCAAACTTTCCTATTGCATTACAAAGAAACATTACAAATTTCCAAGTAACAAATCCACATTACATAATTTCATGATAACATTTCCCATTTACAATTTCTCAATAAGAATAGATATTCATGTTTACATACATAGCTTCCATGAGCTAAATGATATAGATATACAAACATAATACAATGATCTAGATGTCCCCAATGTTGGTGCATACCTCCTAGATGTCCCCATTAAGTGGCATTGCATTCTAGGTTTCCCCAAACTGGCGCTACATCCTCAAATCCCGACCGCCAACTGTATGAGGGAGAGCATCACTCAAGCACTTTTCCGCCAACCACAGACTTACTACGGTCCCCCGCACATCTACCTAACTAGTAAGATGACCCTACCCTTCAACGAAGAGATTGGTTTGGTAACTCCATAATCTTGGCCTTCCTAAGCATAGTGTTGTGTCCTACATATCTAGAGCTACCATACATTGGCTACAACCTACATGTATGACTTCCCTACCTAGAATGCAATCATGGATCATAGTGAACTGACAATGTAAACTGGCGCTACATCCTCAAATCCCGACCGCCAACTGTATGAGGGAGAGAATCACTCAAGTGCTTTTCCACCAACCATAGACTTACTACAGTCCCCCGCACATCTACCTAACTAGTAAGATGACCCTACCCTTCAACGAAGAGATTGGTTCGGTAACCCCATAATCCTAGCCTTCCTAAGCATAGTGTTGTGTCCTACATATCTAGAGATACCATACATTGGCTACAACCTACATGTATGACTTCCCTACCTAGAATGCAATCATGGATCATAGTGAACTGACACTACTTACACTACTTTGGCCAAAGAATTCAACACCCAATACTTCAAGTGCAATTCATCCATTCACCCACTCTTTAGCTCGATTTGGTATTGACCATTCACAATCATAACACACATTCAATCTAAGGTGATGACATAACAAACTATCCAGCAAGGTTACCCCTTTCCCATGGATTATTCTAACCACAGGAATAACCAAGTCTTAACAAACTGACTAACTAGGTTACACCCTTTCCCATGGATTATTCTAACCCCAAGTATAACCAAGTTGACCATACATGCACACATACTAAGTGACCAACTAGGTTACTCCCTTTCCATGGATTATACTAACCCTAGGAATAACCAAATTAACCACATGGGTAAACATAGCGTCATAACATTAAATGAATCTATTTCAAAAGTATAATCACAACATTAAGTTTCTTCATTTAAAAAGTATGATCTCATCAATAAATGGCTTTAATTCAAAATTATGATCTCAATAATAAATTACTCAAATATTCACATGTTCACAATGTTCACTACATTTGTATATAATATGGAGGACATTATCAACTTGTGAAGAGTTTGTGCTTTTGCACCCATAGTCCTCTTCACAATACGGCTTTGGGTTGCCGAAACGTGAGTCCTCTTTAGAATTTCATGAATAGGAATAGACTCTTAATCAGAAAATAAGAAAATAACATAATCAAAAATACATTTTTCAACCCTAATGTTGAATATTGATATGACAATCAACTATACACCCTAACCCTAGGGAAAAGACTATCTTTCTACTTCAAGAAGGTATGAGTAATCAATCAAGTATTGAATATCAATATGGTTTGCATAACAACACAACCTATCAATGATGACATGTCTATCATGCCATCATTCCCATTGTATTACTAACCTCATTATCCACATAGGTTTTCCTAGCATCATAAGCTAAGAATTTCAAGATAACACTTCAATGTAACATTAATTTTCATACTTCACAACTCATGCAACATATGTTAGTCTTAACAAACTAAGTATAGTTCTAACATCATTATAACCACACAAATTCCAATATAGTATATATAAGTATTCCCAAATAAAAGGGTTTCACCAATTCAAGACTCAACCAAGAATCATGCAAGCTTATCCAAAATAAAATAAGTTCATAAAAGCAAGATTAACACAAATTTAAAATCAATCTTTCCCAAACAAAGGTATTCATAAACAAATATCCTTTCAATCATAAAGAGATTAGAGAAATAGAAATCAACATGCCTGGAAATTATAGCTCCAACTGATATTACTACTTTCCAAACTTGTTCTCCACAAACATGCTTACCACTCCTTCTAAGCTCAACCTATCTCTAAACTCTAGCCTCTTCTCAAAGAACTCTTAGCAATTTCAAATTCACAAACAACTCTCTTTCTCACCAAAAACTCTTAGAATTATGCTTCGACAGAAAACTACAACAAAATAATAGATACATAAATTAGAATGAATAATTGTAACAAAGGGTAGAGAGGATACCACTATATATACTAAAATATAAGCATCTTAATGCTACAAACAAGCTACCAAATCTGCCATCTTCCTATTCCAAATGCATCAACTAGGCTCAAGAGGTGAGAGGTGGTTGTTTAAAACACTAGTTTGCAAACACATATACAGTGAGAGGTGGTTTTTTAAAACGTTCTCTGAGTGAAAACCACTTTGTGGCACTCTTAGAACAGGTACCGTAGTGAAAACCTGGCAAATAAGCGCTATGCTTGAATAAACCTGCATCATTATTTATCGGTACTATCCACAACATCCACCCATTCATTTCAAAACAAGATATCCAACCATGGCTTGTCACTGATTAAGGAAAGTCGTCTTGTCCACAATTGGGGGCAATGTCAAAATGTTGGTCATGGGTTGGATCTTTGAATATCTTATCATGGTCACGAAAAACAACAAAAGATCAAAAACATCAAAAAGCCAAAAAGCCAAAAACATACAAAACAAAAAAGAACAAAAACATTTTAAAAAAAAACATCAAAAACAAAACAAAATTGTGGGATTATTCCTTCACTCAAACAGTCTAAGATATCAACATTTGCTTGAACCTCACAGCTGGTTCAAGTAGATTTCCCACAACATATCCTCTAGACACAAAAGTGGAATCAATCCAAATTATCAATGTTGTTTACCCAAAAATAGTTTATGCTTTGAGTCAAAAGGTCGAACTGCGTGGTCTTTACGTGTACAACATAGGCAAGGCTTATTAGCCCCCAAGACCCTAGGTCAGTCCCTTTAGGTATCCAACATGCTTTATTTCAACTTAGTCAAAAAACACAAAATCCAAAAATGGTCAAAACATAGAAAATCCAAAAAAATTCACAAAATAGAAAAGGTCAAAAACACTCAAGCCAAGAAAACTACGAGCCTCTACATGTACAATGTAGGCA
Organism: Sequoia sempervirens; assembly: GCA_007258455.2. NCBI lineage: Eukaryota > Viridiplantae > Streptophyta > Pinopsida > Cupressales > Cupressaceae > Sequoia > Sequoia sempervirens. The sequence goes on along the minus strand of VDFB02292527.1, from coordinate 37,407,604 downwards.
AGGCTTATCTTTGATGGTCCCTCGAGACCCTAGGTTAGTACCCAAAAAATGTCAAAAACAACATCATAAAACTTTAGAAAAGTAAAAAAGACCCATGTCCACCATCACAATTTGCAATAAGACATCATCCATAATAAACAAATCATCACATCCACCCTTTGACAAAACAAACAAACAAGCAAAGAAAACATCAAAAGCTAGAACTTTCAAGCAAACAATCACAAAGTTCTGACTATAAACAAACGAAAACAAAGCCAAAGTATCAACTACCTATTTTTTTGAGAAGTCCCAACAACATCTTGAGATATGTCTTAATGGATTTGTTCCTACGATAGACATGATCAACACCGGATAATAGCCCTACCCCCAAAACAAATATGGCAAGTGATACTGCAACTTTGTCTTTTATCTTTTTTATATTCTTATTTTTTTGATTTACATTATTGACTCATTCCCAGGATCTCTCAAGGATGTCCATAAGGATTTAGAGAAGAAGGAATGGGGTAATTTTAGCGTAATTTTGATTTGTTGTTTGTGGATATTTTTGTTATACTACCATGGTGAATACTTGCTTTGTTGTGTGTGTGGAAGTTATTTTGGAGCATTCCGTGTAGCAATGACATGTTAGGTTCTTAATACCTCTTGTGTTACTAGTCTAACATGTTTTTAAAGCTTCTCACCCATACACTCTAACATGGTTTCCGTATGTCTAGTATGAGCAAGAATACTCTTTGTTTGTAGAGTCAAAGTCCACGCAATAGATACAAAGTCACCTTGGTCATTAATACCCTGGCGCATCGTATTTATTTGCTATATCAAAAAGGATTGTTCAAAATTGCAAAGCCTTTAAGTATAGAAAAAGCAACTCATCAACTACTAATTAACATCACATTTCTATCTATCATCAATATTTCTTCTAAATTAACATCACATTTCTATCTATCATCAATAATTCTTCTAAATTAACATCACATCTCTATCCATCATCAATATTTCCTCTAATTAACATCATTTTACTATCAAAACACCAACATTTCTTCTGAGTGAAAATATGCATAGCAATATCATTAGTACCATTCTACATCCACAATATCGTCAATACAAATCATGATGATAATAAACCAATAAAAACATCATATAAACATACATCATCATCTATCATCATCATATGAGCATAAAACAAGAATGAATCGAAGAAGGTATATATCATATATATCATCATCAAAAAAGAGAGTACATCATTAGTGTGATAGGATATACAAAACCATAATATCTATACGAGGCCTCGACTGGGCTGATGAATATAGGCATACAAAATACATGTCTACAAAATGCCTCAAAGCAATGAACAACATGAAGGTCAAGTACAAAAGTAAGACCCCGAAAGGAAGGACAAAAACCCTAATTTCTACTTAGGGAAACTTCCTACTTTTAAAATAGAAGCTCAAAGAAACATCGAAACAAGAAACGAAGGACCTATAAACCTAATTCTATGACCTAAACACATCGGAATAGAAATAGAACAAAGTCGTGAGCTTGACCTCAAAACTTGAAAGTTTTGGTCAACCTCCTGAGGGGGAAACACAAATTCCTACCATCATTCCACGGAACACTAGGGCACAGTGGGGCATACATTTTTTTCAGAACACTTGATCTTAAAAAAAAAATCTTTGAAACAAAGCAACCAGTACTTTGTATCAAATAGGGGCAAAATGTAGACATGTAAAATTGACTTAACACTTATCACAAATTCAAAATGTCTCAAAACAACTCGGAACAACTTCGAATCAACTCAGAATGACTCTGAATCAACCCGAAATGACTCTAAATCAACCTGGAACAACTCAGAATGACTCTGAATCAACTTGGAATGACTCTAAATCAACCCAAAACAACTCAGAACGACTCTAAATCAACTTAGAACATCTTGAAACATCTCTGAAACATCTCGAATCATCTCAAAATCATCCCACGACATCTCATAACACATCAAACGATATTGAACGACATCCAAAACCCTATTTCCTCTATTAATTAAATAATACAACATTATTTTATTAATTCACTTTTTCATCATTCTTGACAAATTAAATAAATATTGTTTATTTAATAAAATCTTGAAAACCCTAATTCTACTATTAATCGAATAATACAATGTTATTTGATTAATTCACATTTCATCATTTTTGACCAATTGAATAAATTACTATTTAATAAAGTCCTAATCTTATTTCGTCATGATTAGTCAAATAACACCAATTATTTTATTATGTCACTAATTCACCTTATTCCTCAAAATTAATTGAATTATTAAATCATAACAATTTAATTATCACACTTCCCTCCAAATTTTGAATAAATTAAATCAAACTATTCAAATTGTCAAAAATCAAAATCAAATCAAAATGGAATTAATTAATTAATATTCCTCACCCACTTTTTGATTGAGAAAATCATGGATTGCTAACTAAGAAATCTATTTTGCTAACTAAGCAATCTGATTTTGCTAACTCAACCATCTAATTCCTAACTCAACCCTAACTGATCAATCAATTACTAACTAAGCAATCAAAATCCTAACTAGCCAATCTATTATTCAATCACCCTAATTGTGCAATCAACTTTGCACAATCTCCTCATGTCTAAATCCTCTCAACTCATTTTGACTGTTGATCTGGATATTCTCCAACACAATCTTGACCGTTGATTTAAAATTGCTTTTCCTATAAAACAAGCCTCTCTCTACACAAAAAAATATCAAAATTTCAACTTACCTTATGCAACGAAGTGTTGTCGCAATCACCATTGATAGAGCTTCAACCTTTTCAATCAACCAAGCATCAATCATCAAGCTTTTGCACGTAAGCAATGGAGGCTTTGCAGTGATATGAACAACCCAACATCATGCAAATACACTCCAACATGGGATGGTAATCTCTTCTTTTGTTGTTTGAATTAGTTTTGAATATCTTAGGATCTCATTTCATTCAAATAGCTTAGATTTGCACATTTCATGAGTGATGGAACAAGATAGAGTAGGTGTTTTGAATTAGACTAGTTTTTTATTTCAATCTTGCATTTGATCTTGATTTTGTATTCGTTTTCCTGATGGATTCCTTCCCCCTCACACAGAAAGAACTCTCAAAAACCAAGAAATAAGATATTAAATATGCATTTGCAACCTCCAAAAACACTCCTAAGAAATATTAGGCCAAAAATAGGTGCATTATGGCTTTTTCACTCCACCCGAATAGTGAACTGAATAGAAAAATCTAAACCCCTTGCTCTTGGGCACCCAAATTCTTCATGCAACAATTGAGGAACATTAAATGAGTTTCCATAACTTGTAACTCCCCAAATCCCACACCCAAGAAGGCATATTTGAATATTTGACCTTGAAAATGCTACAAAAATGAGTCCAAATCACCATAAAACTGCAACATAACAATTTGGCCAAATAGTTATCAAATATTTTAGGCCTTATTACAAAAAATTGTTCACCTACAATATTGAAAGACCAAAATAAAGCAAAAACTTAGAATTAAATATTTTTGGTTGATGCAAGATTGCTAGTAAACCGTGGATGCTCCTACATCATTTACCAAGCAAGGAGGGTTCCATCCTTATCAACAAGTGAGGAAAGTTAGATTTGGTGATCCCATCACTATGCAAGTACCAAATAACAATGCTAAGTCACAAGAATGAATAAAATAGGCAAAGAATCTATTCCAAATATTTCAAGTACTTATACCAAAAGCACTACCTCTTATCATGATGATCACTTCCTTGAGGATGGTTTCCAAGTACATAATTGAGATGAAGATGATTTAATGGACAACGATCCTTTTAATATTGTTGGTTGAAATTTAGAGCTTCCATGCTTTACATATTTACATATATATCATTTATTTATTTATATAATGTCTCCCACTTGGGGAGCATATCCTAGATGGCATTTGTACAATGATGGTGATACACTTACATGATTATCCATATGATACTAATGATTCTTGATCACATGTTTCACTAATATGATATTTTTTTATTATAGAGTATCTTATGGCTATAATGCTTACACCTTATGTTTTTATGCTAATCCCACTTGCTCATGTTTCTCTAACAATGTTCACATCTTATGCTAGCATGCTTTATGACCATTATACTTTTTTTCTAATGATTATTGTGATGATACATCACATTTGTTCATGCTTACAAGATCCTTTAATTATTTATGGATACATTCACTTTGCCTTATAACGTTACATGGGGATAACCATGGAAGACACCTTACTTCCTACCATTATATATGATATTGTACATCAATATTTTGGATCACACTTCATGACCCATCATTAGGAAGATAAGAAAATATTCATTCCTATAGATTATTGATTTTTCCAAGGTTTAATTCATTTTAAATATATTTTCTACTTTGACATGTATATGTCATAGTAGATCACATGGAAGTCAAAATTGAGATAAAATGTAATGGTGCGAATTACATGCCTTGTATATTTTTGCTTCATATTGGGCTCACTTTGACCTAGTTATCCTTTATGCAATGAAACATGTAAAAGGGTGTGATTTCTATTGAAATTTGGCATGTAACCCAAGCCTTACATGATCTCATTTTCTCTCATTCTCAAGAATCAATCTAGATCCTCACTTTATCCATTTCATTTATAGGGTTATACCTATAGTTTAAGAGATTGACCTAGCGCAATTCTGCAATATGAGGAAATGAACTTGAACTTCCACATTCAATTCAAGTTTTGAGATGAGGCAACTCTTCCAAACAAGTCATTGTATGGTTACTTGAAGCACAAGAAAAATTCACTTGCCACCTTTGGAGTTGTATTTAAGGAAATACCCTAATGTATTTTATATTATTTAGACATCCACAACCTCGTATATAGAGATCATTTCAAAGATCATTTGGTATCAAAATTAGATTAGAGCACTATTGTTGTGTTGTTTCTTTGAATCAACATCTATGGCATTCTCTACATAATTGTTTGTTATATTTGGTCATTTCAAAAAGTCATTAAATTGGTATCCAGATTTGACCAAAACACAATCAATCTTTACCTAACAAACTCCTCAAAGATATTCTTCTAACGCCGCCAGTTAACTAAAATAGATCACATGCATCAAGATTAACTAAAATATAGACATCAACGATTAAATTTGCACTTATAAAAATCACTTCCACAATCATGAAAGTGACCCAAAATGACCAAATATAATTTTCAAATTATAGATCATTTATCTCATTACCCCTATTTCTAATATGAAAAAAAAAAATACAAATACTTTATATTATATTTTCTATTTCTATTCATTTGATGCTAATCATGTATTATATATTTATTTTCTACATTTATTTTAAAATAATATCCTAAACAATTTGTAACTCAACCTATATATTTAAATTATTTTATTGATCGATGTAGAAATATGTGTGAAAATGTCTTATTCCGTTTGTTTTATTTGCAGTGACGGGTCAGAGCGAAACGGAATCTATCCGCATCATGGTGCTGGGCCCCACACACTACGAAACGACGTGCAACTTAGTATGTTTCCAATAATTCAATGCAATTTGTCAATGTGGAATTAATACACACCTACTCACACAAGGACAATCTTTGATTTTGTCTTCTCTTAGAGGTCGAATTTAAAATTACTGGTGTAGATTTAATTTATAAAATTTTGTTCTTAATAAAATATGTTTTTATTAATTTTTTATTCTATTTTTTTGATATTTAAGGGGTGGTGATATTTTAAAAATATTTTGGAAGGGTAATCCTTTTTTCAAAGTAAATGATTTGATCTAAGAATTCAAAGAAATCAAATAATGATATTAGAATGAATATTTATGTAGATTTATTATTTATTTTAAAATAATAAATAAAAATGAGTCACTATTGGTTGTTAAATCTAATGCTCAATTATGTATGATTGGTCTGTATTTAGTAAGGGGAGTTGTCTACTCATTACTAAAAGTATTTATGTCCACACAAATAGTTGGTGAACAATCATTACATCACTTCACTTGTTCAAATTTTGATGTTAAAGAGTCTTTCCCCATTGCACCTTTCACGCTAAGGGATTCTCAACTTAATGAAATCAAGCAATTTACAAAATTAACAAGGATAAGGTTATACAAAATCATGTGGGACTATGTTAGAATTGTTCATTTTATGTATCATCTCTATTCCAGGGAGCTACAAAATAGATTTTACATTGTTTAAAGACAAATTTGAATTAAAAGCATGCATGAATATCATTAATGAATCTATACTAATTTATACTTAATTTCATTTACTTAATTAACCTCGGAAAGTTCATTTTCCTTCCTAATTTTAATTTTTGTTCATTAATGCAAAAGGTTGTTTCAGAAATGATAGCATTAGATATGCATCATTTTTTTGTATGTAGCTTTAAATGGCCTCTCTTCTTTATTTTATTTTAATAATTATGGAAGTTTTCCTTTTTAATATGTACTTTTTCAATGGGATAATTTTAAATTTTCTATTGGAAGAAACGGAAGATGTTGTTTGTTTCTTTCTTAGCTTTAATGTTTAGTACATTACCCAATAGAGTTAATGCATTTAAGATGTATAGTACAAGAGAGGACAAGAGTGCAAATTCTAGGTCACTTGGTATGTATAAGTAGTCTAACATTTTCTTGGGACGCACGATTGCCTTTTGTTTTAAAAAAGAGTAGAAATTGGACATGTGATCTCTTTAGTCCACGCTCACGTTCTTTCCATCACACTTCCTCAACGAATATCCTATGCCAAGTGATGGGATTGTTCCCTTCAAATTATATGTATTTGAACACAATTTCAGATGAGGGGAGAATATAAGCACATAAGAGAAAGTCATGAATATAGCATCATTAAAAGTGGATGATCAAGGTTAACATAGAAATACAAGATGATAAAATTGTAATAATATGTCAAAAATCTTTGTATTAAGGAAGAGGAAAAATAATAGCACAAAAGATAATGCTCTCAAGTGGCGCAAGAAATTGAAAATGCCATGACATAAATAAAGAGAATTTAGAAAGTGACATGTGAAATGAGAGAATATGAAATGTGTAGGAAGTAGACCCATGACAAACACAAAATGATCAAAATTTCAAACTATAAAATGCAATAGGAAAGAGCCAAGAAAATAGACACGCAAGTGAGGCATGAGCAAAAGGCCAAATAGTGTCAAAAGACGAGAAATGACAGAGAGCTAAACACATATACCAAAAAGAAAAATAAGCTTTGTTTTTGGCTAACATGATGAGAGGTTGTGAGGCATTCCACAATTTTGATTCATCTAAAATTCATAAGAAAAAACAAAGGAATCATGGAAAAAGAGAGAGAATGACATGGACCAAAAATAAATGGTCATAGTTACTTGTATCAAATGCACCACTAAATAATTATGTGTTATCTACATGTTATATAAGAACATGAAAACATCACAAAACTTAAAAGAAAACAAAGTACAATCATGTAGAGAGGAGTAAGATCTCAACATATTATATTTGGATAATTTTCTTCTAATCTTCATTAAGAAAATCATCCTAGAAAGCATATGAAATATGGATGGCCCTAATCACCATGTAAAATAGGTCACTTGACAAAACTATAGGCAAGGGTAATAATATCTTAATTGGCTTTTACACCCAAACTTTCTTTTTTTTGTCATCCTTTTGTACTATATTGTTTGGTGTATCATTTTTTGGAACATTAGATTTAAAGTATGTTTACATTTGAGTTTCAACCTTCTTATCATGATTCTCTCATTTCTTTTCAACTTCTTTAGGAACATGCATTTTCTCCTACTCTTGTTTCTTATTAATTTGTGTACTAGCATTTTTTTTCTCATATTTTTTAGATGATTAGCTACATATACTTGGTAATTTTGAAGGTACATTCCTATTGTGGTTCCTCATATAAAAATAATCTCCTTTTGGAAGTGGAGTAGTACACAAATCATAATACTTTTCATAAATCACATTAGTTCTAGCTAATTCCAATGGATGCTCCATTAGCAAGGGATCAATTTCTAAATTATACTTATTTCCATTTAAAAGATTTGTACTAGCCAAAAAGTTTATTATCTCTCTCATAAGGAGGTTCTTTGAGTTGAGAAATAAATGCATCTATTGTAAAATTATCCAATTTTGAGAGAGGTGTATATGCTTGCCATGAAATGGTTACAAATACAATATACACATGGCACAAATAGATGGTATAACTTGAGCTCGCTCAACCCAAGGATATCCAACAATAATGCTAAATGGTATGAAGTGTAAGGAAAGTAGAGGTGCGGAAACAAATTTCCTAACGTCAAAACCATAGGGGAGTAAGCAGACAGTACTTTTAATTTTCCAATTACAATCTAATTGAGACACACATGAAAGATTTACAGAAACAGAGAAGATACTCAAAGACAGTGAACAACAGATTTACGTGGGAAACCCTTACGGGAAAAAAACCCACCACACCAAACTGACTCTCTTTGTATTTCAGTAACAAATTATTACATACAATCAGAAAGACAACTTTCTAGTGTTTTGTTCTCAGTGGCTTATTCTCATTGTTCAACTAGTTACAAAAAATTGTTCTCTCTTTCACTCGATTCACACACTTTGTTCATCACTCACCAAAATAGAATCGATCTGCTTTAAATCTTATTTTCTTTTGTGCATCCTTATCCGCTATTGCCAACCATAGACAGTTTCCATTCGAGCCTTGATTTTTCCCTGCATGTTGTTTTTCCAGCGATGCAACTGATGCATAAAATCAACCGTCATCATGCTTTAAAACTGCTTCCTGTGATTGGTCCATGAAGCTCCACCTAGGATGGTCAGACTGGTCAAGAGCATTCAACTTTATTGGCATATCGGTGAGACACTCACAGTGTCTCCCCGATGCCACAAAGTTTCTCTACCGGCATTGCTATAGCTTCCACGAGTCGGCAAGATACTATATCGAATGTATAAGTCATAACGAAACCAACAATGTCCACTTCGATCCTATCGGCAAAGGTTTTCCTTATCGGCGAGACTCAAATCGAATGGAACAAGTCATATCGGATCCAGAGAATCCATCGACAAGACATAACGTCTTCGCCAAGACCTTCTGTCGAGTTCCTTGTGCTACACCGAAGCCTTTGACGAGTCGGCGAGACTTATCGTCTTCGCCAGGACTTCATACCGAAGCCCTCAGACACACCGACAACTACCATTCAACAAGACCTATACCGAAAGCATCTCATCATCGGCAAGACATTTTAATGTCGCTAGGACATCATAACGAGGCTATTGAGATATCCCGATAACCATATGATAGCCTGACATCGACAAGACATTCTGCAGATCGCCAAGGCTTGTGTTTATCGCCGTGACGTCTCTCCGAGCTCAGTACGCTTTACCGAAGGCTTTTGTCGGCAAGACATGAGACTTTCGCCATGACGTTTCATCGAGCTTCCAAAGTTAGCCCGAAAACATCTATTGGCAAGACTCAAGACTTTCGCCGAGACATCTCCTCGCGACCCGAGAGTTACACCGATGAGATCAACTATCGCCCAGAGTTCTTCCGATCGCCAAAAGGTCATGCCGAACTCAGAGAGTCTCAGCGATAGACTTCATTCGGCAAGACATCAATTATGTCACACCGATAGGATCATTTCAAGAGCTTCAGAAATGTTAGTCGCCCAGACATGAACACTATCACAGCGACTTTGCCCTTCAGGAGTTCCATGTCAGTAAGGATTGAGGCACATATTCCAACATGAAGAAGGAATGATATGTCATCAAGTAACCAAATCTTTGGATCCATTCTATTGGAAAAATATTGCACCTCATGTTATCTTGATCAATACCATTATTAAATTTGAATTGAATAGCCCAAAAGCATGTCTTGATCTTATTGAAAATATTGATTAAAAGAAGCTCCATCGTATAAATGTTAATGATAATGTAATGTCTCAAATTAAAATAAACTTCAAATTTGATCAACTTATGATATACCATAAATTGCTTAACCCATATCTAGAAAAATCTCATGATTTCCATAAAATGAATTTCTCTCAATATCTAGAATTTTTATTTCTATCAATTTTGAAGTTGAGCAAATTGGGTTACCCAAAAAGAGCACCAAACTACACCAAATGGTAATCGCCCGTAATGTGCAATTGAAATGGAAAGATATATTTTAGATATTATCATTGAATTACATCAATATCTATATCATATACTTCAAAAAATAATAGCAAATAGATGCAGCAAAATACACCAACAAATCCCCAAACTGGAACCCAAAACTCACAACGATACTAAAGTAAACTCCACAAAAAATCACCCTAAACTTCATACAAAGTTTTGAACAGAAAACTACATGTATGAATACTGAAATGACATCAAAATATGCTACTCACAATAGCAATACAAACTGAAACTCAAAATTCTACACTACGCACTCCAAACGGAATCAAACTCCTGCAATCAAAATGGAATAAGGAACACAAATGTAAAGCTTTAAACATAATGGAAATCTTTGGATAAAATTGCACTTAGAGACCCTCAAAACCACTATCTTTGAGCCTCAATCCCGTTGGTTTAGCAGCCTCAAAGCTTTATCCTTCATCAATTTACCAACCTCAAAGATTCATCCTTCATTAGTTTACCAGCCTCTAAAGAACCGTCACAACCTATGAGAGAAAACAATGCATAGAATGAATCCCAACTTGGAAAACAAGCAATAATATATCAAAACCACCACCAACACCAATTTGTGCATCCTAATCCCATGCCCAAGGGAGGGAAACATGAACTTGAAAAGTTGTAACTCCTGCCAACAAGAATGGGTTGCCATAAAGTTTGTAATGCCTGCTCCCAAGGGGAGAATCACCAATTTGACCGTTAACATGCTCCACTAGAAACCCACACCCAACTTGGTCCCAAAAATATAATTTATGAATATTCATTAATTTTTCACTCAATAATAATTTAATTAATTCACTTTGAAATCCCAACTTTCCCTATTCATTTAAAGGTCTTGACTTGCTACTTAGGAAATTGGGTTTGCCAAAAATAGTGAAAGCTATTTTTAGAAAAGGGGACATGATAGATAATTAGACTTTGCTAGAAGATACCTTATTATTTTACTTATAGCTTGTCCTTCAAGATAAATTGGATCATGACATGCATTATTAAGTATTTCTTCATTGGAAAATGTAATAATTAGCATGGAGGGAAGACTTGGCCTAGGTTACTCTTCAATGTTCCACAAAATGATGAAACTCATGATGAGGATGATAAATTTATTCTTCCTCAATAGGTATATCTTCTTCAATCACATCCACATTATTTACTTGAGTATGATAGTGAAAAGGATTTGTTTAGTTTTATGAATTTTGATTAGGGGGAATCATGGAGTGATTGTCCTCATCATTAAACTCTCAACATAAATCAAATTATTATCAAATATTTTTTTAAATATTATGTCTCAAATCTACATTTTTTGTATCATATCTATTAACTCTATAACAAGTACAACAAGCCTTTTTATCATAACCATTTGGCATATGAAGAGATCTATCAATTGGCCTAATTGGTGGAAATGTTTTCATATTTACTCCCAACAATTTTATAATACAATGTGTAGGGAATCATGGGGTTTCCTACAAATTCTAGGTATTTTTTAGCTTAATAGATATTATGTTGGAGGCCATAGATGGTGTAGAAACATTATTAGCAAAGAGTCTCATATCATGATCGTGTGAAACATCACCACCTTCTCAAAATAATTCAATGGTAGAAATCTAGAAGGGTACAATGATTGTGATGGAGGATGTGAGGATCCATACTTAAGTGCATTGACTTACAATAATTTCAACTCAATATTTCTCATGTTTACATATAAGTCCATGGATGAGGTATAACTATTCAAATACACTTTCTCTTTAATTATAGGAAATAAAATATTAATAAGCAACCATTAGATCTCATCTTCTAGGATATGGTATTGCATATGTTCAAACAATGATTGAAATCAAATAACATAATCATGAAACATCTCATTAGATCATTGTTTGGAATCAACCAAATAAAAAAAGGTGGAATAAGGGAAATGTCCACATTAAAGTTATGGACAAATGCATTAGCCAATTTAAAAAATGAGTAATAGTAGGGATAAATTTAAGAAACCTCACCTCAAAAAAGGTATAAAAACCTAGCGAATTTTATATTATTCCTGAAAATTATTAATTTTATTGGCAATTTTTTTCATTTTTTGAAAATAAATAAATAAATTCAATTGGTGAATATTTTGTAATCACTGGAAGTTTGTAGAAAATATTGGTGAATTATACTTCTATTGAAATCAATTAAATATTTTCATTAGTGAAGTAAACCTGTTTTCAAACCAATAAAATATTTTCATTGGAGAATTAAACCTGTTTTCAAAGCAATAAATATTTTTGTGGTGAATTAAACCTATATTAAAACAAGTAGAATATTTTTGTTGGTGAATTAAACCAATAAAATATTTCTTTTGGCGAGTTAAACGTGTACTCAAACTAAGAAAAGGGAGAATTAAATGTGTACTCAAACTAAGAAAATATTTTCATTGGCAGATTAAACCTATTTTCAAACCAATAAAATATTTTTCTTGGTGAATCAAACTTGTATTCAAAACAATAAAATATTTTTGTAGTGAGTTAAATTTTTATGTGAATAAAAATAATAGTGTGGGTGGTGAAAATATCAAATGCTAAACTATAATGATTAAGTCGCTTAACGAATTTATAAGTTCTGATAATTTTGATCAGAATTAAAAAATCTGAGAAGTTTATTGTGAGTCAATATTAATAATGATTGAGGTACATCATATAACAAGCCATTTAATTATCATATCTTTTCAATACTTTGAAGTACACTACCAAAAGCCATATGGTAGTCCAAATAACATTTGCAATGGCTCTCCATGTGCTGACGAAGTACAAATGCAACAATTGGCTCACCCTTCAATTAAATTTAATTATTCTTCTAAAAAAATTAAATTTAAAACATGTAAATCAAGGTACAATAACAAAATGAAGGTCCTTGATCAAATTATGCAACATCTTTTGCATTAAGTGTTTTAACTATTAGCTCATGCTTCACCATAGTGGGATGCAAAACTAAAATTTTCTATAAGTTCAATTAGAATTACTGATGAAGTTCATCATCATCTTGATTAAAGCTCTGGTTCAAAAATTAGTATGGATACACCAATTTGTCTAACCAATCCTCATCGACAATCAACCTTCCTAGGAGCAATTACTATCCAAAGACTTGGACAGGTTTTTAGGCTACGCAACAAATGGACTAGAGTCTTTATCAAGATGGTCTTGGGATTCAAATTTGTAAAAGTTGTAGATAGATATCAGGTGAACACAAATATTTCTTCACAGTTCATGGCTTCTTTACTAGACATTGGAGTTCCATAGGGTGATGTGTTATTCTTGGTGAGTCTTATGGTTCAAGAGGATTATATACAAGGCCTAGGGGATGTTTTGGTTATTACTTGCATTAGAGCAGGAATCCCTATGCTAAGGGATATTCCACACTTCTTAAATGAAGGAGTTGTTGTAACCTAACATCCTTTTGTGTCAAATTTTTGCAATGTCTCTTTAGTGGGACATCGTCAGATGGGATATGATTTCCTTTGGAATGAAGTTTTACAATATGATTAGGAAGAGCAAGGAGTGAAGAAATTTTGCATAATTTTGATAAATGTATGTGAATATTGCCTTCTGCTACTAGCAGGATTTTGTTACTTTGTAGCTTTCTTATGTACATTTTCAAGCACCTTTATATGTACTACATTATCAAAGATGTAAATATCGACATGTATATTTATATTATTTTTATTAATATTAGTTTTATACTATTACATTTTTATTCTATGTTAGTTTAATGTAACATTTCAATAAATCTCTTATGTTATTGGAATTAAATTGTATGTGAATTAAAATCATAGTGTGGGTGGTGAAAATATCAAATGCTATATATCATTCTATTTTGGGATGAATTTTCCACACACCCAAATTCCTACATAAAGTCTCTGGAATGGAGACAAGTGTCAACATATTTTGATGTTAGACTTATTTGGTTTGTTCCTGTTCTCTTAAGTTGTAATAGAAAATTAAAATTAATACACATGTAAATATTTTACCATTTGATGAACATTCAATTGATGACTACATTTGTATTCAAGAATGAAATGCACTAGACTTATGAACTCAAACCTCTAGAATCACCCCAAAATCAATCAATGTTTGACCTTTTATTCATCTGTGTTATTAAAACGCTTAAGTCTTCATGGCATGTCATGCTAGTTGCAACCCAAATGTTTTATATTTCACCGTCTGATGAGCGTTTGATGGATGATTGCAGTTGCATTCTAGAATGAAATGTTTAAAGTGCTAGTCTTGTGAACTCAAACCTATGGAAACACCCTAGGTTCATTATATTTATGAAGATCGATGTTTGTCTTCATCAAAAACCCCTTACACTTTTTCATGTTTGCTCGTTCACCACTGGCTTTGGTATCCCAATCACTTAAGTGTTTATTCATGGATTTTGTTTCATTTTCCAACTAACCCCCTTTTACTGCTTACTAGTTCTATATCCTAGCACACTTTAAAATAACTTTAAAAAAAAATTAAATTCATGCCTTAATTGCTTTGGTTATTTGTGGCCCCCACTCAAGACACATGTCACCTTCTCATTTGATGCAGGGGCATCTTGTGAAGCATTTTGTGTCATGTTGCAAAGTTTTTATTTTTTGGGTTTGTTTTGGGTCAATAAGGTCCATTTCAACCATTTAAGGTCATTTAGGGTCATATTGGATTAGTTTTGAGTGATTAGGTGCAAAGTTGTCAAAAGTTGCAAAAATTTGTCAATGTTGTCAATGAAATTTTGCAAAGTTGGTTAATGGGAGTTAGGTGTCAATTGTGGAAGGTTGTAATATGATAAATATGACATGTAAACTCAAGTGCCAAGGTTGGAGGAGAGATGGAATAAAAAATAAACATTTTGGAAGCATTTTCTTATGTTTTTCATGGTGAAACAGACTGTAAATTGGATTGTACAGACCTGTACTATATAGTACGGCCCTACAAGTTATTGGAAAATTTGGAGAATTTTTTTATATTTCTAATGCTTTTGGTTTGAGTGATTTTCATTAGGTTTTGGAAAAGTTATGATCAAATTAGTGATTGCCATGTACAAATTTTCACTATTTTGCAGCAAGAAAACATGTTTATATGGTTTTGTACGACCTGGTACGGTCAAGGGAAGGCATGTGGATGATGAAGCTATAAAATACATAACTTTTTCTTTTTGTTTGTAGTCATTTCATTAAAAATTGTGAAAGTTATTGCATTTTTGGTGATGGCAGCCCTGTACCCTAACTAGGGTTTCCAGCAACACTAAAAAAATCATATCTTTGCTTTCCATTGTCAAAAAGTCATGAAAATTGGTAGAAATTTCTATTATAAAGATATCTAAAAACCATTTTGGGCTCAAGCCTTTAAAAAATTTCATGTGTGAGGAATTAATGACAGTGTGCTCTCATTTGTATATAAACAACCTTAAAACCCTGGTGACTTGAGAGTTTGATAAGATCTATACTTTATGTGAACATGATTAGTTGGGAATAAATAGAACATGTTGTTAGAAGACTGAAATATCAAGGAAATCATGTATCGTGCTGGTTTTCCTTGTTGAATGCACATTAGGTTGCCATGGCTATGTTTCCAATGTGATCTAGAATGCATTTAATCATTGTTTGAAATGAATTAGTTTATGAAAGTTGTCAAGTGAATCAAGAGTAGTTATTTTCTCTACATCATCATTCTAGCACTAAATCCCTTTTGCACCATATTTTTATATCATAAGGTTAATGACCCCTCTATTATTTCCTAGTGAATGCTTGTCTGAATTATTGCATATGTAGATTAAAAAGACAAGTGAATATGTGCTAATTCCTTTAGTGGTCCCACTACTTTCCATGTGTCATGGTTCCATTAGTTTCCATGAGTCTACAAGCTATATTTATTAAAAAAGTGAATATGTGGAACAACAGAAAGGTGACATATATCCTCTTTCTCATTGGTTTTCACATGTCTGCAAAAGCTTGTTCAATAAAGACAAAAGTAGATGAAGAACAATGGAAAGATTAACACCTAGCATCATTGGGTATGGCTCCATGAATTTGTAGACTCCTGAAAGCGAGTCCGATTCTTAAGTGTGGAATCGCAAGAAAGTGACACAGACATATTTCACCAATTTCATGAGTCTACAAGCTCTTCAATGCAAGTCCCATTCCAATTCACAAAACTGCGGGAAGGTTGCCACGTGGACTTCTAGCTGATATCACTTGAATTTTTGAAGGAACTCTTCTCAACAGACCCACTTAGATTATGTGTAAAGTGACATGACATGGAGTGTCTTTATTGCCCAAGATTTTTCATGTAAGTAGTTAATTGCATGCTCTTGTTAACTACGTAATATTTTACAATTAATATTTTCATTTCATATTTGATATGACATAATATTATGCCTTAGAAAATTAGAAAAAATGTATTAAATTACTTAATTGTTGGATGAGTGTTTGATAGATGGCTATAGTTTAATTTCGAAATGAAATGCATGGAGCGCTAGACTTGTGAACTCAAACCCTGGAATCACCCTAGAACCATTAGATTTGAAAAGATTAATGGTTGATAATTCATTTGAGAAGGTGCATTAGAATAACGCCACCTCTCACTGAAAGTGATCAATTAATTGAAGCTACAAAAATGTAGGACAACTGTTGAATTTAGTTTGAAGTGTCAATATAAAACTATAATGTACTAATTATGTAGTTTGAAGGTAACATGTTTCAATTACTTCAATATTTGAGAGAAAGAAAAAAATAAGAATTAAACTTGCTACTACTAAGTGATTTTATTTTTAAAGGAGAGGGTCAAGGTATAGGGAGATTTCTCATTGTAGTGCACCAAGGCTATTTTAGGATCCAACACAGCCAATCAGTGTGTGTTAGTGTCTCTGTATTCATCTTTTCAAGAATCAAATTCTAGGTAAGTGAAAGACAAAAATCTTACATTTCATTATTTCTTAAATTTTCAATCTGGGGGTTTGGGGTTGAGAACTTGAGAGTTCACACTGTACAGGCATGTCTACCACCACTACTAGACCAACTATTGGGAAATGAAAAATAAAATCAAATAGAAAATAGATTATGTTGCATTGATTGAAACCCCAAGTTTCACAGATGAATACCATGATATTTATGATCTTGTAATCTATGGTAGGCTTACCTCAAAACTTAGATTTTCATGTGAGAATAAGGTTGCAAAGAAAATAAAAACTGCCAATAGTAAAACAATATCAACTAATAGTATCACTGCACCGTGGGTAGTTGGATTGGGACACATGATGGTACATGAGGTTTTCCCTTGTCCAAAATTTATCAAGGTTTGCACCCACAATTATGATGATTAAAAAAGTAATTATTAATAAAGATAGAAAAGAAGAAATGTTACCCATTTTAGTAGAAGAATTTGGAAATGTGTTGGGGTTTACATTCAAATATTTTTTGAAACGTCCACATTGACCTAGAAAACCTTGCTAGTAATTATAAAGCAGTCGATCAAGGGGACACAAATTATTTTCTAAATAAAATAGTAGCAAATAGTAAATTATTCAAAGTTAATCATAAGCATTCTTATAAATTGGATATTTTTAAACCATGCGTTCAACATACTATTTCCATGCTGAAATTTTTCCTTGGACTATATATCAATCAGGAAGTGGGTGCAATAATCCTTGAAATGGTATATAATATCCATTATGCTACTCCACCTATCAAATATAAATTTATTGAGCACATTATACAATTCATGCAGAAACAAATTTTAACTAAGACATTTAGGTTCACAACCTACTTGTGCTATTTAATTCTATTCAAATTTGATAGAATTTTTCTAGTCAACAAGCTTCAGATTCAGCCCTATATGAATGATGAGGAAAAAACAATGGCTCCATGATGCAGAGAAAAGAACTACTCTTGATTCACTTTACAACTTTCATAAACTGATATATTTCAAACAATGATTAAATGCACTCTATATAACATTAGAAACTGTATAAGAGCAAATTTGCACCCTAGGCGCAATTCCCCTTTTTGCCTCTTTACACTTTAGAAAACCTAAGTTGGAGGCTTAAATTCACTTAAGCTCGCTAATGGTAGACCACTTGACACCTGTTTTGTGTGTTGGTGGGGGCGTTTTTGTCGAGGACGCCCACGCAACTCGCAGATGTCCGCGCAACGCGCTTACGTCCCTGGCAGATTCTTGCGGCTAAGCTAGCAAAGGAGTTACTCTTCTCATTGGTAACGAAGTTGGCCTCCTTCGGCCGACTGACCTGAACATGGCCATTTTCTTTCGCATTCCTTCATAATCAGTCTTTGAACTTGCATTTGGAGGTTGGAATAAATCTTGAACAGACTTTGCTCTCATACTCTCACTCTCACAAGCTCACTTCCAAGCATTCCAAGCATTCAATAGCAGCAATATCACACTCCATCACTTCGATAGAGAAAGTTTGGGACCACGCCATTGCAGCAGAGGCTTGAGTTCCTCTCATTTCTCCCCAAGCAGCCTTGAGTGCTCTTGGTGGAGGTTGTGTACAAGCTCTTGGAGGATCAGCTGGTGAACGAGTTCATTGGTGAGATTCTCCTTATTTTGATCACCTTTGTTTATTTACTTTACAACATCAGATAATACTCTATTCACTTGTTAGTATCATTCTAGCCTTTTAGTTAAATAGCTAGGCTGTTAGTCTTTTTAGCGAGTCCAACCTTGACTCTGCTGTAATCTGACCGTACAAACTACAATGTGTTTTTGAGAAGCCAGTGAGTCGTGCTATCATCTGAAGTCCGCGCCGATGTCCTCGGGCAGAGAGCTCCCTAAGGCGCAGAGTTGGACCTAAAATTTGACTCGCCTAGCCCCACCTTGAAACTTGGGATTGTAGAGTGATTGTAGGGTATCCTAATCCTCATCATTCTCATCCTCACACCCTAAACACACACTTAGCTAAGGTAAGTTAGGGTAGCCTCTCGTGTCTTGACCCTCCATGACCTGGGGTCTTGCACGCGGCGGTCCCCTCTCTTACATTTTTGGTGAACCCGACGTGAATCATTTTGATTTCATCCTTGCGATACTGAAATTCCCTTTCCTTGTACTCTAGGAGTGTTGTAGGTGCGAGTGTTGTAAGGTTGTCGCCTTTCAACCCGACCTACGACCCCTAGGTGGCGTAGTTGGAAGGTTCCAAAGTATCACATGACAAAACCTTAATTGGGTCACCGTGTTAACCATTAACCTTTAGGGACTGTGAAAACTCTGTCTAGCGTGCATAATGGCCTCCTTCCTGCATCAAACCATCCCCTCTGCCAGCCTGTGGGGAGTAGTGTTGGTATAACCTTTACTTCATAGGACCTGCTAATGGGTTTTAATAAGGAACCATCTCTCATCTACATTCCTGCACGAATCAATGGAAACATTGTAGCCGATGTTGTCATTGATCCAACGTCACAGGTGAACATAATAATGGATGAGATTATGCTTATAAACTTTTTACATAAGGATGGATATGATGCTCCTATGAGTTTCATCCGCACGCACGATGGCCTTTTCGTACCCCCCTTGGGTTTCATTGCCCTATCCATCTTAGTCGGACCTAAGACCATGAATCTCTTGTTTGATATCATTCCTGGGTCTGAACTCTTTCGTGTAAAGTTGGGAATCCCTTGGTTGGTGGCGATGAATGCGGTACCCTTCGTTGTGCATAAATGCCTAAAATTTATCCACGGAGGTTTCGTGCACGTGATCCACGACACCGGTTATCGACCGTTGGTTGCATGTGGTAGCTACTCCTTGGATCACCCGTGGCCTGCGTCTGTGGGCCCCCTTCCTCCTAGGATGGACCTTTTGCATAAGACATATCAAAATTATAAGAAAGGATTTATGAGGCCCAGGGTAAGATACCCTCCCTCGTCTTATGTTGTCTCACATAGGGCTTGCTTGAAGGATGACAACGATGTTGCTAGAGCTTGAAAGAGGAAAGAAGAGAAGCGGTCTTGTGACCCTCCTTATTCCTCTTCTATTGCTCGGTCTGATGCTTCTTCTCACTCAGCCGTGGTACCGTCAATTTTTTCTCCTCGTTTGCAAGAGAATTCTTTGGCGCCCGCTCATCAAAAGCCTAAGCGCCCCGCATTCGAGCTTCCTATTCTATCAACGGAGCCTAGACCCGCTTGGTATGATAGGAAGATGGTTTCTTGAGGAGAGTCCTCCTTGTCTCAAATTTCGCGGCCTCCTACTACTCCTACTCCTAAGGCAATGAGCAGAAAGAGGCCCACTGCCAAGGCTCTCGAGTCGACTCCTCATGTCGCTCCTCATCCTGCTCCCCCTGCTCTTATACAAGAATTTGTTCCTCGCCCGAAACGGTTGTAGTGGATGTTCTTATGGTCAAGCAGGAAACTCCTGCCCCTTCGCAAGCTCCAACTTCTAACTACAAGAGTCGTAGAAACTGCCTTACACGTGAGCGCAAGCGCCGATGAAAGGCTCTCCTAGCCGAGTAGGCCGCTTCGCAACAGAAGGAGGAAGAAACGACCGCCCCTGCTTCAGGGCCCCTGCAACATCTTCTTCCTCCCTTTCTATTGTGTCTCTTCTGCCTGATCCGCTCCTGGTTTCTGTTGCGAGCACAAACGCGCCTAACCCTAAATGGGTACAGGTGTTTATCACTCCTTCGACGGAGCCGCCTTTGCTAATGTCTGTCCTGTATATTCAGCCCTTCCCAAATCCCATGGACATGGTTAATACTTCGGTCGTGTTCGCTATAGTTCTATCCTCCTCTTCCTCTGCACCCCTAGCTTTGTATGTGGGGAGTTCACCTCCTCCGACGAAGAAAGAGGTGGAGGCTAATCCTTCTGGAAAAGAAGGACGTAAGAGGAGTCCACCTTCTTTGCAAGGTGGCCCTATGATGACTTGTTCTGTCCTTGTGACAGAACCTATCCTAGCTTCTCCTGAGTTCGTCACCACTCCCGAGTCATTCGGAAAGCTTAGCGGTGAGCCTCAAGCACAACCTGTGCCGTCCACTGAGAATAAGCATGATACTCCCGCGAGATGCATGTTTAATTCCATGGATGAAGTCTCGGCCTTGTCGGTGATATTTGCAAGATCGCTGACCTTGAGGGGCCCTGTTCCTTGGCCCTTGTCACGGGATGGTCAAATGCTCCTCCTCTTAACATTCTGCCTTTGCAGGCTCGTCCTCCTTCCCCTTTCAAAGATTTGGATTGGGAAACAGACGACCTCTTAGTTGAGCAGTGTTAGGAGGAGACCCCTCTTCTTGATCTTGTGTGTGTGTTTTGTAATGTGTTCCCCCGTACTTGTGCTATGTGTGCCTGGATGACCCTCGTCACCCTTGTTGGTGCTTGGATACAAGCATGGTTTTTGTGTCGTGAACCTTCTTCTATTTGTATCATCGTTCTTCCATGTTTTTGCTTGATTTTTGACAAATTGGGGACGATGCAAAGCGTTGGGGGCATTTAGGCTCCCTTTCCATGTTGACTCAATTTTTTATTTTTACTTTGTCTTCTCGTGCATTCCTCACATGGCCTGATATAGTAGGGGATTGATGACAGTTCATTTATATACTATTATACATACTTATATATATTTATGAGCAGTTCTAACCCAGAAATATCAGGCTATCCCTGTGTTCTATGTTTGTGTTTTCTTTTCACTTTCTTTATCTTTCTCTCTTCTTTGTTTGAGTTGTCCCTCCTATGTATGACAACGCTCTCCTTTAACACTTCGACTTTCAAAAAATGAATTCGCCGCCAACGAATATCTTCTTGAAAGTCTTTACAATACTTTTCCTTGGAAGTGCATTCTCAACTTAGAACCCTAACGAAATGTGTTTCCTTCATCACAGGTTCATAAAAAAAGGACTTGAAGATCTTCCTCCGAAGTGGGAACTATTTTGACTTCCCCTCGTGTGGGGGCATGACCTTCTTTTCGAATTCCTTGATGAAGTGAACATCTTTCAAAAGGATTCCTTGATGACGAATCGATCTAAGATGAACGATAACTTTTTAATTGCGTGTCCCTTGAGTGGACCCCCTTTCTTTTCCACAGCGGGTTCCCCAAGGACCCTTTTTCAAAAGCCTTTGTAGTGAATGGATCTTTTCACGTCTAGCTCGGGGGCAACCTGACTAGGCTCATTCCATTTTCCCTTTCACGTCTAGCTTGGGGGCAACCTGACTAGACCTTACTTTTCAAATAGTGCATCCCTTGAGTGGACCCCTCTCCTTTTGAAGGGTTCTCGAGGGAGCCCTTTGAATTTTTTTCGGTCTGCGTGACCGGCCGCTTTAGACATGTTCTATCTGCGGGTAGACGTATCGATGCTTTAGACATGTTCTATCTGCGGGTAGACTTGTCACCGCTTTTAGATGCATCCTATCTATGGGTAGACATATCGCCGCGTTAGACATGTTCTATCTATGGGTAGACTTGTCACCGCTTTCAGATGCTTCCTATCTGCAGGTAGATGTATCGACACTTTAGACATGTTCTATTTGCGGGTAGACTTGTCGCCACTTTTAGATGTGTCCTATATGCGGGTAGACGTATCAATGCATTAGACATGTTCTATCTGCAAGTAGACTTGTCGCCACTTTTAGATGCGTCCTATCTGTGGGTAGACGTATCGACACTTTAGACATGTTCTATTTGCGAGTAGACATGTTGTCGCTTCCTGACTCTATGGAGTCCACTTCTTTAGGGCTTCCTCCATGCGAGAGACCTTGGGGGTTGCCTCCTTATAGGTCTATGGGCTTGTAAGACACTTTGTTGTTCCAACTTCATAGTTCTGAGCAGCTATGAAGTCCTTTGCATCTCCTGCAGCCTCGGATTCACCAGACCAAGCATTGCTTCCTCGACAGTTTAGGTATACTTTTCTAACCCTACTCTCTTCTTGATCTACTTTACCGAGAACTCATCAGTACTTGTGCTCACTAAAGTGGGGGGAAAATGTATAAGAGCGAATTTTCACCCTAGGCGCAATTCCCCTTTTTGCCTCTTTACACTTTAGAAAACCTAAGTCGAAGGCTTAAATTCACGTAAGTCCGCTAATGGTAGACCACTTGGTGCCTATTTTGTGTGTTGGTGGGGGAATTTCTGTCGGGGATTCCCACACGATGTGCAAATGTCTACACGACATGCTTACGTCCCTGGCAGATTCCTACGACTGAGCCAACAGAGGCATTACTCTTCCCATTGGCAACGAAGTTGTAACACCTCCTTCAGCCGACCAACCCGAACATGGCCATTTTCTTTCTCATTCCTTCATAATCAGTCTTTGAACTTGACTTTGGAGGTTGGAAGAAATCTTGAACAGACTTGGCTCTCATACTCTCACTCTCACAAGCTCACTTCCAAGCATTCCAAGCATTCGATAGCAGCAATATCATACTCCATCACGTCAGTAGAGCAAGTTTGGGACCACGCCATTGCAATAGAGGCTTGATTTCCTCTCATTTCTCCCCAAGCATCCTTGAGTGCTCTTGGTGGAGGTGGTGTGCAAGCTCTTGGAGGATCAACTGGCGAACGAGTTCATTGGAGAGATTCTCCTTATTTTGATCACCTTTGTTTATTTACTTTACAACATTAGAGAATACTTTGTTCACTTGTTAGTATCATTCTAGCCTTTTAGTTAAATAGCTAGGCTGTTAGTCATTTTAGCGAGTCCAACCTTGTCTCTGTTGTAATCTCACTGTACAGACTACAATGCGTTTCTGAGATGCCAGTGCGTTGTGCTGTATTCTGAAGTCTGCGCTAACGTCCTCGGGCAGAGAGCTCCCTAAGGCGCAGAGTTGGACCTAAAAACTGACTCACCTAGCCCCACCTTGAAACTCAAGATTGTAGAGTGATTGTATGGTATCCTAATCCTCATCATTCTCATCCTCACACCCTAAACACACACTTAGCTGAGGTAAGTTAGGGCAGCCTCTCGCGTCTTGACCCTCCATGTCTTGGGGTCTTGCACGCGGCGGTCCCCCTCTCTTACAGAAACATGGCCATGGAAGCCTAATGCACATTCAATAAGGAAAACTAGCATGATGAATGAGTTCCTTGATATTTTAGTCTTCTTACAACATGTTCACACAAAGTATAGATCTTATCAAACCCTCAAGTCACCAGGGTTTTAAGGTTGTTTACATACAAATGAGAGCACAATGTCAGTAATTCCTCACACATGAAAAATTTTAAAGGCTTGATCCCAAAAGGGTTTTTAGGTATCCTTAAAAAAAACTTTCTACCAATTTTCATGACTTTTTAACAGTGGAAAGCAAAGATATAAATTTTTTAGTCTTGTTGGAAACCATAGTTAGGGTACATGGCTGTCATCACCAAAAATGTAATAACTTTCACAAAACTTAATAAAATGACTCCAAAAAAAAAGAAAAAGTTATGTATTTTATAGCTTCATCATCCACATGCCTTCCCTTGACCGTACTAGGTCATACAAAATTGTACAAATATGTTTTCCTATTACAAAATAGTGAAAATTTGTACATGGCAATCACTAATTTGATCATAACTTTTGCAAAACATGATGAAATTCACTCAAACAAAAAGAATTAGAAATATAGAAACATTATCCAAATTTTCCAATAACTTGTAGGGCCATACTATACAATAAAAGGCCGTACAATCTAATTTATAGTTTGTTTCACCATGAAAAACACAAGATAATGCTTCCAAAATGTTCATTTTTCATACCATCTCTCCTCCAACCTTGGTGCTTGAGTTTACATGTCATATTTATCATATTACAATCTTCCACAATCATCCAAACTGACACCTAACTCCCATTAACCAACTTTGAAAAATTGCATTGACAATATTGACAAGTTTTTGCAACTTTTGACAACTTTTGCATTTTTTGACAACTTTGCACCTAATCACCTAAAACTAATCCAATATGACCCCAAATGACCTTAAATTGTCCAAATGGACCTTATTTATCCAAGAAAAACCCAAACAAACCCAAAAAATAAAAAAATTGCAACATGACACAAAATGCATCACAAGATGCCCCTACATCACTCCAATATGATTGGACCACTAAGATAAGGATACATGATACTCGAAGGAAATACAATAATTTTGTAGACTAAATTTTAGCTCCATTCTATCAAGCAATTATAAATACTCCAATGCCTAGATTGCCACAATCTTGTAGAGATTACATTCAATTAGGATCATAAATACAATTGGTTGATTGGTACTTCATGGAAGAATATATTGTGCTAAGATTTTATGCATCAGGAGTAGATCCATACAAACTTCCAATTCATGTGATAGTGAGGGTTTTTACATTGGAATATGTACGATATATGAAGAGTATAGACCAGTTATACTTTGTCAGTCAACAAAAGAAGAGCATATTTCCTTCTTTACCTTTTTCATGTGGAATAAAGAGCATCCCTCTGAAGTTCAAGAAAGTGATGATGAATTTGATGATAAGGAAGTGAACCGTATATTTTGGGGCATGAGGCTTATAGGCTACTCTTGCACTCTTAGGATGTTTCACCTAAAAGGAGAGAGATAAACCTCACCAAAAATCAATGTGGTTCACTCAAATTAGGAAATGTATGATGTAATTAAGACTAAATGAGATTATTTAAATGCAACTAAGCTATGAAATTTATTGATTTTGAATGCAAAACCTAAGAAATATGCAATTTTTGAAAACACAATGTGATATGCAAAAAATGCAATAAAGACCTAAAGTAATGTAAATATAATTAAATAGGGTTAAACAAAGTGCACCTGGGAATCTGATGATGAATCTAGAGTGTCCTAAATGCTGACAAAAATCACTGAAAATCACTAATGGGACTCATTCGCCACTGATGGCGAATTAGTCCTGCTTCTGATGAAAACTTCTAGAAATAGGTTTTTGAGTGTCGGGATCTAGAATCTGACAAAATTTGGATTTTCAGCCTTAAGGTGGGACTCATTCGCCACTGATGGCGAATCAATCCTCTCCCAAAATTATGTGAAATCAGGGACTAATTATGTAACACCAGATTTGAGGTTGTTTGCTTGTCGAGTTGACGGAGTCAAATCTATAGAAAACGGACTGCAGGTTGTCTCAAAGCTTGAAATAGGTTTGATTTGACTTGAAACACTTTGTTGACTTGTTGACCACCTTTCAACACCTAATTTCTTGATAAATCTTCATACACAAGTTTACAAACACACATACAAAAGGGGAAAAATGGTTAAGGGTTAGGTTATAGGGATTTGCCTTGGTCAAATCCCACTTTGGTAATCAAACCCTTAGTGAAGAAATGGAATGAAATGAACAAGGAAAGATGAATAAACAACATGCAAATGTCCTAAACTCACCAACCTTGTTGAAGAAAATTTGAAGATATATCAATGGATGCTCCAAAATACTTGATTGATGCTTGATTGAATGATGCAAAGTGCTCAAATGCTAATTGAATGCTTAGTGAATGAAAAGATTGCTTGAACGAATTAGGAGATGTAAAATGAGGAGAAAAACACATATTTATACACACTTGTGACTTAGTAACCCGATGATACCTCATGACAAGCTGACATAAGGTGATTTTGAATAAAAACCCGAAAGAAAATTTGAAATATTTTGAATTTGGAGCCAAGAGGGACTCTTTCACCACATTGACCTTCATCATGTCCCTCTCTTATTGTTCTTCCTCAATTTCATCAGGATCATACATTGACTTTCTTTCCCCTCCTAAAGTTTGGACCACATCCATTACATCCACATAAAACTAAACATCCTTGGTCTTCTTGGTTCCCACACCGTGATATGGTTATGCAAATGAAAATGAAGCAAAGTAATCATCTCCTTCTCCGCTGGTTAAAAGAATGCATGCTTAATGTTTTGATACATGATATCAACTCTCTCTTTTGCTCTCTTGGTTGAATACTAAAATCCATTATGGTGGGCCTCCAAAGTTCCAGTCATATTTCTTCCTCTTCCACCAAATGTTGGCTTGATCCACAAATCTGCCAGCCTAATTTGCTTTGTTTTTGAAAGCTAAAGTTTGTCCCGACTCACCAGTATTAGTTGTAACTTTTTTGAAATTTTATTATGGTATGTGCACTTTGATATGATGTAATATGATTATGGTTTCGTCTCATATGTTGTAATATTAGATATATAACAGAAAAATAAATTATTGCATGAAATAAATAAATTTTCATTTTAAATGTTTTTTTTTTGCAGAACACGGGTCTTCCAGAAGATCAAGACGATCCTCAACATGATATAGATCCACAAAATCTTGGTTCTACCGGTACAGATCACATGGAAGAGGATGATGATGACACAGATACAGAAGACACCGAGGCCGATGAAAATGATGACGACGGCGACGACGACGACGATGATGATGATCAGGATGGTGATGATGATGATGAGACAATTGGTGATAGTAACCAGTGGCATTCATGATCATATAGACTACATCATGGATCATTGTTGATATATCGTTATGATGACTATTTTCATGATTACTATCATATGTATCATTTTCATGGCCTACTATACTATATTGTTGAGTTGTATCATATTGACATGTATCATTTTCACTATATCATTTGGACATGTATCATCTTGACTTTTATCAATTTGAGTTACATGATTTATAAATTTTATTTATATCATTTGTACATGTATCATTTTAACTTATGTCGACTGTTAGATATGTATCATTTTGACATGTTTTTGATGTACTGGAATATTTGAATTTCACTTGTTTTAGTTATATATGATGATGATCTTAGTAGTATTGACTTGTCAATTTATATATATTAAAAGTGGTCGATGATTTTTGGATGGATATTTATTAAGTATGATGATTTTAATTTACTGCTCAGGATGGATGTTGTCAAATTTAATTAAATTATAGATATTTTATTCACTTGTTTTAATTATAGATGATGATCATGTTACAATAATTATATTGTTATTTAATCATATGAGTTAAATAATTAAATTACTTACTCTATAATCATATGAGTTATTTAAGAGGCATGATATATTTAACTAATTAAATTGAAATAAAACATATTAAATTAATAAATGGAAGCAAGAAGCAAGAAGCAATCTTTTGAAAGCAAAAGAAGCAACTAGAAGTAAATTTGGAAGCAAAACTGGAAGCAAAACTGGAAGCAAAACCAGAAGCAAACCTGGAAGCAAAACTAGAAGCAAAATCAGAAGCAAAACCGGAAGCAAACTTGGAAGCAAAATCAGAAGCAAAACTAGAAGCAAAACTAGAAGCAAAACTAGAAGCAAACTTGGAAGCAAAACTAGAAGCAAAATTAGAAGCAAAACCAGAAGCAAAACTAGAAGCAAAACCGGAAGCAAACGTGGAAGCAAAACTAGAAGCAATATCGAAAGCAAAACCGGAAGCAAAATTGGAAGCAAACTTGGAAGCAAACTTGGAGGAAAAACTGGAAGCAAAACTGGATGCAAAATTGGAAGCAAAACTAGAAGCAAAAATGGGAGTAGACACAGAAGCAAAACCAGAAGCCAAATGGGCGCCAATTTCAGCGCCATTTTCATCATTATTTCCCGACACTATTTTAGGTGCTAACGGAGGCACCCTAATTTTTCGGCACTATAACCGGTGCTAATTCCAGTGCTAAAAATGGTAGGAAAGTCGGCGCAAAAATGGACACCGAACTGACCATGCCTGTTTGTGCCGAGTATAATGCCAGCCAAATTGTCCAACTCATGTGCTCAAAATACACTAAAATTCAGCACCAAAATTGGCGCTAATTGCCTGTTGTGATGTTGTGAATCTTCAGATGAAAAATTGGTAGGATGTTTGTGTTGCTATGCTAAGAGGTAACCAAAAGGAGTGGGAAATAAAAGGCAAAGTGAAATCAATGCATATTAAGCTTGATAAGCTACTGGTCGATGTTGATCGTTTGGGGGTTTCTCATGAGGAAAAAATTGCCTCTTTGGAAGTTATTGTTAATAAAATGTTAAAGGACAGAGTGGCAAGTCTAGAGGATAAAATGGGAAAGATGTTAGAAGACTTGAAAATGGTGGTCAATATCAGCAATAACCCTTTGAAGACCATTGCTATGGGTCTTTCTGTTTTGAATGAGAAAGCGCTGAATTGGACCAGAAAACCGCTTGACTTGGGTAATATGGAGGAAAGGATTGAAGAGATTAGTGGCTCTTACCTGGTGGAGAAAGTGGAAGCTTCTACTCTTGTGTTGGAGAAGGACATGCAGGCAGGTTTGTTCTTTAAGACAAGGATCAAGATGAAAAAGAGGGCTACTATTGTTGTTGAGGAGCTGAAGGATGTTATCAGTATCCATGAGGAGGTCATCCAGGAGAACATGGCCTCGGCTAATGTTTTAGATAATTTGTTGTAGTTGATGCTTCCTCTTTTGGTTTAGCAGGTTTGCTGATGGTTTTTGCTTTTGGTTTTGTTGATAGGTTGCTAATGTTCCATCTTATGTCAGCTTTTTGGTTTTTTGGGCTGCTAGGCTTAGTGGTTTAATTTCTCTTGCAGCTTGGCATCGTTGTAAAGGGTTTCGAGGCCCCTTCAAACCTATTTTTCCTTATCAAAAACTGATTCAATCTGATTTTGTACTGTACAATTTTTTTTATGTGCTTTTTACTTTTTGCATGTGGATTACCCTCAGAAAAGACTACTTATCTTTTCTTAAATGAAGCCTTTACATTTCATGTCTATGATAGGAATTTACTACTTGACAATAGGTTCGTGAACTTCATACAAATTAAGATTGGTGTAAAAGGCCATCCCCGCAAATGTTGTTTGGTCTAGAATTATAATGGAAAATTAAAAAGCTTGCTAGGAGAATAAAATAGGTTTTCAATTGTCCAAGTACAACATAATATTACTGAAGCATTTCAAAGTTTAGGCATTTGAGATTCATGGATCTCCTTGGAGGTCACCCACCTAATATAATAATAGTAAATTAGTATGAACCTTTAGTCATAAATTAAAATGCAATATAATATCTCTATGTCTCTCACACATGAACATTTCATATAACCACATACCTTGTAAATGTTGACAATCGACTTATGGCATTCCTTAAGTCAATTGTAAGACATGAATCCCCCCTAATTGCCAATGACATGATATGCTATCAAACACATTTATGAAAATTAATAATATTCAATTTTCACAGTCCATGATAGTTATGTAAAAATTTGCACACAGTTTATCCGGAAATCTTACTCACATAACATTTATGAAAAGGTCATTAGTAATTTTTTCTCACACAAAAAAATATCAAAATAAATTTAGTGCTTAATCAATGTTGTCTCATCTATTTCCACCCACTTTCCTCTCAGCGATTTAGTATTTTTACGTCGTCGACGTCCTCTCTCCATGGCCTCCTCTATGAATAAAAATGCTGCCACAGAAGCTTTCACCGCACTACCGCCGAGAAGGAAGAAGCAACTTGCGAGACTGCAGTAAAAACTGCTCTATCACACCGAGCTAATGAAGGAGTCGCGGCACAGTGGTGGTCACCGCACTACCACACACCAATGGTAGAAGACTTGCGAGAGTCACCGCAACACCGCCAGGAACAAAAGGAAGACTCACGTGCCGCCACAGAAGCTTTCACCGCACTATCGCCGAGAAGGATGAAGCACTTTGTAGGACCGTGGTAAAAATCGCTTTACCGCATCGAGCTAATGAAGGAGCCACGAGACAGCGGTGGTCACAAAAACAAGGCAGGATTTTGGGCAAGGCAACATTTTGTTTTTCCATTACCCAATGAATATAAATTTAGCATTTGTATATCACTTGTTCAATTCTATATCTTTTCCTTTCACGTAAAACAATGTAAATCACTTTTGAACACTACAATTGAATACAGAATGAAAGCATCTCTTTCCTTTTATGCAACTCTTTAATGTTGTAAATGAATCAGACAACTTAAACACATTGCATCTTGGAACTCCAAAATATTTTAAACACTTGCAATGATTAAACATCTGCAAAGGTTAATTTTGAATTTTCACTTTAAAATAAAACTTTGAACAAAACAACTCCATCAAATTGAGTTGTAGTGAAAATTTGATAACAATTAGTTTACATTCATTTACTTGCATTTGTAAGCATTCATATTTTTGTGTTGTTACCCATGCATTTTTTTGTGAGTAAATGGCGAAAGAACATTGTATCCTTATCCACATTTTATAATTCATGCTGATTTTTGTTCATTGAAAAATAATATAATTGATTTCACATGAATTATCAAAATAACTACTTGATAGAAAATAAAGAATTTTTTATGATTTTATACAAGTGTAGCTAGCTAGTGATGTCGACAAATATTTGCATTGTTTGGTCAATGTAATCAAATTGAGGATGAGAACTTTGAGTCACAAGGCTAGACTAGGAAAAAATAACAATGATAGGCGCACTTGGCACCGCCTTAGGCACCCCAAACTAATTACATTAACGACCAAAATTCGGCACTCAAGTTGGTGTTAAGGAAGAAATCAGACGACAAAAAAGGGAAAAACGTCGCACGAAGGAAGAAATCAAAATCAAAAATTAAAAAATTTCCCACATGAAGGAAGAAATCAGACAACATAAAAGGGAAAAACATCGCGTGAAGGAAGAGAGCAGGGCACTACCAGCAACTGAAGAGAGCACGAAGCCAGGATGCACAAAGGAAGTTTGGTGAGGAGAGTACACAGGTATTTGAATTTTCTCATAAGATTATATCAAATTTATTAAACGATATTTAATTTTTTTTTCTTCGATAGGTGATAATATTTTTTATTTTATTTAAGATAAATCAAAATATACAAAGCTCCAAATAAAAATTTCTTCCAGCACCATCACATCATGTCTGTTAAAACAGAATAAAAACCTACAGATTAAAAAGCCCTACCACAACCGCTTGAAAACTATCCAACTAAACTACTACCCAAACACCAGCTATTTACAGTATCAAAACCAAAAACAGGGCTTAACCCCTTAAGCTTATACATCAATATCTAGCTTAAACATAGTAAACTATTTAACGTGAAAGTTCCATAAGCGCTGCCCAAATGAAATGGGCACATTTCCGTGAGCAGCTTCACCTTCTTTCTCGGACGCAAACCATTCTTCTCACACAACTCCTCTCTGGCGATGGCTTTGAGTCTCGCTATTATCTCCTCAATCTCCATTAATTCGATGCACAGTTTCAAAGCTTGCCACCCTCGTTCTGCACCCTCTCTCCACACGACTTTGGTTCTTCCATCTGGCCACCTAATGAAAGGGTGATTTATCTCCGCTATTTTTCGGGTCCACACCTTCCATGCCTTTGCTCACAAAGCCTTTTCCTGGTATAGCCCTTTCCAGGATACTCTCCATGTTCACTAAGAAATCCCTATGCACCAATGCTTTCATCACTTTCCTTACAACCTTCGCCGACTCTCCTAAGTCCAGTCCCCACGCCATGATCAAAGAGTATATATCCATATTAGTCCGATATCTGTGCTTCAAATCTTTGAAGCCATTACCCAGAATGATTTGCACAAATTGTGCCACCTTCACATCCTTGTATAGGAACAAGCCACACAGTCTCTTTACTGTCACTTTTCCATCAAAAGGATCCAATTTCCTCCTCGCTTTCAGAGTGAAGTTAGCCTCCATTTCTTCTCTGGTATGTTAGCCACCAGACTACTTCACACTGATGTCCCGCAAACCAAGAAGCATCGAAGGAAATGCAAGAAAAAACTTCATTACATAGCAAATTTCCGGCTATCAACATTAATGTCGAACATACGTCTAGCGCCAGCAAAAAGAGCTAATTCTTCATACTTCAATAAATTTATCTGGATCATCAGTAATAGTCTTCAAAATTGGCCACTAGTTCAAGTTCATTCTACTTTCATAATACTTTATATCCATGAAAACCAAGCTCTCTAAATGGTATATCAAACTCTAGTTCAAAATCTTTTAGATGAGGCTGCTCCTATATCTCTCTTACTCACTTGACAAATCCTTGAAACTTTGACTTCTTAACATTCAAAAGATAAATGGAATGTCCTCAACACCCAGTAGAGCTATCCAAAAAAGCTAACTAAAAGCTAACCCAGTTTTTTAGTTTAATAATTTAATTATAAAGTTTAAACTTTGAATGTTAATTTTTTTGTGTTATTGGCTTATTGCAAGTTGCAACATTGTTTAATATTTATATCTATAAATTTTCTCTATCACATTAATAGTGTGTCAAAATGGAAAGGAACTTGTTGGGAGTAGTATACTCTAAATTGCCAATACTTAGTGAATCTAGATCATAGTTAGTAATGTCGAAACAAAACTTGTCCAGCAGCCATAGGGAAATGGGCATGGGGGAAGGCTTAGGTAATCAGCTGACAGTATGACAACCTCCTGTGTAGCCCGTTGATTATTACCCATTAACTTTGCCTATTTCCCTATGGCTGTTGGGACAAGTTTTGTATGGACATTACTAACTATAGATCTAGAGTCACTAAGTATTGGCAATTTAGAGCATACTACTTCCAACAAGTTCCTTTCTATTGTGAATGTGATAGAGACAATTTATAGTTATAGATATACTTAGTATTGGAAATTTGGAGCTTAACACTTCCACATTTCTTTAATCAATTTGGAGCATAAGACTAATACTACTCAAATGACATTGCAGCCAGGTAAAAATTTATTAAGGGCATAATAGTAGTATACTTGTGTATGTGTATTTCCTTCAGCTAAAATTTGCGTTTATACTCAAGTGATCGATGTATACTTGTGTATGTGATCAAATTTTCTTCTATTTAATAATATTATTGTGTATTTAAGGTCTATTTAATAAAGGGTGCATGAAACAAGTTTTAAATCCTTAAAAATCTTTAAATTTCTAGGGTTTTTTCATTTCTCCGAGTCTGTGCCAAGTCCCCAAGTCCCCGAGTCAAGTCACCCTAGTCGAGTCTGAGGCAAGTCCAAGTCTCATTGCTATGGTTGTGATACAAACAAAAGGTGCTTACACATTGGCTGAATATATCCTCATCACAATGATCAGAAAGAAATTTCAAATTTGTAAGTAAACTCTGACAGTCAAGAAAACCAGTCATAAAAATTGGAAGTAAATTTTGGCAGACATGTAGGTGAACTTAATTATTCTGAATTTATGCCTCTTGGAAGACATCAGGATCTCCCCTCCTAAATTTTAACCACATCCATTACCTCCACATAAAACTAGACATCCTTGGTCTTCTTGGTTCCCACGCCATGATATGGTTATGCAAATGAAAATGAAGCAAAGTAATCATCTCCTTCTTTGTTGGCTGGAAGAATGCATGCTTAATGTTTTGATACATGATATCATCTCTCTCTTCTGCTCTCAAGGTTGAATACCGAAATCCATTATGGTGGGCCTCCAGAGTTCCAGTCATCTTTCATCCTCTTCCACCAAATGCTGGCCTGATCCACACGTCTGCTAGCCTAATTGGCTTTGTTTTTGAAAGCTGAAGTTTCTCCTGAGTCACCAATGTAGCTCTCTCTACCTTTTCAGACTCTTTCATTGCTACAAATTGTCTCTATGATTTAATCATTTGTACCACATGGTTGATGTGCTTTGAATCCTTGCATCTAAAGGAAATTTCCTTAACATAAATACTACTAGGGAATTTCAATGTTGCCATTGTAGTTGGAATTAAAGCTAGTACCTGCAACATTGAAAATTATCCTTATATAAGAATTCCCTCCATCTTGTTGGCTTAACACTCTTGATGGTGGCTACATGAAATCTGATTCTAATTCCTCTTCTAAATCAGAGGGTTCATATCCTTGATCTGATTCTTTTGAACTATCAAAATTAGAATCACTAGCTTCCATATTCAAAAATTCCCAACCACCATCTTCAATAAATTTATCTAGATCATCAATAATACTCTTCAAAATTGGCTGCCAGTTCAAGTTCATTTTTCTTTCATAATACTTTATATCCATGGAGTTCAGCCATTCCTTGATGCCATCAAGTGAAGATTGAGGAATGGCATCAATGCGGAGTACATCCCACTTGAAGTCTTTGAAAACAATAGCCATATCAAATTCCTTTTTCCCAAGTCCTACTCTCTCAAGGTTAACAATCTCAATCTCACTAATAGGGATTACTAAGAAAGGTAATTCCACCAACTCTACCAAACAGTTTACCGTAGGAACAATAAAAGTAGAGGTTTTGAAAGGAACTCCATGAAAACCAAGCTCTCTAAATGGTATATCAAACTCTAGCTCAAAATATTTTAGATAAGGCTGCTCCCATAGCTCTCTTACTCGCTTAACAAATCCTTGAAATTCTGTATTGATTTTATTTTTCTTGTCCCTCTCTTGTTGTGCTTCCTCAATTTCATCAGGATCATACATTGACCTTATTTCCCCTCCTAAATTTTGGACCACATCCATTACCTTCACATAAAACTAGACATCCTTGGTCTTCTTGGTTCCCACGCCATGATATGGTTATGCAAATGAAAATGAAGCAAAGTAATCATCTCCTTCTCCGTTGGCTGGAAGAATGCATGCTTAATGCTTTGATACATGATATCAGCTCTCTCTTTTGCTCTCATGGTTGAATATTACTAAAATCCATTATGGTGGGCCTCTAGAGTTCCATTCATCTTTCTTCCTCTTCCACCAAATGTTGGCTTGATCCACAAGTTTTCCATCCTAATTGGCTTTGTTTTTGAAAGCTGGAGTTTCTCCTAACTCACCAATATTAGTTGTAACTTTTTTGAATTTTTATTATGGTATGTGCACTTTGATATTATGTAATATGATTATGGTTTCATCTCATATGTTGTAATATTAGATATATAATAGAAAATAAATTATTGCATGAAATAAATAATAATTTTTTATTTTAAATGTTTTTTTTTGCAGAACACGGGTCTTTCGAAGATCAAGATGATCCTCAACATGATATAGATCCACAAAATATTTTTTCTGTCGGTACAAATCACATGGCAGAGGATGATGATGATGCAGATATGGAAGACACCGAGGCTGATGACAATGATGATGATGACAACGACAATGATGATGATGAGGATGATCATGATGGTGATGATGATGATGATACGGTGATAGTAACCAGTGACATTCATGATCATATAGACTACATCATGGATCATTGTTGATATATCATTATGATGACTCTTTTCATGGTTACTATCATATGTATCATTTTCACAGCCTACAGTTCTATATTGTTGAGTTGTATCATATTGAAACGTATCATTTTCACTATATCATTTGGACATGTATCATCTTGACTTGTATCAATTTGAGTTACATAATTTATCAATTTTATTTATATCATTTGTACATGTATCATTTTCACTTATGTCAACTATTGGACATGTATCATTTTGACATGTTTTTGATGTACTGGAATATTTGACTTTCACTTTTTTTAGTTATATATGATGATGATCTTTTTTTTTATACATAAGCTAGTTTATATTAATTAAAAGAAAGTCGAATACACCCATCTGCTAAGTAGGTAAGAGGGTAGAATAGACCATGGAGAACCAACCCTCAGAGAAACCACCAACAAACAAAAAACTGCCATTACACCAGACTAAAAGCACCAAACCAATCCCCATTACAGACCACTGCAAAACAAAGCTACTAAAACAAAACTACGCCAAACGCGAGCAAGAACAAAACACGGCTAAAAACTACCCATAGCAATAAACATACCAAAATAAACAACTGCCAGCCAGAGAGCTTACAAGAATTTATTCAAAATAGCAAAATATTCAAACTCGTCTTTCCACTCCACCTTATCCACCGCCATTAGCCCGAAGAATTTTTTGAGGAAGATAATCGCCACCACTGCCAACGACCTATGCCTCATCAACCCTGGACCCTACAAGTCCAGAAGGAAGGGATAAATTTTCAATGTATCCTCCGAACACACCCTTTCTACTTCGCAGGGCCACAGACAACCTCGACCTTCAATCACCACCTGAAGAACATCATCAACATTTTCATACAGGTCCTTCCTAAACAACTTAACCAAAAACCTTTTAGCTTCTGTCTTTGGCTCCAAATTATCCAGCAACGAGGTGAGAAAACGGGACAAAACATGCAAATTGTCATGCCCATACTCCGCACACTCAATGTGTCCCGAACCCAACACCATTTTTACCACTGCAAGCGCCAAAGGATCGTAGTTAACTAGAATCCTTTTTAGGCGCTGGTCAAAGACCTCCCTAAAGGAAGCCTGCCTCGCCGATGACTGCAGGGAGATAGGGGTGTCCGCCCCAAAATGAGCTACTCCCGCCGCCGAGACTTCAATTAAGAACTTGGAGCTCTCTGCCATTCTCTGCCCCTCACCGCAGAAACCTAACAAGAGAGGCAAAACAACCCACAACCAACTCTCAAAAATGCAGAAAATGAGTGCAAAAAGAATTATGTTCCTTCCACAAATAAGCCTGGATCCCCAAGGCCGCCACCTACCAACAACCATACTCCAACTTCATGCTAGATGTCCTCTCTAAAAAGAGAGCACTTCTTTCCATTAAAAAACATCATCACCTTGCATTGGACACTTAACCAAATCCGTCTTGCAACATTCTCCCAGTTTGTCGACCTGACAAGCCAGCTCCTCCCCACGTACTGTCAAGCCAACTTGGCCCTTGCGACCCCCGACCATTGCCAACGTGGCAATCTAGCCCAAACCCTCCGCCACCATGGAGGTTCGCCCACCCTACCACGCACATATATGATGATGATCTTATCAATATTGTCTTGTCAATTTATATATATTAAAAGTGGTCAATGATTTTTGGATAGATATTTATTAAGTATGATGATTTTAATTTACTACTCAGGATGGATGTTGTCAAATTCAATTAAATTATAGATATTTGACTCACTTGTTTTAATTATAGATGATCATGTTACAATAATTATATTGTTATTTAATCATATGAGTTAAATAATTAAATTACTTACTCTATAATCATATGAGTTATTTAAGAGGCACGATATATTTAACTAATTAAATTGAAATAAAACATATTAAATTAATAAATGGAAGCAAAACAAGAAGCATTTTTAGAAGCGAAAAAGGAAGCAACAATGGAAGCCAAACTAGAAGCAAACCAGAAGCAATCTTGGAAGCAAAATTGGAAGCAATATTGGAAGCAAACTTGGAAGCAAAACTGGAAGCAAACCTGGAAGAAAAAACGGAAGCAAAACCATAAGCAAACCTAGAAGCAAAATTGGTAGCAAAACTAGAAGCAAAACTGGAAGCAAACTTGGAAGTAAAACCATAAGCAAAACTAGAAGCAAAACTGAAAGCAAAACTGGAAGCAAAACTAGAAGCAAAACCAGAAGCAAAACTAGAAGGAAAACCGGGAGCAAAATTGGAAGAAAATATGGAGGCAAACCTGGAAGCAAAACTGGACATCAAATTGGAAGCAAAACTAGAAGCAAAAGTGGGAGTAGACATGGAAGCAAAACTGAAAGCCAAATTGGGCGCCAATTTTAGCGCAATTTCCAACATTACTTCTCAGTGCTATTTTAGGCGCTTTTGGAGGCACTACGATTTCCCGACACTAAATCTAGTGCTAAACCCGACGCTAAATACGACAAAAAAATTGGAACAAAATCTAGTGCCGAGTTGTCCATGCCTTTTTGTGTTGAGTTTAGCGCCAACCAAATTGTTCAATTCATGGCTCAAAATACACTAAAATCTGGCACCAAAGTCGGCACTAATTTCCTATTGTGTTATTGTGATTCTATGCACCCACGAGCATTGCAAGATGACGTAATTAAGAAATGCATTGCAAATTGTAATAAGTATTATTTTTCTAGAACATATGTTTAAATATGATAATGCACAAAAAAATTGTAGGTTGGAAAACACTTTGTGTTATGAGTTATTTCATTATGCATGCTCAAACCTATAGGGTGAAGAGCATGAGGAGGAGTTGCAGGTGGGAAATACACAAAACATACCAAATTAAGGTGAGGGGTGACTAAGCAATGGGTTTGTTATGTGTAAAGGGTTTTAGATAATATGTGGCTTGCAAGTTTTATAATACCCAATGTTTTCCAACATGGAATTTTACAAAACAGTATGAATGTAATTAAAACCTTTTCTAGTTAATGCAGTAACAACCCAATTGGTTTGTCACCCCTTAGCTCAATTTGATTGGACACCCATTGTTTTCCAACATGTAGTTATATATAGACATTATGAATGTAATGAAGAAGTTTTGTTTAGTACATAGTAAGAATGTAATGAAGATCACCTTCAAAATTTACGTAGGCCACATTGAATGAAATAGGTAAAAGATAACGTATTGAGTGAAGAGATTCTCCATGTTGTTGAGAAGTTGAGGAAGGTGTGTGTGTAGTATGTGCAATGGGAAAATGGAAACGTAAAACTCGAGCAACAGGTAGTAGAAATTATGTAATGGAAAAGGAATCTGCTCTAAAAATACTTGAAAAGAAGCAAACCAAAGTGAATGAGATAGATAATGTATTGAATGAAGAGACTGTTCTTTCTCTTGAGAAGTTGATGAAGGAGCATGTGCACTATGTGAAATGGGAAAATGGCAATGTAGAATTGAAGGCAATAGATACTAGAATGCATGGAATGAAAAAGGAATCTTCTCTAAAAACACTTGAAAAGAAGCAGAGCAGACTAAGTGAGATAGATAATGTATTAACTAAAGAGATCCTCCATGCTCTTGAGAATTCGAGCAAGGTGCATGTGTAGTATATGCAAAGGGAAAATGGCAATGCACAAGTGGACAATCTGAAGAGGTTTTGTATTGCACAAGAATTTGTGCAGGCAAAGAAATGAGAGATGTTGCTATGGGTGGAGTTGAACAAGTAAATTCTATCATGAATAACTTTTACAACACAATATATTTTCCACTATGAACTATAATAACCACTTTATCCTTTATTTTTGAAGCTTCATAAGTGTCACTTCCCAAACTAATAGCTTGCAATTTTCCAGCGACACATTACACCAAAATTGTCTTGTCCATCAAACCTTTTCTTGAACTTCCCTAACTTATTATCCTTTTCAGAAAGAGTACATAGGTATTTGAATATTCTTTCTCTTGAAGCAAATTTTAATGCATTCCACTCAATTATCACCACACCTTGGCTAACTTTTCTTTCCTCATTTCGATTGAAAGAGATAAAAGAGCAGTTATCCAAAGTGTGGTGAACATTGATTTGAAATGCATTAAACATTTTGCTTCAAGAGAAATATTATTCAAATTAATTTTGTACTCTCTTTGAAAAGGATAATAATGTTAGGAAAGTTCTTGAAAATGTTTTGATGGACAAGAAAAATTTGGTGTAGTGTGCCACAGGAAAATTACAAGTTATTAGTTTGGAAAAATTATATGTAGACAACATGAGTCTAGTGAAAACCTTTAGTTTTGTAGACAGTAAGAATGTAGTGAAGTTCATTCACCTTCACAATTTAAAGCAACTCTTACTTACACTAAAAGTTGCATTTCAATTTCCTCATATGATTTATAAATAAATACAGAATATAACTATAGGTTGGAAAACACAATGTGGTTTTCCATTTATTTCATTTTGCACGTTCAAAATGCACCAATGTATAAACATTATAATATAACATCCATCCCTCATGCCACTCTCCCAACAAAACACACTGATGAAAAGCCTTGATGGACCGCGCTAACAGATATTTAGGCGCATGCCATTTGGAGTGTTGTCACCTATCCTATTCCCAGAAAAATTTGGCAGCATCGACGGGTTTCCAAAATCATAATTTGGAATGGACAAAAATCCCAACCTCGCCA
Organism: Sequoia sempervirens; assembly: GCA_007258455.2. Taxonomy (NCBI): domain Eukaryota; kingdom Viridiplantae; phylum Streptophyta; class Pinopsida; order Cupressales; family Cupressaceae; genus Sequoia; species Sequoia sempervirens. The sequence continues at coordinate 37,366,599 of VDFB02292527.1, read as the reverse complement.
CTTCAAAATAATACTTTGGAATGGAAAAAAAACCCAAAATGTCGCTATTTTCGACAAAATGCACCTATGCATAGACATTATAACATAACACCCCATCCCCTATTCCAATCTCTTGATAAAACGCATCAATGGAGAGATTTTCTGAATAGAGTTGACAACATGATTGTAATGAAAACCTTTAGTTTTGTAGATAGTAAGAATATAGTGAAGCTCATTCACATTCACAATTTAAAGCAACTCTTACTTACACTAAAAGTTGCATTTCAATTTCCCCATATGATTTATAAATAAATACAGAATATAACTGCAGGTTGGAAAACATAATGTGGTTTTCCATTTATTTCATTTTGTACATTCAAAACGCACCTATGTATAAACATTATAATGTAACATCCATCCCCCATGCCACTCTCCTGACAAAACACATTGGCGGAAAGCCTTGATGGACCGCGTTGACAAACATTTAAGCACATACCATTTGGAGTGTCATCACCTATCCTATTGCCAAAAAAATGTGGCTGTGCTAACAGGTTTCCAAAATCATAACTTGGAATGGACAAAAATCCCAACCTCGCCACTTCAAAATAATAATTTGGAATGGACAAAAAGCCAAAATGTTGCCATTTTCGACAAAATGCACCTATGCATAGACATTATAACATAACACCCCATCCCCCATGCCAATCTCTTGATAAAATGCATCAATGGAGAGGCTTGACGAATAGAGCTAACAACATGATTGTAATGAAAACCTTTAGTTTTGTAGACAGTAAGAATATAGTGAAGATCATTCACATTCACAATTTAAAGTAACTCTTACACTAAAAGTTGCATTTCAATTTCCTCATATGATTTATAAATAAATGCAAAAATATAATTGCAAGTTGGAAAACACAATGTGGTTTTCCATTATTTCATTTTGTACATTCAAAGCTAAGTGATAGAGAGCACAGGAAGGAGTTGCAAGCAAGGGTTTCATAAAACTAACCAAATTGAGCTGTGGGGTGACTAACCAATTGGGTTGTTATGTCTACAGGGTTTTACAACACTATGTGGGTTGCAGGTTTCATAATACCTAGTGTTTTCCAATTTCATTACATTCTTACTATCTAATTCACAAAAGGTTCTCAAGACAATAAATTTTTTTACCAAATTGAGGTGAGGGGTGAGTTAAATTTTGGATTGTTACTTGTAAAGGGTTTTAGAACAGTATGTGAGTTGTAGGTTTTATAACACCCAGTTTTTTCTAACCTGTAATTTTACAGAACAATATGAATGTCTTGAAAAGATTTTGTTATTTAGATAGTACGAATGTAATGAAATCCAGCTTCAAAATTTATAACAAGCCTTACGCAGAGTAAAAAATGCATTTCAATTTCTTAATATAATCCAAATATACATGCACAATATGATTGTAGGTTGGAAAACACAGTGGGAGGTGAGTACATAATTTATGAAATCTCCAACTCACACAATGTTGTAAAACCCTCTACACACTAAGGGAAAATGTAAACTCTTTGTTTTCCCATCAATGAAAACCCATCTTCGCAATGAATAGTCGTTCAATTCTTCACAATCCCTAGACAAAATGGAAAAATGGCATATATTTATAGTAGATATACATACCTACTAGTTAGCTTCTCGCACCTGTCACATGTGTTTTGGTAGGGAGAATGGTTGCTCTGCTTCGACCTCCGAACCCCCACAACTCCCTTCTGAGCTTGCCAACAACCTTCAAAATGAGAATGTAAAAAATGGTGATGTTATGGGCTTTATGTGGTTTTAAAAATATATAATTTCATTGTAGAACCCACATTGCATTTTCCAACCTGGTTACATATTTTGCATGGTTTCTAGTTTCTCTAAATGTTATTTAGTTATTTCACTCATATTTCCACAATGGGTTGTCAGTTATTTCATTCGGCTTCCTCTAAAAGTTCAGGGTTGTGAGAACATTAAAATGGTAAAATTAAAAAACCCTCAACACAAAAACACATAAAAAGCTTTGCATTTCAAATGAAAACCCCTTTTCGCAAGGAAAATCCTTTTATTCCCATCAATAAAAACCCATTTTTGCATCAAATAGTCGTTCAATTCTTCACAATTCTTAGGCAGAATGGCAAAATGGCATATATTTCTGGCATATATACATACCTGCTAGCTAGCTGCCCACACCTGTCAAATGCATTTTGCTAGGGAGAGTGGCCGCTTTGCTTCGGCCTCCGGCGAATGCTTGCAACACCCTTTTGCGCTCTCCAACAACCTCCAAAATATGAATGTCAAAAATGGCAACGTTTTGGGTTTTTTGTCCATTCCAAATTATTAATTTTAAATGGCGAGGTTGGGCTTTTTGTCCATTCCAAATTATGATTTTGAAAATCTATCAGCGTTGCCACGTTTTCCCGATGATGAGACAGGTGATGGCATTCCAAATTAAGGGGAGTTGTCTACTCATTACTAAAAGCATTTATGTTTGCACAAAGAATCGTTGAATAATTATTACATAAATTAAAGGGTCCTTCCCCATTGCACCTTTCACACTAAGGGATTCCCAACTTAAAGAAATCAAGCAATTTGGAAAATTAACAAGGATAAGGTTATATAAAATCATGACTATGTTAGAATTGTTCATTTTATGTATCATATTTATTCAAGGGAGCTACACAATAGATCTTACATTTTTTAAAGACGAATTTGAATTTAAAGCATGTTTTTGTGACCCAAATCTACAAACTCGACTTTGATAGAACATAGATTCAATATATATTGACATTCACTAATAAATAGACTCACCCTTTTTCAATATGACCCAATTTGATTGTAAAATATTCATCATTAATACATATTTTTTAATCATAAAACTAACCTATTTATCTTCTTTAATTATTTTAAAATATACAATTAACAAATTTATTAATTTTAAATATCATTAATGAATATATACTAATTTATACTTAATTTCATTTACTTAATTAACCTCGGAAAGTTCATTTTCCTTCCCAATTTTAATTTATGATCATTAATGCTCAAGGTTGTTTTACAAATGATAGCATTAGATAGATATGCATCACTTTTTTCAGATGTAGCTTTAAATGGCCTCTCTTCTTTATTTTATTTTAATAATTATGGAATTTTTCCTTTTTAATATGTACTTTTTCAATGGGATAATTTTAAATTTTCTATTAGAAGAAACGAAAGATGATGTTTGTTTTTTTTCTTAGCTTGAATGCATTTAAGATATACGGGTAAACATGATAAAGCGTAAAGTACAAGAGAGGACAAGAGTGCCCCCTTGGTATATTCTAACATTTTATTAAAGAGTAGAAATTGGACATGTACACGCTCATGTTCTTTCCATCACACTTCATCAATGGGAAGTGAAAAGGACATCAAATTGGTGGGGTACAATTGTACTTGACCTTTATATATATATTCTAAAATAACATAGAAAATAATGTTATTCCTATGTATAGGATTGTGGAGTTGTAATCAATTTGTCTCCTTAAGCTATACATAGATGGTCTAGCGAAAGCATAATGTACTAGTATGTTCCCCTGTATTGTAATGAAGAAGAGAAGAGAATAAAAATCATCATATATAACAAATATGTTGGTTAAAGTATGTGTAACAAATAAGAATGAAACTTATGTAGAAATGGGCTTGTAATGTCCCCTTCTCAACCCTGATCGTTCATGTGACCGTTGGCCTTTTTTTTGGAAACCCGAAGGCTAGTCGGAAGGTAAAATTAGGGTTTCCTATTTTTGAGGAGGTCATTGCTCAGAGATGGTGGATTCAATGGCGGATTCCTTCTGGGTTTTCAGAGGGCTTCGCAGTGGTATGTTCATCTCGGCATTCAGAGCACTTTTTGGAATTTACTATTTTTAGTAAATTCTATTTTTGGCAGCTTTCCAGATGAGTTCATCTCAGTTGACTTCCTGCTTCAGTTTGGTCAGATGTTTGGCTCAGTATTGGCTTCAGGGCACCTTCGGAGGGATAAGCTAAGTCATTTAATTAAAAAGTCACGTTTAAATATTATATTTTAACGTTGACCATGGGCCTAGATTAATGACTTAAAGATGTTTTTAAAAAGGGGTCTTTGAGGGTGCGCCCTCATTAAAAGATTAATTTAATTATTGCCAAAGTCAAACAAGCTTATGTTGGGTGCATTTTTCAAGCATGGCATTTAATTAAAATATCATTTATTAAACCTTGAAGGAGAAAGTACGCCATCTTGAGGAGATTAGGGTTTTGGCTTGAAAGTGACTTTAGGGTTACGAGAAGTCAAATGGAAATTTATAAAAGGAAGGAGTTGAGCATCATTTGATCATCTTTGGACAAATATACTGTTATGCTGCCGGATTGGCTCTGGAATCGCTTCGAGGAATGAAGGCCTCTTAGCATTGGGCATCTCTTCTCGTTTGTAAGACAACGACTAGTGATGATTATTAGTCTAGTTGTGAGTTATTGGAATTAGTGCATTGTAATCTGCATGTTAAGTCTTTAGATTTCTGTTTTCTGCCTTTTAGTCATGTTCTAGAATTGCAAGTTTGCTACAGCAGATCCGCCTTTCCATTTGTAATTCAAAAAAGACAAAAAATTAGGTTGTGGGTATTGTCTCTTCCTCTCCGTATTGGATAGGCGCCAATGTTTGCAAGTTTTCGGATTTTATAGTGCAGATCTGAATTTTTAATAAAGAAATCGCCCTTCTTGGCTGAGCCGTACCTTTTAGTTTCTTGAAATCTGTGCATTAAATATTAGCTGCAATTTAAGTCTGTTTTGGGGTCTTGATTTGAGCACCCTTCCTTTAGTAGCCATTTGCAATGGATAGCAAGCTTTTTGAATGAGAAACGGGAGAGTACTGAGCATTTTATTGGATCCTATGATGCTGGTTATATCTTGAAAAGTGCAGGTTTGTAACAGCAGTTTGGATAAATCTGCAACGTCTCTATTGATTGGTGGTGATAAGTCCTTAAAGCACATTGAGAAGACTTCAGTGAAGATTGCCCAAGTCTGGCGAATGAGGTTGGATCTATTCATTGTCATTTTCAATTGATCTTTACATTCAGCAACTCAATTCACGAATATTGTACAATTCTTTATATATGCTGATTTGTATTACAAGCAAGATTTCGTTTTAGGATTGTAAGCTGGCAGTAGTACTGACAGCCGTTTAAGTTCTTGCTTATCAGTCGTAATAGTCTTCTTCTTTCAGCAGTTGTTATTGTTTTAATTGACCTCCGCCCTATGGTCGCTACTATCCCATTCTGGGTTAGAAAGCACATTCTGGGTGTTGAGAGTTTTCAGCTTTCAGCATTTTCTTTCAAGCATTAGATTCTGTAATCACTCCGTCATATGGTCGCCCCTCACTCCGCATTGGATTGGGTAGCACATACTTGACGTTGAGTTCCTTTCTGTATTTAGATTAGAAGACCCTCTGACCAATGCTCGCCATCATCGGCGCCATTCTGGTTAGAGTTGCTTTCTTGCACGTTTTGGTTTTCTCCTCTAACCTTAACGGTGCACTGCTTTGTAATCTGTAAATTAAAAAAAATGAAAAAATTTGGCTCAGAATATTTTAGGGCTTGATAAATATTATTTCTCTTCCTTAAGTATAATAATAAAGGAATACATCATGTCAAACACATAAGAGAAATGCCATAAATATAGCATCACTAAATGTGCATGATCAAGGCTAACATAGAAAGACAAGATGATGAAACTGTAATAATATATCTAAAGTCCTTAAAGTAAAGAAGAGGAAAAAGAGTAGCACAAAAGATAATGCTTCCAAGTGGGGGAAGAAATTCAAAATGGCATGACATAAATAAAGAAAATTTAGAAAGTGACATGTGAAATAAGAGAACATGAAATGTGTAGGAAGTAGAAGCATGACAAACACAAAATGATCAAAATTTCAAACTATAACATGCAATAGGAAAGACCCAAGAAAATAGACACCACAAGTGAGGCATGAGCAAAATGCCAAACAATGTCAAAAGACAGGAGAAATGAGAGAAAGGACTAAACATATATACCAAAAAGAAAAACAAGCTATATTTTTGGCTAACATGATGATAGGTTGTGAGACATTTCATAATTTTGATTCATCTAAAATTCATAAGAAAAAACAAAGGAATCATGGAAAAAATAAGAGAATGACATGGACCAAAAATAAATGGTCATAGTCACTTGTATCAAATGCACCACTAAATAATTGTTTGTGTCATCTACATGTTAACTAAGAACATGAAAACACCACAAAACTTAAAAGAAAACAAAGTACAATCATGTAGAGAGGAGTAAGGTCTCAACATATTATATTTGGATAATTTTCTTCCAATCTTCATCCCAATCGCCAATAAGAAAATCGTCCTAGAAAGCATATGAAATAGGGATGGTCCTAATCACCATGTAAAATAGGTAACTTAACAAAACTATGGGCAAGGGTAATAATATCTTAATTGGCTTTTGCACCCAAACTTGCTTTTGTTTATCATCCTATTGTACTATATTGTTTGGTGTATCATTTTTTGGAACACTAGATTTAAAGTATGTTAACATTTGAGTTTCAACCTTATCATGATTCTCTCATTTCTTTTCAACTTTTTTAGGAACATGTGTTTTCTCATGCTCTTGTTTCTTATTAAGTTGTGTAGTAGCATTTTTTTGCTCATATTTTTTCTAGATGATTGGCTACATATACTTCGCAATTTTGAAGGTACATTCCTATTGTGGTTCTTCATATGAAAATTATCTCATTTTGAAAATGGAGTACTACAATAATCATAATGTTTTTCATAAATCACATTAGTTCTAACCAATTCCAGTGGATGCTCCATTCTACAAGGGATCAATTTATAAATTATAATTATTTCCATTTAAAAGATTTGTACTAGCCAAAAAGTTTATTATCTCTCTCATGAAGGAGGTTCTTTGGGTTGAGAAATAAATGTATCTATTGTAAAATTATCCGATTTTGACAGAGGTGTATATGCTTGTCATGAAATGGTTACACATAGAATATACACATGACACAAATAGATGGTATAACTTGGGCTCGCTCAACCTAAGGATGTCCAAGAATAATGCTAGAGTGGTATGAAGAAGGAATGATATGTCATCAAGTAACCAAATCTTTGATCCATTTTATTGGCAAAATATTGCACCTCATGTTATCTTGCTCAATGACATTACTAAATTTGAATTCAATAGCCCAAAATCATGTCTTGATCTTAATGAAAAATATTGATCAAAAGAAGTTTCATCGTATAAATGTTAATGATAATGTAATGTCCCAAATTAAAATAAAATTCAGATTTGATCAGGTTATGATATACCATAAATTGCTTAACCCAAATATGGAAAAATCTCATGATTTCCTCAAAATGAACTATCTCAATATCGGGAATTCTTATTTCTATCAATTTTGAAATTGAGCAAATTGGGTAACCCGAAAAGAGCACCAAAATACACTGAATAGAAATTGGGTAATGTGCAACTGAAATGGAATGACATACTTCAGATATTATCATGTAATTGCATCAATATCTTTTTCATATACATTAGAAAACAACAGCGAACAACTGCAACAAAATACACCAACAAATCTCCCAACTGGAACCCAAAACTCACACCGAAACTAGAGTAATCTCCACACAAAATCACCCCAAACTTCATACAAAGTTTTAAACAAAAAAGTACATGTATGAATACTAAAATGACATAAAAATATGCTACACAAAACAACAATACAAACTGAAACTCATAAATCTACACTATGCACTCCAAATTGAATCAAACTCTTGCAACAAAAAGGAATAAGGAACACAAACAAAAAATATTTCAGCACAATGGCAATCTCTAGATGAAATTTCACTTGGAGACCCTCAGAACCACTATCTTTGAGCCTCAATCCCCTTGGTTTACTAGCCTTGGAGATTCATCCTTCATCAGTTTACCAACCTCTGAAGAATAGTCCAACCTGTGAGAGAAAATAATGCATAGAATGAAACCCAATTTGGAAAACAAGAAATAATATATCAAAACCACCACCAACACCAATTTGAGCATCCAAATTCCATGCCCAAGGGAGGAAAACATGAATTTGAGTATTTGTAACTCCCGCCAACAAGAATGGATTGCCATAAATTATGAAATGCCTCACAACCTCTCATCATGTTAGCCAAAAATATAGCTTATTTTTCTTTTTGGTATATATGTTTAGCCCTTTCTCTCATTTCTCTTGTCTTTTGACATTATAACTGATAATTCTTCAAAAATTTCAAAGATGGCCATAAACCCCTACATGATTTTAATAGAGCTACTACAAACCTTATTTGTATTAATTGATTGCATTGATTGATTGGGTGAATAGAGACTTGTGCTTTGCAACCATCTGTAGTGGCATTATTTTTCCTTTGTCTTGGCAAGATTTTCCCTTGTTGTGGGGCCTATTTTATTGCAGACGTGCCATTTAATTTGGTATTGTAGATTGATGAAGGCGATTTTTTATAAATTAGATGAAACCTCACAACTTCTCACAGCTCTATTGATGGCAATTTGATTATGTTGTAATAGCAGAATTTTCATTGTTGAAGCATTCGTATTTAGGAATGTCTTGCCTCTAAGATCTATTCCCAAGGGCGTTGTTGTTTGTAATGTGGAGCAGCATGTGGACGATCGTGGCTCCTTTTCCAGGGATTTTGGAGACCTAAAAGGCATTGTTACAGAAGTTGTTCACAGAGTTTTTTATAATTATCTTTGAAAATTTTGAAGAATTATCAATTATAATGGTTTCTTTGGAGAAAGGGAACTTTAGGCAATGGAGTGATTTTATTCTCACTCATCTTAGTGAGCTTAATCTATTATCATATTTGTATAATGAAGTTCCTATTCTAGCCACACGTTGTGGGTATATTATTTGGAAAGGATATAGGGCTAAAGTCTTTAGAGTTATTTTTGAGCATATAAATGATGGCCTTTTGGATTCACTTGTTCATTTTGAGTACCCTTATGCTCTTTGGACTTACATTCGAGAATCATATGCAGATCATGATACTCTTCCATCTCTCAATGATCCTCTTTCCAATACCTGCAAAACAATAAGAACAAACACATTAGATTAGAGATTGCAAGCAAGAACAAGGATTCCCCATGAAATCCATTCACCAAGTTCAAATTAGGAAAAAAGTAATGAAGAACACAATGAAAGCAACAAAATAAAGATTGAATCCTAATTAAACTAGCAAACTCATGATCCCATGGGGGAATTGGTGCCAATTTGATGTGAAAATTGGCCCTTTCCCAATTCCTATGATGCAAGATTGATGTGATGAAGAGATTTAATCCACTTTGTTGATGTTGAAGAGTGCTCCAAGCTAAAAACCTACATAACCTCGCTAAGATTCAATGATGATGGATGGAATTTGATAGATATTTGAGCATGATAACTTTGCATAATTTGTGGATGATAAAATGAGGATATGAGCCTCTTATTTATACATGAGATTGAAGGATGAATGTCCAAAATAGAGCAATGTGGGACTAACATTCATCCAATAGCAAGATGCCACTTGTCAACCTATGAGTGGATGGAGGATGTGCAAGTTTGAGGATTGTGCCAATAAATGCATATTTTTGAATTTTGAATTTGTTGAAATGACATGTAAGAGGGAAGGAAAAATGCAATAAATGCCATTTGGCTCAAGGAAAAGGACATGTAAGAGAGAGTAAATGCCTTGTTGGATGTACATGTCAACTTGGATTTTTGAATTCAAACTTGGAGGAATATTCCTTAAAGATGCCTTGTGAGGAAAATAGAGATTTAATAAATCAATTAAATCTATTTTCATGTGCAAGTGGGAAAAGCTAGAGGATGGGACATGATATGAGATTAAATTAATCAAGGGTCAATTAATTTAATAGGAGATTAGATGATGTGACTTATTTGACTTAGATTTATGGATTTATTTAAATCAAATAATGAAACGAATGTGATAAGAAATTAATTAAATAAAGATTTTGATTTATTTAATTAAAAGAGATGATGTTAGATTTAAATTAAATAAGATTTTGATTTATTTAATTTAATAAATAGACTTTAGAGATTTAATCAAATAAAATTGATTATTTAATTAAATAGGGATAATTAGATCAAATGATTAATTTAATTATCGAGAAGAGGTGACTTAATTAGATAACTGGTTTATTTAATTAAGAGATGAATATTGATGAATTTAATCAGATAGGGGAATTTGATTAAATGGTTAGACCGAAGGATGATTCAGGATGAAACGATGTTAGTGGTTAGGATTAGATGCACAATGTCGATCGGTACATTTTACGTGTCTACATTTTTCCCCTCTTTGAACTAATGCACTTGTTGTGTTGGTTCAAAGAATAAACGATCTCGATCAAAGCCAAAAAAATTGTTATTTAAAATCTTGCCCCACTGCTACCTAGCGTGAGAAAACATGCCAATATATTGCCCCCTCGAGAGATTGGACAAAAATTTTAATTTTTGGGTGATCTCGCGAAAAAAAGAGGACAAAGTGCTCGACAGGTCCAAAAAGGCTCCAGGAGGCTAAAAATGTGTCTAAACGCAATAAAACAATGTAAAACAGGCCTCAACTGGACAAAAACAGGTTCGAGGGTCCAAAACCCTAGCAGGATAGCGAATCAGGGTGAAAAAACCCTAATTTTCAAGCTTAAAAAGGCTCCTAGGGGTCACTTTCAATTCATTTTCACACACAACCATCTAGCAACCTTGAGATTTGAGCTCTGACCTCCTGACGATATGGCACAACGACAACTTCTGATGCACATTTCCGATCGAGTCTAGACGTACCAGCGGCCACCCAGCATTGGGGCACCAGTAAGTGATCCTTACTTGATCTTTATTTCTCATTTTTTGTGCGTAATTAATGCTTTCAAAGTTAGACTTTATGTAGCGGCGCTATATAGCATTGCTCAGAAATCAAACTGTGCCGCTCGGTATGAAATTGCGCCGCGGCGGTGGAGTTTGGAGTTTGAAAACTCTGACGCTGAGCTTGTGGTCGACGGGGTGATTTGTAAACTGCGACGCAGCGGCTCTTTATTTGTCCAAAGTGCACCGCGGTAGTGCCATTTTGGAATTTTGTGCCCTAGCGTCAGAGTTTGATTAAAAATCAAACTGCGACGCCTTCACAGATTGCGACGCTGGAGTGGTTTCTTGAACACCCTACAAATTTTTTTTAGAATTTTTAACATGATGACCCTTCCTAATGCAGGACGCGGTGAGGGAGCTCTACTCCTGAGAGCACAGGTCACAGGATCTGTTCAGTTACTTGCAGGACCTAAGTGACAGAGATCAGGATCGGCTTCGAGATATGGGGTTGTGGTATATCGCTTATGCAACGCCCATCTGCACCCACCTTGGGATGATTTCAACACTTGCCGAGAGATGGCACAGCGAGACGTCTTCATTCCACCTTCCCACTCGTGAGGCCACCACCACTCTGGAGGACGTTTGGTGCATCCTACGATTGTCGATTCATGTTCGGTGTGTGATTTTTGATATAGATGAGGGGCGGGATGCCTACCACAGAGTCCTAGCCATGGAGGATATCGTTATTTGTGAGGGGTAGATTGAGCTCGAGCGACACAAGGCCCTGGCACCTCCCTTCCGCTTGGTAATTTCAACAATTATTTTAGGTCTCGTTGCCCTAGATAGACGAGGCCAATATTTCAGTCCTGGTTGGGGACTATGCTGGGAGCGCATGGTTCATGATAGGCCAGTCCATTTTGCATGGGGTCCAGTTCTTCTTGCCTCACTATATAGAGATCTCCACAAGTATGTCTACATGGATGGTAGAGCACTTGGAGCAAGTGTGACACTCCTCCACGTATGGGCGTGGGAGCACATTGTTGTCCTTTGGCCATGGGTCATTCCAGTACCAATGAGGGCTGATGATCCCCTTGTATGGCGTTAAAGAGGCGATGTGTCCTTCACACACACATGCTAACACGGGATCCCCTATTGGAGGAGGGTCCTAGATGAGATGTTGGTGTCTATATGGCGGTCGTACCTTGGTCGGCCCGGATGGGCCAACGATGCAGATCAACTTTTCTACACCCGCCAAGACCGCTTCATGTAGGGGCGAGAGCATACCATGATAGAGAGATATCTGCCCGGGCGTGTGCAGCGTCAGTTTGGTGAGCCCCAGGATTGACCTAACGACGATTATGTGGCTGTCTTTTCCTACACCATGTCACAGGTTTCATGGGGGTGATACATTCCTGCCTAAGAGGCCGTGGACAATTTCAAATAGTTGGTAGCTTGGCCATGGGCTTATGATCAGGGGCCTACAGATCTAGGTGTTACACAGGCATACAGGGATTGGTTCCAGCCTCCCCTTCATTTGACTATTCCAAGAGTAGACCCCGATCGACGGAGGGTGAGAGGTAGAGGGGAGAATGACGATGGAGGGATGGTGCACGACAGGACCAGTCGGTCGGGCCCCCAGTGCAACCAGATCAACTAGATATACAGATGCAGGATCAACAATAGGTGTCGGTAGGTGTACCACCATGGGCTGGGGGTGAGGATCAGCCTTAGGTACAGCCTCCACGAGCATAGCCAGCAAGGTAGGTGGATCCCCGAGATACGTTGATTGCACAGCTATAGGCCTAGGTGCAGACTTTCATAGGGGAGAGAGATCAGGCATGCACTAAGAGAGACCAGATCAGGGCCGAGAGGGACCAAGCCATCCAGTAGAGACAGGCTGCAGAGTTACAGGCGGCCACAAAGCTAGGCCAGAGACAACAGTTGGAGAGCATGACAGCCTCCTCCTCTCAGGGTACCGTGTTCGTTAGGTCTTATAGGGAGGCCGTCCGAGAGGCCGTACCTAGAGCAACACGAGTCCCAGAGTACTCATAGCAAACTAGTCACAAACCATCAGAGGGTCACGGTGACAGGGGCGAGGGCAACATATAGGGGGGTTGATCGAGATGATACTTTTTGTGCCTTATGGGCTCCTTTTTGATAGCCCGATGGGCCTTTTTGTACTGATTGACATACATGTACAGTGATCTGATTATTATTGTACTATGATAGTTACATCATTGATGATATTTATGAGATGTCAATTTTGATGCGATGTGATGTGTACCATTTATTTATGCATGTATGGATGACTCTACTTCTATATGTTGTTCAATGACTAACAGATCTATATTATGTTGTTGACTTATGGAAATGTAGATGTATTTATGTGATGCTTAATGATGTGAAATGATATGATATGTAATATGCAATATGCAGAATGATATGGAAATGATCTATGGTGTATATGTGAAATGATATGTGAATCATGCTTATAGATGAAATGATTATGGATGGATGTACGCTTTGCATATGATGAATTTTTATGTTCTTATTTATGTTTATAATGATGTGGAATAATTTATGTAATGAAATGTGAAAATGATTGTGATGCTATTTATGAGATGATATGGATGATTAATGGATGCAATGTTAGTGTTTTATATGATGTGATGCAAATGAAATGGTTTTTTAAGATGCTTAGAATAACAAATATTTTTATCCTAAACATGTTAAATGAGAATGTAATGTGTATGATGCATTTACTGTGATGTACTATATGCAATGAAATGATAATGTTTTATGCAAAATGGTATGATAACGTAATATGGGAGACGTCCTTATGATGTTATGCGAGTATGTATGTAATGATTTAGCTATAATTCTTATGTACCTATTATGTATGATTATGCAATAGGTGGTAATGTTTATGCAAATGTTTATGCAAATGAATGTTATGCGATGATTTATGTGATGAATGCAATGTGATGCAAAAAATGGATGCAATGTAATGAGAAAGGGATGTGCTAATTTATGAAAAATTCTTATAATACCATATTTATATGATGATGGAAATGCAATACATATGTTTCCTATATGATATGTTTATGAAATATGCTAATGATTTGTGGATGCAGGATCAATGACGATGATGATGATAATGATGATCAACTGTCATAGTACCTTGTTAGTGCGATGAGCAAGAAGAGAAGAAGTCATTTCAACAAGACACAAGATGGTGAAAATGCAAATGATGATGATTACTTGCCGAGGAATTGGGATTTTCAAAGGGCCAATTTTCTTATGTTTGACAACACAGGTGGTACGATGCATCAAGGTATAGAAAACAGGATGGCATTGTACCTAGTATGGACTTTGACTTGATAAACAGATAGGAGTATCCTTGTTCACACCTAACATACGGAAACCTTGCTAGGATGCACTTTAGAAGTTTCAAACACCTCGGACCAAAACACAGAAAGGTATAACCTATCAATGCAATAGTCAACAAGTTGCCCAAAACCTCCTCCATACATACCTAACAAAGCAAGAATTCGCCAAGGTTATATTACAAGAATGTCCAATTAGCACAACAAACAAAAGATATTGATCGTTGCCCCATTCCTATTTCTCTAAATCCTCTGTTCGGATATCATCGAGAAGTCCTTGGAATGAGCGCAATAAGATAAGTCAAAAGATAAAGACAAAGTAACAAACAAGTTGATGCTCTTCAATACCGCTAACCAAAAGGAAATGTTTTCTAAGGATAAGAACCGAAACTATTGCCAAAAGATAATGCCCATTGTAGGAAGGATGCATCCTAGGACATGTTAGTGGATGGCAACACGTCATTTCGTTTATCCAAAGCATTCTAAAAGATGATTGATATGGGACCAATTAGATGATAGGTTATTGACACAAAGACTTGACCAACTTGCTTACGTACTGTCTTGGACCTAAGACTTGACGATTTTGAGTTTTCACTTTTGACGTGCTAGACTTGTTTCTGATTATCTTACCAAAGATTGAGGATGATGATCGTGTATTATGAGTGATGTTATTGTGGGTGCAAGCAAGATGAGACAGATGGAATTTTTCAAATATTTGGATGTTTTTGACATTTTTCAATGTTTTGAGGCTGTTTTTGGTATTTTTGGAGATTTTCAAATGTTTTGATTTTTGATTTTCCGATGTTTTGGGGTTTTATGAGATTTTGACCAAGAGACTAACCTAAAGACCTATCCTATGGGCCTCAGGGGCTGATCAACAGATTAGCCTTGCCTACGTTATACACGCAGAGACCACGTAGTTCGACTGACGACTTGACCAATTTACAGATGATGATATACATGATGAGATGTCAGTTTATTATGACATACTCCTGAAGGACTGACCTAAGTGTCTTGGGGGATGATCAAAGATCAACCTTGCCTACATTCAAGTCTCAGAGACCCGTAGTTCGACAAGATGACTTTGTTTTTTTACTTTTTGACTGACTTTTTGACCTGTTTTTGGGATTTTGATATGTTTTGATGTTTTTCAATTTTCTAATTTTTTGATTTTTTTGGATTTTCTAATTTTTTGACTTTAAGGATATACATGAATCCAATCCGATGAGAACATGCCCCCAGCGTGAAGCAATAGACTACTCCGATAAAGGCAGGACAAGCTGACCTTGAGGATGGGCCGAGTAGTACTAGGAGGTATCATGATACGAAAACAGGACCAAGCTATGATGTAGATGCAGGTAGATGAGTGATGGATGGAGATTTGAATGCAATGGATGATGGAAATGTGATGGATGGATGATGCAGAACAAATTGTAAAGATCCTGGTGGATGGAAAGTGCATATTTTACATAGCGCGCCTGTTTTCCAAGTTTTTACCAAGGTACTTGTCTAAAGTGCCACCAAAGTGGTTTTCACTAGAGGATGATTTTTTTTCTTTACTATTTTCAATCCTTTTTCTAATTTTTTTGGTTCTATACCTTGAAAGATTTAGGCATAAAACTTTTTGAGATGGGAGCTATTCATAGGCTCCTACAGAAGTTCCCCTTCGGGTGTTGATAACTGATATGCCCCTAATTTGTAACTTGTTGTGATGATGAATGGTCCCAACCAATTGGGTTCAAACTTTCCTTTGTTGTTTTGGTTTGGGACATTCTTTTGATTCTCCTTTAATACTAGTTCTCTGACTTGGAAAGTCCTTGATCTGTATAGGATCTAGACTAGATTGCAGAAATGAAATGCTTAACTTTTACAATGCTTTTACAATGATTATTCCAAGTTAATTAAATCAAAATTAACTTATGGAAATAACAAAATGAAAGTAATAACAAGGTGATTATAACAGAAAGGAAGGAAAGAGAGAAAGAAAGAGAGAGAAGAAGAGAAGTGCAAACAGTTGATAACGGAGTTCGTCCCTAAGGACTACGTCTCCGGGTCCACTCCAATAGAGAGACCGATCCGATTAACTCCAAAAATCAATTACAACAGCACCATAACCATTCTCCAAGCACTTCGGCAGCATAACAGCGCTCTGGCATACAAGAATGACTTGAAAAACTCTTCAACAAGACCTTTCTTTCGTCACCTCAGCATCAAGACTTCATTACCTGAAAAAAACTTGGATTCCACTCTCACCTCACACCCCTTTAAATACATAAAATTTTGCTCAACTTGGCCTTTAACCAATTGATTTGAAAATATTTCCCAAATCCACCTTATCTCTCCAAAATACATAAAAATCTTTAAATCTCCCATAAAATCCTTACTAAAATCCCCTATAATTATTCTATGCCCTTCAATTATTCATTCTCGGGATAATATTGTTTTGGTGGTTTGATTTAATCCTTTAAAAAGGATTATAGTTTGTTTTGATACAAAAATTAGGGGATTTGATTTTAAAAAAATTAAGGCATTCGGTTTTGTGGTTTAAACAAAACTAACCGATGCCAGAAATATGCCAAAGCCGTCGAATGGCTCATCGGCTATAGGAGTTTTGGACCGATCGGCCGGTGCGGGTTCAAACCCCGCCGGCCACACAATTCCCACAAAACCCGCTTTCAACATTCAACAAAAGCAACGGCCAACATTTTTTAGTAAAGCCCGCATTTGTAGGCGGATTGGTAGAAATCAGTGGTGATATGTATGAGGTCGGGATTTCGAATCCCATGCAGGCCGTTTTGAAATTTTTGCAACATATTCAACCGACGCGGACTGGAGGAGTGGAAGACATGGGACACGTGGCTTGCCGAGAATTCACCACGTGGCGACGCATGATTTGCTGAAACCACTGAATGTGTGCTGACGTGTGAGCTGACTATGTGTCGACGTGTCGACAACGTGGCGCTGATTCAGATGATGACGTGGCCCTGACTCGAATGCTGACTGTACTTTCTACCAACTCAACATGCCACGTGTCCAATCCTGATTCGCCAAACTTTGCTGACTGGACTGCTGACGTGGAGGCCAACGAGGATGCTGACTGTGCACTGACTGTGTGCTGACGTGGACGTACGACTGACACGTGTCAATCAACGATTCGCTAACCTTGCTGACATCACCGGCCACCTCATCGTGCCACGTCGACATGTACGGATCGTACGGAATGCCACGTGTCAACTTTTGATTGGTCCACTTCAGCTTTTGTACCACATGCTGACGTCATCTGTACGGATGATGTCATCACTGTACCTTCAAGTGAAACTTTGACCAGCTGTATCTTGAGCATACGATGTCGGATTTAAAACGAGTTCGTTGGAAAGCTTGCGATGAGCTCTTCGCGATGATCTTCGACAACTTTTGATGACATCATTTTTTCGCTTTTGGATGCCTGATCCCAGTTTGACCCAAGGTTTGGTATAACTGCACAAACCGACTCCTTTTCGGATTTGAGTTGCGTTGGAATCGGGACATTTGAGCTCTTTTCCGATGGTGCTGATTTTTGGAGAAATAAACACTTGAATTTTCACTAAAAAGTATGCTTGGATGGATCAGGATGAATTTTCTCATTGTAGCTCCTTTGAGTCTATATGTAGACCTCAGATGTCCAATACTCTCAGGCATTGTCAGGCATAATGGTCTCGAGCAGGCCAAGCCTGGCTTGAGCTATATTCCTACAAAAAAAATGATTTTTTTCCTCCTGTGATGTATTCTCGCATACTAGCTCCCTTTGCTTCATGGTCCTTGAAGGGAATAGCAATAGGATGTTGTTTATTCTCTTCCTCATACTTTTGATTGAGCACAGAAACTATATCATGTTAGCCATCATACATACAAATAGAAAAAATTGGAAAAATATAGGGTATCAATGTCAGAGCTTCGAAAGGGCCATCTTTAGCTGCTTGAAAACTTTGTGCCCTTGGAAGTTTGCTAGAAATATAGGTGCTCTCTAAAAATTTGTGGATCAGGATCGTAATGCTTGTGAAATCTGATATGAATTATGGAGAAAATTAGATATTCCCTAGAAAAGATCGCAACCCCTTTGTCGATGGATGATTCAGGATTTATTACTAGCCCTTTTGTGGTATTATAAAGCCAAGAAGCTTTCTTTGGGGCACTCTAAGGAAATGCCTTTTTGGATTTGAAGAATCCCAAATAGTTGGTGTTTTAGAAAAACCCTTTATTGATGATCAAATGAGTCATCTTTAATAGCTAGATCACCCAGATATATCAAAATAATTTGGTTGAACCATCTTTCTATAGTAATGCCTATTTCCATTTGAAGAGTTGTACCAGCATTGGAGAGTCTAAACAGTGTTTCTAAATATGCAAACATTTCCCACTTAGTGGTAAACACCGTCCCAAGTGGTCAGTTCCTTTATGTAGACTTGTATGTATCTTGGGGAGAGATGTATCAAGGAGAAATTCCCTAATCCAGTTAGAGTCTTTGAGACTGCTTCACCAATGGTGAGGGGTAATGGTCTTTTAGTGAAGTCCTTTGTGAGTCCCAAAAATCAACACAAAGTCGGGTATCGCTATTCTATTTCCAAACTAGGACCAGATTTAATACCTAAGTGGAAAAATGATAGGGCATGTGACCTTTGATTTGTCCCTTTGATGATCTCTTGTACTACCAAAGCTTCAACCTTTTGTTTGACTAACCTTTGTCTTATCATTCAAACTTGAGTCCTTCAACTAGGACAATTATACGCTGAACTATACTCGGGTGTTAACTCTAAGATCATTTTGAAGCATAAATCATTCAGATTTATTTTGTCCTCATGCAAGACTTCCTTGTGAATTTCAGCCTTTTGTTACTTTTGATGTCAAGCTCTTCATAATATTTTGAATTGTGGAAAATATTTTCTTTCCATTCCTTTCATTTTTAAGAATATTTTTCCCTAGTGGTGGATAGTTAGAAGTTGTTCCTGACTTCTGTAAAAGGAAACAATTTGAATATCGTCACCCAGAATTTCCCAATGATGAACTTTGTCAGGAATTGAAGGTTGGACAATGATTTCCACTCACGTCCTACTTTGTCAGTCAGAAACTGATCCAGCTGTGGTCTGATAGGAAACGTCTGAGCAACAATGCTAATTTAAAGTCAAGGAGTCACTTGTTTATCAAAAGCTTCAAATCTTGTCGATGAGATCCCAACCTTATGTATGTAAGATCTTAGCCTTGTATCTATTGCATTTGCTCACCCATGGATCTTGCTTACTATTAATTTTGAATTTCCAAAAGCTCATATCGTACTTATGCCCATTGCTATGCTTCATCAACCCATGAAAGAAGTTTCAATTTAGCATCGTCGCTGAAGCATGCAAACTAAAAATGGTTAGGTTTTGGGGATTTTTGATCTTGTTGGAGACACTAATCAGACACCCACTTCAGCACCAACTTGGCTCTTGGCACCATAAAAATATAAGGTACACAAATGATTATCAGATAGGTCATTGACTTCTCTTGATCCTTCATTAGTTTAGACTTGATCCTCGTCAAAAATTACATCTGTGCAAGCCCTGTGTGTGGAAGTTTTCAAATGGATCAAAATCAATGAACTGATCGAGCAACACTTCTTCTTCATAAATATGCTTGCTTGTATCTTCCTCTTCTCTAGGAATTTCTACACAATATCTCTCCTACTGAAAGATAGCGGCATGGGCAGGCCCAAAGTATAGATTTGCATCATCTGCATGTGTTCAAGATAAAGGACTCGGTATCTTCCATCCTTTGCCCCATGTTTGGTTCTCAATATTAGGTGGGACTAGTCAGTGCCAGGTATTCTACCAAGTTTGGTGGTGAAATCTCTTGGTAGACACATTCCAAAAACCAGTGGAATGTCTATCACTACCACTTCCTGCATGACTGTTTGGCTCAGGTAGTAGAAAAGGGCCAGGGATAGATCCTTTATCTAACCAACAATCGGTACCTTCTTCCCATCCAGTAGCATAATTCCTTTCTGAGGGGCTGTACTTAAGCTTTAAAGTATCTGCTACTTTTTTTGGCATAACGGTTGTGCTAGCCCCCGAATCAATCATATTATTATACAACAATTTGTCTCCTACTATAAGTGTTAAAAAGAAAGGTGTGGGATTTGTTCTTCTTACCTCTTTCTCTTTTGTGTTGCCTACATCATTTGCATAAGTTGTTGCTTTCGGAACCTGAGGGGGAAGTATGAGTCTGTCATCTCTGCTTTGATTGCATGTTTGAGTTGTATTTTCCTATGGGCTTTGCTCTTCCACTTTTAACTCTTCTTGAAGCAATGTTTTTTGTTCAGGAATTGATATGACATCCCACAATGATACATTTGCAGGTGCCTTCTTCAATTGCACCACAACATTAAGTGTCCCAATTGTTTGGGCCTTGGGCTTAAATGGTGGTATTTCTCTCATTTTCGGAAGAAAACGTTCCAATGTGACTGGGCTTGGTGCTTTGTTCATCTCTTTCTTCACCAATGATAGTTATGTGGCTATGGAAAAGATCGGATGATGGGCAATGAAGCTTGCTTCTCTAGGGGGATAGTTAAAGTAGTTGTGGACATGGAAGATCTGTTGTACATACTTTCTCGTAACCTTCTCTTTGATCTTGTGTTGTAGTCTGACTGCACTTGTGGAGCTCCAATTGTCGTAGTTTCAATTGTGAACACATCCTCATCCTCTTCTAACAATGAGAAAACACAACAAGCAATTAGTGCTGAATTTTGCACTGGATTTTAGTGTATTTTGAGCCATGAATTGAACAATTTGGTTGGCACTAACTCAGCACAAACAAGCATGGTCAGCTCGGCATCAGATTTTGTGCTAAATTTTCTGTCAAATTTGGCGTTGGCTTTATTTCCAAAAAATCATAGCGCCTAAAATAGCCCCCAGAAGTAACATTGGAAATTGGATCGAAATTGGCTCCCAATTTGGCTTCTAGTTTTATGTCCTTTTTTACTTCCAATTTTTCCTCTAGGTTTGCTTCCAATTTTTCTTTCAATTTTTCTTCCAGGTTTGCTTTGAGTTTTGCTTCTAGTTTCACTTTTGATTTTGCTTCTGATTTTGCTTCCAGTTTTGCTTCTGGTTTTGCTTCCATTTTTGCTTCTGGTTTTGCTTCCAAGTTTTGCTCTAGTTTTTCTTTTGGTTTTCCTTCTAGTTTTGTTTCTAATTTTTCTTCTAATTTTTCTTTCAGTATTGCTTCCAATTTTACTTCCAGGTTTGCTTCTAGTTTTTCTTTTGGTTTTGTTTCCATTTTTGCTTCCTGGTTTGCTCCTTGTTTGCTTCCTGGTTGCTTCCGCTTTTGCTTCCATTTTTTCTTTCGGTTTTGCTTCTAGTTTCGCTTCCAGGTTTTCTTCTAGTTGTGCTTCTAGTTCTACTTCCAAGATTGCTTATGTTTTTCTTCTAGTTTGGCTTCCATTTTTGCTTCCTTTTTTGCTTCTAAAAATGCTTCTTATTTTGCTTCCATTTATTAATTTAATATATTCTATTTCAATTTAATTAGTTAAATATATTGTGCCTCTTAAATAACTGATATGATTATAAAGTAATTTAATTATTTAACTCATATGATTAAATAACAATATAATTATTGTAACATGATCATCTATAATTAAAACAAGTGAGTCAAATATCTATAATTTAATTGAATTTGACGAAAAGCATCCATCTGGCCAGTCAATTGAAATCATCATGCTTAATAAATATCCATCCAAAATCATGAACCACTTTTAACATATATAAATTTACAAGTCATTCTTGTCTGATCATCATCATATATAATAAAAAGTAGAAGAAGTAAAATGTGCTGTAGTACATAAAAAACATGTCAAAATAATACATGTCCAACAGTCGACATAAGTGAAAATGATACATGTACAAATGATATAAATAAAATTGATAAATTATGTAACTCAAATTGATACAAGTCAAGATGATACATGTCAAAATGATATAGTGAAAATGATACATGTCAATATGATACAACTCAACAATATAGTACTGTAGGTCGTGAAAATAATACATATGATAGTAACCATGAAAAGAGTCATCATAATGATATATCAATAATGATCCATGATGTAGTCTATATGATCATGAATGTCAGCAGTTTACTATCATGACATTATATCATCATCATCATCACCATCATTGATCATCATCATCATCGTCATCATCATCGTTATTCGTTGTCACATTATCTTACATACTATAGGATTAAAAAAATAAAGAATGAATTTAAATGGAAGTTTTGACCAGGTTAAAGGTGGTTAGACTTATCACAGAGTTTTTTATATTTTTTAAAAAAATTATAATAAAAAAATTCATATTAATTATTTACTTGGAAAAAAAATTACAAAAAATATGCATCACGAGACATGAGTCCTCTACTTATATCTAAAATATTATAAAAATTATTATCGTTTTATTATTGTGAAGTTTAGAATTGGTCGGTGAGGCCTTCACTGTATTTTTCCCTAAAATTTGAAGTACTATTGCATTGAAATTTCAAATTTTCACTAAATAGATTTTTTCTTAAAAAAAAAACCTAGTAGTTTAGAAAATAAATTCCATTTGCTATAGATTCTATTCTTACATATTTTTGAAATAATATAGATAACTTATTCAATTTTTTACGTCAAGTTGCCTAACTCTAATTTTTCTGAATTTTTAACCACTTAAGGGCTTGTTTTTTCTATGATGATCCTGCACATACCCATATCTAATATTACAACATATGAGATGAAACCATAATCATATTACATCATATCAAAGTACACATACCATAATAAAATTTATAAAAAGTTATAGCTAATACTGGTGAGTTAGGAGAAACTTCAACTTTCAAAAACAAAGCCAATTAGGCTGGTAGAAATTTGGATCAAGCCAACGTTTGGTGGAAGAGGAAGAAAGATGTCTAGAACTCTAGAGGCCCACCATAATGGATTTTAGTATTCAACCATGAGAGCATAAGAGAGAGCTGATACCATGTATCAAAACATTAAGCATGCATTCTTCTAGCCAACGGAGAAGGAGATGATTACTTTGCTTCATTTTCATTTGCATAACCATATCACGACATGGGAACCAAGAAGATCAAGGATGTCCAGCTTTATGTGGAGGTAATGGATGTGTTCCAAACTTTAGGAGGGGCAATAAGGTCAATGTATGATCCTGATGAAATTGAGGAAGAATAGCAAGAGAGGGACAAGAAAAATAAAATCAATACAGAGTTTCAAGGATTTTTCAAGCGAGTAAGAGCTATGGGAGTAGCCTCATCTAAAATATTTTGAACTAGAGTTTTATATACCATTTAGAGAGCTTGGTTTTCATGGATTTCCTTTCAAACCATCTAATTTTATTGTTCCTACCGTAAACTATTTGGTAGAGTTGGTGGAATTACCTTTCTTAGTAACCACGATTAGTGAGATTGAGATTGTTAACCTTGAGAGAGTAGGACTTGGGAAAAAGGCATTTGATATGGATATTGTTTTCAAAGACTTCAAGCAGGATGTACTCTACATTGATGCCATTCCTAAATCTTCACTTGATGGCATTAAGGAATGGTTCAACTCCATGGATATAAAGTATTATGAAACTAGAATGAACTTGAACTGATGGTCAATTTTGAAGAGTATTACTAATGATCCAGATAAATTTATTGAAGATGGTGGTTGGGAATTTTTGAATATGGAAGCTAGTGATTCTGATTCTAATAATCTAGAAGAGTCATATCAAGGATATGAACCCTCTGAAGTAGAAGAGGGATCAGAATTAGATTTCATGTAGCCACCATCAAGAGTGTTACAAGCCAACAAGATGAAGGGAATTCTTATATAAGGATAATTTTCAATGTTGTAGGTATTGGCTTTAATGCCAATTACAATGGCAACATTGAAATTCCCTAGCAATATTTATGTTTAGGAAATTTCCTTTAGATGTAAGGATTCAAAGCACATCAACCATGTGGTACAAATGATTAAATCCCAGAGACGATCTGTAGCAATGAAAGAGTCTAAAAAGGCATAGAGATCGAGCTGCACTAGTGACTCAGGAGAAACTTCAACTTTCAGAAACAAAGCCAATTAGGCTGGAAAACATGTCGATTAGACTGGCATTTGGTGGAAGAGGATGAAAGATGACTGGAACTTAGGAGGCCCACCATAATGGATTTCAGTATTCAACCATGAGAGTAGAAGAGAGAGTTGATATCATGTATCAAAACATTAAGCATGCATTCTTCCAGCCAATGGAGAAGGAGATGATTACTTTGCTTCATTTTCATTTGCATAACCATATCATGGCATGGGAACCAAGAAGACGAAGGATGTCTAGTGTTATGTGGAGGTAATGGATGTGGTCCAAACTTTAGGAAGGGAGATCCTAATGTCTTCCAAGAGGCATAAAGTCAGATGAGTTAAGTTCACCTACATGTATGCCAAAGTTTACTTCCAATTTTTAGGACTATTTTTCTTGACTATCGAAGTTTACTTACAAATTTGAAATTTCTTTATGGTCATTTTGATGAGGATATATTCATCCAATGTGTAAGAACGTTTTGTTTATATCACAACCATCTATGCATTGCAAGAATTTTGATTATCTATGGTCTACAACTATGTCATCTCACTTATTGTATCTTCTATTTCAATGTTTTCTATGACCTTCTCTGTTTGAGGTAGCACCTGAAAATCCTACCTCCATTCCTTAGCTAAGAAGTGGATTTGAATTTGGAAATACTGCACTTTAAAACTAGCTATGGTTTAAGGAGAGCTATTCTACATTGCTGTTGACACCCTCAATCTTCAACAAGGAATTAGATGCATGGACTGAAATGCAAGCTTTCAAACTTAGATTTGAATGTGCATAATTTGATTGATTATGGTTTTCACAGGAAGTTGTATTTAATGACTATTTTGGATTGTCAATATGTGTAATAGTGACTGCATCCTTATCAAGTTTGGCTACCCTTATTCAGAGTGCCTTGTCCTTTGGACTCGATATAAAGTTGTGCATTAGTATTCCATATTTGTAACATGTAGGACACTTAAGGGGTACAACATATAGAAATTCAATATTGTCATCCAAGGAAAACTTACAGATGGTGTATTAAGAACAAAAAAATGCTTTTAATAGGGTTAATGCTTTCTTCCCCCACATTGCTGATATTTTCCCCAAAACATGTTTTTTTTTATTATTTCAACGCATCTCAAAATTCAATGTATTAATTAAAATTTGTTACGTATGTCAGCTATTTATGTAAATTATGCATATATGTTAACTCGATTAGTTTTGTTCCTTCAGTAGTTTGACTTCTATGACAACCAACCATTAGGCCATTGTGTGCGGGAGCATGTTTGTGTTTTTAGTTAGCTTTTTTGGATAGCTCTACTAGGTGCTAAGGACATTATATTTATCTTTTGAATGTTAAGAAGTTAGAGTTTCAAGGATTTATCAAGCGAGTAAGAGAGCTATGGGAGCAGCCTCATCTAAAAGATTTTGAAATAGAGTTTGATATACCATTTAGAGAGCTTGGTTTTCATGGAGTTCCTTTCAAAGCCTTTTCTTTTATTATTCCTATGGTAAATTGTTTGGTAGAGTTAGTGGAATTAACTTTATTATTAATCACTATTAGTGAGATTGAGAATCGTTAACCTTGAGAGAGTAGGACTTGGGAAAAAGGCATTTGATATGGCTATTGTTTTCAAAGACTTCAAGTAGGATGTACTCTGCATGTACACCATTCCTCAATCTTCACTTGATGGCATCAAGGAATGGCTGAACTCCATGGATATAAAGTATTATGAAAGTAGAATGAACTTGAACTGGCATCCAATTTTGAAGACTATTACTGATGATCCAAATAAATTTATTGAAGATGGTGGTTGGGAATTTTTGAATATGGAAACTAGTGATTCTGATTCTGATAATTCAGAAGAGTCAAATCAAGGATACAAACCCTCTAATGAAGAAGAGGAATCAGAATCAGGTTAGGAAGGTTTGGAAGATGAATCTCTTGTGCATTCAGAGGAGAATGAAGAAGAAGAAGATTCTGAAGAGGAGGAAGGTAAAACATGGGATGAATTAGAAGTTGAAGCCAGAAATGCATATAAGGAAAAAGGAGACAAGTCTGATAGTGAAGAGGAAAGGAAACTGCAAAAGGTAAAAGCTACAGGGAAGTTTCGGGCACCTGATATTAGAGATTCAAGAGGAATGCCTTTCAAGAGGCATAAAATCAAATGAATTTAGTTCATCTACATCCTTCTACTATTTATTCATGCACATAAATGGTCATCTTGTAATCATAAGATTTGAGCTCTATTTACTCATCCTACACATGAATAAACAATTCAACATAAGAGATGAAAATTGACATATTAACACAACAATATCCAAATAAGTTATTGGAACTCAACTATTGATACCTCATTCTTCATCCAGATTACAAAATCATTCCACTTTTTGTTTTGTAACATATTCTTTTCAAATTGCTTTGGATGGTAGCCATATTTCTCCTCCTGTCAAAATATGGCACATGGAATAGTTAAACTAATTAATATGTAATCATTTACTTTTTCCAAGGAAATACAAAAAATATATCATATAACATATGGGTATGTCCAGGATCATCATGGAAAAAACAGGCCCTTAAGTGGCAAAAAAATTAGAAAAATCAGAGTTAGGCAACTTGACGTAAAAATTTAAATAAGTTATCTATATTATTTCAAAAATATGTAAGAATAGAATTTGTAGAAAATTGAATCCTAAACTACTAGGTTTTTTTTTTTTTTTGAAATTCTATTTGGTTAAATTTTAGAATTTCGAAATGTAGTAGTGCTTTAAATTTAGGGAAAAAATAAGTATTTTAATACTGTGTAATTCACCCTATTAACCACAATAAAAATGATAATATTTTTTTATAATATTTTAGATATAAGTAGAGAACTCATGTCCAAATGTGATGCATTTTTTTTTGTAATTGTTTTCAAGTAAATGGTAATTATGAATTTTTTATTACAAATTTTAAAAAATATAAAAATGCATATGTCTGACAACCTTAACTTGGTCAAAACTTCATGAAATTCATTTTTTCTTTATTTAATCCTATAGTATGCAGAGCATAGAATGTGACGCATGTTTTGGATTCAAAAAATGTGATACCATTTGAAAGTTATGGATGTTTTTCAATTAGCCTATCAATCAGGACTTTAGTCATAATTCGAATAGAAAATGAATAATAATTACTTATTAAATTCAAAGTAAAGAATAATTTATATTGGTGGAAGGCTAAGAATCTCCTTTAAAACCCCTTTTCGTTTCATCGATTTTGGGTAAAAAATAAGTTGTCAGCCACATACCCATCATATTGCCACTCTTTGGCCCATCATGATCCTGCACATACCCATATTAAATATACTTAAAAATGTACAGATTAAGGCCTGTAAACCTTGCTGGCCACCGCGATGCATGGTACAAAGTTTCTCAAGCCTAGCCTTGGAGGCCTTGTCCTGAAACATATACTAATTCAATTTAAATATTCACAAATAAAATTTAAATATCATTAGGCCCGTTAAGTTAGTCAGGAAGTTAGAGGCCACAAGGATTCATGTGGAGGGTGATTCCTTAATAATCATCCAAGTAATAATAAAAGGAGGAATTGATGCTTGGAATTTGCAGTGTGTGATTAGGAAAATTATTGAAGAATTAGCTCTTTTTGAGGATTATAAGATTAGTCATGTTAGGAGAATAGGGAATATGGAAGTGGATACCCTCTAAAAATGGGCTTTAACATTTGCAGAGGTGGATGAATTTATAATTGAGGATTTTAGAGGAGTTTATTTGGAGTAATTTTTGTTTGTTGCATTTAATGCAGGGTGGTCTTAGTTAGTCTTAAGTAGAGGAATTTTTTTTGAAATTATTGAAGGACATGAAGCATTGATGAAGGTTTTGTTACCGACGTTGGATGTACGTTTGGAATTAATGGTGATGTGGCTGGAAATTTGCTATGTAATGAAGTTTTTCCTTACATTTCCTTCTATACTTCTTGGTTTGCAAGAGTAAGGAGAGTGTTAGGACGACAACGTGAAGTAGTCTAGTGGCTAACATACCAAAGAAGAAATGGAGGTCAACTTCACTCTGAAAGTGAGAAGGAAATTAGATCATTTTGTTGGAAAAGTGATAGTGAAGATATTGCATGGCTTGTTCCTATACAAGGATGTGAAGGTGGTGCAATCTGTACAAATCATTCTGGGTAATGGATTCAAAGATTTGAAGAACATATATCTGACTAATATGGATATATACTCTCTAATCATGTCATGGGGACTGGACTTAGGATAGTCGATCGAGGTTGTAAGGAAAGTGATGAAAGCGTTGGTGCATATGGATTTCTTAGTGGACATGGAGAGTATCCTGCAACAAGATATACTAGGACAAGGATTTAATGTGAGTGAAGGCATGGAAGGTGTGTACCCAGAAGTAGTAGAGATAAATCTCGCTCTCATTAGGTGGTCAGAAGGAAGAACCAAAGCCATGTGGAGAGAGGGTGTAGAACGAGGGTGGCAAGCTTTGAAACTATGTGTCAAATTAATGGAGACTGGGGAGATAATAGTGGGACTCAAAGCCATTTCCAGAGAAGAGTTGTGTGAGAAGAAGGGTTTGCATCCAAGAAAGAAAGTGAAGCTGCTCATGGAATTGTGCCCATTGCATCTAGGTAGCACTTTTGGAACTTTCGCATAAACTCAATGCTCATTTTTTGCATAGTTTACTATGTTTAAGCTACATGTTGATGTATAAGCTAAAGGGGTTAAGCCCTGTTTTTGGTTTCAATATTGTAAATAGCTGGGGTTTGGGTAGTAGTTGGTTGGATAGTTTTCAGGAAGTTGTGGTGGGGCTTTTCGATCCATAGGTTTTTCTTCTATTTTAATAGACATGATGTGATGGTGCTGGAAGAACTTTTTATTTGGAGCTTTGTATATTTTGATTTATCTTAAATAAAATAAAATATTATCACCGATAAAAAAAAATTAAATATCATTTAATAAATTTGATATAATCTTATGATAAAATAGAAATACCTCGTACTCTCCTCACCAGACTTCCTCCATGTATCCTGGCTTCGTGCTATAATATTTTGAGCCAAAGCTCAATTGGGTAGGGTAATTTATTTTGTTGGTTTCTCAAGGGTTTTACAATTTATAAAGCAATAGAAAGAGCAGTAAAAAATCATGAATTCAACCAAGAAAAAATAAATTGCAACCTTATCTATGGTGTCACAAACTAAATTGAATTTCTCGTTAGTTGCTGGTAGCACCCTACTCTCTTCCTTTGATGTGGCATTTTTCCCTTTTTTGTCATATGATTTCTTCCTTCATACGAGAAATTTTTGAATCTGATTAAGTAGTCCCAATTTTTTATTAAGAAAAATAGGTTTTGAAGGGGCCCCAAAACCCTTTACAATGACGCCAAGCTACAAGAGAAATTAAACCACTAAGCCCAATAGCCCAAAAAACCAAAAAGTTGACATAAGATGGAACATTAGCAACTTGTCAGCAAACCCAAAAGCAAAAAAACATCAAGAAACATGTTGAACCAAAAAAGAAAGCACTAGTGACAACAAATTATCTAAAAAATTAGCTGAGGCCATGTTCTCCTTGATGACCTCCTCATGCATACTGATAACATCCTTCAACTTCTCAATAGCAACAACAACCCTCTTTTTCATCTTGCTCCTCATCCTAAGGCACAAACCCGCCTGCATGTCCTTCTCTAGCATAGGAGTAGAAGCTTCTGCTTTCTCCACTAGGTAAGAGCCACTAATATCTTCAATCCTTTCCTCCATATTACCCAATTCAAGTGGTTTTTGGGTCCAATTCAGTGCTTTCTCATTCAGAATAGAAATACCCATAGCAGTGGTCTTCAAAGAGTTATTGTTGATATTGTCCATCGTTTTCATGTCCTCCAACATCTTTCCCATTTTATCCTCTAGACTTGCCACTCTGTCTTCTAACATTTTATTAACAATAACTTCCAAAGAGGAAATGCTTTCCTCATGAGTAACCCCCAAACAATCAACATTGGCTAGTAGCTTATCAAGCTTAATATGCATTGATTTAACTTTTCCTTTTATTTCCCACTCCTTTCGGTTACCTTGTAGCATAGCAACACAAACATCCTACCAATTTTTCATCTGAAGATTGAGCTCCTTAACCTTAAAAAAAACCACTTAACTAGGGAAATCAGGTTTCTCATCCCATCTTCGGCCATTCTACAAAACATATTCATGTCAATTTCATCCCAGTTAACCAAAGGTTGACCCTTCTACTCCAAGTCAACATGGGCATCAAAACAATCCCTATTTTGTTCATCCTCTTCTTCGGCTAGGGAATCCTCGACCTCCAAAAAATACACCTTTATCCTCTCCTTATTTTTTAGATTCTCCAAATCATCTAACTCCTCCAAATGTTCCTTCTTTACTTTCTTCTCCACAGCTCAAAAACCCTGAGAACAATTAACTGCATCAATCCCCTGCATATCCACGGGGCCAGTCTCATTAGGCTTCACCTCCATCTTAGAGTTACCTATATCAGTAGGGCCACTCAACTGACAACCCAAATTAATTGGCACCTTAAGTTGTTGCACTGGGGAGCTATCTAACAGACCATCCTTACCAGGAACAAGGCTCCCCAACGAAGCATTCTAAACACAATCAAAATTTGAAGGATCCACATCACCCACAGGATGACAACCCTTCAAACTCTCTTTTCCAGAAGACAATGCAGGATTCACATTCGAACCAGGGGCAACCACCTCAATGTCTATCTCAACTTTCCTTTTTGCTGAAGCTTTAACTTTCTTCATGCCTTTGGTTTTCCCCTTCAAAGATTTTCTAGCATAACTATCCATAGTCTCCCAGAACAACACATCAGTCTCATAGCCCTTACCCCATTCTTTTGATTCCTCATCCCTTTCGTCAGAACCTCCTTCATTAATAGAAATATCCTCATATTTTGACTCTTCCTCCTTTGAAATACTAACCCATTCACTGATAAAGTCCCCTGTTTCATACCCATCATTTTTAACTCCCTTCTTACCAGGAGTTTTAGGGGAGATAGAGATCAACTTTAGCTTGATATGAGAAAAAATAAAACACATAAGCCCTTGATGAAGAACCACCTTATTATGGTTCTTTTTGTGGTCTTCAATACTCTTCTCCATAGAAGTTAATAGGTAAAAAGGAAATGAGACTGAAACATTATGCCTAAAATGATTTAAGAGCATAAAATGGTGAGTGTAAACCACAAAGAATCTACCTTCAAGGGTGAAGTAGTGCATAATTTCCAACACAAGGTCCCTCCAAAGAGGCTTCAAGGACTTCCTAGCATAACCTCCACTTCCAATTTCCTTAATCTTCTTCCTCTCGTCATGTTTAAATAAATTCGCAAAAGCCTTCTTAGTTGCTCCCCTATCTCTGAAAAATTTTCTCCCAGCAACTGAAAGACCAATTACCTTTGCAATAAAATCCTCATCAATTCGAAACTCAACTCCCTGGTAATGTAGAGACCTCACATTCCATCCTTTCACAAATAAATCCATTACATTGGGGTCTGGGCTTTGAATTCTTTGCATAAATTGAGGAACCCCCCCAATTCCAAGTGCTCCCACACAATAGCATTTTTACTAAAATTCTTCACAGGAACTCAACTCAATTCTACAATGGTCACCACCCATAGTGACATAAAAAAAAAAGAAAACCCAAGAACACTTAGAAGAAATGAAAAATTAAAATGAACCAGGAGCTACTCAAAACAATACAACAAACACCCACAATACGTGTGGGCTTATCATTCCAAGTACAACCCTGCCAAAACTGGTAGTCCATCCTTCTACGGAAACCAAGGAAAGAATAATGAAATCAAATGAAAGATTTTAATGACATCCATGAGACTAAACAGTCTATGGGACTGAAAGAGTAAAGAGTTGATGTGAAAAACCCAACTTAAAATCATAGTGAAAAACCTTTCCCCGAGAACATTAATAAAATTGACAATTGGCCATTTGGTCATCATTAGAAATACACTTCAGATTAAGAGGTAGTGATTCAAAAGAATCCCACTCAGATCTCTCAGCACTCCCAAATTGGAAACCCCATCAACCATCATGTTTGCTTCAGGAAAAAATGTGTGATTTTGATGTCCTTAAAAGAGTTAATAATAGATATTGAGTCATTAATAAAATTGGCAATTGACCAAGAAGGAGGACATTTCATCATGAGAAAATTAATCACATTAAGAGAGCCCCCCTCTAGCCATAGTTTAGAAACACCTTGTTTCTTAGCCAAAACTAATCCATGATAAGTTGTTGCAACCTCTGCATAGAAAACAATTGTACAGTAGAAAATCAGATTCAATCAGTTATGTCTTATTTCACTTGCACACTTATCTGAAAGACATAGGGTATTCACCATACATTTCCCTTGATAAAGAAAACATGTTCTTTCATTTATTTTTACTGTATATCTCAGAAGCAAAATTGTTGTTACATAATGATACACTGAGAAAATAATATATACAAAAAAATGCAAAGAAAATGTTTGAAATTTAACATGCAACCTACTGTGTTGTGCTGAAAGGAATGAAGACTAACTGGGACAAGAAATAAAAATAATTTTTTGATGATTGTACTTAAAAGTGAATAGGATATGAATAGTGTTGACAATGATGGTGTTGAAATTGAAAACCCTAATTCTGATGACATTACTATTTTATGTCATTAGAGATAAAGAGTACATAAAATTTTATATACATAGAAAATGAAGATTTGAAACTAGTAATATGAAATGTAAGCACTATAAGATTTTTCCTTAAACAATAATTCACATACTTACAAAAAAGGGTGAAGCATTTTTTATTCAAACTCTATTTTCTTTAAAAGACATAACAGTAAAAGAATATTTACAAGTACAAGAATATATACACTATTTCATAGAAAATAAGGAATGTTTCGTAGAATATATCTTTAGAATGTAGGAAATTCCTCTGTCAGATATTTGGAAATTCCTACACACAAGTTTTTCTTTGGAGTGAAAACACCTGGAAGTGTTTCACACCGGCTCAAGGTACAATCATAAATTAATGCATGTTTTTTATTATTTTAGATGGAGATTGGAGCAAATGCAGATCCTGAGCATTTAACTAGCAAAAGAAGAAGATATGTACATGGACGTGGACCTAAAATTATTAAAGAAACAATTCTAATGAGCGATTGTACTAGGACAAGGAGATTTATGATTTTATCTTTAGAATGTACAAACTTTCTCTATCAGATATTAAAGATGTCAAGTTGGATTAGAAACTGGATAAGTAGATTTATGATTTTATCTTTAGAATGTAGGAACTTCCTCTATCGGATATTTGGAAATTCCTACACACAAGTTCTACTTCAGATTGAAAATAGCCAGAAGTGTTGCAGACTGGATCAAGGTACAATCCAACCTGGTTATGACATCGATAGCAATCCAATTTTTCCTGAACCATCCATACCTAAACGTTGCATCACAATCTATTCTTCCCACACATAAAAATGCCACATATTAACCCCTTCTAAATAAAACTCAAAATAACATGAAACAATGAGTCCCCTATATTAGTAAGTAAGTAGGTAATCTATAGAGCATAGTTTGATTTTATACAAGGATTCTCATGAAAAGATTCTTCAAGTCTACCATGACTGAGTTGTTTGAGATTGTAGCTGATGGTGCAATATCAAGTCTTAAAGGAAGTTAGAAAAGTAGTAAATGTGCAAGAAAATCAAATTGTACACAACAAACAATTCACAATGTTATCTTGCATAATGCCTTACGTTTGAAGACAAAAATCTCATTGTATCTTGATGAAATTAGTGACCTTAATGGTCAATCATTGGCAACCATGATTTTAAAACATGCTATGGTGCTTATGGAGGCAACATTTTAAGCAAGGCAGTGAGTGGTGGTTTGGAACAATGGCAGGTATGAAGGACTTGCTTTATATGCATACTATGCAATCTAGCTTAAGACAACATTCTCAGAAGAGATTGAAGGTGGATTATGGTGTTGGAAATATAAATTTTTGCACTTTTTCACATGTTTTCCATAACCTTAAGTTTCCATTGGAATCCTTTTCATAAATGTAGGGGTTTATTTTCATATCATTTTGCTCATATTTTTCCCATGTTGCCAATTGAATCCATTGAGTCATGCATCTTTTGCATTCTGGTACCTATCGGCGTGAGTTCATTAGGCTCTCCCTGATCCATGTTGTGCCTTCTACTATCAAAAAATCTATGTTTCCTATCGGCAAGACGTTTTAATGTCATGGTAACTAAATTTCATTCAGTGGCAGTTATCGGCATAATAGTTTCATCGTCTCGGCGATGGGAGTGTTCATATCGGCATGAGTCAGGATCATCGGTGTAATGCTTCACCAAATGTGTCATGTTTCACCAACCCATGTTTGAAAGACACATATCGGCATAGGAGTCATATTCGGGTGAAGGTCATAGTGAAATTTGAATGTCTTATCGAAAGGCATATCAAAGGTTCTATCGACAAAGGATTGAGGCATCGATATAACATCACGACAATCTCCACATGTCATACCGACTGTGCACAAGTATTCATTTCAGCCAAATTGATGAGTATCGGTGTAAGGTCATAGCGAAAACATTTTGTCTCTCTGACTGGCGCATGTGGAAATGTTTCGGCCAATCTAAAGGTTTTCGGTAGGTGGTCTTGGTGATTGAGCATTGTCTTACCGACTGGCGATGAGGAATGTACATCGGTGAGACTAAAGTATATCAGAGTAGTGTCTTGCCGATAAGATGTGAATAGGGTCATCAGCGACAGGTGGACTCAGTCGGTAAGAAAACCAAAATGTCTTGGCGATCTATGGAGAGGTGGTCTCCGATGAGAGTTTCAACGAAATCAGGGTGTTTCACCGATAGAGCACATCGAGATAAGTCTCAGCGAATGACATGAAGGAATGGGTTCGGTGTAACTTTTGGAATCGGTATGAGTCTCTTCGAAGGCTCATTGTCTTGCTGATGAATGGCTTCATCGGTAAGACTTATTTCAGTCGGTAAGAAAACTAAAATGTCTTGGCGAGGTGCCCAGTCTCGCCAATGGAGCACAGGGGGACTTTGTTGGCAGGAGTTTACTATTGTCTTGGTGACTCGGGAGATAAAGGAACTTTCCATGGAACAAGGTGGATTCTCTATAAGGTCTTCCCAACACCATTAAGTTACAGTGATAGTGAGTTAGAACAAGGTGCATTTCAGTGAGAGGCTCCTTGGGTCTCGGCAAATGGAAGGCACAAGAAGTACATATCGACAAAACGTATTGTAATCTTTGTGATATCTCACTGACCCAGATGAGCTATAACGAATGCGAAGATGAAATTGAAAGGGAATAAAAGAATACTATATGGCTTTGTTGTGACAAACGGAATGCTACAGCGACGCGCGAGAGACAAATGGGGTTTTAGGGGTTTTCAATATGATGTCTTCACGACTCGAATGTGTTACAGTGACACACAGAAGACCAAAGGGATGATCAACGATATTGTTTCCTTCAGCATACTCACGGGGATGTTACAGTGAATGATTGATGAAGTCTTATGCACTGTGGCCGACATGAAAATTCCTAATTGCAACTGTTTGCCGATATTGGAATATGAAATGATGTGCCTGTTTGGATACTGATGTATAAATAATCACTCTCAATTGTAAATGAAGTAGTAGGTAAAATAGTAGGATAGAATAGATACAGTTCAGAGGAACACAATGTTCCACAAAAAATGAGATTATGTTGCATATGTAAAATCATGGAGATATCAATGGAAGTCTTTTGATGTGTTGCAATTATTTCTGGTATCAGTTGTTTGTTGTGTTTATTGAAAATATTATCGAAGTTGTCTCCAATTGTAATGTTCTCTAATTGTTTGAATTGGTGTAACAAGTTTACCTCCAGTTTGTTAGTACACATTTGTTGTAACTGTGTGATCAATTAATTGGTTCTTTACAATAAAGATTAAATCCTCTAAGTTGATCATAGTAATTAGAAGATATCAATTGGATCATTTAAGAAGAACTCGGTAATTATAATCTTGCATGTTTATACAAGCTATAAACCAAATCATATGCTGAACAACTTAAATTCTTGCTAGAACATAGTACTTATCTCATATTTCTCTTGACTTTGCATACCCTATAAGGCACTGGTCTCACCATTCACATCATTCAGTCTCATTCATATTTTTTTTACATCTGTTAGTTGAGCATATTAGGATTTAGTCTTCATTTTAGTATACAATTTATTCCAAGTTTGATCCATTTTGTCCACTTCCATATGCCATTGTGGATAAATTGTTGTAGGAAGGAAGATCATAGGTTAAGTCTGCTTCATCTGTTATAAGTACACCTGCCTAGGTCTAGCAGCACCTGAAGAGTAGAAGGTTTAATTATTTCAAACCTTGTTCTGTTACCCTAAAATGTACCAAGAGATTGGCAACCTCTTGAGGTATCCTTGCCTACGTTTTTGAGAGCTAACATATGGAACTCAAGGGTTACCATGATAAATATTAAAGCAAAGACTAAGATCTATTTAAAAGCCACTATCATGAAGATATTAAAGATGTCAAATGAAAAACCCTAGTAGTTGGAGTAATGAACACAGTGCGAAAGAGGATAGTGTGCTAGGGAAGATTTAAGAGATCTCCACATTATCTAATCACAGGAAAATATATCATTTATTTATTTATTTAAATTAAAAGAAATTATTCTAAACCCTATATAGGACACATTGATACTTCAAAATCATCTAATTTATTTTTTTAAATTAAAAGAAGTCATTCTAAACCCTATATAGGATACATTGATACTTCAAAAGAATCTGAAGGAATTTGAGATTATGCAAACATATGTCAATTAAATACTTGGATTACAAACAGTAGCATGAACATTGTAACCCTCGTTGATCAGATCAGGAATAAGATAAACAACAATGAATCCTATGCCTCCTATCATGCACATCTCCTTACCATTCTCTTTCACTCTTTACTAAAACACTTCTCCATTTTGGCTGTCTACGCCTAAAAATAAGGTTTCAACAAAGGTTTTATTGTATGTTTCTTAAAATGAAAACTCCATTCTGGCGGGCTATGCATGAAAATAAGATTTCAAAAAAAAATTTAGAGTATGTTTATTAGAGTTTTAGAGTATTTTCGTGGGCTATATTCAAATGATTTATTCAAATGGATTTTGACTGACATGATTTGTTGCATTTAGTGTTGTAAATTGTAATGATGCCATGATTACTATACTACCATCATCTCTTATTATACCTGTTGTGGTATGGCAGTGTTTTTTCCTTCCCTTCTACTATTTACTGCACTACCACCTTGCTAAATGCTTCTTGCTATAGGGTTGGGGTGTATACCGCTCTACCACATATGTTGCTCACCTTCTCGGCAATATAGTAGTGTATGCTTTTGATCATTACTTGAAGAGTGTTGATTAGACAATCTTCTTTGTCTTATCGATATCTCAATGTCTCATCGACATTAGATCTTATGTTCCTTTGATGTTGGTTTCCAATGTCGATGAGGCAAGTTAATCTCTTGTTGATATGCCACTGTCTCATTAATATTTTCCTTCGGCGGTATTTATTTATATATCAATGTAACTCTACCATGTCGGGGAGACTCGTGCTTATCGTTGTGGTATAGTAGTGTTTTTCCCTTCCCTTCAACTATTTACTGCACTACTGCCTTGCTCAAGGCTTCTTGTTGCGGGGTTGTGGTGTATACCGCTCTATCGCATATGTTTCTCACCTTCCCAGTGGTGTAGTGGTTTATGCTTTTGAACATTACTTGAAGAGTGTCGATGAGACAATCTTATTTGTCTTACCGATATCTCAATGTCTCATTAACATTACTTTGTTATATCCAAGAGTTGTGTTTCACCGAGCACTTGTAGATATACCTTGTTGATGTGATGTAAGTGATTCTCTCCTTGATATGCCTATATCTTGTTGACATTTCACTATTTTACATTGTTGATGAGACATATAAATAAGTCTCTTCGACATAGGGTTGTCTAAACTAGTGCGAAATCCAAAGCTAAAGTCAGAGCTTAAACTGGCACTAAAATCAAAGCTAAACTCAGAGCCAAAGGTGACACTAATGGTGGCACCACACTCAAGGCCAATATCGGTGCTATAGTTGGCGCTAATTTTGGTGCACATTAATGCCTAAATTAGCATCAACTTGTCCTAATCAGCATAAATAAATGCCAAAAATAGCGCCATCCTTATAAATAGTGTCGACATTTTCAAAAAAATGGCAAAAAATAATTAAAACAGTAGGTGGAAGCAAAAAATGGAGCAAGAAATGGAGCAAATCATAGGGATTTGTTGTAGTGAAAGAGCTTGTTCGAGCACAATGTTTAACTCTTTCTCCAGTGACATCCCTTGCATCTATGCTCTAAAACAAGCATTCTCCATTTTATATGATCCATACTCATTTGCATTCTGAAGCATGCCCTTACTTCTTCGTTCCACCACCTTCTACTACATATTTCCCTTTGGGAAATTTTGAGTCATATAGCTATCACTACATGGGAAGCACCAGACACTTTCTTCTTTCACCAAATTGTTCTGGCTTGAGACTAGCTCATTATTGAAGCTATCCTTGACTGTTTACAATGGCATGGTGATCAGAGCTATCTGATTTGCTGACAATGTCTGTTGAAGTCCTCCTTTGTAGGATCCTTGATATGAATTTTGTTGATAAGATGACTTTCCTCCACCATAGGATTGAGTGGTCGGTTTCGGAGGCATTGATTGTTGTCATTTGATAATGACCAATTTGTTAGAAAAATTCCACATGAGATCCTTCATATAGATGATATTCATCGCCATCGAAGAAAAACCTGGTGTTCTTTCTTGAGCAGTAGGATACACGTTCGTAGACTATGGGGTGACCAACTTTAATTGTGTTGTAGGGGTATGTGCAGGATCATCATGGAAAAAATGGGCCCTTAAGTGCCAAAAAAATCAAAAAAATCAAAGTTAGGCAACTTGACATAAAAAAATTGAATAAGTTGTCTATATTATTTCAAAAATATTTAAGAATAGAATCTGTAGCAAATTGAATGTAGTTTCTAAACTACTAGGTTTGTTTAAAGAAAAAAATATATATTTGGTGATAATTTGAAATTTCAATGTAGAGTAGTACTTAAATTTTAGGGAAAAAATAGAAGTAGGTGTGTTTGACTACCCTAACCACAATAAAATGATAATATTTTTTTATAATATTTTAGATATAAAGTAGAGGACTCATGTCCCAAGGTGATGCATGGAAATATCTTTGATTAGACCTTACATATATCTTATCGGTAAAAGAACAAAATTTTACAAATCACATGAACTCTTCCTCCTAATACAACATAGCACAACAAAATAACAACTTTCAGAAAAATAGAGAAGTCTAATGACATAGTCTAGTTTTTTTAAGCCACTACTCTACCATACGAGCATAAAGAATAGAAATACATTACTTAAACTACCCAGATATATCTTGCAAGACATAATTTGTTTCATTCAGAAAGATAATATAAAGAAAGAAAACTTGAAAAAGGCCATACATGCATAGTCTCAACAATTTATCCTCAATAGTTCATGCTTTTAAATATCAAATGAACTTTGAAACAGAGGTTGGATGCCAATCCGACAATAGTTTAAACCTTAATAGATATAACATGCCAAAGGAAAGTATTTTTGCAACTTGTTTCTAAAAGTAATTCTAAAAACACTAAGAAAAATAAAGAAACTTTTCTTAACAAAGAAAATATATCTTGGAAAAATCCTTTTTCTTTTGTGTTGTTGCCCTCCTTATATATCTAGAACAAAAGATGTCGCCTAAACTTAGAAGTAATTGCTGCCAGGTGATTACAATTAATCACACATGATCCGATCATAGATCTTTGGTTAGATTGCAATGATCTTTGCGCATCGATTCTCAACTACTTCATTAATATCCTTTTAAATATTTTAGCAAAGATAGAGCCTCATAAATGATCAAATCCTAAAAACAACAGCGTGGCAAAAGGCTCAGTTGACCGATCACATCACTCCGAGAAACTACCTCAAAACTTCTATCCCAAAAATTGAGAAAAAGAAAAGAAAAGGCCAGCTAGCTCTGATAAACTCCTCAATCAGATTATTCTGTAGGAGGTGCAAATAGCCTGCAGTAAAGAGATGACATGTCAACAAGGCAGGAACTCCCGAGTCTATAAATATAACTCCCAAGAAAATGTCTGATGAGTCAACACATGTCTCGAACTCTCTCCTAAAAGGAAGACAAAAGAAGAAAGTTGTGCAACCACCACATCATGCATTGCACATCTTTCTAATGAGTCTATTTGAGCGCGGGTGCACCTGAAGCTGAAGACATTTATGCAAGCCAAAAAATGAAAATGACTAAGGAAGGAAAAGTACTTCATAGTTTTGAATAAGGTTAATTTGAATCTATTGCTTATAGATTTGATTGTGTGGACTCTTTTTTCATCAACATTCAGATCACACACAGTGAGCCATCATTAGGATGGAGAGTTGAAAAAGATGAAAAAAGAGTCCACACAATCAAATCCAGAAGCAATAGATTCAAATTCATATGGATTGTGGAAATCTAATTACATTAAGGTTAATATGTTAATATTAACAAAAGCTTTATCACAGGCACCTTATGGCATATACATTATAATGTTTTGATTATTGAAAAGTCATTTGATTGGGAAGTTTATTGTGCATACTTTAATGTTTCACTTATTATTGAAAGGAAGGATATCAAACTCATTTGTGAGGGCACATGTTAATATTTATCATTACACATAGTGTCACTAGGGCACAAGGAAAAGAGGTTAGGGTTTGAAGAAATCATAGTGTCGGTGGTGAAGTGACAATGCTGGTTGTATGGCAGCTGAGAAACTCTAGTTTCAGGCATTGGATTTGTGTTTGCAGCTTCACCAATCAACTATGCAAAGATTTAAGTGTATGAAACTGATCACTGGTGATAGGTATCTTTATGGCAATTATCTCCATTTGATGATACATTCAATTATGAGCGATGCTTTTGTATATAATTTTTTTTTCAGAAAATGTTGTTTGTTTGGCCAATCAAAAATATGAAATCACTTGACCATGTTGTGTGAAAGTGCATATATGGATCCTATACTTTGTTAAGTTTTGTCATTTTTTGTCTTATATTGAAAACATTGATAAGAAGTTTTGTAATGGGCATTAAGGCACTTAAGGTGAAAATTGTAGTTGGCTTATACTTTTACATTCTTATATATCCTGTGTAGTTGAGACAAAACAAGAAATGCTTTATAAAGAAACAAAGATTATACTTTGTCCTGTTATTTACATTATGATTTGATGAGAATTTTTTCTTTTCCAGTGAGGTGGTTGTTTTTCCAGTGAGGATTGTGTTGCTAGTGAGGCACTTTGTAGCCAGTGAGGCTTACGTTTCATGTGAGGCATTTTATCGAGTGGTTTTTTGTCCCTATGAGGGTTTTCCACTCATGAAATACAACTGTGTTATGGTGTCATTGTCTTCTTCTGATTATCTTTGATTTTTCTCAAGTTTTTCACATGTAATTGTTATGATGTTACATTTAATAAATGAATGTTTATATCATTGAAATAACATGAGCATAAATTGGTGAAAATTGATTAAGTCAAATTGAATATCTATCTATACTCTTTGTGATGAGTCAAGTTTGATAGCTTTACATACATGATGTTGCACTTGATAGTTGAACTATTCTGATCTTGCATTTTATAAGGGAAAAGTATTAAAAGATTAATTCAAGGTTGTTTGAATTTTTTCATACCACTAACTCACCCCCCCCTCAGTGGTATCATACTCCAACAAGAAGTATCAGAGAAATACCCTTGCATAATTCTAACCAAATTAAGGGGTTCCTGGTAGTGGAGTACTATGAGAAAGTGTGATAAAGAGAATGATTTTTTTGTTGAGATTGATGATGAATAAGGAGACCTCTTTGTGGGTGAAGATGACTCTGAACAAGAGTGTGAGGTTGATATTGAAGGTGAAATAAGATGTGCTTTAGGTGAGATAAAGAAACTTAAAAAGGAGGTTTTCATATAGAAAAATTAGTCTCAAAAAGATTTAGAAAACTTTGTTCATTATACTAAAACAAAAGTTGATGATTTAAAACTCTAGCTTGAGGAAAATAAAAGAGTTTTAGAGGTCACCAAAATGCAGCTTGAAACAAAAGAAAAAGAATGTTGCACCTTAGAGGAAAAAATAGTTTCCTTAAGAAAATAGGTAGATAGTAGTGACAAGCCTGCTGATCTTTTAGTAAAATAGAAAAATCATAAGGACAAAATTGGCCTAGGTTATGAAGAAGGATAGTGTTCTAAAGTCAGAAATGCACCCAGGAAGAAGATAGATTTGGGTCATCATGTTGTTTCTCCTGAAGATAAATTAAAAGATAAATGTGTTGATGAAGATGAAAGGACAAGTAGATCCTCAAGATCCTCACCTACTAAGACAAAGCAAACATTAAGGTACAATTACTCACAGTTCGATGGTTATTTTTTTCATGTCATATTTTTGGTCATAGAGCTAGAGATTGTAGACCTCATGCTAGAAGTGATTGCGAATGGAAAAAAAGTTCTTGTAAACTGTCAAAACAAAGTTACAATATTATATGTTATAGTTGTAACAAAGTTGGTCACTTAGAGAAAGATTGTAGAGCACTTGAAAGATATGATTATATAAGGCACAATAATAGAAGCCCTTATTGGTTTCCAAGGAAAAGCTATAGTTATTTTTCTCTAGGCTACAATGTTATTTGTTTTAGATGCAATAATCATGGTCATTTTGCAAGGCATTGTAGTACCAAGTTTGTGCAATAGGACAAGAGAAAGAATCCCTCTCCTAAGAAGAATACAAGGTCATTAGCTCTTGGAGACAAGGAAAAACAAGAGAGGAAACAACCTACAAAATTTGGAGGAGAAAACATGTGGAAGAGAAAGGAAAAATAATGCTTGTGCATACTGCACAAGAAACATCCATAACAACTTAAAGAAAACATGAGGTAAGGGGGAGTAGGTTAGTGTTTTATCTTTTAACCCCTTTGAGAATTCTAGAAGAATGTTTCAACAGGAATTGAAATTCAAGACAATGGTTGAGGTAATGATAGTGCAAAGAGACAGTGAAGAAAGTGTTAGGTGATGTATTTTGGTGTTTTTGGTTCTAAAATTGCCAATAGTTCTTTTTTGATATAATGCTCATACTCCTTCAAGAAAATATCATGGTTGTTCTTGTGATGTTCATTCCATGTGATAGTCTCTAGCTTATTCAGTGTTGATAGTATTTTATGTCATGCAATTGTTGCTCTAACAAAAAGTATAGTTATCTTCATTCATATTTTGTTCACAAAGGTTTGACATATAAGATGACAATGTTTTGGTATCCTTGATGATTAATGTAATCCTGAAAGCTTTAGTAAGTCAAACCATTCAAAGAGGCTAATCATCAGTCACATAATAGAAGTAATTAAGGTAGTTTTCCAAGTTTGAAAATATCTGCTACAATACAGTTTAATGGTTAGAGGACACAAGATATTCATGGGTATTTATTGCTCTTAGTTAGAGGTACATGACAGTGCTAATGATGAACATGTGACAATAATGAATACTTGAAGTGTCTCATGTGGTAAGTATCTATTTGAATGATAATATTGTGCAATTATAAGGTTGACGAAGTAGCTAATGGTGAGAAGATAAAGCACATACATTGATAGAGCAGTTAATGTGCTATCCATAATGCTGATTCAAAGTGAGGTATTGTTTTGAGAAATTATTGGAGCAAAGGTATAGTAACAAATTTCTTTTGATTGATAACTCCAAGTCAACTTTGTGACTATAAGTAATAGTAAAACTTGAGATAGTCATAATGTCTTGAGGAGTAATCAAACTTTTTTGTGATTTGTTTTTTTTGGAGTGACAGTAGTTTAATCTTTTTAATTTCCTATGTGATCAAAGGATAGTAACATTTGATCTTAGATTAGTAAAAAACTTTATTCTTTTGCACATACACTTGAACAATACATATTTTATTTGAAAATGGAGAATTATCTTGCTGTTTTGATCATTATGCCTTGATGATTAAAATTGTTGTCTAGTTTGTTGTCTTGATTGTTGAAATTGCTA
Organism: Sequoia sempervirens; assembly: GCA_007258455.2. NCBI lineage: Eukaryota > Viridiplantae > Streptophyta > Pinopsida > Cupressales > Cupressaceae > Sequoia > Sequoia sempervirens. The sequence goes on along the minus strand of VDFB02292527.1, from coordinate 37,322,037 downwards.
CCTTGATGGAGGCATTGGTTTTCTTTGACAATTTGTGGTAATTGGTTTTAGATTGGTGATATTATCTCATGCTTCCCTCATTTACTTGATAGATGGTAATATAGTTGGTAATTTTTTCTTATGGTGCTTACACTTTATCGTTGTGGTTTATCATGCTCCATAGTGGTTTGTCATGATTACAATGTATAATTTTCCCATATCTTGGTTATTTCACATGCTTGGGCCTACATGGACACTTTGTACTTGGATAGTGCATAGTACATGGATGCCTTGATAATGGTTTATTTTTTTGCTAACAATACCTTTGTTTGGGGATAGTTAATGGTGGCAATGTTTACAAGAGCAGTTCATAAGTTTCTATTTACACATTATTGGTACTGAGAAGTAATGTGGGATACTTTGCCTAATGGTGAACAATATTTGTGATCATTTGAAGATTTACTAGCATCATTCTTCACTGTCATAGTGAACATTAAGTTATAAGATAGAGACAGTGCATATTAAGTCACCTCATGACTATAGTGATTGCAATCCTTTCTATGGAGCTCATTTGTAGGGGGAATAAATGATTTACTTTATAGGATCTGGTATATGGTGTTTAATGTCAATAGTACTTGTTGATGCTTATGCAAAGTTCATGTTATTGATGCATTGTGTTGAAGCTTTGTAATCTTCAAAGAGCTGCTACAAACATTTCTATATCTCAAGATATTGTGGGTTTGATTTTGAAGGACCTTACATGTCAAATATTCTTAGATTATTTCTCACAAAGATATTTGTGCACATGGCTTGTTGCATTTAGTTCACATTGATGTTTATACTCATTGGATATTCATCTCAGTTAGTTGGCATGGTGGAATTTTTCATTGTTGTCAAATAGTCCACAATGTGATATTAATCATGTCATTTTGTTTACTAATGTTGATACTCTTCTCATTACTTGAAGGCATTACAATTTATAAGGCTTGGTAAATTGGTTTCTTGATGCTTGGCTCCTCTATATAGGTTACATTGTTAGTGGCTCTTTGTTGGTTTTTAGTCACTTGAGCATGCATTCACTTGAAATTTATCTTGGTAAGTAGTTTCTTCACACTATTTTCATCTCAGCAATAATTTGGTTGGCATTATTACATGCATGGCTTGTGATGAAAGTTCAATACAAAAAGATGGTATATTTCATGCACAGGTTGATAAGGCGATTGATCCTCATGCATCTTGATATGCTCATTTCTTGACATGCCCATGCTTCATTTATAGTGTCATACTTGTTTCCAGTATTCATGCTTAATACTAAAATCATTAGTGCAAGACAGTTGTGATCTATGACAATATTGCTACAAAAGTGTATGTTAGTCCTTTCGATGAGACAATCATTGACCTGATAATAATTCAAAATGGATTTATACTTACGACACATTTTCTTGTAGAGAATGGTTCTTTTTTAACACATTTTTTAAGTTGATACTTGATGCATTTTCATTTCATTTCCAAATGGTTATTCTTGGTGATTACACATGACAATGCATGATGAATCATGCTCACAATACAATGTTATTCTTAGGGGGGGAAACTTATCTCTTTGAGTGCATGGTTTTAGGGGGAGTTTTCATGCATATTCTACACCCCTAGGCTATATTTTCAGCATGGTGGCATCTTGGTTTGGTTTTGATACCATGACAGTTCTATATTTCATTGTGTGGTACTCTTTTCAAATTTATTTGCTCGAATCTGATGATATTTTCTTTTCTTGTGATAGCAGTTTGCAGTTCTTTTGGAAGATATTTGTTGCTTCACACCCCTTTGATCTTTGACATTATTGTCAAAAGGGGGAGAAAAGTAAACAAGTTTAGTTATGTTATATTCAGATTTTTTGTCACTCAAATAAGTTATGGTCATTGCATATATAATGTTATTAACATAAACAATTTGTTGGTTTGTTGACATGGTTCGTTTGATGAGCATGGTGCAGATCTACAGGTGATATTCTTTCAGGTTGGGCAGTTCTAGTGCTTATCATGATTCTTCTTTCAGGTTTGTGACAAAGTTTGACATCAATGACAAATGGGGAGTTTGTTTCCCCTTTGATATTAGTTTTGGCATTGATATCACGTTGAATGTTCAACTTGGAACATATTGAGGTGATACACACTAGTACATATATATAGTTTTTGGCATATATTTGTGCAATTCATTGAAGGCTGAATTCTATTGGTTTTGTCAAAAAGGAAGTTTTGATATTCTTTATTGAGCAAAAATATGGGGAAAGCATACTTGGTATGTATAGTTGATGGTTTTTTATATTACATACTTGGATTATATTTATCTATCATTTATCAATTTATTGATTAATGATTTATATTGATAGTGGAACATTGATTTAGATAGTTGGTGATTATTGGATATCATTATTTTTACTAAGGAAACAATAGTGATTATAGTCTTGGATTTCATTTAGCACTTGGTGACATTGAGACTTAGTTCAACACAAGTTTTATAGTGTTTTTTTTTATACACTTGCAAAATAGACAGCACATAATGACAAAGGCTGACATAATGATAATGTTTTTTGTTATTGCAAAGGCAGTTTCAAAAGTGTTATTCCATTAAAAAAAGAATTAATGAAGTGGTTTTGTTTTGAATAAGTTTAATTTGTTAATATTAACAAAAGATTTATCATGGGAACCCTATGGCATATACATTATAATATTTTGATTATTCAAAAGGAATTTTATTAGGAAATTTATTTCACATACTTTAATGTTTCACTTATTATTGAAATTAAGGTTATTGAACTCATTTGTGAGGTAACATGTTAATATTTATCATTGCACATAATTCCACTAGGGCATGAGACAAAGAGGTTAGGGTTTGAAGAAATCATAGTTTTGGTGGTGAAGTGATAATGCTAGTGGTATGGCAGCTGACAAACTCTAGTTTTAGGAAGTGGATTTGTGTTTTCAACTTCACCAGTCGACTATATAGAGATTGAAGTGTATGGACTTGATCGTTGGTGACAAGTATCTTTATTGAAGTTATCTCCATTTGATGATACATTTGGTTATGAGTGATGTTTTTATATATAATTTTTTTTTAGAAAATAGTGTTTGTTTGGTCAATCAAAAAGATGAATTCACTTGACCATGTTGTGTGACAGTGCATATATGGATACTATACTCTGTTAAGTTTTGTCATTTTTTTTCTTATATTGAAAGCATTGATAAGAAATTTTGAAATGGGAATTGAAGGCACTTAAGGTGCATATTGTGGCTGGTTTATACTTTCATATTCTTGTGTCTCCCATGTAGTTGAGACAAAACACGAAATGCTTTATAAAGAAACAAAGATTATACTCTATCATGTTATTTACATTATCATTTGATGAGAATTGTTTCTTTACTAGTGAAGTAGTTTTTTCGCCAGTGAGGCTTATGTTGTGAGTGAGGAATTTTCTAGCCAATGAGGCTTTGCTAGTGAGGCATCTTGATTAAGCCAGTGAGGCATTTTACCGAGTTGCTTTCATCCCTATGAGGGTTTTCCACTCATGAAAAACAACTTTGTTATGGTGTGATTGTATTCTTCTGATTATCTTTGAGTTTTCTCAAGTTTTTCACATTTAATTTTTATGATGTTGCATTCAATAAGTGAATGTTTGTATCACTAAAATAACATGAGCATAAATTGGTGTAAATTGATTAAGTCAATTTGAAGATCTATGTATACTCTTTGTGATCAGTCAATTTTGATAACTTTACATACATGATGTTGCACTTGATAGTTGAACTATTTTGATCTTTCATTTTATAAGGAAAAGTCTTAAAGATTAATTCAAGGTTGTTTGAAATTTGTCATACCACTGATTCACCCCCCTCTCAGTGGTATCGTACTCCAACAAGCATTACATATTGTGTCACATTTGTCTTTCGAAGCTCTATCTTGGTGGTGAACCCCTCATTAGTCTACAATCATCCCTTAGGACATCCCTATTGCAAGATCTCTTTCTCATTTGCATTGAGATCTCTAGGGTTATCCTTCAATGAAATAATTGGAAAGTGAGTGTTCTTTATGTTCTAAACCATACGAATGAATCCAACCCCATTTTTCATTGTTTCAATGTTGAATCTAGGGGATGTGCTAGCCCCAAATATTCAAGATCCTATGGAAAGAAAAAATGAGGACAAAGGAACATGCATTTATGAAATGTGATATAGTATGAAAAACCTACATGATGAAAACATGACACAAAATGCCAATTAAATGAGAAAATAGAAAACAAGATTCACACATAATATAAATGAGGTGAAAACACAATGTACACATGCAAAGGAGGGTATGGAAATCACAAAATATTAAGCTCTATAAAATTATGACTGCGGTCCATACCCACAAAATTCATGATTCAAAATATAATAAAATGTGATATTTTCTAGGTGAACCATGAACCAAAGCATCATAGGCTAGTGAAGTCTGATATTCACTATTGAGCTTTCTACAAGTAGAAAAATGAGAAACTCACAAGGGCTAGTGAGGATTGATTTTCACTCGGTGTGATCCCATGTCAACTAAACCAAGAGCTATAGTCCCAATAACTCTTATAAGGTACTACACAAATGATCAAAATGCCAAGCCAATGCATCACTAAGTCCAACATGTGTGAAAAAAGTGAAAAACATAATGGAATGCATGCCCTCACCTTAAAGTAATTCATAAACCCCAACCATGAGAAATTTATTTAAGGTAGAAGTAGGATGATAAATGCAATATGAAAGAAAAAGGTCATGAGATCTTATTGGAAAATTCTATGCCGATGATATGTCTCCAATAGAGCTAATTTATGACAAGGGGTTGCCCCAAAGACAAATTCACATGACAAGATAAAAATAACACATAAGGGATCCATGAATATGGGGTTAGTATACAAATTTACTAATATAATATGATTATTCTTAGAATTAACACCATTCCCCCCGATGCTTCTAGAACCATGAACACAATGGAAGAAGTACACATAGAGATAAAAAAATCAAAAAATTTGGGTCAACATGGAAGATACATAATTGTTCCAATTCCTTGCATTGTACCCAAAAGGAAGATAAAAAAAATTTATGGTATAAAGAAGAATGGAGATACAAATAGATTGATTTTATGAAAGGTTTGTTTTGTTTGTATCCTTGTGCCAATAGTGAAAACAAGGGTCATCCAAAGAAAACTCAAAAATATAAAAGAAACACCAAGCAACACATCATGAGGGGATCACATCACATGCAAGAAAACATAAAAGCACACCAAAAAATACATAAAGGGTGACAAACATGTGAGATGATCTATAGCCAATAGTTTGCAACCTAATCTTGCTCATTATAAATAGAAGGTAAAAAATATGCTAAATGGACTACAAAATGTGCCATACAAGGAGTATCACCAGGTACAATACATGGTAGATCACTCTCCTCAAGAGTAACGTCATGTTTTCCCCCATCTAAATCCATAGATTTGGAGAACAAAAGAGATAATTCATTATGCACTTGTTCTTCTATCTTGGATTCTTTATATTCGTGCTATCCAAGTTGATCATAATAGGTGGCTTATAAATAATATCATAATATCATCCATAGGATCACTCTTCATTATTTATTTAGGTTGAGACATGTATATTTTAATTGTATTGTTTGGCGATGGTGGTAAAGTGGAACCAGGTGATGACGAGAATGGATGGGTGGAAGGTAATTCATCTAAGTTGGTTTAGACTAGTAGTTATGGGTGATCCCACAAAGTTGGTTTACAATTTCTAGGAGATTCTAATTTTTGCTGAAATTACATATTTTTAGAAAATATAATGATTTAAGCCTTAAAAATTTCCATTTAAAGCATTCCAATTGAAGAGGGTTTGATCAAACTACCTTTTATCAAACCCCCTTGGATAGAACCCCGCTAGTTTTAAACCATACCTATAACGGAGTCTCCCTTACACATATCAAAATGTTGATAAAAAACCACTTTTGATTTACCTTTTGGAGGATCAAATGAATTCATTTAAAATTTATTTTTTGTAAGTATATAGTCATTATTATAATCTTCCCAGAATGTATAATTTTAAATAAATTTAATTTTATTATTATATTTATTTTTTATTTCTTGTGAATGTAGGCTTTTCACCGAAAATCAAGCTCTTTTTTCTGCAAATGTGGAAAAATAGAAGATTATCAAAACAAAAATTGAAAAATATGAGTGCACCAAATATTAAAGTCCTCGATCCAACAATTTTTTTTTTGAATTTTGATACATACAAAAAAAGTTGTGTTATACAATCCGCTTATATCTAAATTATAATTGGTTTGACTTCAAAACTTGATTAAGGAAAAAATATTCAATAAAACACTATGAAACCAATTGGAAGCACTATATATCATAGTTACAAATATAAATTCAGAAAATTTAGAATTTTATCCTTTATGAAAAAAAAATGTTGTGTTATATGGTGAGCGTCACTCCTTAAAAATGGTGTTTATTGAAAAAACTAGTTTTCGAAGGAGATGGAAAAAGAAGTGAAATATGATTCCAAAATTTAAAAAATATATATATTTAGAATTTACAGAAAAAATGTCACAAATCACTTGTTTGCATCATCTTCAAATTCCTCACAGTTTAGGCACTATAGGTACCCAAAAGTGAAGATTTAGTTAGAAAAAATCAGTTCAGTGTCCAGTTTAGCCAAAAATTGTCAACCAGTATTATGGGATCACCCTTATTCAGTTTAATTATTTTGAGCAAGCTAGCAAGCTATGACATGATGTCTACACTTACGTTTCTTAGAGATTTTAATTATTTTTGCATGGGTTTTAGCTTTTGAAGGATTAATAAAGGTATCTTCCAACATAGGCCTCTTTTCTTCCTTTAGAGGATGAATGGAAGGAAGCTCTGTGGGTTTGGAGATCACCATGCTCTTAGGTACATAAAAAAATATTTTAGAAGCATAAAAATTATTATATGATTATCCATTGGTCTTTTATAGGATGGTGGAGGTGGAATCACAACATATATGCCAAGTGATCAAGGGAGGAGACGCGGTTTGCACTTATGTTCCTCCACTACCTTTGGGGTAGGAGAAACATCCATTTAAGTCTCAATAGGTCAAGAAACCTCAAGTGGGATATTACTAATTGAAAACTTTGCTATATGTTTAGATTTAAATTTTTGACATGCATTGAAAAATTGATCTTCTCAATGTTTAATAGGTTCAATAGGTTGAGGCCAAAAATAATCTAATGAAAAGTTTATATGAGAAGCTAAAGGTTTGAATACACCATGAAAAACTATATGTATTTCATTTTCAAATGGAAACTTCATGAATTTGTGTATAATTGATGGGACCACATTTATTGAGCACAACCATGGATATCATAAATTCAAAAGAAATTGGTTTGACATCAAGATAATGGTGAATGAGACATCCAAATTTTTTGGTCTAACTTTAAGTGGGAGAGTTATCAAACTTATCGTAGGGAAAATGGAACCATCATAAGCTTTTAGCCATGCTTTTGATTGCTCATGAGTGTCTTTATAAATTTCATGGAAAAATAAAAAGTCTTTAGTGATCAAATTCTCTAAACACCTAGGATCAATTAGTATTCCTCTTGTGGGTTTTTCACAAATACAACTGGTGATGCAGAGAGGACCATTAGGTGTTGGTATGTGGTGCAGGGGCACCTAGCTTCATTTTGTAAATATGGTCCAATGTTGGAATTTTTGGTGTTTTGAGTAATAGTTGATATAATAAGGCCTATTTAGACCATTTACAATGTTTTTTAGTCTCAAGGGGTCAGTTTGAGTAAAAGTTGTCAAATTTGTGTAAATGTTGTAAATGTTGCACAACTTTACATTTTTTGTTGCTTTGGGGAGTTGAATAATTAGGGCATTCAAAAGGTAGTTGTAACTATTGGTTTTGTGTTGGAAATATTTAATTATTCCTTCAAAGGATTGAGTCATGGTTCTGCATGTTGATTTTATTGATAAAGCAATAAGAAACCTCTAATTTTCTATGTGTTTTCATTTAATTTTGCTGCTATAGACTTCTATACGACTCTGTACAGGTTATAATTGTGCTAATATTCATTGAATCTGGTGTAGGGATGAGATAACTACAATTTGGTTCTGGTTTCACTTTATTTTATTGAGTTTGAAGCAAGTTTGAAGCATTTTATTGAGAATGGGTAGAAAACCCTAATTCTGAGGGTTTGAGAGTGTAAATATGGAATAAAGGACCATTCCACCAATGGAAATCTCTATAAATAAATGGAATGGTGTTAGATACATTCCTTTCAATGTTTTGGGGGTTTCTAAGAGCAAGGAATGGAGGTAGGGCATTGTTTGCGCAAGCCCTAGTCGAATTTATCAATGTTTTAGGCTTAAATTGATAGGTGTAGGGTTTTGATGTTAGAAGATTTGGGGGTGTTTCCAATTGATAAAAATCATTGATTCAAACCCTATATGGTCTATGGAGAGAGTTGGAGTGGAAGTTTTTGTTCAGGATAGAGTATTTATCAAAGTCACTTTGGAAAATAGGCCTAATTGGGCCTTGGAGCAGTGTAGTAGTCAAAATAAGAAGGTGATGTTCCAAAACAAGTGTATGCAAAAATTAGATATGTAGAAGAAGAGCCTAAAGGTTATTTGTAATGATGATTGGTTTGTGGGTTTGAGGTTTCTTTTGAAAGTTATGGTCAAAATTCACTATTTGGAATGCTACAAGCAAGATTAGAGAAATTGTGAGAAAACACTAAGTTAGGGTGACCTTCGAAGTGGAAAGTTTGTTCAAAGTTGGTTGAATTATGTTTTTTCTAAAAGCCTCCACCCTGATCTACATCAATTTATATTAGAGCATAGGTTTTGATCTTTTGAAGGAAAAATATTGATGTTTGAAGAAGGAAAAGTTGCAATTTGAAGGGACAAGATGCCTCCTAAAGGAAGTGGAGTCATTTCTAGAGAAATAAGGATGATGAAGGAGTCTCAAGAATCTATTTTAGCCAAACTTGCAATATTAGAAACAAACCAAAGAAGAGGTAAGGCCACTAAAGAGGAGAGTGACCGAGATGAAGAGGAAGAGGGTGAGAATGAAAACCCTCAAAGAGGAGTCCAAGGTGATGATGAGTTGGACCCTAATGAAAGAAGGATGGTTAAGATGTTGATGGCTATTAGAGGAGATGTTTCTGAGGTGAAAATGGAATTTCCCATCTATAGTGGAAAGATGGATAGTGAAGAGGTGTTGGATTGGATTGATGCACTAGACAATTACTTTGAGTACAAGGAGACCTAATAGAAGAAAAAAAGGTAATTTTTGATAATTTAACTAAGTTGAAAGGCCCTGCCCTAACTTGGTGGAACTATGTGCAGGATGAGAGAGTGAAAAGGGGAAAAGAAAAAATAAATTCATGGGATAGGATGGTGTCTAATGTAAGGGACAATTTCTGCCAGGTGACTATGCAATCCTAACTTTTAGAAAGTTGCTAAATCTCAAACAAAAAGAGATGGATGTCATGGCCTACACAGAGGAGTTTCACAAGTTGAGCATTAGATCAGGTCATATTGAGGATGAATTTGAGAAGATAGCAAGGTATATAAATGGATTGAGATTCCAAATTCAAGATGAAATGAGTATGGCCACTCCTAGAATGGTTGAAGAATGTTTTTAGATGGTTGTTAGGGAAGAAGAGAAGTTGAAGAGAAGGAAAGAGAGACAAGGTAGAGGTAGAGGTTAATTTCCTAACTCAAGACAATCATTAGAAAGTCAAGAAGATGGAAGCAAGGATAAAGAAAAAGTTTTTGATCAGAGAGGTGGATTTAGAGGTAGTGGATCAAGTTTTAGGGGAAGATTTGGTGGTCAAGGAAGAGGTTCTAATGCATTCATAGGGAGGTTCTATCAATGCAATAAATTTGGACATAAAGCATGGTAGTTCAAGGAAGATCGACCTTCTACTTCACATGGTGGTGAAAAGAGAGTTCAATTGGTGCAAGAAGATGATAATGAGAGTGTAAACTCTCCAATGCAATATGCTGCTCCAAAAGTTGGAGAATCATTAATGGTCAGAAGAACACTCATCAAAGCATCAAAGGACAAGGATCCATCACAAAGAAGGGCACTCTTCAAAAGCACTTGCAAGTGCATGGGTAAGGTATGTAAGGTTGTAGTTGATTCAAGAAGTACTGATAATATGGTTTCCATTGAAATGGTTGAGAAATTAAAATTTCCTAGAATACCACATGATACTCCTTATAAAGTGTCTTGCATGAATGAGGGTCAATCTAAACATAGGAGGGTACAAAGATAAGATTTTATATGATGTGTTGCCTATGGATGTGTGTCATTTTCTTCTAGGGAGACCTTTTCAATTTGATAGACATGCCTTGTATGATGGTAGAAGCAACACTTATGAGATATAAAAGGATGGAATCTCTTATACATTGACACCCTTGAAAGAGGATGATAAAGGGAAGACCATGAAACCTAATGTTATGATGGTTGGAAGGAAAGAGTTCATGAGGGTAGAGGAGAATATGGAGGTTGTAGCCACTTCAAGTCTTGAAGGTACCAAGACAACAGAGGTGAAGAATGATTTTATTTTGAAGGGAAATGATATTGAGTTAATGACAAAATCTGATACAGAGAAGGTCAAGGATGAATTGATCTTAGAGATTCAAGATGAGCTTGAGCAGTATGTTGCTAAGAAGGTAAAAGAGGTGTTCCACTCCTTGTTTTCAAAAGGAGATATTGGAAAAATCATTCCTTTTATATAAGAGGCTAATAGGTCTGATGAAGTAGTAGTTGTTAGTGTACTCTAGCAAAAGGATGAGAAGGGAAGCATAGGTGGGAAGATTAAAGGTGAAATACAAAGACATGTGGGTAAGTTCAAGTATACATAAAGAATAAAGAAGAAGACAGTTCATGACAAGGATTACTGAGGTAAGCTTGTAATTATAAATGTAGGTTCAACATCAGTTTCAGATGGAGTCAAACTACATCCATCAAGTAGGTCATTGAAGTTGGAGAAATTTCTAGATGCCAAAGAGTTCAAAAATGAAAAGGTTGATGCTAATTTCCAGTATTTTATTTAATGGACAAGATTACAAGATGGAAAGGAATTTGGAGATCAAAGAATGGTGTGATCAAGCATGGTTTTGTTGTAGCACAGTCCTCAAGGGGACTTGAGTTCCTTTTTGTCTGGGTGTATGGTGCAGGGGCACCTGGCTTCATTTTGTAAATATGGTCCAATGTTGAAATTTTTGGTGTTTTGAGTCATAGTTGATATAATAAGGTCTATTTAGACCATTTAGAATGTTTTTAATCTCAAGGGGTTATTTTGAGTAAAAGTTGTCAAGTTTGTGTAAATGTTGTAAATGTTACATTAGCAACTTTGCAATTTTTGTTGTTTTGGGGAGTTGAACGCTCAAGGAATTCAAAAGGTAGTTGCAACTGTTGGTTTGGTGTTGAAATATTTAAATATGCCTTTAGAGGCTTGAGGCATGGTTCTAGAATTGATTTTTTTGATAGAGCAATAAGAAACCTCTAATTTTATGTGTTTTTTCATTTAACTCTGCTGCTATATACTTTTGTACAACTCCGTACAGGTTGTAATTGTGCTAATCTTAATTGAATCTAGTGTAGGGATGAGTTAATTACAATTTGGTTTTGGTTTCACTTTATTTTATTGAGTTTGAAGCAAGTTTGACGCATTTTATTGAGAACGGGTAGAAAACCTTGATTTTGAGGGTTTGAGAGTGTAAATATGGAATAAAGGACCATTCCATCAATGGAAATCTCTATAAATTAGTGGAATGGTGTTAGATAGGTTTCTTTCAATGTTTTTTGGGTTGGTAAGAGCAAGGAATGGAGGTAGAGCATTGTTTGTGCAAGCCCTAGTTTAATTTATCAATGTTTTAGGCTTAAAATGATAGGTAGAGGTATGGTTTTGATGTTAGAAGATTTGGGGGTGTTTCCAGTTGATAAAAAAAGTTGATTCAGACTCTATATGATCTTTGGAGAGCCGTGGAGTGGTATTTTGTGTTTAGGATAGAGTATTTATCAAAGTCACTTTGGAAAATAGACTTAAGTGGGCCTTGGAGTAGTGTAGCAATCAAAATAAGGTGATGTTCTAAAAAAAGTGTATGCACAAATTAGATATGTGGAAGAAGAGCCTAAAAGGTATTTGTAATGATGATTGGTTTGTGGTTTTGTCGTTTCTTTTGAAATTTATGGTCAAAATTCACTGTTTGGAATGCTACAAGCAAGATTGGAGAAATTGTGAGAAAACACTAAGTTAGTGTCCTCAAAATGGAAAGTTTGTTCAAATTTGGTTGAATTGTATTTTTTTAAAACCTCCACCCTACTCTGCATCAGTACGGATGCATCACTATGAGTAAAATCAATATCTTGCGACAAAGTGGCTTGATCTTTATGAGGTTGAACATTAATTATATTGATCATGTCAGACATATCATCATTTTCTTCACCATTATCACTGTTGGTGTGAATAGGGTTATTTCCTAACTAGTTATTAGTGAGGAGCTATTTGCATGATAATTTTACTTAGGAGTGAAGTTATACTATGTCATTTCTAGAAGTTAGTTATGATGGGGCCATGTATCATTATTTAATTTTAGTTATCTAGGAATTTATATTTTCCCATTCATTATCTCATGCATTTATTTTTTTCTTTAAGCATTTAATGTTTGTAGCAAGGGTAGTTATCATACATCATCACAACTTGCCTATTTATGCAAGGTTCTTATAGATTGTAAATTATCACATCTATTCTAGATCATCATATCAATCATCAATGTTCATACAAGATCATGTTGCAACACTTTCGTGTGGATTGTTTCTTTCATAGTTGGTCCATTGAAGCATGTGATGAGCCTAGTTTTTGGTCAAATTTTGGGTAGAGTCTACAGTCCATTTGCTAGAAATGTCATGAACTTTAGTAGTTGAGTGTTAATATTTGCATAATGTTTCCCTCAAACCATTGACATTGGGTTTAAACCTATCTCTGTGAAGTTTTAATGAAATTGGCATATTATGTGGATTATCTATATTGATTTTGTGTATGGTTGATGAATGTTCTTTAAGGTGATTATAGATGTGCAATTATTATGTGTACTGACATTGCTATGCAGAACGCAATTTGTGGATGCTAAGTTGAGAAAGGAAAAAGACAGATGGTCATGTAGGGGAATCATTCAAAGGAGTCAACTGAAGGATGATGGCAGAGGATTCCCCCACAATAGTCAATTGTAATTGCCTTGTATTTATTGCATTGAGCAATCACGAACATTGTTGCAGTGATGAGTCCATGTTTGGGCATGCATGTTTGACTAGATTCCCTGCAGACGTAACCGCTACGCCACTCTTTTCCTCATTTTCCCTAAATGGCATCCTCTCAGTTAGTGGGAGTTGACCGCCCTGTTTAGATGATAGTATAAATAAGGATTTGAATCTTCTTCTTGGGGGTTCTTAGTTCTTGATTGTTGTTGTTAGAGATATTGATGATGTATTAATCATTCTCCATTTTTCAATACAACCATGTTGCTACTCTGTTTACGCATTTTTCAATGAATTAGATGATAGTATGAGTTCAAGCATTTGATTTTCTATTAGTTTTAGTGGATACTCATCCAAGGGGGCCCACTTGGTGAGTAATCTATTCCTTGGAGTAATTATTTTAGTTATTATTTCCTTTTTTTTTACTTAGAAATTTGGCATCAACTATTCCTATAGCCACTAGAAGTCCATTTTGTGTCTGTTCCTGTAGCCAAAGCAGACATAGTAGTTTCTTGTTTGTTGCTTAGATATTTTATCTTGTTATGCATTTTAGCTTAGCATAGTTGTTGGTTGATGTTCAACATTTTCTTTATTTCCTTTTCAAGAAATTTACTTTCAGTATTATGTTTCTTACCTATAGACTAGAGATGGCTACTTGAGAGTTCCTTGTGCACATACTGTGCTGGCCCATTTCAAATTCACATCCCTAGGTTGACAATTTAAATGCACCTTCATGATGATTTTGATAGCTATTTAGGTTAGATTTCCAAACTCTGAGTCATGGTTGTGAAGGCCTAGTTATTGAATCATTGTAGGAGGCTAACTTTTTTTGGCACCATTGTCAGGGATTGTGTCAAGCTAGGAAGTTCTTTGGAGTCATTGATAGTTTCTCTGCTATAGAACTTCTCTTGAGTTGTTCTTAGAATACCCCTTTCTTAGACAAGTAATGATCTGCTACTCTTTTGCTCACTCTTTGTGTGAGTTAGCTGATGTTGAGTTGATACTGCATGCATAGAGGAAGAAGAACCATTTCCCTTTACTAATACATATCCTAATCTAACTAGTTTTGAAGCCCCCACTGAAGATCAAAACCAAATTGATAACCCCTTTTCCTTGGGAATCCATCAAGAATACATGGGTGATACCTTCTTGTTTGAGTTTGACATACTATACAAGAGTTATGACTGTACCACTAATGCTCCTAGATTTAAGCTATTTCCAACCACTTTAAAAGAAGATACACTAAGATGGTTAATGAGTGTAGGCAGAGACACTGTGGAGACTTGGAAGGACATGAAGACAAAGTTCCTTGAGAAATACAAGGAATATTGCAAGGGCAATGATATGAAAGGAGGTGATATCTTTAGGATGCAACAAAAGGAAGGTGAGAGCTTGGAAGATTACACTTCAAGGTTTCTATTTTTCTTTCAGAAATCTCCACACCATACACTCAATGACAAATCACAAAAGTTTCTTTTCTTGAAAGGAATCAATGAGAGTTGCACTAATGCTTTGGGCCTAATGGAAGGAGGAGATATCACTCAAGTTCCTTGGGAAGATATAAAGAAAATATGTCAAAACTATTCCAGAGCAGTTTCAAAGAAAGGGAGATCTTACCAATCTTCTATGGGTAAGTCATCCACCAATGGAGTTTCAAGGATGGGTATGTGCAGGATCATCATGGAAAAAATAGGCCCTTAAATGGCAAAAAATTCAAAAAAATCAGAGTTAGGCAATTTGATGTAAAAGTTTGAATAAGTTATCTATAATATTTCAAAATATGTAAGAATAGAATCTATAGCAAATTGAATGTGGTTTCTAAACTACTAGGTTTGTTTTTTTAAAAAAAATCTATTTGGTGAAAATTTGAAATTTCAATGCAGTGGTACTTAAATTTCAGGAAAAAAATAAGAAGTAGGTGTTTGTCTGACCACCCTAACCACAATAAAATGATAATATTTTTTTATAATATTTTACATATAAGTAGAAGACTCATGCCCCGATGTTATGCATATTTTTTTATAATTTTTTTCCAAGTAAATAATTAATTATGAATTTTTTATTACAAATTTTTAAAAAATATAGAAACTCATATGTCTGACTACCTTAACTTGGTCAAAACTTCATGAAATTCAAATTTTATTTCTTTAATCCTATAGTATGCAAAGCATAGAATGTGACGCATGTTTTTGATTCAAAAAATTTGATACCGTTTGAAAGCTATAGATATTTTTCAATCAGCGTATCAATCAAGACTTTAATCGTAAGTTGAATAGAAAATGAATAATAATTACTTATTAAATTCAAAGTAAAGCATAATTCATATCGGTGGAAAGCTGAGAATATCCTTTAAAAACCCTTTTCATTTCATCAATTTTGGGTAAAAAAATTGTGATCAGCCACATGCCCATCATATTGCCACGTTTTGGTCCATCATGATCCTGCACATACCTGGATGGAGATTACTAATTTGTTGGCAGATTTCAAGTAGGATACTATAAACAATCTAGCTAATTAGTTGGATACACTTCAGGCCAAAAAGAAACATGAGGAAGCAGAGGCAATGTCAATAGAATAATGCCCTCATTGCAGACAAAAGAAGAGGGACTTGCAGATGCAAGATGGTAGCTAACATTGATAGCAAGATTCCACCTAAGTTCAAACTAAATCAGACTAAGGAAGATCAAGTCTACTTTGTTGCACAAAGGGAGCCATGGGCTCCAAGACAAGGTATGCCACAAGATCCACTATTTTTTTTGGGCCAAACTAGACAACCAGTTGCATACAACCATCTTCTCAACCCCAATAGCCTATTGTAATGCCTCCACCTACTAATTTAAGCTCCAAATGCATCCAAACCTACTCAGCTACTAGCTCAGCCCACATCCAACCCAAATAACAAACCACAGTAGCAGCCAATATATTATGCTAATTCAAATCAATTCCCTGTCTATGTTGTGAGTGTAGGTGACATCCACTTGCATTAAGGAACCACTTTACCAACTCCTTCCACACCCACCATCACTGAGCTACCCGTGCAAGAGGAAGAGGAACCTCTAAATGATCCTATTCAGCCAACTGTACCTAAAAATCCTGAACCAGTTCTAGCTAGGAAGACTGTACAAGAGCCACCATTTCCTTAGAGATTGGAAGTTGCCAAGCATAAGGAAGAAAAGGAGGATACCACTTTTGACATCCCGGATCAGCTAAAGCATATATGTGTTTAGATACCCCTATTTTAGGCCATAAAGGATGCTCCAATCTATGACAAAGCTATCAAGGAAGCTTGTCTTAAGAAGCCAAGTAGAAAGAAGAAAGACCTGACTACAGTCCATGTGATGGGACAACTCACTAACATCATGCTTGGAAAATTGACTATTCCCAAGTACAATGATCCAGGTAGTCCTATGGTAGTAGTTGTCATAAATGGAATTCAAGTGAGGAATGCCCTAATTGATTTGGGGGAAACAATCAATGTGATGACTAAGGACATCTTGCAACAACTAAATGTTGCAAGCATGATATCTACTCCTACTATCCTACAACTTGTTGATAGTCCTACTATGAAGCCTGATAGCATTGTAGAAGACCTTGTGGTAATTATAGACTCTTAGGAGTATCCAACAAACCTCATGACTCTCTCTCCTAAGGCCACCCTAGGAGGATATCCTATCATTCTTGGAAGGCCATGGTTAGCAACAACAAATGCTTATATTGGGTGTCAATCAGGTGACATGACTATTTTTGATGGCAGGAATACTAAAAAGCTTGTTCTTTATCCTCTTGCTCAGCTGACCCATAATGAAGAGAATGTTGTATGGCCACATGTTGGTGAAGAATCTAAGGAAGTTAATTCAGTGAAGCAGCTCATGATGTTAGGTAGAAGCCCTTTCTTGCAGCTTCAAGATGAAGATGAAGTGTTTTCTAGTATAATTTAGAACTGTTGTGAAGTTGAGGAAGCATCATCCTCTCACACATTTGGTTTTGCTAATCCCATGCAAACACTTATGCTTGTTCTACCTGGTCTTCCTGTAGCCACTCTTCCTGCAACCACTATTTTTGTAGATAAACTTCCTACAGCAGCAGGCATGTTCCATACCATGCTGCCATATGAACTCAAGGTACCGTGTGTTAATAGGGTAGCTATGATAGAATTGACTATTCAAGTACATATGTCTGAAAGAATATATTTGAATATTAACAAGTTAAGTGAAGAACAACAATTGCAATTGGCATACTTACTAAAGTCTCTGCGGCATGCATTTGCATGGGACTATCATGATATGAAAGGACTAGGTCCTAAGCTATGCACTCATAGGATCTACATCAAAGATTATTGTCAACCAATAAGGCAGCCCCAATGAAGAATCAACCCCGCATTAAGAGAAATTGTTAAAATAGAACTACATAAATTGTTAGATGTTGGATTTACCTATCCTATTTCAGAAAACTAGAGGGTATCTCCATTAGTGATAGTGTCAAAGAAGGGAGGAAAATGGCGAGTTTGTGTTGATTATAGATAACTTAATGTTTCCACCAAGAAGGATCATTTTCCTTTACCATTCATTGATAAAGTTTTGGACACACTTGCAGGAAAGCAATACTTTTCTTTCCTAGACATATTCAATGGCTACAACTAGATTCAAATTGCACCAGAGGACTAGGAGAAGATGACCTTCACCTACCCATGGGGAATGTATGCCTATTTGGTACTTCCTTTTGGCCTATTCAATGCGCCTACAACTTTCCAAAGGGCAGTCATTAGCATATTCTCAAACATCTCCCTTGACTGCATGGAGATCTATATGGATCACTTTACTACCTATGGTGTTAATTTTAATGAAGCATTGGAGAATCTCAGGAAGGTCCTACAAAGATGTAAAGACCAAAACCTGTCCTTGAATAGTGAAAAGTTCTTCATGATGATGTAGGAAGGTGTAGTTCTTGGCCACTACATTTCTCATAAAGGAATCCAAGTCGACCCTACAAAAATTAAGGAAGACTTCCTACAACAATTCACCAACATTCAACACATGAGCTTCATGCAGCTAAAAGTGGTGGACCTAGTGTCCCACCTTTTGGCTAAATTAAGCTATGTACTTTTCATAATAAAGATTTCCACATTAGTGGAAATCCATTTCTTCACCCATCCGCCCATATGCCCATCCATATCACTTTTATCTCTCTTCCATCATTTCATTCTGCCTCATTTCACTTCACTTCACTTTCATTAATTGCTCAATTATTTCTAAAAAAGGCGAAATGATACTTTCTCTCCACGATCCTTGCAACACGTCCTTCACACGCTCAGGTATGTACATGGTAAGTCTCATCTCTTAATTACCTTTTAAGTGCATTTATTTAATCATGGCACAATACTATAGGTGATTACATAATATGTAATGCCCGTAATTTACACTAGGGCAAAAACACCACTAACAATTTTTTTTTATTTTTTTATTTTTTTTTTTGAAAAGAAGAAATTAATCACCTATTAAATGTTATAATGTGTTGCGCTTGTTAACTAGCTACATGCACCAAATGACTGAATGACGTGGTCCAAGAATGACATCATTGACATGAAGCCCGAGGGTGGGGAGAGTATTTAAATGAGTGAGTGAAGGAAGAGACCTTTCCACACGAATACAAAATTGAAAAAATACAAAATTTATAAAATTTACATTATCATCAATTTGAATTTGAGATACATAATTTTTTTTTTTTTTAATTTTTATTCTTTATTTATTTATTCTACTTTTAAAATCTTAATATTTATTTATTTAATTACTATGTATTAAATTAGTTACTTTTCCTTAAATAAATAAATATGAATAGCCAATTCCTAAATATATATTAATTATATACTTTAAGAAATAAACTTATAACTATAAGAGTGGGGAATAACTTATGCAAATAAATATACATTATTTCTTTACTTATTAGATATTATTATTTTCCTTTAAATAAGAGAGGGGGAGGATAATAAATAAGGAGAAACTATTTTTTTTAAAAGACTCCCTAGTATTACGTGGCCCCCTTTCCTCACACATATTCTTATTTAAGACTATTAGATTCTTTTCATACCCTTCTCTTTTACAAGGAAATAATTAAAATAAAGTAAAGGAATAATTTAGAGAAAGTCACTAATACTAACTTAAT
This sequence comes from Sequoia sempervirens, assembly GCA_007258455.2. Classification (NCBI taxonomy): domain Eukaryota; kingdom Viridiplantae; phylum Streptophyta; class Pinopsida; order Cupressales; family Cupressaceae; genus Sequoia; species Sequoia sempervirens. The sequence continues at coordinate 37,302,572 of VDFB02292527.1, read as the reverse complement.
TCAGTTTGAGAAGAATCTCTTTCTTATAAGCTATAAGGGAATGTATTTCATTTCTTTTTCTTTTTGTTTTCTTAACTTAGGGATTATCTCGATGACTTCCTTTAAATATGATAAAGTGGTTTCTCATATGAAGTCAACGTGAAGTCTTACTTGATGGTTATGCTTTATTCCACGTCACAACCATAACTTTAGTTATTTTGCTAAGGCTTCGAATTCGTGATTCGCCTCACTCAACGTGTATGGTATTAATATTAAGGCGCAAATGGTGATTATTTTTGTTTTTATATAAAAGTGATAATATGAGTAATGCAGCAAAGGAAAAATTCCATAGTTAAATCGAGCGCCAACTAGCAGTCCAAATACCTCATAAATAATTTAATAAGTTTTGGAACCCCAAACGATATTGAAAATACCGTTCACATCCGGCAAGAAGAAATTTTATGTGAGATACCCTAAAATGAAATATCATATGTACGTTTCAAGATGAGCAGCAAGAGAAATGGACAAGGCGGCTGGGAAATTGCATTGGACAGGCAGGTCTGACACCAGGCCAAAATTTACATGAAAGAGCTGTAATACACTTGTTGTATTTGATCGAAATGATCTGGAAACGAGAGTTACTGTGAGTCAGATATAGCCTATATTTATATCAAACAGTAAAGGAGATTTGAGATGGACATTATAATGACAGTGACAACTTTATAACGCTGTCTCCAACGTGATGACCATTGGGTGAAGTAGAGGGTTGACTACTCAACGTCAGGATGAGTTGCAGCAACTATAAAAGAGAATTGCCCAGTTGATAATAGAATAATAAATTGTAGCTCGTCATAACACTTTCCAAGTTTAATAGAGTGGATGAATACGTGGATATCGAGTCACGTTTTCATTGATAACTACCTTAACATGTCAGATAACTTATCTTAATTCACGTCCTCTCTATTTTACCAGACTGATGCACATTTACTCCCAATCACAAAGGCAAGGGAAGCAATCGCTTCTTATCCACTGAAACGGTTGCATGAAGCCTGGAGACTAAGTAGACTCAGCGGTATCCATATATATATATATATTTTTAATGACTACCTCACAGAATAATCACGCAGCCCTGAATCCTTCACGTGACTATTCTGACCACAAATCTAGATAGCGCATAAATCAAAGAGGAGTTAACACCGTCTTGAAGGAAGGTGGTTCCCTGAGCTTGCCATTGGTCACAGAATGATCAGGAGCTGAAAATAACGTCCATTTAATGCTGGCAAAATGAACCTATCACTGAATAGAGTGGGTACATAAGCAAGCCAAGCACCTCTTCCCAATCTGATTGGAGGAACCTCTGGCTCCCCATATCCGGCCGAACACTCTGTCTAAGGTGGTGAGGACTGACAGACAACACATCTTGTTGGGCTGGCCAGAGGATTTCGATGTGCAGACATATCTGTGCGCATCATAAAGAAGGAGAATATTCGTCATTTTGTAAGCTAGGTATTCATTCAATATTGGCTAGATGCTTGCACTCACTATTTGAAGGTGTCACTTCAAGCATGAAGAAAATGCATTGAATGTAGTCTCGGGTCCTCCAGGGCATCGATCATAACATGTGGCAGAGGACTGCATTAGGAAATGCCGGTTTAGGGTTTGGTAGTGAATAAAGACTTGCCTTAACTTATCAGAAGACAACCAGTTTTTAAAGGATCATCTAGTAACCAACAAGGACAGCGATGGCGTGGTCCAAGAAGAGGGAACATGGCATTAAGATTCAGCTAGAATCCCTCAGCCTATTGTACTCTATGAACTCTTATATGTCTTCACTCGATTTATTTTATTCTACTTCATTTTCCTGAGTTTTATCGTGCCACTGCGCTATTTATTTATTTTATAGAAGTTGTGCAGCTTCTAGCCATTGCATTAGAGATATGAGCTGACATTACTAACTGCACTGCATATTTACATGTGAAGATAATGCAGGAGAGGATGAACTCTAGTTCCTAAATGCAATAAGGCAAGAGCCAATGGTGAGAATCTCTCCCCCCCAGAGTCCTGATAGCAACACAATTCCTGTTTATACTGGAAATCTAATGGCCCCCCTGATCTCCATTCCATTTATCTACCCTAGGATGTTATGATAATAAACATGCCAGTAACTTAAATTTTGGGAAGAAACAGATAAACGAATCTCATCTAGATTTCACATATTCTTATGTAATGGCGTATGGGTATTTTGTTTATGAAGACTTCATTTATCCCAATCTTCTGTTGCTTGCCAGTATCTTGCCATAGGATTCACATCTCCCACAAAACATAGTATTTCGTTATTCTATAAGAGGTAAATACTGGGCTCAAACCCAGTGCATGGGTTATTATGGTTTGCTAGCTAGATGTTATTGATGGCACAAAATAGTTCAATACAACCACTGCTACTTTTATGTGTACTCAGCTGTATATTCTTCTAATTTATTAATGAAATCTATGCCCCTATATATATTGTTGTCTGTTTATACTTATTACAACTTATTATTAAGTCAGCTATATTTTCTTATATATCAGTTCTCTGTTTAATACTGAGTATGGAAGATTTATTTTGTCAATAAGCTAAAATTCCCATATTCATGAAACCACCTAGCTATGTATACGAGGAAATGGAATTACAACACACAAATACTAAAGCTTTCTCTTTTATTTAAATGATACACTAACCTCCAATAAACAATACATAGGAATGGAATTACAACACACAAATACTAAAGCTTTCTCTTTTATTCTTCTCATTTTCCAGCAAAATAATAACTTTCAATATTACAACAATATCTACTAATACAATGAAATACACACAAATCAGTAGGGCTTGCTCTCCACCCTACCATAATGGCGTCATGGAGCCTCATGGGCTCTAGCCATACCCCCGAGCAAGGTAGTCTTTCAGCTCCAAGATGATCAATGGAGTCTTTTCAAATTCTTACAAAGGAACAATAATGACATAGCTTGAATTTCATGCATCTAGGTTCCCTAATCTCTATGTTCAACCATGATCTATACAACATGCCACATTCTTACAACAAATACACAAGAGTAAATGGAAATAAGAACTTATCTTCTTTCTTTTTGGTGAAGGGGTTGAACTCTTTCAACCATCTTTTCTTAAGCCAAGCCATCTTGAACACTTTCTTCTCAAAGAGGTGGACTCCTCTCCTCTTCTCATTCTTTCTGCCATCTCCACTAAAGTTCTCCAAAAGGAGAAGTGGGTAACATCCATTTCCTCTTTTCCATCCAAGTATATAGGCATTCAACTTGAATTCACCTGAATGAGAGAGAGACACTTGTCACTCTCTCATTTGATATTTCAACACACATCCCCACAAGTTCTCACACATGTGTGAGACTTTTGGGGAGATGGGGAATGTACTATGACACTCTACCCAACAACCCTTACAAGGTGGCTCCACACATGTGAGAGATTTGATGCTCTTTCCAAGTTCATTAATGAACTTTGGGGAGTGTGGTGGGGAAGTGATAAGTCACTTCTCCCAACTCCCAAAGACTCAAATTCGTCACTCCCTTTCAAGTGGACTTTTGAAGGGTCAAATCATGTCCTTGGGACCATATTGCATGCCCACTTGTCCCCTACAACTATGGTATAGACCCTAGGGGGTTTATCTTTGTATCCCAACTAAAGAAATTGACCAACAACCCTCTTTAAAGTCCCACTTAAGGTTCTATCCGAGTTTCACACTTGGATAAGGGTTCATAAACCTTAACCCCAACTTACATCTCACATGACACAATTAAATAACCTTTCAACCCAAAAGAATAAACATAGTAACTATTTTCCTCGGCTCCAAAATAAGGAAATCAAGTACATAAGCACAAAATGGTGTCTTTCAATTTGTTCTCATTGGTTCTGTGTTCTCATATTAGCACCTCCTTTCTTTCCTGCACATTCCCAATGAAATCATAAGGAACAATCATATATCACATTAATTTGGTACTAAAATAAGATTTAATTGTGCAACCATTTCATTAAAATTCCAATTCCACATTCATAGTTTACAAGTGCCTAATACTTCCATGGAATGATAATAAAACATTTCAAAATGAAATACAAGCACATTTTCATGAAATCACACTATGCATTGCTGAAATATATCTAAGCATCTATAAGTATATAACAAAATTAAGATTGTATTACGTACAGGGAATTAGGTTATTACATAATATATCATTACTTGTCAATTCAACACTCCCTTCTCACATGTGTGGACACATGTCCAAATTTAGGTTAAGGGGGGAATAAAAATGCAAATATATTGCTCATGTTTCAAATCATAATTTGGCTACGTCAGGAAATTTAAATAAGCCGATTTGAAATTTTGGCTCGCATGTGTGAAATTGATGTTAAGCTGAGCCATACAGTTAACACCAAATGCGTCGCTCTCATTTATCACCATGCTGCGTACCTTGGTGCTATCCTTAGTGCAGGTTATAGAAGTAAGATTCGTCGCGCTCGATCAGATCGATCGATCGTCGTCTCAAATGCAGGTCGTGGCTGGGGACAAATCAGAGTCGAATTTATGAAGTGGCGCCAGTGATTGGACAAAGGGAAGGTGAAAGCCAGATTCAGGTCCGCCAGATGTTGCAAGATCACGAAATTAACAGAATTCGCGTTGTGGATGGTTTGATATTGTTGGATAACAAAGGTATTACGCTTGAGATTCAAACGATCTTTGAAGGAAAATCCATAGCAAAATGGTTAGAAGTAGTGCTTAGCGAGGAGGGATGGCAAAGGTACCATTACCTCTAAAGGGATGCCAAGTCATCCGGACGAATTCTGATTTTGCTTTGATGGCTTACCAGTGCTTGCCAGACGAAATGCGGTGCAAAGAGGACATCTCTGCCTGAAACATGGAAGCAGGCAACTGTCTACATTATAAGGTATATCACTTGTGAGGGACGTTTGTCAAACCTACATTTGGTACATTTCAAGCTCTTGAGCCACATGAAGCACAAAAGGAGGATGAACATTCCCAATGTCCTGCTCATATTGTTGCATCATGGCAGCTGGAAACACAAAAGGTAGGACAAGCTCGCAATACCCGTAAAACCCGATAAAATTTTTGGTTAAAGGTATGTGTAGGATCATGATGGGCCAAAGAGGTGGGAATAGCAATTAGGTATATGTAGGGTATGTGAAAGGTGACAGCTTTTCTTACCAGGAATTGATGAAATGAAAGAAATTTTAAAGAGATTATCTACTTTCAAAATATATAAATTATGCTTTACTTTGAATCTAATAAATAATTATTATTAATTTTCTATTTGAATTACGACTAAATTCTTGATTGATAGGCTGATTGAAAAACATCTATAAATTTCAAACGGTATCACATTTTTAAAATCAGAAGCATGTGTCACATTCTATGCTTCACATACTATGGGATTAAAGAAAAAATAATTGAATTTCATGAAGTTTCGACCAAGTTAAGGTGGTCAGACATACAAGTTTTTATATTTTTTAAAAGTTATAATAAAAAACTCATAATTAATTATTTAATTGGTAAAAAATTACAAAAAAATATGCATCATATTTGGACATGACTCCTCTACTTATATCTAAAATATTATAAGAAAATATTATAATTTTATTGTGGTTAGGGTGGTCAGACAGACACCTACTTATTTTTTCCAAGAAATTTAAGTACTACTGCATTGAAATTTCAAATTTTTACCAAATAGAATTTAAAAATAAAAAATAAACCTAGTAGTTTAGAAACTATATTCAATTTGCTACAGATTATATTCTTACATATTTTTGAAATAATATAGATAAGTTATTCAAATTTTTACGTCACATTGCCTAACTCTAATTTTTCTAAAATTTTTGCCACTTAAGGGCCTATTTTTTCCATGATGATCCTGCACATACCCTTAAGAAATATTTGCATAGTGTATCTGAGATGTCTCTGGAAGAATTTTTAAATGTTGATCAATTTAGACCTGAGGAACTACAACCTAGGGTTTTACCCCAACCCCGTAGGGTTAGCAAAATATTAAGCATAGTTGAAGCTACTCATGGTGCTTCAACTTCTCGTGCTATTTCTATTATGAATCCTCTTGCCACAGTAGAAGAAGACATAAACATTAGTTCCTCTGAAATAGAGCACTTAGAAAAAGCAAGCTCTTCATCTGATTCTGATGATGATGTCCCCCTACAAACCCTAATAAGAACTAGGGAACAAAGGAAAGAGGCTAAAACAAGAAAAGAAAAATAAAAATACCAAACATAGCCTATAGAGAAATAAGTTCCAAATCCTAGGAAGAGAAAGGTTGACCCTATTCATCTTGCAGCCAAAGGAAAATGTAAGGGCGCCCTTAGGAAATCAAAGCCAGCTGGGCCATATTTTTGTATGCCTTCACAGGAAATCCCTGGGCATGGCGAGACATCACATAGGGACACTAAAGCTCCAATGGAACAAGAGAATGTCAAAGAAAAAGAAGAGGATATATTTGAGAAAGCAGGAAAAATAACACTGGTAGACCTTGCTAATATCACAGAGGAGTTTGAGGATGAGCAGGGGTTCCTACAGCGAAACCAAGAGCAAGAGCAAGAGTTCATACAGACATAGCAAGAAGCACAAAAAGAGCCAGAGAAAAACTAGGAACATGAACAAGAGGTCTTGCAGCAAGTAGGGGGCAAAGAAATAGTACCCCTGCAACCAAAGACAACTGGACAACTCGAGTTCATGTAGATAGTATTGTATGGGGAGCAACCATAAACAAAAACACTGGTAGGAATTCATAACCCTCCTAATTTTATGATTCATGCAACAATTTTAAATTTATGGAAAGAAATAGAAAGGAGGGAGGAAGAATGGAAACAGGAGAGGAAGAAACTGAAAAAGGAAATCCAAGAGAGGGATAAGGTTATTGAGGAGAAAAATGAGGAGATTTCTACTTTGAAGAATAAAGTAGATAACATTGTGACCCCGGTGCCAAAAATTCTAGAATGCAGAGCTCGTCCAAGGGTTTATGCCTTGCACTTGAGAGAAAAATATCTCTTTCAAGTTGTCAAAAATTGTTTCAGATTTAAACCCCTCCATTGAAACTCCTGCTGAATTCTTCAATGCCTACAGGATTGCTTCCCCTGAGATGAATTTTTTTTTATGTGAATTCTATTTGTACAATTATGTTGTCATGTAGGATCATGATTGGAACATGTTGCTATATGTTGGGGATATTTAGTTGCGAGCATTTATGTCTTGGGTACAAAATGAGATTAATTGGGGTGAGTAGAACAATGTTTATAAGAAAATGGAATCTAACATCTCCTTAGACATCAAGGATGAGTCAAGCCACCCAAGGGATATTCCAAGAGAATGGCATAGCATACTTCTTAGACCAGCTATGGTGACAAAACCATGCCCTGGATTGAAGTTGTCTACACTAAATATGAGGTCAAAGTAGCAGCAAAAGAGGAGCCTATAAGAGGATACCTGGCCCAACGATGGAATAGTTTAATAGATGAGCTAAAACAAGTCAAGCCCCATTCTATTCACAATTATGCTACAACATTGAAGTGAATTGATAGGTATATCCAAACTGGTAGAACAAAGTGAATATTTTGGTTTCCCCTTACTTTCCAGCCACCGATTCTCATGTGGCTAGTACCAAACTACAAATTCTACCAATATGATATTGCTGCAAAAAGGAAAAGATGGAACAAATTTGACAGATTGGGAGGCTTTTATTGGGATCTAGACTCACGCTCTGTTGAGACAGATATTGGCCAGCTAGCAGTTGCAAACTTTAGAGCTTTGACTAAACGAAAGAACAACCCTTCCACTACTGGAGGACCAGCAAGATGTTAGGTTTGCAGGGAATGATGAGCCTAGATTTTGGTCAAATTTTGGGTAGAATCTATAGTCCATTTGCTGGCAGTGTCATGAACTTTAGGGGTATGTGTAGGATCATCATGGAAAAAATAGGTCCTTAAGTAGCAAAAAATTCTAAAAAATCAGAGTTAGGCAACTTGACATAAAAAATTTGAATAAGTTATCTATATTATTTCAAAAATATTTAAGAATAGAATCTCTAGAAAATTGAATATAGTTTATAAATTACTAGGTTTATTTAAAAAAATATATATGTTTGGTGAAAATTTGAAATTTCAATGTAGTAGTACTTAAATTTTATGGAAAAAATAAGTAGGTATCTGTTTGACCACTCTAACCAGAATAAAATGACAATATTTTTTTAAAATATTTTAGATATAAGTAGATGACTCATGTCCTGATGTGATGCATATTTTTTTGTAATTTTTTCCAAGTAAATAATTAATTGTTTATTTTTTATTACAACTTTTAAAAAATAGAAAAAATTGTATGTCTAACCACCTTAACTTGGTCAAAAATTCATGAAAATCATCTTTTCTTTTTTTAATACTATAGTATGCAAAGCATAGAATGTGATGCATGTTTTGGATTCAAAAAATGTGATACCGTTTGAAAGCTATAGATGTTTTTCAATCAGCCTATCAATCAGGACTTTAGTCATAATTCAAATAGAAAATGAATAATAATTATTTAATAATTCAAAGTAAAGCATAATATATGTTTGTGTAAAGTTGAGAATATCCTTTAAAAACCCTTTTCGTTTCATCAAGTTTGGGTAAAAAAAAAGTCATCAGCTACAAACCCTACACATACCCGTCGTATCGCCACTTTTTGGCCCACATGATCCTACACATACCCTTAGTAGTTGAGTGTTAATATTTGCATAATGTTTCCCTCAAACCATTAACAATGGGTTTAACCCTATCTCTGTGAAGTTTTAATGACATTGACATATTATGTGGATTATATATATTGATTTTGCGTATGGTTGATGAATGTTCTTTAAGGTGATTAGAGATGTCCAATTATTATGCATACTAACATTGCTATACATAACACAATTTGTGGATGCTAAGTTGAGAAAGGAAACAGACAAATGGTCATGCAGGGGAATCATTCAAAGGAATCAACTGAAGGATGATGGTAGTGGATTCCCCCACGACAGTCAATTGTAACTGCGTTGTATTTATGGCATTGAGCAATCATGGGTGTTACTACATTGCCGAGTCCACATTTGGGTATGCATGTCTAACTAGATTCCCTGCAAACATAACTGCTCTGCCACTCTTTTCCTCGTTTTCCCTAAATGGCATCATCTCAGCTAGTGGGAGTTGACCACCCTATTTAGGTGGTGCTATAAATAAGGATTTGAATGTTTTTCTTGGGGGTTCTTAGTTATTGATTGTTGTTGTTAGAGATATTGATGATGTATTAAGCATTCTCCATTTTTCAATATAGCCATGTTGCTACTCTGTTTACACATTTTTGAATGAATGAGATGATATTCCGAGTTCAAGCATTTGAGTTTGTATTAGTTTTAGTGGATACTCATCCAAGGGGGCCCACTTGGTGAGTAATCTATTCCTTGGAGTAGTTATTTTAGTTATTATTTCCTATTTTTTTACTTGGTTACAAATTTGGCATCAATTGTTCCTACAACCACTAGAAGTCCATTTTGTGTCTGTTCCTGTAGCCAAAGCAGACATAGTAGTTTCTTGTTTGTTGCTTAGATATTTTATTCTTGTTATGCATTTTAGCTTAGCATAGTTGTTGGTTGATGTTCAACATTTTCTTTATTTCCTTTTCAAGAAATTTACTTTCAGTATTGTGTTTCTTATCTATAGACTAGAGATGGCTACTTGAGAGTTCCTAGTGCACATATTGTGCTGGCCCATTTCAAGTTCACATCACTGTGTTGAAAATTTAAATGCACCTTCAAGATGATTGAGAAAGCTATTCAAGATAGATGTCCAATCTCTCAGTCATGGTTGTGAAGCCCTAGTTATTGAATCATTGTAGGAGTATGAAAACATGCTCAACTTCAATTGGATCATTTTTCATCAATATTTCCAACATTGTATGAAAACTTAGGCCTTCAAAATTACATCTCATATATTGGAGAGTTGAGCTTGAGGATATTTTTATTGTACATTGGAGGATTTTCATTTTGAGCTATTTGTCATCATTCATGAGATAGCTGATTTCTAGGGCACATTGGGTTAGATTTGACCTCGCCATTGCATTCAGGAGGCGCAAAGATCCCTAAAATTCCTATCAAATCATCAAAATTTGACAACATTCAGAGGCATCAGATTTTTCTTTAGATGATATTCTCAAGTTTCCTCATTCCATTGTTTTCACCTTGCAGGAAAGCAATACTTTTCTTTCCTAGATAGATTCAATGGCTACAACTAGATTCAAATTGCACTAGAGGACCAGGAGAATACGACCTTCACCTGCTCATGGGGAACGTATGCCTATTCGGTACTTCCTTTTGGCCTATTCAATGCACCTACAACTTTCCAAAGGGTAGTCATTAGCATATTCTCAAACATCTCCCTTGACTGCATGGAGATCTATATGGATCACTTTACTACCTATGGTTCTAATTTTAATGAAGCATTGGAGAATCTCAGGAAGGTCCTACAGAGATGTAAAGACCAAAACCTGTCCTTGAATAGTGAAAAGTGCTTCATGATGATGTAGGAAGGTGTAGTTCTTGGCCACTACATTTCTCACAAAGGAATCCAAGTCGACCCTACAAAAATCAAGGAAGACTTCCTACAGCAATTCACCCAACATTCAGCACACGAGCTTCCTGCAGCTGAAAGTGGTGGACCTAGTGTCCCACCTTTTGGCTAAATTAAGGTATGTACTTTTCATAATCAAGATTTCCACACTAGTGGAAATCCATTTCTTCACCCATCTACCCATCTACCCATCTGTATCACTTTGATCTCTCTTCCATCATTTCATTCCGCCTCATTTCACTTCACTTCACTTTCATTAATTGCTCAATTATTTCTAAAAAATGAGAAATGAGACGATCTTTGCAACGCGTCCTTCACACGCTCAAGTATGTACGTGGTAAGTCTCGTCTCTTAATTACCTTTAAAGTGCATTTATTTGATCATGACACAATACTATAGGTGATTACATAATATGTCATTACTTCCTGTCAATTCAACACTCCCTTCTCACATGTGTGGACACATGTCCAAATTTAGGTTCGGGGGGGAATAAAAAATGCAAATATACTGCTCATGTTTCAAATCATAATTTGGCTACGTCAGGAAATTTAAATAAGCCGATTTGAAATTCTGGCTCGCATGTGTGAGGTGATGTTAACTGAGCCACCAATTTTTTCCATCATCGCTCTCATTTATCACCCCTTTTTTTGCCTTAATTTCCCTATCGTAGTCTTGAGTTATAAGCACTAAATAGTGAAAATGGTAAATTCAGTCGACAGTGGAAGTAAAAATTTAGCAGAAAGGTGTTGGCTTTCAGATAGAAATTGTAGAGGAGTAAATTTTGTAGAGTGACAATGATTTCAGACCATGGGAGGTGGCTTAGTTCAGAATGAGCCCTCAGTTCATGATGTTTTGTTGCAAGATGCACAATGCCTAGTAGAATTTCAACTTTGTGGATGGTTTTATTAGTTCATGAAGCTGGATGGCTTTTACAAAGGAATTGCACTTGAATTTTCTAAAACATTCTCTGAAGGAAAAGCAACAGTAAAATGGTTAAAAGTTTTGGCAACTGAGGAGAGAATTGTAGAAGTTTCAAGGTTACCTACTGATGGTGAAAATTACCCTACCTCTAGGGATGCCAGGTCATCCAGACCAGAATTTACAGTACATGTTGACTTTCCAATTAGCATAGATAAATAGGGTGCAAAGAGGACATCTCTACCTGAACCATGAAAGCACGTAGTTGTCTACATTATAAGGTATATCACCTATGAGGGACGTTTGTCAAACTTGCATTTGGTACATTTCAAACTCTTAAGCCACATGAGGCACGAAAGTAGGATGAAGATGCCCAATGTCCTATACAGTATTCTCTCCATCATGGTAGCTGAAACACAAAAAGGTAGGGACAACTCTGTCTCCCACCATTGCTTGATAAAAATTTTGGTTAAGGGTATGTGCAGGATCATGATGGGAATATGTAGGGTATGTGGCTGACAACCTTTTTCTTACCAAAAATTGATGAAACAAGAAGGGTTTTTAAAGGAGATTATCTACTTTCCAAAAATATAAATTATGATTTACTTTGAATTTAATAAATAATTATTATTAATTTTCTATTTGAATTTCAACTAAAGTCTTGATTGATAGGCTAATTGAAAAACATTTATAAATTTCAAATGGTATCACATTTTTAAAATCAAAAGCATGTGTCACATTCTATGGTTCACATCATATGAGATTAAAGAAAAAGAATTGAATTTCATGAAGTTTTGACCAAGTTAAGGTGGTTAGACATACAAGTTTTTATATTTTTTAAAAGTTGTAATAAAAAAATCATAATTAATTATTTAATTGGAAAAAAATTACAAAAAAATATGCATCATATTTGGACATGAGTCTACTACTTATATCTAAAATATTATAAAAAAATATTATCATTTTATTGTGGTTAGGGTGGTCAAACAGACACCTACTTCTTATTTTTTCAATGAAATTTAAGTACTACTTCATTGAAATTTCAATTTTTTACCAAATAGAATTTAAAAATAAAAAATAAACCTAGTAGTTTAGAAACTACATTCAATTTTCTACAGATTCTATTATTACATATTTTTGAAATAATATAGATAACTTCTTCAATTTTTTACCTCAAGTTGCCTAACTCTAATTTTTCTAAATTTTTTGCCACTTAAGGGCCTGCTTTTTCCATGATGATCCTGCACATACCCTTAAGAAATATTTGCATAGTGTATCTGAAATGTCCTAGGAAGAATTTTTAAATGTTGATCAATTTAGACCTGAGGAATTGCAACCTAGGGTTTTACCCCAACCCCGTAGGGTTAGCAAAGATTAAGCATAGCTGAAGCTACTCCTAGTGCTTCAACTTCTGGTGCTAGTTCTAGTATGAATCCTCCTACAGCAGTAGAAGAAGCCATAAACATTAGTTCCTCTGAAATAGAACACTCAGAAAAAGCAAGCTCTTCATCTGATTCTGATCATGATGTCCCCCTACAAACCCTAATAAGAACCAGGGAACGAAGGAAAGAGGCTGAAACAAGAAAAGAAAAATAAAAATCCCAAACATAGCCTATAGAGAAAGAAGTTCCAAATCCTAGGAAGAGAAAGGTTTACACTATTCATCCTATAGCCAAAGGAAAATGTAAGGGCACCCCTAGGAAATCAAAGCCAGTTGGGCTGTATTTTTGTATGCCTTCACAGTAAAGCCCTGGGCATGGCGAGAGATCACATGGGGACACTGAAGCTCCAATGAAACAAGAGAATGTCAAAGAAAAAGAAGAGGATATATTTGAGAAAGCAGGAAAAACAACACTAGTAGACCTTCAATGTTATTAGATTTCCACAATCCATAAGAATTAGAGAAGCTATTTCTGGATTAGATTGTGTGAGCTTTTTTGGATCAACGTTTCGGATCACACTCCGTGATCCATCAACAGGATAGAGAGTTCAAGGAGATGAAAGTGGTTTGTTGCAGACCCAATAGGTATAAAAAGAGGCAGAAAGATGAAAGAGGGATAGAAGGCCCAAGGCCCAAGAGATGACAAGAAAGAAATTACCAAAAAAAGGAAATATATTAATATATTAATCTATTTAAATGTATCAATCTATTTAGTAATTTAACTAGATTAATCTATTATTAATCTATTAGTAATTTAACTCAATTAATATATATTGAATGATTTGTAAGTAATAATCTATTTGAATTATTAAAAAGATTGATATATTTCAATAGATTAATCTATTTGAATTATATGTTTAGATAGATTGATCTATTTAAATTGTTAAATAATTTAATAATTTAAATAGATCAATCTATTTAATCTATTTGATAAATTAATATATTAGAATTTAAAATATTAAAATATAAATTAATATTTCTATTTAGATAATTCTAGGGAGATTTGTTATATTCCTATTTAGATAATTCTATTAAAGTTAATTAGATAGATGATTATATTTAAATAGATTGATCTATTTAAATTATTAAGTGGATTGCTATATTTAAAAAGATTAAAAGGTTTGAGTGATTTAAATATATAAATCTATTTAAATAATTTAAATATGCTAATCTATTTGAAAAGTTTAAAAATATTAATCTATTTAGATGATTTAAATACATTAATCTCTTTAAATGTATATCGAACTATCAATGTGTTGAAATATATTAAACTGGTAGACCTTGCTAATATCACAGAGGAGTTTGAGGATGATCAGGAGTTCCTACAGAAAAACCAAGAGCAAGAGTAAGAGTTTCTATAGCCACAACAAGAAGCACAAAAAGAGCCAAAGAAAAACTAGGAACAAGAACAAGAGGTCTTGCAGCAAGTAGGGGGCAAAGAAATAGTACTCCCACAGCCAAAGACAACTGGACAACTCGAGTTCATGTAGATAGTATTGTATGGGGAGCAACCATCAACAAAAACACTAGTAGGAATTCATAACCCTCCTAATTTTATGATTCATGCAACAATTTTAAATTTATGGAAAGAAATTGAAATGAGGGAGGAAGAATGGAAACAAGAGAGGAAGAAACTAAAAAAGGAAATCCAAGAGAGGAATGAGGTTATTGAGGAGAAAAATGAGGAGATTGCTACTTTGAAGAATAAAGTAGATAACATTGTGATCCTGGTGCCACAAATTCTAGAATGCAGAGCTCCTCCAAGGGTTTATGCCCTACACTTGAAAGAAAAATATCTCTCTTTCAAGTTGTCAAAAATTGTTTCAGATTTAAACCCCTCCATTGAAACTCCTGCTAAATTCTTCAATGCCTACATGATTGCTTCCCCTAAGATGAAAAATTTGTTATGTGAATTCTATTTGCACAGTTCTGTTGTCACAGAGGATCATGATTAGAACATGTTGCTATATGTTGGGGATATTTAGTTGTGAGCATTTATGTCTTGGGTACAAAATGAGATTAATTGGGGTGAGCAGAATAATGCTTATAAGAAAATGGAATCTAACATCTCCTTAGACATCAAGGCTGAGTCAAGCCACCCAAGGTATATTCCAAGAGAATGGCTTAGGATACTTCTCAGACCAAGCAATGGTGATAGAATCATGCCCTGGATTGAAGTTGTCTAACTAAATATGAGGTCAAAGTAGCAGCAAAAGAGGAGCCTATAAGAGGATACCTAGCCCAACAATGGAATAGTTTAATAGATGAGCTAAAACAAGTCGAGCCCCATTCTATTCACAATTATGCTACAACATTGAAGTGAATTGATAGGTATATCTAGATTGGTAGAACAAAGGGCATATTTTGGCTTCCCCTAACTTTCAACCCCCCAATTCTCATGTGGCTAGTACCAAACTACAAATTCTACCAATATGAAATTGCTGCAAAAAGGAAAAGATGGAACAAATTTGACAGATTGGGAGGATTTTATTGGGATCCAGACTCACGCTCTATTGAGATTGATGTTGGCCAGCTAGCAGTTGCAAACTTTAAAGCTTTGACCAAACAAAAGAACAACCCTTCCACTACTGGAGGACCAACAAGACGTTAGGTTGGGTGGGAATGATGAGCTTAGTTTTTGGTCAAATTTTGGGTAGAATCTATAGTCCATTTGCTGGCAGTGTCATGAAATTTAGGGGTATGTGCAGGATCATCATGGAAAAAATAGGCTCTTAAGTGGCAAAAAAATCTAAAAAATCAGAGTTAGGCAACTTGACATAAAAATTTGAATAAGTTATCTCTATTATTTCAAAAATATGTAAGAATAGAATCTCTAGAAAATTGAATATAGTTTATAAATTATTAGGTTTATTTAAAAAAAAAAAATCCGTTTGGTGCAAATTTGAAATTTCAATGTAGTAGTACTTAAATTTTAGGGAAAAAATAAGTAGGTATCTGTTTGACCACCCTAACCACAATAAAATGACAATATTTTTTTATAATATTTTAGATATAAGTAGATGAATCATGTCCTAATGTGATGCATATTTTTTTGTAATTTTTTTCCAAGTAAATAATTAATTGTTTATTTTTTATTACAATTTTTTAAAAATATAAAAACTTGTATGTATAACCACCTTAACTTGGTCAAAACTTCATGAAAATCATCTTTTCTTTTTTTAATCCTATAGTATGCAAAGAATAGAATGTGATGCATGTTTTGGATTCAAAAAATGTGATACCATTTGAAAGCTATAGATGTTTTTCAATCAACCTATCAATCAGGACTTTGGTCGTAATTCAAATAGAAAATGAATAATAATTCAAAGTAAAGCATAATATATGTTTGTATAAATTTGAGAATATCCTTTAAAAACCCTTTTCATTTAATCAATTTTGGGTAAAAAAAATGTCGTCAGCTACAAACCCTACACATACCCATCATATCACCACCTTTTGGACCATCATGATCCTACACATACCCATAGAAGTTGAGTGTTAGTATTTGGATAATGTTTCCCTCAAACCATTAACAATGGGTTTAACCCTATCTCTGTGAATTTTTAATGACATTGACATATTATGTGGATTATATATATTGATTTTTCATATGGTTGATGAATGTTCTTTAAGGTGATTATAGATGTGCAATTATTATGTGTACTGGCATTGCTATGTATAACACAATTTGTGGATGCTAAGTTGAGAAAGGAAACAGACAAATCGTCATGCAAGGGAATCATTCAAAGGAGTCAACTGAAGGACGATGGTAGTGGATTCCCCCACAAAATTCAATTGTAACTACCTTGTATTTATGGCATTGAGCAATCACAGGCATTACTACGTTGCTCAGTCCACATTTGGGCATGCATGTCTAACCAGATTCCCTGCAAACATAACTGCTATGCCACTCTTTTCCTCGTTTTCCCTAAATGGCATCATCTCAGCTAGTGGGAGTTGACTGCCCTGTTTAGTTGGTACTATAAATAAGGATTTGAATCTTCTTCTTGGGGGTTCTTAGTTCTTGATTGTTGTTGTTAGAGATATTGATGATGTATTAAGCATTCTCCATTTTTCAATACAGCCATGTTGCTACTTTGTTTACACATTTTTCAATGAATGAGATGATATTCTAAGTTCAAGCATTTGAGTTTGTATTAGTTTTAGTGGATACTCATCCAAGGGGGGCCACTTGGTGAGTAATCCATTCTTTAGAGTAATTAGTTTAGTTATTATTTCCTGTTTTGTACTTAGTTAGAAATCGAGCATTGACTATTCCTACAGCCACTAGAAGTCCATTTTTTCTATGTTCCTGTAGCCAAAGTAGACATAGTAGTTTCTTGTTTGTTGCTTAGATATTTTATTCCTGTTATGCATTTCATCTTAGCATAGTTGTTGGTTGATGTTCAACATTTTCTTTATTTCCTTTTCAGTATTGTGTTTCTTAGCTATAGACTAGAGATGGCTACTTGAGAGTTCCTACTGCACATATTGTGCTGGCCCATTTCAAGTTCACATCCCTGGGTTGACAATTTAAATGCACCTTCAAGATGATTGAGATAACTATTCAGGATAGATGTGCAATCTGTGAGTCATGGTTGTGAAGCCCTAGTTATTGAATCATTGTAGGAGGCCGACAACATGCACAACTTCAATTGGCTCATTTTTCATCAATATTTCCAACATTGTATGAAAACTTAGGCCTTGAAAATTACATCTCATATTGGAGAGTTGAGCTTGAGGAGATTTTTATTGTATATTGGAGGATTTTCATTTTGTCATCATTCATGAGGTAGCTAATTTCTAGAGCACATTGGGTTAGATTTGACCTCGCCATTGCATTCAGGAGGTGAAAAGATCCCTAAAATGCCTATCAAATCATCAAAATTTGACAACATTCAAAGGCATCAGATTTTTCTTTGGATGATATTCTTGAGTCTCCTCATTCCATTGTTTTCACCTTGATTAGGGATATTGATTTTGATGGGACATCTTTGAAGGCACTTGATTCTTCTTTAGAGAGAGATTTCATTGGTGAGAATTCTTCCTTCTCATTTCATCATGGAGTTGGACTATTTTCCACATCTACCATTGGATCTTTTTCTTCCTTAGGGGATACATTTTGTTTTTTATCATTGGGTTGTCTTTTGGCTTCATACTTTCTCCAATGGTTTTGATGATACTTCATTATGGGGTGGTTATTGTATCGTATTCTTGTGATGGATGTATCTCTTGGTGGGTATTGATGTTGAGACCTTCATACATCACTTCTATCACTTGTACATGATTTGCATTGCATGTCTTTTTTGGAGAGGATCTTTTTCCCACTAGTTTTTCTTCTTTTTTCCATTTATGGGAGATTAGTTGTATGATTAGTTGTACATGGTTACCATGGCCTCATTGTCAGGAGCCATATTGCATTTATATATTTCATCATTTGCATAATAACTACACTCCCTATTTGCACTTATGGGGGGTATTTCTATGAATGGAGTTATTTCCTAACTATTCATTAGTGAGGACCTATTCACACAATAAGTTTACTTAGAAGTTAAGTTATCATAGTTATCATTTCTAGAGGTGAGTTATAATGGAGCCATGTCACATTATTTACTTTTAGTCATCTAGACATTTAAAATTTATCCCATGCATTATCTCATACATTTTATTTTTCTTTAGTTATTTAATGTTTGTATCAAGGGTAGTTATCATACCTCATCACACCTTACCAATATATACAAGGTAATTGTACATTCTAAATTATCTCATGAGTTCTAGATCATCATATTAATCATCAATCTTTGTGCAAGCTCATGTTACAACACATTCTTGTGGATAGTTTCTTTCATGGTTGATCCATTCAAGAGTGTGTAGCTTCAATTGGGTTCATTATGAACATCAATATTTTGAACAATCACTACTTTGCACAAAGTTGGATGAATGACTTAGTAACTGATTGGTGAATATTTGCAAGTTTGTATTAGCAATGAGACTTACTTCTTTCCTTTGTCATTAACACCAACCAACTCAATTTTATTACAATCAATTAGTTCTTGCACCTAGTGCTTAAGATGCATACATCATTTTGTATCATGACTAGGTGTAAGGTGATATTGACAAAATGATTTTGTAGTAAAATTTAGTGGTAAGGGTTTACTTGTGTCAACTGGCCTAATCGTAGGGTCTTGAATTAGGTTTTTTCTAAGTAATTGTAACATTATCACATGAAGACAATCAATAAATTATGTGAACTTCTTATCTCTTGCTCGAAATTGATAAGGAGTGTTACTTCTAGTGGCTACATGTGTTTCAATGTTATTGGTAGTTTGAGGGATGTATACTTTTAATAAAGTTTTTCTTTTTCTTTTTTAATGATGGGTAACTTTTTTAGGTGTAGATTTCGATTGATTGGTAGCAGTTGATGAATTTGTTCTTTCATATTTACTAACCAATATTTGATAATCCTGAAGAGTCATACACAAGTGATGAAATAATGGATATGCCATCAACAATATCTTGTCTCAAATGTTAGGTTGCAAGTTTCCTAAAAATACACTTTGAATATCAACATCAAGAAGACTATATGATATTTGTGAGTAAATTGATTTATATTATCCTATAAATTCCACTGTTCTTTCCTTAGGTGGGTATGTGCAGGATCATCATAGAAAAAACAAGCCCTTAAGTGGCAAAAAATTCAAAAAAATCATAGTTAGGCAACTTGACGTAAAAAATTGAATAAGTTATCTATATTATTTCAAAAATATGTAAGAATAACATCTATAGTAAATTGAATGTAGTTTCTAAGATACTAGGTTTTTTTTTTTTAAATCTATTTGGTGAAATTTTGAAATTTCAATGTAGTAGTACTTAAATTTGAGGGAAAAAATAAGAAGTAGGTGTATGTCTGACCACCCTAACCACAATAAAATGATATTTTTTAAAATATTTTAGATATAAGTAGAGGACTCATGTCCCAATGTGATGCATATTTTTTGTTAATTTTTTCCAAGTAAATAATTAATTATGATTTTTTATTACAAATTTTAAAAAATATAAAAACTTGTATGCCTAACCACCTTAACTTGGTTAAAAATTCATGAAAATCATCTTTTCTTTTTTAATCCTATAGTATGCAAAGCATAGAATGTGACATGCATGTTTTGGATTCAAAAAATGTGATACCATTTGAAAGCTATAGATATTTTTCAATCAACCTATCAATTAGGACTTTAGTCGTAATTCAAATAGAAAATGAATAATAATAATTTATTAAATTCAAAGTAAAGAATAATTTATATTGGTGGAAAGCTTAGAATTTCCTTTAAAAACCCTTTTTGTTTCATCAATTTTGGGTTAAAAAAAAGTCGTTAGCCACATACCCATCATATCGCCACCTTTTGGCCCATCGTGATCCTGCACATATCTAGGTCCTTGTTTACAATGTACTAAGTCAGCTAATATCACTTGAGAACCAATTTTTGGTTGAAAGTGTTCAAGAAATACACTAACTATTGGGAAAATGTCTCTCAACCTTGCAATTATATAAAGGTTATTGTTGATAGAATATATATATATTTCCTAGTTACACCAAGAAGTGTAATATACAATAGGAGCATGCGGTGGCATGGAGGAGCAAAATGTGAGCATGTCAAATTTTTTAGAAAACTCCTAAAATGGCCAATATATATTAAATAATGATATATTGTAAAATTGGACTATTTTTTATTAGGTTTTAGATCTAATTGTACAGATATTTTATTTGCATGTCTTTCCCTAGAATATAACCCTATTTTATGAGGGTGTTGTATTACAATTGTAGTAGTGTGTGATCATTTTTGAGAGTCTAATAGTGGTTGTGTTATCTCTTGATCTCTTGTGGTGATACTCCTATGAGAAGCTTTCTTTGCAAGTATATCATAATCTTTATGATTTTTGAAAAATATTTTGGGTGGCTTTTGGAGTGTGGGGTTTTTCTCCTGAAAGGGTTTTCTCCACATAAATCACTATGTCATCATATGCATGATATTTATGTTTATTTCTATTTAAGTTTATATAACTGTTAAAGATTTTTAAATTTTTGCATTATTTTTCCTCTCAAGATTAGCATAGGAAATTGTTCTGCTACCTTAGCTTCCTTACAAGTAGTATCAAAACCTTATCAACTTTAGCTTCAATTGCGGGTTGTTATGTTTTTTGAACTAATCTGATGAGGGCGTAGCCCGAGACTTAGAAAATAACCCACAAACAAGAGAATAATTTTATTATTCAGAAAATGGAGCTTCTTACATGCAGAGGATCTCAAATCCTCAAGTTCTACAACACATGCAAGTTATAGAAAGCTACAGAATAACCCTTTAGCAATATGCGAGCTTGTCCCCAAAAAGTTACCCAAAAATTAGAAACCTGCCCATAAATAGAGCTCCTCTTTAGTTTGGTGTCAAAACAATATTCAAATTTGAGTTTAGGTGGTTTGGTGCCAAAAATTTACAACATGAAGTTCAAATTTCAAAAGAGCATTTGCAATTGTATTTTCTAGAAAGTGCGCCAACTTTCTGGGGCCATAACTTTTGATCCGGGACTCCGATTCATGAACCGTTGGAAAGGTCTCGAAGTCAAGAACGCGCTCGAAATCTGCTACGCTGATTTCAACAAGTTTCGGGGCTGATCCGGGAACTCTAAGTGCCTCAAATCTAACTCAGAAGATTTTCAAGTGCAAATCTAGGAAACTAAAACTGCAATATCTTTCCACCCAAGAATAGAAAATAAAAACCGTAAGTTGGGAATTTCATTAAGATGAAAAGGGTATCCAAAAATGTAAAAACATCTAAAAACTGAGAAACTTGAAATTTAACTATTTTTGGGTGATGCAAGATTTCCCTTACACCACTGGATGCTTCTGCATCAGACACCCAGGGTAATTTGAGAAGTGACCCCATCACATCTCAAATGGTGGAGGAAAACCCAAATGGTCAACCTCTGCCTTAGGCAACTAGGATGAATCTTCAATAGGCCTTCCTTTCCATTTCACCAGATATTCTTCATACTGCCTATTCCTAGTACTCCTTCCCACACGACTATCTAGGATTTCTTCAATCTCCTCCTTTTCTGAAGTAGGTGCAAGAATCCCACACTGTTCCATCGTTAGTACTTCCTCTACACCACCTTCATGATACTCTGCCAAATCTAAAATGTTGAACACAGGAGAAATGTTGAATCCATCTGACAACTCTACCTCATGCATTCCCTGAATCATGCCTCTTCAAAATTTTACAGGGACCAAACTTCTTCATCTTCAATTTGTTATATGTTCCCACTGGAAACCTTTCTTTCCTCAAGTGGACCATTACTTCATCATAATCTGAAACTCCTTATTCCTCCTCTTCTTATCTGCCTTAGCCTTATCCTACATATTCATCTTGTTAATATGTTGTCTTACCTCCTCATGTACATTCTTGATGTGTTATGCAAAGTCTTCAACTTTGGCACTTATCTTATTCTCTTGGTTCATCTTCCTTAGTGGAGCTGTTCTGGGGCTACCTCCATACACAATCTAGAATGGTGATCTACCAGTGCTTCTGTTGATAGAATTGTTGTAAGAAAATTATGCCTGGGGTAAGATCAAGTCCCATCCCTTGAGTTTATCTCCTACCAAACATCTCAGTAGGCTGCCCAGACTCCTATTAACAACCTTTGTCTTCCCATCTATTTGTGGATGGTGTGCAGAACTGAACTTCAACTCTGTCTTCAACTTCTTCCACAAGGTCCTCCAAAGTACCCCACAAATTTGGTGTCATGATCTAAAACAATACTCTTTGGCAGACCATGTAGCCTCACCACCTCTTTGAAGAACAAGTCAACAATGTGGAGTGCATCATGGGTCTTCTGACATGGAATGAAATGTGTCATCTTCGAAAACCTATCAACCACCACAAAGGAAATTTGAATCACTCCCTCTCTGTGTCCTTGGAAAACCAATAACAAAGTTCATACTTATATCCTCCCATGACCTCTCTGGTATAGGTAAGGGTTGATACAACCCCATATTCTGGCTCACTCTTTTAGCCATCTGACATACCCTGCAACTCTACACAAACTTCTTCACATCCTATGAAAATTGGGGCCAATAATAATGCTCACTGATAATGGCAATGGTCTTATCAGGCAATGTCTTGCCATTCCTCCACTATGCTTCTCCTTTGCTCGAGGTTCTCCCTCATGGAACTCTCGGGGATACACAATTGACTTCCCTTAAATAACATATGCCATCGTGGATTAGCAAATCCATTACCTTAATCTGTCCTTTGTAACGGAGTTCATACCAAGCTTTCAAGCCTCCTGCAAATCGGGATCTTACGCATATAGTGTCTTGGGACAAATCCAACCACTTCAATCTGCATCTTCATCATCAATGTATGCCTCCTACTTAAGCAGCATCTACAACCCTATTTGACTTCCCACTCCTATGTTTCAAAACAAAAGTATAACTCTGCAAAAACTCTACCCATTTCATATGCCTCTAATTTAATTTTCCCTGACTATTTAGGTACTGCAAGGCCTGATGATCAGTATATAGAATAACTTACTTCGGCAACAAATAATGTCTCCATTTCTTTAATGCTTGAACTATTTCATAAAATTATTGATCATATACAAAATACTTTCTCTTGGCATCATTTAACTTTTCACTGAAATAGGCAATGGGCTTACCTTCTTGGCTCAACACTGCTCTAATGGCACAACCACTGGCATCACAATCCACCTCAAACACCTTGTTGAAATATGGCAGGGCTAGAACAGGTTGCTCTGTCACCTTTTGCTTCAATAATTCAAAACTTTTTGCCACTCCACTGCTCCACTTGAATTCTTTTATATCCCCTCTCATTGTTTCAATCAGAGGTCCACAAATACTACTGAAGTTTCTAATGAACTTTCTATAAAAACTAGCCAAACCATAGAAAGATCTCACCTCAGTAGTAGTTCTTGGGGTAGGCCATTCCAGAATAGCCTTCACCTTCTCTGGGTCCATCTTGAGACCTTCTGCTGAGACAACAAACCCCAAGTACACTAACTCCCTCTTCACAAAACTGCACTTCTTCAGATTAATCAACAGTTTCTCTTCTCTTAACTTCTCAAAGGCTCTCCGAATATGCATCAGATGCTCATCCAACGTCTTACTAAAAATCAAAATATCATCTAAATGCATAATAACAAAACTTCGAGAGAATTCTTTTTAATTACCTCATTCATGACATGAATAATGTTTGGTGCGTGGTTAGCCCAAAAGGCATGACTAACCACTTGTATAGGCCTCTTTGGTCTTGAAGGAAGTCTTCCATTCACATCTCCCTCTGGAATGGATCTGGTGATATCCACTCTTTAGATCAATCTTTGTGGAAATCTTGAGCTCCCACTCAAATAGTCCATCAGTCATCCATCCTTGGCGAGGGAAATTTGTACTTGATTGTTATCTTGTTTATGGTTAAGGAATATGTGTACATCCTCCACTCCCCATTCTTCTTTGGTGCGAGTACTGCAAGTACTGCACATGGAATCAAACTCTCCCGTATCAAACCCTTTCTCAACAACTCTTGAACTTGTCTGTTCAACTCCTCATTTTCTGCTGGAATCATTCTATGAGCTACCTTATTTGGCAAACTGGCTCTAGGAATAAAGTCAATCTAATGACTGATCTTCCTTATTGGTGGTAAACCCTTGGGTACATTATCAGAAACAATATCCTGAAACTCATCCAACATCCCAGAAACTTCTTCTGGAATCTTCTCACTATCCTCCTTACTCACTCTAGGAATCAATGCATAACACACATGCTCATGCTTCATACCTTCTAAATTTTTTCTTCCATCTACATAACAAATTCTAGCACTACTGCATACCTTTTCTTCGGTCTCCTTCAGGGGTTTCAACTTGTGACGAACCCCATCCTTTGTCAAGGAATAAGTGTTTGCATGGCCATCATGTATAGCTCACCTATCGAACTACCACGGCCTACCCAACAACATGTGACATGCATCCATGGGGACGATATCACAGAGTACCTTATCATGGTAGCTCCTAATCTTGAACTTTACTAGGCACCGCTCATTGACCAAAACTTTGTGGTCTTTCTGCAACCAGGAAATCCGATACGGATGCGGTTGCCTTTCCCTCTTTAGCTTCAACTTTGTGACCATCTCTTCTGACACCAGAGTATCGGTGCTTCCACCATCAATAATGACATCACAACATTTTCCTTCACACTTGCACCTTGTGTGAAATAGATTCTTCCTCTATTCTGGTTCCTTTTCCTCAGTCACCAGGGCTCTCCTAATCACTAGGGCTTCTCCCCTTTTAGCATCATCTAAATGTTTAGATTGTGCCTCCTCATCTACATGCACAACCCTTCCACGACCTTGTGGCCTTTTTTTAGCCCTTCTTTGGTGTTGTGGACATTCATAGGCTCGATGCCCTTCTTCACCACACTAGAAACATGTTCCTTTGAAACCACGTCTTCCATATTCTTTTCCATATCTCCCTCATCCTCTACCTCTTTGATCACCACTATTTTGATCATGAGGGCGGTAGAAGTTGTCATTCCTTTGGCTTCGGCTAGTACCCACATCTTCACTCTTCTTTGCATCATCATTTCGGCTTCCTGAAGGTCTTCCACTACCCCTTCCACTTTGACCTCCTCATCCTTTTTGCTTACCATCAAATCTTTTGTTCATCTTCTCTTCCACCTTCAGAGCAAACTGATACACATCCTCAATGGTGGTCATTCTAACAAGGCTTAACTCCTCCTGAATGCTAGGTCGTAACCCATTAAGATATCGGGCTACCTTCTCCTTATTAGCCTCTGTGTTACCTGTTCTGATGATTATCTTGTGAAAATCTTCAGTATATTCTTTCACAGATCTGCTTCCTTGCTTCAACCCTTGCAATTTCTTCAACAGATCTAACTCGTAGTCCACTGGTATGAACTGCTTCTTCAGTTTCTCAACCATGCGATCCCATCTGGTGATCTTGCCTTTTCCTCTTTGATTTCTTTCCAACTGGACCTCTTTCCACCAAATACTGGCATGGCCCTTCAGCTTCATTTTTTCAAACTTAACCCGATCTGGGTCCTCTATTTCCTCATACTCAAAATATTCTTCTAGCTCGTTGATCCAGTCGATCAACTCTTCTAGGTTTAGACTTCCGAAATAACTGGGGACTTCTGCTTTGGGTCTTTTCCCTATCTTCAAAATGACTCTTATTAGCCGCATTTGGTCTTGATCAATTACTTCTTCTTCCTCTTCTACATTTGAACCTTCTTCCTCTCCTTCATCCTCACTTTCCTCCCTCGGGTTTAACCCTCTTCTCAAGTGCTCTTGTAACGCATCAATCTATCTCTGGAGGGCTACCAGTGCATCTCTTCCACCAGCATTTCTGTCGCCTCAACCACCTCTGGCACCACCATGCCTACCGGACATCACTCTTGGAGGCATCTTTCTTGACCTTCGACTCATAACCACAGTCCTGGTGTGAATTGCCTCATGATGGGTGATCTGTCCACATGCTCAAGAAAACCTCCTCGATACCACTTGATAAGGGTCTTTGTCGAGACTTAGAAAATAACCCACAAATAAGAGAATAATTTTATTATTTACAAAATGGAGCTTCTTACATGTAGAGGATCTCAAATCTTCAAGTTCTACAACACATACAAGTTATAGAAAGCTACAGAATAACCCTTTCGCAATATGCAAGCTTGTCCCCAAAAAGTTACCCAAAAATTAGAAACCTGCCCATAAATAGAGCTCCTATTTAGTTTGGTGCCAAAACAACATTCAAATTTGAGTTTAGGTGGTTTTGCGCCAAAAATTTACAACATGAAGTTCAAATTTCAAAAGAGCATTTACAATTGTATTTTCTAGAAAGTGCGCCAACTTCCCGGGGCCATAACTTTTGATCCGGGACTCTGATTCGTGAACCGTTTGAACCGTTGGAAAGGTCTCAAAACCAAGAACATGCTCAAAATCCACTACACCAATTTTAGCAAGTTTTAGGGATGATCCGGGAACTCTAAGTTTCTCAAATCTGGGAAACTAAAACTACAATATCTTTCCACCCTGGAATAGAAAATAAAAACCGTAAGTTGGGAATTTCATTATGATGAAAAACATATCTAAAAATGTAAAGAAATCTAAGAACCGAGAAACTTGAAATTTAACTATTTTTGGGTGATGAAAGATTTCCCTTACACCACTGGATGCTCCTGCATCATAATCTAGATTTGAGTGGGAGTTTGTGTACAAGAAACTTTGTGATATTTTTTTTGGAAATTTTAGATGGAAAGTTCATCAGGGAGAATAGAGAAGGATAATTTTTTTGGAAATTGTAGGATGCTAAATCTATATTTGGTTAGTATTTCAACACACAACATTAGCAACAAAGCAAATCTTCACATACATATGAGATAATCCAATCATGTTTTAAAATGCAAATAAATAACAAGATGATTAAAACAAAAGAACCTAAAAACATGATGTCAATTCTATCTCATATTGGATTGGTGCTTCTATGGAAAGAAGCCCTTTCCCAATCCTTGCTTAAGCTTGATGATGAAATTGATATGAATATGATATGAAGATGGTGTGGACAAGATTAGCTCCCCATTAAAGAGATTAACCTTGTATTAGATTGTGGAGGATTTGCTTGAGGACGAAGCCTCTATTTGTAGATTTTCAAATGTAAGTGTTGAAAAGGGACCAATGTGGGACTAAGCAATAGGCCAATGAAAAGAGGCCACTTGTCATCATGTGAGTGGTTGATGCATGTGCAATATTTGGGAAGTGTGTCCATGAGAGGGAGTTTCAAATTCAAATTTTGCAATAAATTTTGAGGGGGGGACAAGAAAATGAGCAATAAATGCAATGTTGGAGGGACAAATCAACTTGTCATGTTTTTCAAACTTGAGGGCCATGTTGAGTGAAAATATTGGTTTTAATAAATCAATAAATTGATTTATTTGTGCAAGTGGAGATATCTAGAGGATGTGATGGGTGGGTTAGGTTAGGATAATTAGGATTAGGTTAGCTTAATGATGATTAGGTGAGTTTGACTTTTAGGACTTGGATATTTGGTTTATTTAAATCAGAAAATGATGGAATATGATTTGGGATTTGATTAAATGGATGTTTGATTTATTAAAAGGTTGATGGTAATGTTTATTTGATTTTAAATAAATGACCTTAGGAGATGAGATTACCTAATGAATGGATGAAAGTGATGAATGGACCTAATGTGAAATCTAGTTTAGTTAATGAATTAACCTAATCGAATGTAGAATGTTAATTTTGCATGTCTACATTTTGTCTCTCTTTGAAGTGATGTACTTGTTGCATTGGTTCAAAGAATAAACTTACCACGATCAAAATTCAAAAAATTTATGATTTTTTTAGATGCCCTAGCGGAAAGAAGTACACTGGTACATTACCCCGTCGAGAGATAGAGCGAAAAGATTCAATTTGAGGGTCGATCTCGCGATAAAGAGGTTCAAGATGGATGGTTATGGATGATGATACAAATGAGATAGTTTTAAGATGCTTAGAATAACAAACCTATATTATCCTAAACAGCTTAAATGATGATATGATATGATGATGGATGAGATGGATGACGTGATATGCTATGATTATGTAATGGATGATTTATGCAAATGCTTCGACTAACAGATCTATATTATGATGATGATTATGCAATGCATGTGAAATGATTCATGTTTCTTATTATGTATGATATGAATGATATGTGGTATGCTGATAGTTTTCTAGATGCAGGATGGATGCATTGGTGATGATGATGTTAGTGCGGAAATGAGATGATGACAAGAGGATCCAGCAAGTTCATGATTGGTCGAGACTTTATTAGAGATGATGATGATGATAGATAATGTTGATGATGATAAATGATGATGATTTGCTTATCAAGGATTGGGATTTTAAAAGGGCTACTTACCTTATGTTTGAATACACATGTAGATACGATGCATCAAGGTATTAAAGAACCAGGATGGTGTTGTATCTAGTGCGATGGACTTTGACTTGACAAGCAGATAGGAGTATTCTTGTTCACACTTGACATACGGAAACCTTGCTAGGACGTACCTAACAAAGCAAGTATTTGCCAAGTTATTTTACAAGAACATCCAACAAGCACAATAGACAAAAGATAATGATCATTGCCCCATTCCTATCTCTCTAAATCCTTCATTCAGATATCATTGAGAGGTCCTTGGAATGAGGGAAATAAGAGAAATCAAAAGATCAAGTACACAAACAAGCCAATGTTCTTCATACCTTCAGCCAAAGGGATTTGTTTTGATAGGATAAAAATCCAAGGTGATATCCAAAATGATGCCCATTGTCAGAACGATATATCCTAGGACTTGCATTGTAAAGGATGATGATGGTTTGATAAGTTGATTGATAGGTTGTCGATATAAGGTTGATTGACATGTTTGCAATTGATCAAGAGTTTGATTTTGTGTTACAGGTTTGTTGTTTCGATTTTGATTTTACAATTGAAGCTTTCTTTTGCTGCCTGCTATGATTGTTGTTTTTTGCGTTGTCAAAGGATGAAGGTGATGATCAGTTTATTATGGATGATTTATTATTGCGAGTGCAAAGCGAGATGAGACAAATGGATTTTTTTAAATATTTGGATGTTTTTGACGTTTTGAAATGTTTTGAGGCTGTTTTTGGTGTCTTTTGAGATTTTTACAAATGTTTTGATTTTTGATTTTTCGAATGTTTTTTGGATTTCATGTTTTTCAAATGTTTTTGGATTTTGATGTTTTTTTGAATGTTTTTGGATTTTGATATTTTTCGAATGTTTTTGGATTTTGATGTTTTTTGAATGTTTTTGGATTTTGACGTTTTTTTGAATGTTTTTTTATTTTGATGTCTTTTTGAATGTTTTTGGATTTTGATGTCTCGGGGGCTGATAAAAAATTAGCCTTTCCTATGTTTAAGCTCAGAGACGATGTAGTTCAGATTTCAATGTTTTTGATATTTTCTGACTTTTATGAATGTTTTTGGATTTTCTGATGTTTTGGATGTTTTTGGATTTTCACATGATTTCGACAATCTGGATATGGACATGTGATGATATCAGTGCTTTTTTTGAGTTTTTGTTGAAAACCAAGCTAGGGTTGATTGATTAGATCGATGGATTGATGATGATGATAACATTATTGAGGATACACAACAATGTAAGGATTTGATTAATTAGGATTGATGACGATAACATTGTTGAGGATGCATAACAATGCAAGGATAGTGTTAAGCAACACAATGATCAAGAAGGATATCCCAAGATTATGGATTGATTGGATTCGATTGATCAGGATTGATGAAGCTTGATTTGGAACAAAAAAAATTTGAATGATTTGATGTGACATTTGAAGGGTGCGTTAGATGCAACTGATAGTGATTGCTTGGATTGATGTTTGATGAAAGATGACAATTTATAAGAAATGTCTTCTCGTCAAAATATGCCATGGGCTAGTGATTTGGACTTTGGATCACAAATGCTTTGACCAATTTGGTTTCACGTTTGCCAATGTTCAGATAGCCACATAAATTGGATGATATAGATCAAGATTTATTCTTGAAGCAAGATGTAAATATCTGCTCCCAATGTCTAGCAATGTATGGAATGCAATGGGTGGATGCTCGGATAAGTGTATGGATGGATGGATATGGTAAGCACGCAAAGGATGCCAAGGATTATCTTGTGATAAGATAAGGTGTTTGAATAGAGGAATGCTTCATTGGATAATGTTTCATAGCTCAGATAATGCTGGATAGGATAGGATCAATGAAAATGGCCCATGTCAAGATGTTTACCATAAGCAAGCATAAAGTGTGCCCCAAACTTTGTCAAGATCAAGATAACTTGGATGATGGATGTTGATGGATAAAAACGAATTGGATGTATGGTTCATGGATGAAATGATTTTATTATGGATAAGATGGATGGAATGCGATGCTTTCACTTGAAGTGACATACGTAGATGGTTGATTCCACACATGATGCCTGTTTTCTAGGTTTTCATCATGGTCTTGCCCAAAGTGCCACTCATGCGGTTTTCACTAGAGGACAATTTTTTTCTCTTTACTGTTTTCAATCCTTTTTCTAATTTTTTTTTTTTTGGATTTTCATATCTTTTTAATTTTTTTTATTTTTCTGGAAGATTTTAAGCTTATGCTGAATCACAAGATGTTGTTGATGTAGATGCCCCTATCATAATGTGACATCGGTATCGTGCCTAAAGAAGCTTCTTAGCTAAGATACATGCACTTGAATGCAACTTTTGGGATTCTTCATCTACTTTATTGATACCGAAGTTAACTTTGTCTCTGTGCATACATCGCGATAAAGTGCCTTCAGAATCCTTATGATGAAGGGTCATTGCCAATAAATGGTCAATGTGAGAATTGGATATCATGTGTAGAGGCATGGATGGAGTGTGTTTAGGGATCATAAAAGATGGATTGGTTGACAGCTTGGAATCTTTGACTTTCCAAACTTGGGAAGATGAACAATGATGGGTGGATATGAAAGTGTGTGTGGAATTAGGACCAACTGCTTGATATACCTTGTACGTTGCTTGAAAAGCTTGCTTTTCATTTTGCGGACATCTCAAATGGATACATTTCCCTTTTTTATTTTTCCCCATAGTTTCTTTGACTGATGGAGTTTGATAGGGATGATCTTTGTTTGTATTTTTTGGTATCCATTTGTATTTGACTTGTCCATTGTGCTTCTTAGCTTCTCTTGCTTTGATAATGTTCTTTGTGCTTTGATTCAATTCTTTATTTTGATGTTGGTCCCAATTCATGGATGGGGTGATAGGTGGATGACGATTCATGTCATGGTTGGTTGTAGTATTGACATCGATTTCATCACAAGGATTCTTCATGCTCCCTATGTTGACATTTTCTTGAGACAAAGTTTCCCCCAGTATGGTGGTAGTAGCACCTTCATTCCTTGATTCTTCCTATACTAAGATGCCTTGTTCCATAAACATGCTCTGACAAATCACCACCGTAGATGACATTGTTTCAATTTTCCACTCTGCTAACTCTAGAATATCTTGTTCTATCTGACTTGTTTCCTTGAGTGGATGATGTTGGATATCCTCATACCTGATTTCCTTAGTCTAAATTCAGGATATATCTAATCTTGATGTTGATAACTCAGTTTGACTGTAGGAGTTAATAATCTTCTCTTTTTGTGTAACTATGTCAGGAATAAAGGGATCCTATTTTGCATGAAGATCATCTATGTGTCCATCCATAGAAAGCATCTCATGGGTAGATGGAGGAGTATGTACTATGTGGATATGATCATCTTGCATATATAGGAGAGTGTCCATTAGATCATTGTAGTATCTTGAAGATACAAATTCTTGATCTTGAATGATTTCGGAGTTCCTTTTGACATGCTTAGGATCAAGTTCTTGACATGGGTCAGTTTCAAAGGATGGATTGCTTACAAATGGTTCTTGGATATCTTCATTAGGCATGGGAAGTGGCTTAATATCTTCTTGATCTTTGAGTGGACTTGGATCAGATGTCGAGTTGAAGATTCCTTCAATATCGGCAATCATGAGGTCAAAGGATGTCAATATGTCTTGGAAAGGACCATTGCTAGACTTTGGTGAAAGACATTGATCATGCTTTAGAATAAATTCTTGAGATATGCCCTCTAACTCATTAGGTAATGTTAGGACATTTTCAACATGATTACTGGTTGATGCATCGTTGGATGAGGTGAAAACATCTTTAATGATGAATAGATCTTGAACATTGTTTTCAACAATTGGGGTAGAGATATTTCTAATGTCTTCAACTATAGGGTCAAATGATGTTGACATTTCTTGAATTGGATCATTGTTGGGTATTGTTGGTGGATTTTGATCATAATTGAAAAGTGACTTTTGATGTATGTTGATTTGATCTTCAGACGAAGTAGACACAGCTTCAAGGTGCTCAGTGATGGATTGATCTTGCTCCTTGTTCTCAACAGTTGTCATTTTTTGTGTTTGTGTTTGTGTTTGTTAGGTAGCTTGAGAGGCTTGTTGCACTTATTGAGCTTGTCTTGCTTGTTGTGTGGCTAGTTATTGTTGGATGGCCTTTTGGTAGGCATGGTGAGCTTTTAGCACAATATCATATTGTCTTGTTGCGTTTGGTTTTGGTCGAAGTGGTGGTGGATTTGGAATTGTGTTGGATGTAGTGACAAGTGGTTGAGATACTTTTGAAGTGATCATAGTGGTTTGAGATATGATGGGTGTGATAGGGGTTCTTGGAATGATCAAAGTGATAGGGATGGTTGGAATGACTGAGGTGATAGGCCCTTGGGCCCTTGGGAGACCATGTTTTGATTTTTTGGGATCAACATTGTTGCTTGATTGAATACCATCTGTTGGTGTGATTTCAATGGTATACTCAAAGGATTTGATGTGATGGATTGATTGGTGTTAGGTGGATCAATTTGGATGGAGTGATTGGTGCTAGGTAAAGGGGGAAGCTCTAAACCAAGGAATGATGTTGATATGGGTAATGGTGGTGATGTCTCTTGGCGCAATGACCCAACTATTTTGGTAAGTGTAGCAATTTGATCTCACCAAAATTTGATCTTGATTTCGATCTTGACTCCCTTGATATAGTTGATTTGGCTTGTGTTTAAGCAAATTTGGAGTGTGTACTTTTGTTTGATTTTGGACAATGTTTTGATTTGGGATGACAAGTTCAAATTTAGCATGATAGGTTGAAATTGACCATTGTTCATGTTTGGAATATTCGTATGATTTTCAAATGTATCCATCCCAAAGTTTTCTAGATTCATGTTTCAAAAACTTGTGCTTGGTACATTCTCATTTGGCTTGTAGGCATTTGGTGGGATGACATTGTTCGTTTGAAGGCTCATGCTTTGAATGTTCGGTTGATAGACTTGTAGGTTTGGACTTGGATTTACCATTAGGAAATGTGTTCCAAGATTTAAATTGGGTAGACTCACACTTGTTGTGCCTTTGACATTTGTCAAAGGTAATGATCCCATGTATGGATTTTGATAATCGATAGGCATTGTAAGGATTTGAAAGCTCAATTGATTTGGATTACTCATGATGCATGGATCAAGTTTGTATTCCATGTTCTTCTTGTGTTTTTACCTTGTTACAAAAGTGACCTCTAAGGTTCTTAGGACCAATGATGAGATGATGGATGGGTGAATGATATGAGTGTTGAACGTTTAGGGATTTAGGATCAATACTAGACTTAGGGTTTGATTTTGATTGGTTTGATTGGATAATGAACTTGTAAACCCTAAGATGTTGGATGTGATTTTAGGATGAACTTGTTCAAAGGATTTCTAATTCAATTAAATGTATGAGAAAGGATGCATTCCCATACACCTAACTAAACAAGGTGATTTATATTGTGATGATTTACCCAAGTCTAGAATGATGTTTTCAAAAGCTCTAAAGTTGTTTGGTGAGATGGGATGATAAACGTTTGGATGGATGAAGTGTTTGATTTGATCCTAAGTGAATCTAGGAAGGACTTGTTTACTAGGCCAAGATAATGAATAACATGCCTTTCTCTAAAAAGTAACTCAAAATCAAAAGACCAATGTTTGCATGAAAACCATATGAACAAAAGATGCCAAGCACATATGTGGGGTCCAATTGATTTAAACTTTGCTTAATGGATTATTTTTAACACAAACACACTCTTGATTAGATTTCAAACTAAATGTCCAATGTCTCAACTTCGTCTCATTTCACAAGGTATATTATGTGAAACTTTGATGAATTTAAGGCAAGGGTTACCTATTGTTTAACTTTAGTGGGAAAATTAAGATGTAAATTCAAGTACTTAGAAACCTCTAAGGATGTAATCCCAAGGGAAAGCAATAACACGAGAATTTGGTCAATGGTATTTGCCTCCTAAAAGGGTTTGAAATTTTGAGAATCATGTTGAATGTTTGTTTGTAAATGTTTTCGAATACAACACTGTGTTTACAAGCAATGTAACATCCTAGTTCAATTGGTACATTTTTCTTAGTGGGCTTGCCTCATGCCATTTGTAGTAGAAGAGATTATTTTACATGCAACCAAGAATAAAATATAAAGGCATGTTAAGAATGAAGTCTTAACATCTATATTTCAATCAAGATCGAACATGACAAGTAACTTCTTGGAATCTGAGTTCCAAGGCACCACTTTGATAAACTCGTTGGATGGACTGGTTGGCTACTACAAACAAGGTTCTTAATGACACAACATCAGGGACATGGCACCTTGCGAGCATCCATAAAGCCACTAAAGGCTTTAATCAATCCTACTAGGGGCTCTTATACGTTTTATGGTAGTACCCCATTCTGAAAGACACTTTATGGCTAAGGCCTACATACCATGAGGACTTGATAGTTTAGTCTTATCCATTTATATACTGGCCCAAATAAAAAATTGGTTGGAGTCACCTTCGAGTTCTCCTTTCGGATGTGTCTCTTAGATAGGCCCCTCTAAAGGTAAACAATAGCGAGAAAGCACATCCATAGTTTGATCAACCTACATTTAGAAATAAAGGGAGAACACACGCGATATACCTAACTCACACTCGCAAAGTGTTTTGTTCAATTTTAAAACCCAAATTGAAATGTGTATGGGCAATTATTTATGCAACTTAATGTCACCAAAAGCCTTTTGATTCTCAAGATCGCCATGAGGCGCGAGAGAAGCGCATACGTCTTTTGATGATATTACTTTGTGTAAATAATTACAAGACAATAAAGGCACACATTCATTTTATCCTTCAAAGCAATGATTTGATTCGTTTTAAAATACCAAAGGAAAGATGAAGATTGCTTGTTCGATTCTAGCCCAAATTGAAATCTAGTAGGTATCTAAGTTTCAATTTTAACCCTTTGCAAATGAAAAATCAAAGTGTTATTTTTAGACCCAAACAAAAGTTAGTGTCCTAAAAACGGAAGATAACAATTTCATGAAAAAGTGTTAAACAAACACTTAAAGCATTTAAAAACACTTTGATTTTTCAAAAATTTCCTCCTTCTTTTGTTTTCCTTCGTTAGCCTTGTCTTCCTTGCTTTCCTTCGTTTGTACCTTGTTCACTTTCGTTTGCCTTTGTTTGCTTTTGTACCTATTAAACAAAAGATACTTATGTGAGGATCAAAATTTTAAACTTATTTTGATGGTTAATAACATGATTTCAATTGAATAGATCAATTAATCACAAAGGATGAGTCTTTTAAAAACATCACCACAAATTTCAAATTTTTAACTATGGTCATAGCAATGAAAATGATTCATAATAGAAAGCTTAATAAATTATATCAATGAATCTCTTCACAACTATTGAATATATCTTCAAATACCTAAACAACACATTTTGTTATAAAAGCATATTTCCGATAGCAAAGTTAGCCTTTATAAATTTTCAGCCTTTATTGAAAGAATAGTGTGTCTCTTGATAGAAATATGATTTTGACCATTCAAACAAGTTTATATTGATGACCTGCTGACCCCTATCAGTAATTACAATCTGTACTTTTGTGCATGAAGATTTATGCACCAAACTGATAGCTAAATCAGTCTAACTTCTCAAATAAGTTTTGTAAACCTATCATAAAGACTTTTATAGGACTAAATCTTCTTTCACAGCTAATGCATAGGAGTGATTTACTTGGCCAATAGATTCATTCATGTACGAAAAAAATAGATTTTGAAAAGACTTCAACAACTTTCAAAACAACGCACCTACCAGTTGGTGACTATGGTGTCTATCTTAAATGCTATGCAAATGTTGTCATTTAGTTCACCTTTGCTGGCCAAGCAACAACTTTTGAAAATAAAATCTATTCCAAGCATTATGTAAGGACACCACAGATGCATATGTAGGAAATGCGAGTTATTTGATAGATTAAATCAAAGTGAAAAATGTAGATGAATTCCTGAATATACCAAATTTGTGTTGACCAAATAAAGGGAGAAATATAGAAAATCTTTAGCTTAGACGCCCAACCACCTTTTTAACTAGCATTCCCCCTTTTTGAAGACAATGCGCAATCACAAAAAGGAACACGTGACCAACTACTAATGGATATGTGCAAAATGAACTTTGTCAGAAGGTTTCAGAAATCTTCAAGAGGGTGAAAAATGACAGTCACAAATTTACTTTTTCAAACCTTTACCAGTGTCCTCGTCGTTTAGGAAGAACTCAGGGGCTTCTTTAGGAGCTTTTCTGGTAATGCATTTATCAAGTGTAAAACATAATTTTCATCTTTAATGTTGATAGCTATTGATGCGACTAACAAGTGTGATCTTAACAACTGGAAAGTGTATGCGCAACAAATATAAAGTTAGATTTAGTTGCTTTCGCTAATGGAATGCTCTTGACCATAAAGAAATAGGCGAAAACTTCAAGTGGAGGCCATACAAAGCTGAGCATAGATGATGGTTGGGGAAGTTTCATAAAGATTCGTATGCATTTAAGGGGGAGACTTCTAAAGTACCTACAGATGGCAGGAGTAAAGTCAATACTATCTACACCCAATCACTGAGAATGTAGATTTTAAATATATGAACAAGTTATGTCTAAAAACGGATCCAAAGCAGATTGAGAACATTTTAAAATATGCACAAAATAGTTTAATATACTTCTGCTCCCATTGTTTATACCGGTACCCCTAAGTCAAAAGAAAGTAAGTTGTATAATATTAAAGAAAATAGTGCCACTGTCATTCACCTTCTGGCAGCTTTTCTCAAGAATATATGTGTATTAATCTAAGAGCAAGAAAATAATGTCTGGATCCACACATTGTCTACAAGGACTTAAGCAC
This sequence comes from Sequoia sempervirens, assembly GCA_007258455.2. Lineage (NCBI taxonomy): Eukaryota > Viridiplantae > Streptophyta > Pinopsida > Cupressales > Cupressaceae > Sequoia > Sequoia sempervirens. The sequence continues at coordinate 37,264,668 of VDFB02292527.1, read as the reverse complement.
AAACTTTAGCATCTTTAAAAGACAAAATGAAGTCAGATTTATCATTTTTAACACAGCAAGAACTTTAGCACGAACCATTAGGAGCATAAAAAAAAATGCAAATTTGAAGCGTATATTTAATAAAAATGAGCTAAAGCTGGAGTAACATAAAAATGGATTGAATGTGCATGTCACAAAATTTATCACTTTCAAACGAATTTAAGAAATAACCCAAAGAAAGAGAAATGAATGGGAAGACAGGCCCTCCTTCTAGCACCAATTGTAGGACGCTAAATCTGCATTTGGTTAGTATTTAAACACACAACATTAGCAACAAAGAAAATCTTCACATCCATTTGAGATAATCCAATCATGTTTTAAAATGAAAATAAATAACAAGATGATTAAAACAAAAGCACCTAAAAACATGATGTCAATTCTATCTCATATTGGATTGGTGCTTCTATGGAAAGAAGCCCTTTCCCAATCCTTGCTTAAGTTTGATGATGAAATTGATATGAATATGATATGAAGATGGTGTGGACAAGATTAGCTCCCCATTGAAGAGATTAACCTTGTATCAGATTGTGGAGGATTTGCGTGAGGATGAAGCCTCTATTTGTAGATTTTCAAATGCTGAGTGTTGAAATGGGACCAATGTGGGACTAAGAAATAGGCCAATGAAAAGAGGCCACTTGTCATCATGTGAGTGGTTGATGCATGTGCAATATTTGGGAATTGTGTCCATGACAAGGAGTTTCAAATTCAAATTTTGCAATAAATTTTGAGGGGGAACAATAAAATGAGCAATAAATGCAATGTTGGAGGGACAAATCAACTTGTCATGTTTTTCAAACTTGAGGGCCATGTTGAGTGAAAATATTGGTTTTAATAAATCAATAAAATTATTTATTTGTGCAAGTGGAGATATCTAGAGGATGTGATGGGTGGGTTAGGTTAGGCTAATTAGGATTAGGTTAGCTTAATGATGATTAGGTGAGTTTGACTTTTAGGACTTGGATATTTGGTTTATTTAAATCAGAAAATGATGGAATATGATTTGGGATTTGATTAAATGGATGTTTGATTTATTAAAAGGTTGATGATAATGTTTATTTGATTTTAAATAAATGACCTTAGGAGATGAGATTACCTAATGAATGGATGAAAGTGATGAATAGACCTAATGTGAAATCTAGTTTAGTTAATGAATTAACCTAATCAAATGCATAATGTTAATTTTGCATGTCTACAGAAATAATTTGAGATGTGGAAGCTAAAGATAGAGGATTTATTGATAGATCAAGATATGTGGGATGTTGATGAGAATGTTTCAAGGTCTACACATTCTATGCAGGCTACTCAATGTGATGTTATGGATTGTAAAGCCAAAGTTCTAATAAAACTTTGCTTGGCGGACTCTACTTTAATCAGTGTCCATGAAGATACCTCTACACAAAAACTATGGAGGAAGCATGGTGAGATGTATCAAGCCAAATATGTTTTGAACAATATTTCCTTGAGGAAGAAATTATATTCCTTGAGAATGGAAGAGGGTGGACAAATTATAGACCAACTAGAAGCATTCAATATACTGGTAGCTTAGTTGGCATCATTTGGTGTTAAAATGGATGAGGAAGAGAAATGTCAAATCTTGTTTTGTACTTTGCCTGATTCATGGGATTCTCTTGTGATGACTATTGGGACTACTTCTGTTATTTTGAAGACTGAAGATGTGGTGGATTCTTTTCCTTCTGAAGAGATGAGGAGAAAGGTATCCATCACCACTAAGGAGGCCCTAAATGTTCATGGAAGACCTAAGGAAAAAGGAAAGAAAAATGAGAAGCAAGAAAGATCCAAGTCCAAGGGGAGATCTAAATCTCTTGGAAAGTCCAAAGTTATTTGTTGGAACTACAGTAAGCCTATGCATGTTCGTAAGGAATGAAAATAAGAAAATAAGAAGAAAAAGAAGAAATTTGATTTTGATTCTAAGTCCGAGAAGGAAGATGGTGACACATTCATTGCAGCTTTGGCAACTCGTGCAGGTAATGATGCATGGTTAATTGACTGAGGTGCATCTTTCCATATGACCTTTAATAGAGATTAGTTTTTTGAACATGAAGAATTTGATGGTGGTAAGGTGTACTTGGGTGTGATGATTCTCATTTAGACATTGTTGGTCGCAGTAAAGTTAAAACTAAGTTTCCTAATGGTAGAATAAAAAGAATTAATGGTGTGTTGCATATCCTTGGATTAGCACAAAATTTGTTATATGTGAGCAAACTAATAGATGCAAGTGTACAGGTAGTATTTTTTGATGCAAGATGTAATAAGGTCAGAGGTTCTATGGTGATTGCTAGAGGTTCTAGATATGGCACATTGTATAAGATTGATGCATGCACTATTGAGTGCAATAATACTTATGTGAAAATAAAGTTTATGGAAGAAGTGAGGGTTTCACCTTCAGCAGAGGGTCATGGATTTTGGATACCCAAGGGTGCTCTTTCTTCTGAATCAAAGCTACCTACAAAGAAAACTATGTTGTGGCACCAGAGAATTGGCCACATTGGAGAAAAGGGTCTAAGGACCTTGAAAAATAAAAACCTTTTGAAGGTTTGTCTAGTTGTAATCTTGAAATTTATTTTTGTGAGCATTACATTTATGGAAAACAAAACTACATTAAGTTTTACTTGATTTCTCATAAATCTTATGGTGTATTAGATCTTATTCATTCTAATGTGTTTTTTCATGTAGATGTTCCTTTGATTGGTAAATTCACATATAATTATGTTTCATTTATTGATGAATATAGTAGGACATGGGTATATTTTTGAAAGATTAAATATAAATTTTTCAGTCAATTTAAATAATTTAAAGAAATGGTTGAGTTGCAGACTAGAAAGAAAAAAAATGCTTGAGGACTGATAATTACGTTGAATTTTTCTCTAACAATTTTTATAAATTTTCTAAATATTGTGGCATTCATAGATAGAAGATAACTAGATGTATTCTCCACAATATAATGGAGTTTCAAACAGAATGAACATGACCTGATGGAGAAGGCTCGAAGTATGTTGAGTGGTGTTGGTCTAGAACAAAGGTTTTGGGTTGAAGTCATTGCCACAACCTCTTACTTGATTAGCAAGTCTCCTACATCAATTCTTGTTGATAAGATGCTTATAGAGGAATGGTCAGGTTGCAAGCCTTCATTAAGACATCTTAGAGTTTTTGGTTGTGAGGAATATGTACATGTGTCAAAGGAGAAGCAAACAAGGTTGGAGAACAAGGCTGTGTAATGTATCTTCATTGGATATAGTTATGGTGTGAAAGGATACAAGCTTTGGGATCCTATTGTACAAAATTTAATACATAGTAGAAGTATTATTTTTAGAGAAACTAAGTCTTCTTCTATTATATTGCAGCCAAAACAAAGTAAATAAGAAGATGTGATTCAATTTCCTTCTATGCCTGAGAAAGTTGAATCAAGGCCCAAGGATAGACAAGAAGTTTAGGAGAGATCATCTAGCTCTGGATCTTCGGAAGAGGAGGAATAACTTCCAACTTAGCTTGTTCATAGGGGGTATGTGCAGGATCATCATGGAAAAAATAGGCCCTTAAGTGGTGATAAAAATTCAGAAAAATCAGAGTTAGGCAACTTGACGTAAAAATTTGAATAAGTTATCTATATTATTTTAAAAATATGTAAGAATAAAATCTATAGAAAAATGAATTTAGTTTCTAAACTACTAGGTTTATTTAAAAATAAAAAATATTTGGTGAAAATTTAAAATTTCAATGCTAGTACTTAAATTTCCGAAAAAATAAGTGTCTATCTTCACCCTAACCATAATAAAATGATAATATTTTTAATAAGATTTTAGATAGAAGTAGAGGACTCATGTCGATGTGATGCATATTTTTTGTAATTTTTTTCCAAGTAAAGGGTATGTCAGGATCATGGTGCACCAAAAAGTGGCAATATTTGTAGGGTATGTGGCTGACGACTTTTTTTTCACCCAAAATTAATGAAACGAAAAGGGGTTTTAGAGGAGATTCTAGCTTTCCAAAAATATAAATTATGATTTAATTTGAATTTAATAAATAATTATTATTCATTCTCTATTAAATTACGACTAAAGTCTGATAGGTTGAAAAACATCTATAACTTTCAAAGCGTCGGTATCATATTTTTTGAATCCAAAACATGCATCACATTCTATGCTTCACATACTATAGGATTAAAAAAGAAAAATTAAATTTTATGAAGTTTTGACCAAGTTAAGGTGGTCGATGAAGTTTTATATTTTCTAAAAGTTGTAATAAAAATTCATAATTAATTATTTACTTAGAAAAAATTACAAAAAATATGCATCACATCGGACATGAGTCCTCTACTTATATATAAAATCTTACAAAAAATATTATCATTTTATTATGGTTAGGGTGGTCAGGACAAACACCTACTTATTTTTTCCTAAAATTTAAGTACTCTTGCATTGAAATTTCAAATTTTCACCAAATAGATTTTATTTATTTTTAAATAAACCTAGTATTTTAGAAACTACATTTAATTTTCTACAAATTCTATTGTTACATATTTTTGAAATAATATAGATAACTTATTCAAATATTTACGTCAAGTTTCCTAACACTGATTTTTCTGAATTTTTTGCCACTTAAGGGCCTATTTTTTGCATGATGATCCTGCACATACCCTAAATATTTAATTATGAATTTTTTATTACAAATTTTGAAAAATATAATGCTTGTATGTCTAACCACCTTAACTTGGTCAAAACTTCATGAAATTCAAATTTTCTTTTAATCCTATAATATGCAAATCATATAATGTGATGCATGTTTCAGATACAAAAAATGTGATACCGTTTGAAAGCTATAGATGTTTTTCAATCAGTCTATTAATCAGGACTTTAGTTGTAATTCAAATATAAAATAAATAATTATTATTTATTAAATTTAGAGTAAAGCATAATTTATATTGTTGGAAAGCTGAGAATCTCCTTTAAAACCCCTTTTCATTTCATCAGTTTTGGGTAAAAAAAAGTCGTCAGCCACATACCCTTCACATACCCATCATATCGCCACTTTTTGGTCCATCATGATCCTACATATACCCTAGGTCTACAAGGCATAGAAAACCACCTAAAAAGTAGTCACCTAATGATTGGGGATGTATTTTTGCTTTGAATACTAACATGGATAAACCTAGATGTATAAAAGAGGCACTAGGTATGAATGATGCAAAATCCTGGAAGATTGCTATGGATGAAGAAATAACATCTTTGAAAAATAATGATACATGGGATTTTGTACCATTGCCTGAAGGATGAAAACCTGTTGGTTGCAAATGGGTTTTCAAGAAAAAGATTGGTTTAGATGGAGGTATTGAGAAGTACTTGAAGTAAGGTTGGTTGCAAAGGGTTACTCTGAAGTTGAGGGTGTTGATTATGGTGATATATTTTATCTTGTTACAAAAATGGCATCCATTATATTTTTTCTTTTTATTATTGTTGGTTACGATTTAGAGGTTGATCAAATGGATGTGAAAATTGCTTTCCTTCATAGTGATTTGGGTGAGGATATTTATATGACACAACCAGAACACTATGTGGTGAAAGGTAATAGTAAGTTGGTTTGAAAATTGAAGAAATCTTTGTATGGCCTAAAATAGTCTTAGGATATGGTACCATAAATTTGATACATATGTGTTGAGTTTGGGATTTGAGTGTTATTTATTGGTAGAGGGAAAGTTATGATTTCAAAACTAAAATCTGAACTTGCTACTAAATTTGAAATGAAATATCTTAGTGCAGCTAAACACATTCCTGGGATGGAAATTAAAAGAGATATAGTGAGCAAAAAGCTATGGATTGGTCAAAGTAAGTATGTCAACTCAATTTTACAGAGGTTTGATATGCAGGATTGTAGACCATTTGTGTGTTCGTATTTTAGTTGGAACAAAGTTATCTTTAGATTGTCCAACAACTCCATCAGAGATGGAAGATATGAGCAGAGTGTCTTACTAGAGCACATTTGGAATTTTTATGTATCCTATGGTTTGTACTAGGCCAGACATTGCCCAAGAAGTGGGAGTTGTGTCGTCAAGATATATGTCTAATATTGATAGAGTTCATTGGGATGTAGTTAAAAAAGTCTTCAGATATTTGCGGGGTACCTCAAATTATTCCTTATGATATCATTTAATAATATGGCTAAAGATGAAATTTCCCTTCATATTCATGGTTATGTGGATTCATACTAGGTAGGCAATGTTGATAGGAGAAAATCGACCAATTCTTATGTGTTTACTTTATTTGGTGGTGTAATTAGTTGGATTATTAAGTGATAGGTTGTGGTTGCTTTGTCCACTACTAAAGCAGAGTATATGGTAGCTACTCATAATTATAAAGAAGCAATTTGGCTTAAGAGGTTGTGTTCAAATATTAGAATAAAAAAAGGTGGAGTAACAATTTATTGCGCTAGTTAGAAGGTGATATGTCTAGCCAAAAACCCAACATTTCATGCTAGGACCGAGCACACTGATGTAATATATCATTTTATTAGAGATATTGTCAAAGATGATAGGGTGAAGCTGTTTAAGGTAGAGAATTTGATGAATGTTGTTGATTCTTTAACTAAGCTTGTGAGAATAGATAAGTTTAGATGTTGTTCAAATAATATGGGCCTTTCGTCCTCTAGCAATTAAGAGACAATATTTACTTTGTCTCGTTGCTCTTGCAAGGTGTTCGAAAAAGTGGGAGATTTTTTGGAAAAATGTGTTTCAACCTTGCAATTATATGTAAGTTAGTTGATAGGATATATATATATATATATGTTTATATATTTCCTAGTTACACTGATAGGTCTAATATACAATGGGAGCATGGAGTGGCATGGAGGAGCGAAATGTGAGCATGTTAACTTTTTTAGGAAACTCCTAAAATGGCTGACATACATTAAATAATGATGTATTATAAATATGAACCATTCATTATTAGGTTTTAGATCTAATGGAAAATATTTTGTTGGTCTATCTTGCCCTAGAATGTAATCTTATTTTATGAGGGTATTGTATTACGGCTGTAGTAGTGTATGATGTTTTCTAAGATTCTGATAGTGGTTGTGTTGTCTCTTGATCTCTATGGAGATACTCCTATGACAAGCTTTCTCTGCAAGTATATTGTAATCTTTGTGATTTCTCAATAATATATTGGGATTTTTTTCGAATGTAGGGTTTTTCTCCCAAAAGGGTTTTCCCCATGTAAATCACTATGTCATATTATGCATGATATTTAAGTTTAATTTTTTTTAAGTTTCTATAATTGTTAAAGATCTATAAATTTTTGCATTATTCTCCTCTCAATATTAGTGTGGGAAGTTGTTCTTCTACCTTAGCTTCCTTACGCTAACAAGTTGTGTGAATGAGTCTATGGAGTTATTTGGCAATGGGAAAAATAATTCCAAGGCCATATCTCTCAATGATCTAGGAACCTTGTTTTCTTCCTTGGATTTGAGCATTTGTGAATTCTTGAGCATAACTAACTACCCTAGGGATATTAGCATCTACAATGTGAGCTAGACTATGCAACATTTCTATTCCTTGAGAATTGTTTATTAAATTCCTAAGCCTAGTTGGAGCAGGCACTATCTCTCCCACTAAGGATTCAATACTTAAATAATCTTGAATACCTTCCAAATCCTTGTGTGGTTGTTTTAGCTTATCTTCAAGAACATGCCCAATAAAAATCTCTAAGTCTACATAGATTTTAGGTTGTGAGGTGGTCATTGCTAATGTGTGGTGAGAAATGGAATCCAAAATGTATTGGGTTGAATCCATATCTTGTGTGAAAGAATTAGAGGACTTAGGATCCACAACAAATGTAGTTACAACATGGGATACCATAAGTTTAAAACTTTGTCTCACGGGGATATTAGCCCAATAGGACACTAGGTCATGAATCTCATATGAGTTTCACAACACTTGAGTAAGCCTACTATATAGGAATGGCATAGGATGGTCACATCAAACCACACTGAGTGAAAAATCAAAAAGAAAAGCCACACAAAGACACAAAATAGGTTTGTGATCCAAATTTAAGCTAAATTTGAGTGATCTAGGGTGTAGTATGCTCTATACTAGCAAGGTTCTTTTTCTCAAATCAAAGTTTGTATGTTTTCTAATTTTTTTTAAGTGTTATTTCCTCTTATTGTATAGGTCTAATGCTAAATGATTTTCTCTATTTTAATATATTTGTAATGTTGCAATATGAAACACAATGATGCTAGAAATTTTCAAAATATTTTATGATTTATGCAACATGGAAACACAATTTTGAGTATGTAAAGCACAAAATTTTGATTGATCTTATCTTGAAAAATCTAAAAATTTGAAATTTTTTATGCTTTTAAAACAATAACATTGCACTTTTCTCACTTTTCCACTATATGTAAATGATTAAATGAATATTTTGAACACTTTAAAATTTGATTTTAGAACTAATGCAAGTTATCAATACAAACATGAACTAACCAAATTTATGAAAAATGAATTGAACCCTAGATGCAAAATGTAATACAATTTGTTTTCCTTATTCAATGTTTTTTGTGAGGAATATGCAAACCTAAATGATGAATGCAAACACCCAAGATTTAAAATTCAAATTTTTAAAATGATTTCCTCAAACTCAAGAGGTGCTAAAGTGTTTTAAATAGTTAGGTTCACCAAAATGCTTGATTGGGAAAAGGATGATTAGACCCTTTTCAATTTAGATTAAAGATGACCTCAAGAATCACTTGGCTACAAACCTATTGGGGAGATCCAAAATAATGGATAAGAGATTTAATCCAATATTTGATTATGTATTTTTGTGATTGATGATATGAATTTGAATGAGAATTCTCAATCCAGTTATCTAATTATGAAAACTCTACAAGTGTAGTGATCTAATATGATTTCTGACATTGAACTGGATGCAGATAGACAAATTTTAATTCCTAAAATGAGAAGGTAGACACAAATGCACTTAATATATAAATTTGACCTTGATCATACTGGTCTAGGGTGTAGTATGCCCTAGACTATGCTCGTTTTTTCCTAGATCTAAAAATGCATCCATCAAGAAACCATTTTGTAGCTTCTATCATTTGGGTGTTGTTGGAACTTCATTTGTTGATGAGAAAATATAGATTATTTAATTTTTCAACTTGTAGGGTTAGAGTGGATGAATGAACAAGTAGACTTCAATCTTCCTTCAAATCACTTCAGATCTACAACCTACACACATGACAGGAGAAGAAGAGTTGTGTCATATAGAGGCTTACATCAATCAAACCCTGTGTTGGTATTTCTACCTCCAAAATGATAGATTATGATACAAGAGAGTGTATCCTTGGATGGATAGAGGCTAATTGACAAATAAGTAATGAATTTAAAACTTTTTGAAACTCACCACTTACATCTAATCTCCTTGATGGACTAAAGTCACACTCATCACCTTCAAGGATCAATTATTGCTTGATTTCATTTGATTTGATGACCTACAAGTGTTAGTACACATAAAAAAAATACATCAAAAATATATGACAAACTTACATAAGACATGACATGATGCTTGGATGATTAAATGATGCAATAATCTTTATAATTTTACTCTTAACTACTCTTGAATGCTTTCTAGGATGCTCAATTTTATCAATAAAAATGATTCTCTTTCTATTAGGATTAAAATGGTGAAAATGACTAGGTATTTATATGCAATTATTCTAATTTATTGAAAATAAAATACCGATAGCTGATATTTGAAATTGGAAATTAAAATAATAAATTACTAGATCTAACATATTCAAATTTGGGGCCAACTTAAGTGGTCTAGGGCACAATGCACTCTAGACTAGATTCCTACTTTTTAGGAATCAAAAGTGTTAGGGGTAAAATATTAAATGCATAGTCTAATTTCACATTTCTGATTTTCCAATAATATTTATAAAAATGAGTAATTAATGCATAATAGGTCCAAGCACATAGGGGGCATCGAAACCTAGTGTGAAATTTTCAAGGGTGACAAATTTTGATGCTACAATAGGCCTAATAAAAATGGCTCTCCTGCTTACTCTATCCTAGATCTCCCATTTCAAGAATTTATTTCTTTCTTTTCTAGTATTACATCCCCTATCTTTTGTTTGGTTATGGATCTTAGGGTTTGTCTTATGCTATATGGGTTTGTTGTCCAGTCACCTTTGGCACATGGCTTGGTTAATCCTACTATGCATGTTGTGCTATCCATAAAGTGATACACTATTTTGGAGAGTGATATTTGTGACTCAATTATGTATGGGGTTCTCACTTCACTTCCTAGATATCCTATCTCTCTTGAAGATCTATGATATCCTTGTGTGCTTTATAGTTATGCTGGTGTTGTGGTTGGGCTTATTGTGTGTGTAGCCTCCTTGCCTAGATCTTTTGTAGAAGCAATGAAGTCTTGTTTTAGGTTTGGCCCTTCTCTTACTATAGTGAAGTAATCTCTTGTGGGTAAGAGCTGAACAATTTTTTTCCCCTTCTCTATGCTAATGATGCCTCTAGGATTTATGGGTTAAGAAGTGATTGATAGTGAAGTTTTCTTCTTGAATAAGGGTTTGATTTGTATTTTTTGTTTCATGTGGCCATCTCTCTTGGATTTCAAAACATTAAACTCGTTTGGTGGAGGGTAAAGTAGAATTTACCCTTTTTCTATAGGTTTTTAGAGCTTTGTTTTGAATCTTTTGAAGATAGTTAGGTTGTGTTAGATAATTGTAACTAGTAGTGTGATTTGCACCTTCTTCTAATTTTCACTTGGTCTCCTTACATTGACCTTTTGAAGGAATCTATCGATATAATACATGTTTGGATAAGATTTACATATCTCCCATTATAATTCGAGTGCCCCTCTACCTATCAAGCCATTGGTAATGCTCTTAGTAATTTCTTCAAAATCATATCATTTAATTTCTTTGAAAATTTTATTTTATGTTGAATTTATTATTAAAGGATATAATTCTCATTAATTGAAGACATTTCATTGATTAGTTTTATTTTCATCTCTAAGTGATCTTATCTCTTGTCCTATCTAAGGATTCCTCTATTTGCAATCTATATTTTTAAATCTCATGTGAGTTTATCAATACACCAAGGATTTAAGAAAACCCCAATAATTTTCACCTTCTTCTTTTATGGAACGATATAGAATATATTGTTTCTTGATGTGTTTATCAACCTAGCCTATCAAAAAGTAGGTTAATTTCTATGATGTAGTTGAAAGGCCTTGTAACTTTCTACATTTATAGCCCTTGAGGGTTTATGAAGATAATTTCTAGAAAGGTGTCCATATTCATGGACTATAAATCAATATTAGTGAAGCATCATTAATCATATTAGAGTAGAAAGGAGGATTTAAAACCTATCATTATTGTAAATTAACAATATTTTTTTTCCATAGCAATAAGCCTTTTAAATACTTGGCATTCTTGTTTTCAATGAGAAAAATGGTGTACAAGTTTTGATCCTATAGATTTCATTTTCCTTACAACATATCCTACAACATTTTTGTTAGTTGTGGGTGTCAAAACATGATAAATACCATGCTAATTAATGGCACTCTCTTAGAGATTGTAATAATTCTAACATTGTTTAGTATGAGAGTTTAATTTCTCTATTTTTAAAGATTGGTTTGAGATACATCAAGATGACTCATTTTGATTAGGTTATTCACTATGGAATAGTAAATTTACAAGTCACATGATCTATATTGAAAGTTGATGTATTACTTGATAGTATAAGTAACACAATTTATTCTAAAAGCTTACATATATCTTGAACTTTGTCTCCTTTGATATGCATTCACTCCCAATAAAAACTCTTGATCCTCAATATAGTTGTATAAATAATTTTGGTAAAATGTGATTTATATAAATGACCCTTACAATTTTAATCTTAAAAATTAATATTAAAGGCAACCTAACCCTTCTAATTAATTATTATATGTCAAATTGAAGAACTAACCAAAATTCATTTTTACACATCTAGATTGTATACATAGTATTCAGAAGAGAATCTCAAATTAATATTCAAGCATAGAATTGGACAATCTATTATTGTATTACCTACTTGCATCATCTATAGTCATATTTGTCATATTTGACTATTATTTTTTATTATTTTTACAAACCATTAGCTTTTTATCTTAGGGATTTGACTAATGGGAGGCATTCCATATCATGGGAAAAATCCTTACCACAAAACTATGTTTTATTCATAAGAAGACTTAGATACTCAAAATAGTTTGATGGTAAATATTTAGCAATTTATATAGATTAGATCTACATGTCTAGATTATATCCACACTTACATGGATTGCATCTATAGATGCACACTTATTTCCATAGTTGTGGAAGTGACTTATAGTGACAAATAATGACATCACAAATTCCAAATCATTCATCCAAAGATCACAAAATTTGTTGTGCACTAACCAACCATATTTTAAACTAGATCTACATCAAATTTCTAGCTATATATATTGTTTATTTGTTTCATTTTTCAAAACATTTACTCAACCTATAGCTCAATTTCCTTCATATTTGACTATTATAGTTTCTTATTTGTACAAACCATTGGCTTGGTATATTAGGGATTTGACCAATGGGAGGTGTTCCATGTCATGTGAAAATTCCTTAGCACAAAACCATGATTTATTCATAAGAAGACTTAGATACTCAAGATAGTTTGAAGGCAAATATTTAGGGATTTATAGAGGTTAGATCTATATGGCTAGATTATATCCACACTTACATGGACTACATCTTTAGATGGACAGTTAATTCCATATTTGTGGAAGTGGCCTATAATGACAAAGAATGACTTCACAAGTTTCAAATCATTCATCCAAACATCACAAAATTTGTTGAGCACTAACCATCTTTTAATGTAGATTTACATAAAATTTCCAGCTAAATACATTGTTTATTTATTTCATTTTCAAAACATTTACTCAACAAATAAATAAGTATCAACATCTCAACATATTATATTTTTCTTTAAAGTAATGATTTTCCTTATCTATTTTAAGCTAAAAATATATAGTTCAAATAAGTTAACGAAATAATGATTTCTCATTAATCCGCCTAAAGTATGAACTGTAAAAACCGGTGGATTTTATTTGACATATTAACATATAAAAATATATCACAAACGCTTAGTAGAATAGTCTAGAGGTAAATTAATAACCCAGAAGATGTCCTCTTCTATCTTACGGTTTACTGCAGATAAACTAGACTGAAAATGCATGCTGCAAATTATACATCGCCATGTTTATCTATATCTGCAAGACAAGGTGTTCGACACTAAGCATTGACAACCATAAATAGGAAGGAAAACTTATACCATAACTACTTACCAGAGTTGGAGAGCAGTTCGAATAACCACGCGATTAGCATTTGGGTGCTGAAGAGATTTCTCCAAGTTTATGTTTTGGACAATCCGCAAACTATTTTGACCGAAACTCTGCAGCTCTTTTCTACTTGTGCAGCCATCTATTTCCTTCAACTGCAAAGCAAATCAATGCCAGTTTTCTCAGCCAACATGGTCGAAATCAAAAGCAGATTGGAGTTATCATGGAACCAAGCTGTGCAGGAGTGCTGAAAATAAATGGGTTATCAACTCCTAAAACGTATTCCTTCATCAATGAGGATAGATTAGAAATTCATAGAATTATGAAAGTACAAACGATTATATTGTAGTAATATTTCAATGAAGAAATGAGTACATGGCTAAATAAATTAGATTGTATGATGATGTTAGGAAGTTCTTGTAATTTCTACCAGCTAAGTGATAAAGGTCTATGATTTCGATTTGCTACTTTTAGTAATAAACGTGTCGGCCAAAATAAAATAATAAAAATATTGAACATGTCGGCCTACATTCCAGAAGTTTCTTGTAAAGGCTATAGTCCTGGCATATGTAATTCATTTTCAAGCAAGCAATAAAAATATTTGTGTGCAGCAGCACCTGTTTGGTTTAGATTTCTGTCTCTGCCCTCCAACAGGTGGTATCAGAGCCAGCTTGGAAGAGATTTAAGAGCCAGATTACTGATAGAATAAGCAGATCACAGTAAGGAGATTTTCTTAGTTGCCATCAAGGTAGATCGCTGGGTTTTAAGTTGCCACTGAAGCTGTCCAAAGGAGACATAGCGAAATTGCAGAAGAAGGAGACGCAAGTTAAGGGTTCGGTGAGAAATATTGCAAAGGAGATCGATAATAGAGGAAAGCAAAGAAGCAGATTGGCACATAAAGGTCAAAGTAAGAGCAGACGGAGGGAGAGTGAGTCGTTTCAAGTCACCACAGCTAGAGAGGCCGCAGCCAAGTATCCAGATCGCTCAGAATAAACAACAAAAACAAATCTGATCGCAGTTCTAAAGGCAAAGAGAGAATCGTTGTTTGGAATTCTCAGGAAGTTGTGGATCCGCAGATCTGAAGGTAACTGCAAGTATAATTGTTGTTTTCTTTATTCACAGATTTAAGTCTATTATTAGAGATTGCAGTAAGTTGAAATTGTTTGAGGAAAGCATTGATTGAAGACTAAAGAAATGAAGATTAAGTTGATTGAAGGTATGGCATCAGCAAATTACCTGCAGCCCCTAATTCCATTTTTTAATGGTAAGAATTATGAGAATTCGGCAATTAAAATGAAAACTTTGTTTCGTTTTCAAAATCTATTGGATTTTGTAGAAAAGGGGTTTGTAGAACCATAACATGAATTAATTTTAACAGCAGATCAATTGAAAGAGTTTGAGGATAAAAGACAAAGGGTGCAAGGGCTTTGCAACTCATTTAGCAAGGTATGGAAGGAAGTATTTTTAGTAGAATTAATAGTTCAAATATATCTAAGAAAGCATGGGAAGCATTTGAGACAATATATAAGGTACATCTAAGGTAAAAATAGTTAAGTTGCAAGCATATAGAAAAGATTTTTAAAATTTGCAAATGAAAGATTCAGATTCAGCAGATCAATTTCAAGGTCAAGTAATAGATGTGGTTAATCAAGTAAGATTAAATGGTGATGAGTTATCAGATCAAAAAGTTGTTGAAAAGATTCTTAGAAGTTTTTCTACCAAGTTTGATACTATTGTAGTTGCAAGAGGAGATTAAAGATCTATCACTGTTATCAATAGATGAGTCATTTGGATCATTGCTATCCCATGAATATAGGTTGAACAGAAATAACAATATTTCATTGGAGAATGCATTCAAATCACAAATGTCATTTGGTAGAGGCAGAGGAGGAGAAAATTTCAGAGGAAGAGGAAGAAGAAGAAGAAACAATCTCCAATGAGAAGAAACAAGAAGTCTTGATCCAGATGGAAGGCCAAGTCAAGGTTTCAGATCTAGAGGGAATGGTTATAATCAAGCACCACAAAAGTATGACAAATCTAATATTCAATGTTATTATTGCAAGTTTGGACACTTTGCAAGTGAATTTTGAAAGAAACATGCAGATACAAGAAAGAAAAATACATTTTTTTCTAAAAGTAGTTCAAGCACATTGTTTATCACATGCCATGTCGCTCAAGAAAATTCAAGTGATTCTTGGTTTCTAGATAGTGGATGTAGCAATCATATGACAGGAAATAGGGATTTGTTTGAAAGCATGTATACTATAGTCAAATCAGAAGTCAAATTGGACAATAATGATATAGTGGCAGTCATGGGTAAAGGTGCAATCAATGTGGTAACAAATCATGGTAAGAAGTCGATTCCTGATGTTTACTTTGTTCATGGATTGAAGCATAATCTTATAAGCATTGGTCAGCTTGTTCAAAATGGTTACAAAATCATTTTTGATAACAATGTTTGCACTATATATGATGTACCTCTTAGTAACATGGTAATTGCAACAGTTGAAATGAAAAAGAATAGGATGTTTCCACTAAGAATGAAGGGTACAAATATAGGAGGATTTGAAACAAATTTCAAAGTAACTTGTCAAGATCAAGCATGGGTATGGAATTTGAGGTATGGTCATCCTAATTTCAAAAGATTGTGTTTGTTACAACAAAAGAAAATTTTAAAAGGTTTACCTCCAATTCAAGAACCAATGACTTTACGTGATAGTTGTATTTTGAAAAAATAATTAAAAACAAGATTTCCAAAAGGAATATTATATAGAGCATGGGCACCTTTAGAACTTATGCATAGAAACTTATGTGGTCCAATGCAAACACCATCATTAAGGGGGAACATTTATTTTCCAACTTTCATTGATGATTATACAAGGAAGACATAGGTTTATTATCTTAAGTTTAAATCTGAAGCATTTGAAAAATTCAAAGAATTCAAAGCATTGGTTGAGAAGCAAAGTGGCCTATTCATCAAAGTATTGAGATCCGATAGAGGAAGTGAATAGAAATCAAATGAATTCTTAGATTTTTGCAGGTACCATTGCATAAAGAAACAATTCACTACAAGTTACACTCCTCAACACAATGGTGTTGCAGAAATGAAGAATAGAACAATAATGGAGATGACAAGAAGCATGTTGAAAGGTAAGAATATATCTAATGAATATTGGGTTGAAGTTGAAGCTTGTGTAGTATATATCTTGAACAGGTGTCCAACAAAGAGTGTGAAAGGCAAAATCCCTCAACAAGCATGGAGTGGTAAGTATCATAGTGTATCCACATTTCAGATTTTTTGGTTGTGTTGCATTTGCATTTGTGCCAAAGGAAACAAGAAGAAAGTTGGATGATAGAAGTGAGAAGTGCATATTCACTAGTTATTGTGAGCATACAAAAGTCTATAAGTTGTTTAATCCTATCACCAAGAAGGTTATTATCAGTAGATAAATCAATTTCAGTTGGTGCAGCAATACAAGAAGAAAAGGTTCAAAATAATCGAGATGATCAAACTAATATACAAGAAGGTACCCCGTCAAGGACTCCACAAAGAGAAGGTGAACCATCATTCCATTCCTCTCCTAATTCACATGTAATTAATGATTCTAATCCTACACTTGCATCATTGAGATAAAGAATTAGAGGTAAAAAGTTTAGAAGTTTGCATGAAATTTATGATCAAGGAGAAGGAATAGATTTGCAATCAAATTTTGCTTTATTTGCTCATGATCCTATCTATTATGAAGAAGCAATTAAGGAAAAACATTGGGTTGATGCAATGAATGAGGAAATGAAATCTATTGAAAAGAATGACACATTGGAGCTAATTGATTTTCCTAAAGGAAAATAATGCATAGGTGTGAAAAGGGTTTATAAAATTCAGTTTAATGCTAATGGGCATGTTGAAAATCATAAAGCAATATTAGTAGCTAAGGGGTTTGCAAACAATATGGTGTTGATTATAATGAAATATTTGCACCTGTAGCAAGGATTGATACAGTTATAATGGTATTAGCAATTGCAGCTCAACATGGTTAGAAAGTTTATCAAATGGATGTGAAATCAACTTTCTTGAATGAATTTTTAGAAGAAGAAGTCTATGTATAACAACTAGAAGAATATTAGGTATGTGGTCATGAACACAAAGTATACTGGTTGAAAAAGGAAGTTAATGGACTCAAGGAAGCACCTAGAGCATGGTATAGCTGAATAGATGCTTACATAATGGATAATGAATTCAAAAGGAACAGCAACGAGCCTACATTATATATGAAGATTTATAAGCAAGGTCAAATTTTTATTGTTTGTTTATATTTTGATGATTTGATCTTTACTAGAGATTCGTCAATAGACAAGTTCAAATCAGGTATGAAAAAAGAATTTGAAATGATAGATTTAGGATTAATGAGATATTTTCTAGGCATTGAAATTGTAGAAAATGATAATGGGATTTTCATTTGTCAAACTAAGTACGCAAAGGATATGTTGAAGAGATTTAGAATGATGAATTGCAAACTAGCATCTACTCCTATTTGTCATAGGTACAAAACTTAGCAAAGATGATAATGGGTCTAATGTTAATTCAACTATATTCAAAATACTTGTTGGAATTTTGATGTATCTCACAACTAGGCCAGATATTATGTACGGAGTTATAGTTTGATATCTAGATTCATGGACTGACCCAAAGATTCACATTGGCAAGTTGGAAAAAGGATATTGAGGTATATTGTAGGAACTATTGAATATGGCATATTGTACTCCACAACAGATAAGTTTGAATTGGTTGGATATACAGATAGTGATTTTGCAGGGAGCATTGATGATCGAAAGAGAACTTCGGGATATGCATTTCATCTTGGAACATGTACTATTAGATGGACATCAAAGAAACAACCAATAGTCACAATCTCATACGTAGACGCAGAATATGTGACAAGTACATCAACATCATCTCAAGCAGTTTGGATGCAAAGTGTTTTGATGGATTTAATGCATGAGCAAAAAGAACCTACATCTATCTATTGTGATAACAAGTCAGTAATTGCACTGTCAAAGAATATTTTTTTCCATAAGAGAAGTAAGCACATTGATACAAGGTATCACTTCATTCAACAATTGGTGAACAATGGAGAGATCAATCTTGAGTACTGGAGATCCAAAGATCAGTTGGCAGACATATTCAAAAAGCCCTAGAAAAGGAGCAATTTGAGTATTTGAGAGAAAATTGTAGTATTTTAAATGTTGATGTAATTAATGATAGAAATTAGGAGGAAGTGTTAGAAGGTTCTGGTAATTTCTACCAGTTAAGTGGTAAGGTCTATGATTTAGATTTGCTATTTTTAGTAATGAACATGTCGGCCAAAATAAAATAATAAAAATATTGAACATGTCGACCTATATTCCAGAAGTTTCTTATAAAGGCTAAATTCCTCTATAAAAGAGGCATATGTAATTTATTTTCAAGTAAGCAATAAAAATATTTGTGTGCAGCAGGACCTATTTGGTTTAGATTTCTGTCTCTTCCCTCCAACAGATGTACAAGAGATTTTCAGTCTTTAGATAGAAATGAAGTTTTACAAAAGCTGTGTAAATAAAATTCACAGTTTCCCGGAATCCCTTGACAGTTAATTTTTTTTTTTTTGAAATGTTATATCTGTATTCAAACTATTTATTTTTTCGAAATGTTATATCTGGATTCAAACTATACTCTACCCACCGTGTTTTACCAATGCTTAGTGTCTGTTCTTTATAGACAATTCAGATGAAAAGAAGAAATAAGTTTGGTTTAAATAGTACATACTAAGTATTGATTTGTTTAGGTAACTCATCTTAAATCATATTAATTGATGGTTCTATTGAAAAAGTGAGTGTGATTTTAAATAAGTCACCTAAACAAATCAATGTTTAAAATGTTTAGTTTAATTTAAATCAGACCAACGAAAAAAACTCAAAGCTTGATCTTTCTAATTTATGCAATATTGTGTGCTTCGATATTTCTCATACCCTTGCTTGCAGATTCTCTATCTTCTCAAATAGCATTTCTTCCTGTAGCAAGAAAAGAAGTATGATTAATCTCTATAGTATTTTAAACACTAAATTTTTGTTTATTTTCTTATGGGAAGAGCTTATAGTAGATACAACAATATCCAAGGAACGAAGTAAAATATTTCTCTTGATTTGACCTACCTTGGTCGATCTCACACGAGCAAGGCCCTTCTCCATCTTAATTTCAAGCTGGTGCAGTTCACTTACGCTTAAAGGTTCAAGGGATTCTCCCATTAGTTGCCTGAATTAACTCCATATTGAACCATCAGTTTCTGCTTTAATTTCATAAAAGTTAGCAGTAACATTTTCTTAAAACTTTTCCTGTAACAATATTAAGAGCTACTCTGATATATGCATTCATTTCGAGAAACAGATAGTAGTAAAACCTGATTGAAGTTATTAGACAGTCACTTTGTTGCCTGAGTTTTTTGACTTCCTCTTGCCAATAGTCCAAATTCTGATTATTTCACCGAGTTAGACTCAACCCAACTCAACTAAAATCAAATTCGTTAGAAAGAGTTCGGGAAACTTTCAACAGGTTATTTGAGATGACCCAAGGGTTTACCTGAATGTTGGGGACAGTAAAAAGTCCATCGGGCTGCATTTTCTGAGCAGTGGTATCGATGTACTTCTGGATTGTTTTCTCCACACTTTTACAAAATACAAACAATGAAGGTATCAAACATTTACAAATCAAACAAATCTAATGATGATCTGCAGATCATCAATATATATCGAAATGCAGACACATTCAAGAACTCTTTGTATTGATCAAGAATGAAAAAAGGTCTATTTATAGAAGATGATCCAAAACACTGAATTGAATAACTACTACCCAACTGATGATAAAAGTTTTCTTACAACAACTAACTATGTTTATTATCTTACATTCTTTCTTGTAATTAACATTGGGAAGAACTCCAAGTAAACTCCAAAGTGTCTGAAAGCAATATGAGCAGGGGTCTTTGTGAAAATATTAGCAAGTTGTGTTGCAGTGGGACAATATACAAGTTCAACCAGGCAATGTTTAACCAACTCAAGAATGTAGTGGTGATGGATGTCAATGTTCTTAGTTTTTCCATGGAACAGTGAATTTTTAACTCATTTGAATAGCTGATTGCCACAATGCAATATTGTGGGACCATTTTGAAGGTGTCGTAGATCCTATAACATCCTCCTCAACCAAACAATTTGACAACCAGCAGAAGTGGCAACTTTGTATTCAGCCTCTACAATAGAAAGAGGTATAGTGGGTTGCTTCTTGGATGTTCAAGAAATTACCGCAGAACCAAGTCTAAATGTATAACCAAAAGTAGTCTTTTGATCATCTATAGAGCCTGCCCAATCGAAATCAGTATGTCTAACCAACTTAGTCTCTTTAGAATGGTGAAAATAGATACCATAATACATTGTTCTTCTAAGGTACTTGAGAATCCATGTAGCTACCCTCCAATGTGTCTCCTTAGGTTTTGACCTGAACCTAGAGACTAAGCTTACTAGATACATAATATCTAGTCTAGTAGTGGTCAAATAAACCAAAGTTTCAACTAACTATCTAGAGAGAGTGGGACTTTTAAAAGGAGAATCATCAAAATTATATTTAACTTAAAAAACCAACTTCCATATGTGTGGCCATGAAATTGTAATCTTACATATAAAATCTTAGATGAAGATCTAAAAATACTTCTACTCAGAAAAAATATACTATCTACATGTTTCCAAAATTCAAGACCAAGAAAGTAATGCATCTATCCTAAATCAATCATTTCAAATTATGAAACCATAGTTGCTCTAAATTCAAGAAACAAAGAGAAATTATTCCTAGTGTATATGAGATCATCCACATATAGAATAACAATTAGAATATCCTCCCCACAATATCTAATATAAAGATTAGAATCAGACTAAATTTTTACAAAATTATTTTGCTGAAGATAAGAATAAATTTTTGAGTAGCATGCCCTAGATGCTTGTTTCAGACCATATGAAATTTTTTTCATCCTAAAAACAAAATGTTCTTTGGAAAGAACTTCAAAAAAATAAGGTTGAGAAAAATAAAATTCCTCATCAATATAAGCATTCAAAAAAGAACTTTTAACATCCATCTAATAAACAATCCATCCATTTTGAGTGGCTAAAGATGGCTAGTGTAACATTATCCATCTTAACAACAAGAGCATTTTTTTTAGTATAGTCAATACCTTCTTATTGAGAGTACCCTTTTGCAACCAATCTAGCTTTATATTTATCAACAGTCCCATCAAATTTATATTTAGTTTTATAAATCTACTTTGTACCAACAACATCCTTACTAGGGGGAAATTCGGCCAACTCCCAAACTTGTCATGTCACTCAATGGACACCATTTCATTTTTTAGAGCTACAACTCGCTCTTCTTTTGCCTTAGCTTTGACAAATCTTATTGCTCATTATTATGCATAACATGAGTCATGAGATAATAATTAACTTATTTATGAAATGTTTTAGTTATTTGATCAAAATTAGTATCTAACATGAGAGGCAAGGGATGAGTTTTTAGTTACTCTTTGATATTTCTGATACTTTCAACTCTCCATATTTGAGGATAAAGTTTTTTATTATCAATCACTTTTGATTCATCAAACACAAGTAGATGAGAGCACTCTTTACCTACATAATTCAAAAGAGGGTTATATTTATTCAAGTCAATCTCAATATTCTAAGCCTTTTCATCAAAAGTATACTATGCTCTTTCATCAAATATGACATCTCTACTTATGATCAATTTCTTATTGACAAGACCATATAATTTGTAACCTTTTTTTCTAGAACCATAACCAATAAAAATACATTTGAGACTTTTGTTGTCCAACTTTGTTATTTTACCTAAGGAATACGCACATAAGCAACACAACCAAACACCTTTAGATGAACAACTGATGGTGTAAAACTAGACCAAACTTGTTCAAGATTAATTTTATGAAATGATTTTTTGGGACTTCTATTCAACAAATACACTAGAATAGTGGTTGCGTCTACCTAAAAAAAATTATCTAGATTCTTATCTTTCACCATACTTCTTGCCATTTTTATAATAGTTTGATTTCTTCTCTTAGCCACTCTATTATTTTGTGGATTGTATAAGGTGGTAAAATCTCTTTGAATCCCATTTTATTTAAAGATATCCAAAAATACATTTGACCAATACTCTCCTTATTTATGTGATCTCATGAACTTAGTGAATTGATCACTTTTTTTTCAACCAATTGTTTGAGCTCAAGAAAATTCTCAAAAACATTCAATTTATCAACCAAACAATAGATCAAAGTTTTACAAGAAAAATAATCAATGAAAGTGAGAAAATAATTGGATTTATTTAGTGAGAGAGTTTCCATAGGCTCACATAAATTGGAATGAATATCTTCAATATGTTTTCTTGCCCTTGTAGACAAACCAATTAGAAAAGTATTTCTATCTTGTTTTCTAAATGAGCATTCTTCACAAATTTTCTATTTATTCTTAAGAAATGGAAATCCTTCAACCATATGTTTCTTCTTAAGTGAAAGCAAACCACCAAATTTTATATTCCCATACCTTTGGCAATTGACTATCATGCACGTCTATAGTACTCAAGACCAGCTTGCTTGAAGAAAAATGATGAGGAAACACATGATCACCTGTCATCAATGCTCATGATACCATTGCATATCTTTGTGACTTATATTTAATTAAATAAATTAATCCATGTCAAAGAAAAATTGATGATTTTATTCAAGAATCGTACTAGTTGATAAAAAAATCTTTTTTAGAGCAAAAACTAACAAGGTATCAGAAATATACTTAATTTTACCATTTTCATTTCCTAGATCAATGGCTCATTTTCCTTTAGTCACATGTGGTTTTATATCCCCAACACAACAATATAATTATTCTTTTCATCCAAATTAATAAACGGATTTTTATTAGAATTCATATGTGAGGAGCAACAAGAATCAATATACCATAAAGTCTCTTCATTAAAACTTGTATTCAAACAAGAAAGAAATGAGACTTGTGTATTTTATAAAGTACTATGAGCAGATTACTTATGCCAACATTTAGAATCATTATAACTAAATTTATTACAATAAAAATATTGAACATGTCTTTTATCTATACCATTATCATGTTGCTTCTACCTCTAGAATTGTTACTTATTCCTTGAAAATAAGAACCTCTTCCACAATCATAGCCCCTACCTCTATAGTTGTGACTAGACTCACCTGTATAGTCAATTTTTGAATTATAGTAACTGCCTCTAGAGAAAATGTATTTTCCTCTTATGTTTTCCTTAGATGTAAATTCTTGTTCTAAATATTCTTCACTATTTTTTATTTGCTCTTATATTGTTAATAGAATTCCACTCAATTCATCAATTTCTATAGATGTAAGATCATATTTTGAAATTTCTTTTGTAGAAACAACATTGTCAAATTTAGAAGGAAAACTTCTTAAAATTTTCTCATTCATATATTTATTACATACATCATCTCCTAAAAATATAATCTAATTTATTATCCCTTCAACTTTTATGATAAATCCATTAATTGATTTATTTTGATTCATTTTAAAATTTTCAAAATTCTTTCTTAGTGTTTGCAATTTAGTTGTACAAGTATCCTGATATGCATTCACAAAAATATTCAATTCCTATTTTTAATGGACAACACACTCTATCCTAGGAAAGATTGATTGACTCAAAGTGCACCTTGAATTAGAAACAAAGAGTCATTATTTTTTGTTCATTTTTCTTAAGTTTTCAATTTTGTTGATTATTTAATGCATTGAGATATTTAGGTTTGTCAGATCCCACATAATTAAGCCTATAGAATGAAATTCAAGGAGATTAAAGGCACAAGTATGGGTTCCACTGTAGGAAAAGGGGACAAGAGATGATACATTTAATGAGGCATGACTCCCCTTCCATTTTCCTCTAATATCACATGAAGGTATGGGTATCCTTTCTTCTGCATTATAAGACTACAAGATGTGGGAAAAGATGACACAAATGAAGAGGGGCTCGTGACCCACCATAAAAGCATGATTTTAGGTAATTTAAGATATATTATTTCCCTCTTAGGATGTCAACAATGGAGGTTTTATGGAGAAAAATGTGAGAGAAAATGTAGAGTAAGGCATGAGGAGAGAGAAGAGAGATAAATATGTAGCTGTGAATGAAGGAGGAATTACATGGGAATGGAGGAATTTTTTGAGGAAGAAAGAAATTCTAAAGTCTCAAATAGCATCCTCTATGCTTGGGATAAAACAGGAGCTTTCAAATAGGCCAAGGATGTCCCTTAAAGCATTAATGGTAGAATATTTTCATCAAAGAGGGTCTATCAGTTGGAGAAAGAATAGAAAGAAGCAAGAGAATAATGGTGTGCAGAGTGAAAAATATAAGGTTGGACGAGATTGGAGGAGGGTGATCTAGAGTATGGAACAGCTGCTAGAAGGCACTTGACTGTTGAACTTGGTCTCATGGAATGCAAATGTTTGCAAGATATGCACAAAATATATTTTTTGGAATAGGCTATAAAAAAATTTAAACAAATGCAAATGGTACGTGTAAGAAACTCCACCATTGTTCCTTGCATTCTCTATGCCTATGCTGAAACAAGATTTTGAACAAGTTATTAATACCCCCATCAATGGAAAGGACAGGGGAATATCACTAGTTAAATGGGATAAATGGGAATCAAATGTAATTAATACATGAAAATCTAGCCTCTACAACTATATTTAGTATCCTTGTTTGCATGAGCCAAAAAGGAGGCTTTAAATGGAGTTGGAATGGTTAAGGAGGAGGAAAACTAAATCTTGATGTCATTTTGTGAAATCATGGAGACATAAGAATTGGGAGAGAGGGAGGGGGGAAATGAAATCTCCCAAACAAAGGTGGATTTATGAGGATATAGGAAAATCATGTGGAGAAAGGAAGTGAATAAGTCTAACATAAACAAAGGCTTAGAGTTGCATCTACTGCTCAAACTCTTATGGAAGTTGAAAATGTGTTTCTGATGTGCTTTAGTTTGTGACAAAGTTTTCCATATTCAATTGGTGTTTTTTTTCTCTTTATTTGCACTCTTTTTTCATCACGCTTCTTGGAGGAAACTATATGTCTAGTGAACAAGGGCTCTACTAGTTTAGGTTGGGATTCTAGATGTTCAAATAGAGATGAAGCCCATGAAGTATGTGAGTAAGAGGGAAAAAATTGCTATTACTTTCCTTGCGGATTAATAACATAGTATTATAAATTTAGGTAGTTAGTATTTTGGGAATATTATTGTCTATTTGTGTTTGCATATTATTTTATGGAAAAATATCGGTGTCATTATATGCCTAAATGGTTGATTTTTGTGAGGAGAAAACTAAAATATATGATGGAGGTAATTTAACTTTAAGATACAACTAGTTACATTTGTTGATAACACTAGAATAGTTTTGGCTTTCCACCAACCTATAACATTTACTCAAGTTTCTAATATTTCCCTTCTAATTCATGAACTAATTGTAGACTACCAACTATGAAATTTTATCAATAATATATATTAACTACACATTATTGTATTTTACTTACAAATATGTTGACAATAAGCCCATGTTCCTAGAACATGGTTGTATTAATTAAATTCATGCCTAACAAGGACATTTTAATTATGATGCATGGTTGGAATAGCTATAATAAACCTAAAAAATGGTAGTGTTGAGTATTATTTGAGTTCTTCAACTATGACTCCCATATATGGGATGTGTTGTATTTTATTATTAACTGTCACTCGAATACTTAGAACCATTAAATTTAGTTATATGATTAGTATTTATTGATGAAACATTCACATGATAACAGTAACATACATCAATAAGATCGGCCGATCTTCTACCTTTCTTTCTCACCTCTAAAAAAATATTCTTGAACTTTCTCCTTAAAATTTTCCTAAACTACCCTAGAAGGTGTGATGTATTCTCTGAGTGGGAATGGGGTGCCTCAAACCTTAGAAGGTGTGGGAGAAGATGGTTGCAACAACGGTACAAAGGAGGATAGTGATGCAGATGGTGATGGAGATGATGTTCAAGGTGTTGCGGGTCCTGATGGCATTAAGGGTTCTTGCGGCCACATGGAGTTCTATACAAGTTCCCCTGCTTTGGAACCATCTCCTTGCTTTGAGGACTACTCTTACACTATTTTTGATGGTGCTTGGTTTTGTGGATTCGATTTTTGAGGAGTTTTTTGGCTCTTCATATTTTTTTGGGTGTTTGGAGGAGGCTAAAACTCTCAATGAGATTCTCTTGGAGGCTCATATGAATTTTAAGAATGGTGTGGCACCTAGTTTTTCTGGGGGGTGGAGTTACTTGTCATACCATGAGGGGGATTCACTTCATTCCTTATGGTTGGAAGCCTAGTGCTCTACTCATAAGTGTGTTAGGCTTGATGAGGGTTCTATCAATCTAGTTTAGGATGACTCAAATATTTGTAGTTCTCTAAAGAGGGGCTTTCTTCTACCCCATCCTAAGATTCCCCCAACCTCTAGCTGATTTGTAGGTTTTTCTTATTCTTTTGAACTATTTTCACCTATTGTTGTTGGGTCTATTAAGAGTTTTGAGCCTATTCTTGGGGTGAGCTCTCTTTTTGAGTCTCCCTCCTTGGTGGTGGCCCCCACTCCTACTTCTCTTGATGGGTTGTACAGTAGTTGTGTTTTGGGGATTCCTCACTCTTCAGTTCCCCAAGATTATTGTCTATATTTTGATCCTCCTAGGGGAGTTGCTGCTTCTAAAGTTGTTTCTTAGGAGGCTTTTTTACAATAAGCTCAACAATACCAAGTTTCCTCATGCTCCTTCTTTTGTTTCTCTCACTATTCTTGATGAGTGGGTGAATAGATCTATGGATGGTTTGAATTATTCTCTTATTAGGATATTTTTTTGTTATAGACTAAAAATTGACATTATCTATAACTGGGCCTCTATTTTTTGAATGACTTATGGTCTTTCCATTATAACTTTGATGAATTTTCCATTCATTCTATAAAGGAATACACTCATATTTGTTAGGGAGGCTCTTGGTATTTTGGAAAGGATTTTCTTCATTTAGAAAGTTGGTTTACTAGCTTTAATGTGTCTGAGATGAAATTGCACCCTATTTGGCTTCATCTCCCTACGCTCCCTTTAGAGTTCTGTGATGATGGTATTATTCAAGATATTACTAATACTATTGGTCAATTTATAACCTTGGAGTAGGTTACTAAATCTAGGTCCAACTTTCTTTATGCTAGATTTTGTGTCTTGGTTAAGGCTAGTTGGGAGTTGCCCAAGAAGGTAAATCTTTGCTCTAAGCTTGGGGTTTGGGTGCAAGAACTTTAGTATGATTCCTCTTCGTTTTCCCCACCTAATTTTGTTGTGCAGTTTCCTTTGCCTCATGAAAATATTGTGTTGGATACTACAATTATTTTTGACAAAGGTAAGGATCTTGAGCAGATCATTATGACTCCTACTTTGGATTCCCATTGTGTTGTTGGTAATCATTCCCTGTGTAGGATAAAATGGAAGTTAGGTTTTGATATTGGTAATGCTTCTATGTATTTTCACTCTCATCCTACCCCTCATTTAAGGCCTCTTCTCAACTTTGGTTTCAAACCACCTTGAGCTTTCTTTTGTTGCTAGCTTGTTGGGTTATGTCCATCACCAACCTCTATTTCTTGTGATGTCCCTTTGCTTTGTTGGTCTCTCGATTATTGTTGATTTTGTTTTCATATGTATCACTTCTTATGAGACTCCTTTCTTTTTCCTCTATGAATTCTTTGTAACGAGTACATGCCCTTACTAAATTTAACTTAATCAAAAAATTCCAATGATAATTGTTGTAAATAGATCAAAGATTTAATATTACGTTGAATGTTTATTCTTGTTGAATTAAAGTTCTCAAAAGATTTTAAGTTACAAACCTTATTCCTAGTCAAATATTACATAACTTACACATGTTTATATAATCTCTATTACTAGTAAAAGAGAAGTGGGAAGTCTAATTTCCAAATGAAGTATGTAAATAAACCTAAGAATGGTATTTTTCCAACTATTTAAAACCATGTCATCTTTCATGATTATGGGCTAATCCTTTATGATTGGATTATTTCCCTTTTCCAAGGGTATGGACATTTTGATGGAGAAAAGTGGAAGGTAATGTATATTCTCATGTAAATTTTTTACATAGAATAATGTGGCATAGAGTTTTAGATTGGATCTATATTTGTATCAACCTCCTTATATTATGAACTATAAATAAGACTTACTACAAGCTTTGACTTATAATTGCATTATGATTTTAAGGAGAACAAATTCTTGGAGTGGTACTAGAACAAAATATTACAAAACCTATTTTAATGTCGTAAATTTATAGTCCTAGAAATCCTTATCAA
This sequence comes from Sequoia sempervirens, assembly GCA_007258455.2. Taxonomy (NCBI): domain Eukaryota; kingdom Viridiplantae; phylum Streptophyta; class Pinopsida; order Cupressales; family Cupressaceae; genus Sequoia; species Sequoia sempervirens. The sequence goes on along the minus strand of VDFB02292527.1, from coordinate 37,235,774 downwards.
AGTAGTGGATAAGAGCTTTATATGACTGTATGTTGTTTATTAACCTCTTATAGACCCTTGACATGATAGTTGTCATGAGAACTAAGGAAGGTGTATTATGATTGTGTTGGATGATGTTATGATGTTTAGGAATCCTAGATAAGGCAATGATTCACCTACGTAATAAGACCTACAAGATAGTAATATTGGAAATATTATATGAAGCATTATTTTGAGAAGATATCAAGATGCATGTAGTTATGGACCATTTGGGAAATTATATTATAGTGCCAATTGGTGCAATCAATTCCTCTATTGCATTTTATCCTCCTTCATTAATAGAATAATAAGACCTGCTATATGATTCTAGAATGGTATTTGGGAATTTGGGGTAAGGGATTTTATATGAAACAAGTTATCTATTGACCCCTTGAATATAAAACACTCAATATTAAGCCTATTTTATGAATTTCAAATAAAAGTTCCTTCATATGGGGTTTGTGTGAACCAAGGTAGTTTAGTGTTGTGTGATAAGCCTAGCCCCTATATTGATACTTGACAAACCTTTGTTATAGGAACTTGTGTGTAGGTCATTTGAGAAACCATGAAAGATGAACTGCGTGTGACTTTGATCCATTTGGAAATGCATACGTAGGCAGGCATTGGGTGAAGTATGCCTCTATGACCTCAATTCCATAGGGGGAGGGTCTACGGGGGATAACTCTAATATTTTTTTTCTTATCCCAATTGGTTTGACCTTCACTCTTAGTAGGCTTCAACTGAAGAAATGGGTATTAGATGGTTGTGAAAGAGTTAAAAAAACCTGGTAACTTGTGTTTAATAAATAATGTGTCTATGAATAGTAAATTGAATGAAGGGAATGGATTTGACTACTTGGATATGGTTACATGTTGAGTTGAGCTCATCTCATGTTGGTTCTAGGTAATTTCTTTTGTGTTGTAAAAAATTAACCTTAGACAAGTATATGATTGTGTATAGGCTCTTAAATTAGTCAATTATTGATTTACTTACTCCTAATTAGGAATATTTCTTCCAGTTATAGTGCAAATCATGAGTCAAGGAGCAATACTAAAATGCTCAAGATTGATGATAGTCAAGGAGCAATACTATGATGCTCAAGATTGATAGTAGTCAAGGAGCAATATTATCATGCTCGAATTAGTCAAGGAGCAATACTATGATGCTCGAGATTGATAGTATTCAAGGAGCAATACTATGATGGTCAACATTGATAGTATCAAGGAGCAATGTTGTGATGCTCGAGATTGATAGTAGTCAAGAAGCAATACTATGATGCTTGAGATTGACAATATTCAAGGAGCAATACTATGATGCTCAAGATTGACAGTAGTCAAGGAGCAATACTCTGATGCTTCAGATTGGCATTATTCAAGGATCAATACTATGATGTTTGAGATTGACAATAGTCAAAGAGCATTACTATGAGGCTTGATATTGACAATAGTCAATAATCATTGCTATGAGGCTCAAGATTGACAATAGTCAAGGAGTGCACTATTTTATTGATCGACATCATTGGTTGATTAGTCATCTGATGGACTGCAAGGAAGAGAGTTTCTAATGAAGATTAGTAGGTAATAGTTGGACCAATCTCATCTTATAGTTTTGGCCTATCTTGATGTGAAAAATAGTGTCTTAGATTGTCTAGGGTTGGTAACCCCTTGTGATCATGAAGTGATAATAACCTATGTGTAGTTCAGTGTGTTTATACACTAATGTCTCTCTAATTACTTATATAAATGGTGTAGGGTTGTGCACATTGATATATTGGTGCCCTTTCTAGTGACAACATCGAGTAATATGGGATGCTTGATTGTTGTCATAGCAAGCTTATGTGATTGTGAATCAAGAAGTGAGTACATGCATGCAATAGGTTGCATCCATTTCCACTTTACCTATTCTTTGTTATGTGAAAATGTGATGTATTGTTTGGATTATCACGTTGGATATATATGTTGTATGCTCGAGCTAGCCACTATTGTGATGTGATATACATATGAGATCATCACTAATATACTTGTGAAGTAGGTATGAGCTAACTATTGTGATGTGATGTACATATGAGCTCGTCAGTAATGTACTTGTGATGTATGTATGAGCTAGTCACTGTTGTGATGTGATGTACATATGAGCCCATCGCTATTGTACTTGTGATGTGTATGAGTTAGTCACCTTGTATATATATGTTGTATATGCTTGAGACAGTCATTGTGTATATGTGACATGTTGAAGCTAGACATTTTGTATTTATGATATATGATAGAGCTAATCACCTTGTGTATATGTGACATACGTTGGAGCTAGTCATTGTGTGTATGTGGCATATGTTGGAGCTAGTCACTGTGTATATGTGATGTGTATGAGCTAGTCACCTTGTGTATATGTGATGTATGCTCGAGTCACTCCCTCTGGGAATTGGGGGATTATGGAATGATATGACCCTTGTGTATTTGTGTATGTTTGTACACTACTGATTGGTAATGTTTGGTATGGAACAAACACTTGATAGGGAGTTAATATCATTATGTTACAATTTGCTAAGTCAATATCTTGCTCTTAATGAATAGTCATGGTTTAAAGGTGAGATCAAAGTCTCATATAAGAGGAGAGAATGAACTCTCTTTGACCTTGGTGGGTAAACTACCAACCCGATTTCCTACGAGGCAATATGTAGGTAGGGACATCAGGAATGCACTCTCGAGGCTTAGGTCTAGGTCTAGGAATGAACTTAACCTTGGGAGCTCACCACTCCTATGTGTAACCATAAAAGTGATGAAGTCAAGTTGAGGCCACCATGATGAATGGTGAAGTTTTGAATTTAGCACCTCTAAACTGCATCAAAGATGCTCAGTCAATTAAGTTGGTACTTATTCAAAATTGATTTAAGGAAAAAGAAATAGTAGGAACTGAGGGGCAGTTGTTACAAGGATCATCATACCCCCTCTGACAAATCCTTATATTTTAACAAAGTTTGCATGCATATACTTAAATAAGAAAAATCTGTCCCGTCAAAAATAAGACTCAATAACCCTGATGTACCCTCAAAATTTTCCACCTCAAAATTTTCCATCTCAAAATCAATGCAACAAATTACTTTTTGCAAATAATTAACTCCTATCAATTTAAAATTCCAACAATCTTCTTGCACACTTCTCTTTCGAACAATATTTAACCTACAAATTAACAACCTTCACTTTCAAACAACATTTTAGTCATACTTTAAAAGAGAGAAAGAACTTATCTGCCTTTAACCGAAACTGCTATGCCAAAAACAGCAACCAAAAAAAAATTTAGATCTCCAACAGCCGACTCCTCAACACAGAGACGGCTAATTTTTATTCTTTGTGCTTGAAGGCTGCAACCAAAACTACAATTCTAAATTCTTTATAATTTCTTCAAACTCTTTTCTTCTGCAGATTTCTCCTCCTTCCGAGGCTCTTATTTCTTCGCTGCAGGATATCGACAGACTTCCTCCTATCTTCCTAAGCTCTGATACCAAAAAAATTTACAAATCGATGATCTGCAGATCATCAACACACACCGAAATGCAAAGACACCAAAAAAAATCCTTGTAGCGATCGGGAATAAAAATGTCTATTTATACACGATGATCCAAAAACTGAATTGAATAATTACTACCTAACCGATGAGAACTATCTTCTAAAAACAACTATCAATGTTTATTATCTTACAAACAAGAGATAGAATCGTATAACCAAGTAGTACAAACTATAACTCATAGTCTGAATATGTCCAACGCTTAAATGCTCGATCCTTCCAAAAAAATCTAATGCGTACCACTAACTGCATAATTATTAGCCTATTTGATTCAACTTCCCATGCTACAGAGACTAACTGTACATCTTAAGTCATTAACCAGTATTACTCATAATGAATGCATAAGGTGTCAAGACAACTTAAATCATTGATGAATATCACTCATAAAGAATACATAAGGTGTCAAGACAACATGACGAACAAAAGAGAGTAAATAAATATTCTTAGTTCATAGTTGCTATTAGTTTTTTAGAGTTTATGTAGTATTTGAAAGATTAGTTTTGGAATCGTGTATATTTATGAATGATATTTCGGATCATATTCAGCAATCTATTATGCCATTCAAAAATATATACAATTAATTTCAAAAATAATTTTCTGAAATTTTAATTGATTTTGTCCAATCAATCAAATTATAACAATAATTATTCAAATAGTTTCTATAAAAACATTTTATATAGCATCCTACTATATATCTTCTAAAGGGCTTCAAAATTTACAACATTGTAAATTGTGTATTTTTTGGTCTCACTTCATAAGACTGACTGCTTAAGTAATAATCACATTAGCATGTATATCAGAGCTTCATTTAGACACTGCTCTGTAATTAGTATTAGAATGATAAATAGCTGAAATAATTAATGTTAGCATGACAAATAACTGAACTTTGTACATATTGGATATGTGGTAATTAGAGTTTAAATGTTTAGATGCGTCAACTTCACTTAAGTTATAAACCATCCATTGTTTGAGTTGTCAGTCACTGTGCTGTCTTACAGTAGATGATTCTAAGCCGTGTACGTCTATTCAGCTTCTCTCGTCTGATGGGACACGCATGGTCTCTCTTGGAGATCAGCGTCACTTATCTAGCTACCGGCTCCACATCAAATCACTTGGAATCCCGTTTGAGATAACCCCATCGAAATTCTTTGATATTTGCATTCCATCAACTGCGTAGGAATTTGACTGTGGGGAATGAAGATTGTATGTTGCAGATTGTCTGCGATTAGTCGCTGGTATTGTTTTTCTTCGGTAATATCGTAATAGAAAAAAGGGGCGGTTTGATATTTTCTGAATTTTGTAATTGCCATTGCATATATGGATGAAAATTTATGCTGTTATTGTAATTGCAATTGTATGCCCGGGTGAAAAATATACTGTTAACTGAAATTTCTTTGTCTTTTTAACGTGGCAAATTTCACAGACTATTATTTAACTCAATCATATAAGTTAGATGGTACCAATTATGTTAATTGGAAATTTAAGATTCACAGTTTAATGGAAGGGTACAGTGTTTAGCAAATAGTATTGAGGTTAAATCAGGTACACCGCAAGCAATCATTTAAGATTTGAAGAAAAGAGAATGTAAAGCAATGATTCTTTTGTACATGTTGTCAAGAATCCAACCATCCCTTTTATACGGGACATCAATACTTCAGCTCATATATGAAAATTCTTGAAGGTTTGTATGAAATTATAAGCACAAATATAATTTTATTTGGAAAAAGGGAATTACATTTAGTCAAGATGGAAGTAAATCAAGTATCAAAGATTGATTGCCTAGAGCTGATGAGTTAAGGGAAGAGCTTGGGGATATTGCTAAACAAGTTTTCAGTAATAATTTACTTATTGTTACTTGAATGATATGTTGAGTGATTATAAAGTATTTATTGCTAGTTTAGACGCAAGGGAACATACACTTTTTTTTCATAACTTAGTAGGTATATTTCTACAAGAAGAGGAAATGAGAAAGTATGACAACAATAGGTTTTAGACTATAGATTCAACTTTCATGGTCAAGGATAAGAAAGTCAGCCAAAAGAAAGAAATGGGAAAAGTAAAAAGGACATAAACCTAGACAACAAATGTATAAAGATGTGATATCATCTGAATCAAATTCTAATGTTTTTAAGGTAAGTTGGGTTTTTGACAAGGCCCAAACCTTATTATACCAGAACATCAGACAAGAGCAACCAACTCAGAACATCAAACTAAAGAACCGAAACAACCAAGTTATCTAGGAGGCAACCAAACTCAAGACAAAATAACACTTGAAACAAACCATTACACCATCACAACCTTATTCAAAGAGTGTGAATGAGAATCCATTTTTGGAAGACCTTTCTCCTGCCTTTGAACAACTTTCCAATTAGAGATGTCTTCCATATTGGAAGACCTAGGAGAAGAGGGAAGGGATGCCCTCCTAGAGGCCCCTTCTAAAGGAGTAGCACTATCTAAAGAACGTCGAGGATCAATAAAACCACCAATAGTTGTAACATAATCTAAAAGTGGGGAAAAAGTAGAGGGTGAATTAGGGTAAAGGGTGACAACATCAATAGAAATCAAAGTAAAAGGGACAACACAAAACCTAGAAAGTAGTAGCTAAAATGGAGGAGAGCATCTTTGAGTCCACAGAATTAGCAATCAAATCAGCAGGGAACACTATAAAATTGTGGCCCGCAGGGAATTCATCCACCAAGAAGAGGAGGACATCTTGTGACCACAAGGACAACCAAAATCCAAGTGCCCAACCACAAAACAATGTCAAAACAAAAGGGGATGCCCTCATAATGAACCTGACGAGGGAGCAAACCCGAGACACAGAAATAATGCACACAACTAGAAAACTTTATTATTATTCAATAATGAAAATCTTACATGTAGAGGATCCCAAATCCTCGAGCTCTGCGATACATGCAAGCTATAGAAGTTTCAGAAAAATTACAGACATTACAGAAAATCCCCTTTTCGCAGCATGCAAACTCTTTCCCCAAAAAGCCATCCAAAAATTAGAAACTAGCCTATAAATAGCCCCTTTTCGGTTTGGAGCCAAAAACAACATTTGAGTTATGAGTTTTGGCGGTTTGGCGCCAAAATTACAATTTGAAATTCAAATTTAAATTCACATTCGAAAATTAGCACATTTCTAAAATATGCACCAACTTCCGGAAGCCATAACTTTTAATCCGACCGTAGGATCTTCAATGATAATACCTTTTTGGAAAGCTCTCGAAAAGAGGATTTTCCACAAAGTAGGCCTATGGCAAACTATTTTGGCATTTTTGCAAATTTTTGTGCCCATCTGGAACTGTTTAGTGCCTCAAAATAGACTTAGAAGGTTTTTCAGGGCAAAAAGCAAAAACTGAAACTTGAATAACTTTCAAACCATGAATAATCTTGACTTGATTCTTTCACCAAAGTGTCTATTTTTCCGTCTTAAACCTTCCCATAAATTTTTGTCTTCCCACACCTTCAAATTCACACCTGCTAAAAATAGCAGTTGAGCAGAAAAAGCAGAAAAGCAGTTCTGAAAGTTGGAAACTCTTATTTGACGAAAAGAGTATCCAAAAATGCAATAACATCTACAAAAAGAAAACAACGGGAACATAAATGGAAAGCATATTTTTGGGTGATGCAAGATTGCCCTCACACCACTGGATGCTCCTGCATCAGAACCATCTAAATCCATGGATGGTCATGCACCTATAAAATAACCTTACCTTACATGTCCTTGGAAAAGTTAATCTCCACCAAGATACAAGAAAAGGTGTGAGGAAAGTATGTGCTAGTCATGTCAACCTTCAAAAATCTACCCAAATCATTACCAATAACCTCAAAGGCATATTTAAACTAGAAATATAGGGGAAGGTGAGGTAGTCTTACCAAAATGTAGGTAATGTCAACAAACTCCTTTAGGGGGTCAAATTTTAATGTTAAGAAATATGTAAATTATAATTATTGTGGTAAAATTGCACACTTTGCACATGAATATCAAAAAGGAAAATTTTACTAGTCCAAAATTAAGATATGTAGATAACTTAACTAATGGTTAGGATGGTAAAACTGGTGACCTAAATAACATTAAGTAATTTGATTTAGATACCACTCCTTCTAAAATAAATGATTGTAATACTTGGTTTATAGATTTAAGAGCACCTATTCATATGTCATAGATCATAGAGATTTTTTAAAAGTCATTCCTAAGAAAAGTGATGGCAGTCAGATATATCTAGGAGATGATGTACATTTCTTGATAACCCTTTATAATAATATAAGTGTTATTTTTTTTAATGAAGATGTAATACTAGTTTATAAGTGTAATAAAATCTAATGTTTATTTCATCAACAACAAGATCATGGATTAAAGGTTGCATTCATGAAGATAGTATAGCATCGTAAATACATGACCTTGACAATTTTAGACTAGGTTTTACTCCTTATGTGCCTAGACCTAATTATGCTCATAATTTTCTCATTTTATTATCAGTTTTAGAAAATAAGGATATAATTGAAAATTTATATAATTACTTATTTAGCGGCCACAAAAGCCCAAAAATAGGTTTGGACTAGGGTGTCACTGCCTTGGCCCAAATTTGAATATGTTATTGTTGGTGTTTATATGTTTGTAAATTCAAATTCATTTGTCATCTTTTCATAATTAATTTTGTAGGAAACAACTTGAATGAATATAAATACAAGTCTTTTTCACCATTTGAAACCTAAATCAAATTAAGAAGGCAATTTGAATATCAATTATGCATCATAAAAAGTAGTCAAGAGTAGTCAAGAGTTGAATTACTAGCATTTTTCATCAGTCAAGATTCATCTTAGTAATGAATCAATTTTATGAGTAAGGTTGTTCATGTACTATCTTCATTTTTTTATGATTGCTAACACTTGTAGGACTCCTATCAACAAGAAATCTTCCTTGGATGATCTGTGCATCATGAATTCAATCCATTAAGGAGATCAAATTTGAGTGGTGGAAGATTTGAAGGGGATTTTGGAGAGGATTAAGGACCTAGTTGCTAGATCAAGCATCTAAGAAGAATTATTCATAAATTAATGAAGTTTTGAAGCTAAGTTTAGGAAGGAAGAACCTATAGGCTATGACATACTAAGACTTTTTCATAGATTCTAGAAAGCAATATTCTCCTATCTAGGGTGCCACCACCCTTGACAGGCAGTTTCAATCCCAATTTGCATGCCAGGTTCCTTAGTCTTTGCACTCTACTTTTTTGTCTTAAATTTTTGTGTTATAATTGTCCTAGTTTACATTTACACAATAAAATTAATATGATCCCTAATCAATCAAATAAACCCCACAAAATACTAAGAGGACCAAAACCTTAATCTATCATTATGGCTCTTCCATTGAGGATTATATCTAGGTTGTCTTATAAGATCAATTTTGGTTCCTCTCTAATGTAATATTGGGAAATGTGTGATTTCGACCCTAGAAAATGACATGAAAAAATAATACCCATTTCCTCATAGTCCTTGAGAAAATTATATTGTTTAGAAAAAATAGAACAATATTTGAATGTGTTAGAATTATGCTCAAGGGAAAGAACCTCCTATACAATTTGTGGGTTGATTTTTTTTATGTAGAACTATATTATTGGAAAATAAGTGTCCAATTGATTTCTTAGAAAGTAACACTATATATTGCGAAGTACCGGTCATAAATCAATTGTTAGTCAGGTGTTATCTTTTGAAGTAAGGAATTTGATCATATTCCAAAATAAAATGCGAGGAAACTTGGTGAAAAGTCAATAAAACATATTTTAATTCAATATTCTACTTATCATAATTCTTACACAATATATAATCTTGTTACTCGTAATACCTTTGCTAGTAGAGATGTTATATATTATGAATATGTAAATGATATTCAATAAGAATAATGTTCAAATTCATGCAAACATCTTGAAGAATAAATGGAGAGTATAGAAATTGATGATCAACAAGATGATCAAAGTCTAGTAAAATTTAGTTATTCATTAAGAGGGAGTATTAGAATAATAAATAAAAAAATCATGCATATGTTCGATATGTAGGAATTAAATTTGTAGAGTTGTGGTTGTATGAATAAAAGTTGTATAGGTGCCACAAAGAGTTGTAGTTGTATAAATCAATTTGAGATAGGTGTCATGAGTTGTTGATAATTTGTACGGAGTTACAAAGTTTCACTTGATGCTATAATTATAATCCATATCACTTTCTTTTAAAAATACTAGCTTTTCTTTCATTAATTCCTAAATATTTTGATCTATAGTTATATAACTATAGCTATAAGTATAAACTTAATCTTCAATTGTATGTATATGTCTATTTTGTAGTATCTATCAATTCTATAATTTTATCATTTATTATATATAATTTTACTATAGTGTTATAATAAGAATAATATTTATAGATATATAGAGATTTTATAATGTATTTGTACATATTTCATTTGAAAAATATATATAGAAAAGATATGTACATTTTTTTGAGATAAAGTTAAAAAAAGCATTCATACATGAGAGGCCCCTAAAAATTGATAACAAAAGTATAAGTGATGACAATAATTTCATGTACCTTATTAAATAAGCATATGAAAGATCCAATGAAATGAAATAAATTTCAAAAGGTCCTACCATACATCCACTCAATAACCTAGCTTCGACAAATCAAAAACATATCAAATGAGAGACTATATCAATAGTGTCTGTCTACATTGTCTTAAAGTCACCTTAGTGACTTTTTATTTTTTATTTTTGTTAAAGTAGTTGATTTTAACTTAGGAAATTATGTTGAAATGGATTTATAGAAAGGTTCGTGTAATACAAAAGAGATAAATTAATATTTTAATTATTGCAATTTCTAGGTTTATTATTTCTTATAATGGTTTAGATTTTCTAGAAACATACATTCTCTACCATTTCCATTATATTATTAGATCCATGTATTAAATCATAGGCATAATGGAAGTGTGAAGAACCATCTCTTCTCAATGACAACCAATATCTATGCTTTGTATGAGTCTATTATAGTAGAAAGAGAGGAAATAGTATACACTAGTAAGAGTAAACAATATAAACAAGAGACATAAAATTATGTAAAGAAGATTTTAAATAATTATTTATTTGTTGAGGACATGATTGGGATAATAGATAGGATGAGTTAATGTGGATTTTCTTGCACTACAAAATACAACATTTTATGTTGTTCCCTGCTATTCTCATGAAATACAACATTACTAAAAAAAAGTTTAAACACAAATGATATAATTTTATGATAAATACCTATAATTTTTTAGTGGTATTTTCAATAAACATATAATGTATTCATGAGTTTATTTTGAACTAGTTTGTCCAATGTTTAAATCAATGTGAGATAGATTGTAAGGACATTGGTATTATAAATAAAAGATATTTATAATAAAGAGATATTTAAGTGAATCTCAAAATGGTATATTTGATTAAGGTGAATTTTATTATTTGGTGGATGGGTGAAATTTTTAAATTTTTTATTTTGTCACATTTTAACTCAGATAACAATTAAGTAAAAGCCATATTTTTTTGCTAGAAAATTCCACAAGATTAGATATTTTTTAACTAATTGTATTCAAATGAACTATTTTAGACTCGTTAAAGCCATTGAGTTTGACTTTTCGTAAGAAGATTTATCATAAAACAAATATCATGATCTAGACAAGTTGGTTGGAGATAATGCTATGATATTGATATTATTAGAAGTTATAATATAAAATTATTTTTATGGTTATTCTATATTAGTTTCTTGTAATCTTGGTATTAATGATTTTTAAGTCATTTTTTTTTGGGAGACATAGTTTTAGTGTATGGATGTATTTTTTAGTTGAATGCAATATCATATTTTATTAAAAGTCATATATATACAAACACACACACACACATATATATATGTATGTATGTATACATAAATATGTATATGTATGCACACACACACACATGTGTGTGTGTGTGTGTGCACCAGGTGTGTCCGTGTGTGTATTTGAAATTATAGATTGTGTTGATTGAAATTTCAAAGATTGTAGTTTTACAACTAGTGCTACCTCTAGAGAGGGGTGACTAACAAGTGTCAAATTATAAGATAAAAGCATTAGAGGCTATAGGATTTTCATCATCTTGAGAAAATTTCTTGCTCAAATATGGCTTTTGGTATTTGAAACTTATATAATTTATTTGTGTTAATTTCTCTAGATGTAGATAGTATTGTAGAATCATATTTTGTGAAGTTATATTTATGAAGATGGAAAGGGATCTAGTGTAAATATTATATGGATTGTTTCCTAGAAATTTTAGGATTCTGTGGATCTTTGGAATAATACACTTATGAGGGTCATGAAATAACTTAATGGAGAACTATAGATTTATTTTGATATGGATTATTTTTAAATAATTTAACATATCAATGATTTGGGAGTTTAGAAAGGTGGTAATCTAGAGACACAAGAATTTAGCTTGAGAGCTAAAGTTTTAGAATCATCATGAGATAGTTTGATTGAGTTCTAACTATTCTAAGAATTTTTTTTAGAAATTAAATCTTCTAAATAATATGCATTCCTTTTTATAAGCATATTTTGTTATTTGTATTGTAAATTTTAAGGACAATGCTAGAACATTAAGATTTACTTATAATAAAGTTTCTTTAGTTGCTTATTTATTTTTTCTATTTAAATAATTATTTTCTTTCCTATAGCTTGAGGTAATTTGGGAGCTTATATGAGAGGGAACTTAGTATCAACCTTAACTTCTATAGAAGTTACCAAATGTGCTTTTGTCTACACTAACACATAAGTCAATGTATTTTATACATAGTTGATCAGATATAGCTAAAAAAAAATCATCATAATTCTTTTGGTTTCCTTTTCTAGTATTCTACATTAACCACCATCTCATAATAAACCTATGCATAATTTTTGTTCTCCCATTTTCCCTTTTATTTACATTTAATCATCTCCTATCTCTTGTATTAATTTTTGTTGATTAATAATCTAAAATTATTTATTTATTTCTATTATTAATTAGTTATTTCATCATTGGAGTAGACTAATACATTGAAATATTCTTAATTTTTATTAAACACCCAAAAACAATTCTAACCCATGGGATGGTTCATTTTTATGTGTTTTTTAGAAGATCAATGCATAGCTTACTCAAACTGATATCCACTATTGAAGAATATTCTTGGAGGGATGTCCTTTTTTATAGATTGAAATAGAATGATGAAACAAAATGTTTCATTTCCATTTTCTATAAATATTTTATATAATTCTAATTTTATTATGGTCTAAATGTGTAAGAGAAATAAAATATACATGTAGATTATCAAAATATAAAAGAGCAAGAAACATAATATCTCAGAACACCATGTTTAGGTTAATAAACTATTTTAGGAAAAGCATAATAACAACACACTAATTATATAATAACTAATGCTTATAACTATGTTTGAATAGTGTTATTAAGGAGTCCTCGAACTTTAATTTTTAAGTAAATTCCTTAACATGTATTTCTAATAAATTAGCTTACAAACCTTCTCCTATACACAAAATATATAGGCTAATCATGTTTATGAATGTACTTTGGTTGCTTTAAAAATATGTAACAAGATAGAGTTTGAATAATTTAACTTGGATGAATGTACCCCTCTATCATTCAACCTTCCACAATAACAAATAAATCCTCCTAAATCTAATTTTTCTCTAGAATAGAGTGGATCAAATTTTTAACTTGGATGGTTTAAATTGAAGTAAGACTTTTTTAACACCTTACATGTGACTATAAATTGTAAATAAAAAATGTTCTAGGTAATACACAATGTAACTCCTAATTTCATTGTTTTCTTACATTCATCATTAAAAAATTGTTGCAAGTATGTGCAGTTGGTATTGTCATTGATGTCAACAAGCTTTGGTATTGTCCTTGGTGTCAACTATATGAGCATGAGATTGTTGCAAGAGTGTGTGCAGTTGGTATTGATTTATATTTTCTCTGATGATTCTTTGATTAGTTGCATTATGTTGTCACTAGTAAATTACTAGTATCACCTCTAGTGTTGCTTTGATAAGCTTATTTCTATGGATGTATGGTTAACTTACTATGTTGAAGTTGGCTTATTGATGATGAGAAAGTGTTGAAGATGTTGAGCATGTGTTACTGGTGCTTGGTTTCAAATGATTTTGAGAAAATTTAAATAAAAAGAGGAAACAATGTGTTGTAGCGGTGTTATGTGTTGCAAAGTAGTGTTCTTGTTTTGTTCTACATTTTATCTATGTTGAAGATCTGTTTATGTGGTTTGGGTATTTTGATCAGAGATTTTTAGAGGTGTTGCATCCATAATTTGGTGTGTTGGATCATTGTGCAGAGGAATTTGTGTTCACCAGTGTGAACTATTCATTGCAGAGGTGTTTGCGAGAAATGGTTTTGCTTTGAATTTCTCTGTAGAGTGGTTACAGATCTTGTAGATCTAGAAGGATGTTGATAGTGTTTGTATATTTCTTTAGTCAAAGATATTCATGGTTTGGTTCTTTTGAAGTTAGTTTCTTAAGTAACAAAATATGGAAGGTTGTTTGAGTGTATTGGGTGTGTACATTCTTGAAGTGATTTTTTTTGTGAAGGAATTTGTTGGATTTTAGGGTGTTTGTGGAATATTCTAGATCATGTCTAAGCATGGTGCGTGGTCCTCGAGTCATATTTGGATTTGAGTAAGCATGTAATTAAATGTTAATGGTGTTTACATAGGTTCGGCCGACCTTGGGTTTTTACACTAATTAGGGAGTTGTTTTAGTGTTTTTGGAAGTGTGGTGTGGCATGTATGAGTGGATTTAGGTCTAAGTTAAGAGGTGTTATGGTTTGCCTTCATTCCTTTCCACCACGAGAATTTTTAGGTGCCAACCTACTTTGAATTTGCATGGTTGAGGTGCATAGTTGGCCTTGGAGAATGTTTTCAAGGTTCAAGATGGTATAAATATGTGTATAGTTGTTGAGGAATGATAAGATAGATGTGTGTGATGCAGATGATGTGAATTGCAAAGTTGCAAGCTATAAATTTGTAAAGTGTAGTGCAAGATTTTATGTGCTAGAGTACTAGATGTAGTGAACAGAAGGTGTCTACAATCTTCAATAAGACTGTGAAGGTGTTGGTGATGTTATGGTGGACTTTTCTATTGCATTGAGATACATTTATCACTATAAAACCCTTCTCTATTGTCTTTTTTGTTATGGCAATGATCCTTTGGTAGTGTTCCTTTCTTTCTTTTGGGTAGTGATCCCTCTGGCAGTGAGCCCTTTGTAATTGGTGTTGATATTACTTGATATTGTGAGCTAATCCTCACCATGGTTTTTCCCTTCTTGGGTTTTCCACATAAATTTGGTGTTTCTATGTGCATGTTGTTGATTGGGTTATATTTCTATTATCTTCCTTCATGATAAATCATTCTAATGGATTAAGGGTTAATTGAATTTATGTGGATCTAGATGCCTGTGGGGGTTTTGAAATTTTAAGGTACAACTGATTCACCACCCTCTTAGTTGTCTTGTGCATTCAAAAAAAAAGAAAAATCTCATTATAAACTAATAAATTAAAATAATTAAATTATTATAAGTGTTACATTATAGTTTTAATTATTTTTTCTTTCTAGGTATAAATTGTTAGAGTCAATAATTTATCTATTCACTATATTTAAGTGTACTTAGATTGATGAGGTTATACAACATCTTCTCTAACTGAATGTGCAACCTTTTAGAACTTTAGAGGTTAGCAAGTTATTTGGTAAACCTCATGTGCTACCATTTTGAGGTTGGAATATTTTTCATCTCACCTCAAGGTTCACTCAACACTTGGCATCAAGCTTGATGACTTGCTCAAATAGGTTGTTGGTTTGCACATTCCTAGTGATCCTAAGGTTGACACCTATAGGAAATTTGTCTACACATTTGTGTCACTTCATGGGGTACTTGTCAATCCACATGATAGGCATGTTGGATGCTGTGTTGTGTTGCTAATATGTGGTTGTCATTGATGTCAACACTATTAGCATTAATGCATTATAAGTTGTATATGTCGAGGATATTGAGAAAATTGTAATGAAATGAGTTGTAGGTTGTCAGTGGTGAAGTGAAGTTCAGTATGTCAATAAGTTCTATACGTTGATGATCAGAGGTTGTGGACTAAATGGTCTATTGTTGAGTGTATCTAGTTTATCCACATTGAGTTTCAGAGATTCGCATGAAGATTTGATTGAGTTATGAAGATTTATATTCTGACAATTTTTTTGTTGCTTCAATTGGTGTTACTAATTGAAGATGTGGCGATTTCAGTTAGTTCAATTGTTGTGGATGCTTCTCTAGTGATTCGTGACATTTGAGGATGTTTCTAGATCGTGATCTATCTTTGTTGCATGTCTGCATTGATCGTTGTGCTCGTGGTTGGTGATTTTCTCTTGCGTGTTCATGTTTTTCTTGTTCTTGGCTGACATGGTGTTTGTAGCGTGTTGTGAATCTTCAAGGAGTAATTAATTGAATTTTTTTTCATGTTGGAGATGTTGATTTGGTTCTTCACTAAGTTGTCGCCATCCTTGGTCAATTGACATTAATAACCCTTAGTGTTTTGGGCTGACAGTTTATATTCATTCTATTATTTTGTTGAAGCCGACATGTAGGGATGAAATTTCTTGTTGTAGATATATATAAGTGATTGTTTATTCAAATTGATATATGCTAGTATATGTCGAGTGTGTGTGTAAGTGTGAATAAAGTTCTAATCATTCAAAGGAAAAGAAAAGTGTGAAGAAGAGTGAAGAAACGTTCATGTGCTTAACCAGAACTATGATCAGGAATTAGCAGATGCTAATTTATCAGTTCAAATCCCTGCGGATGTAATTTGATTCTTTCTGTAAGATAGTGTGTCTTCTTTTGGGCGGTTAGCCTTGTTGTAATTGAGCATTGAGCTCTACTTAGTGTGCCTAAATGCATATGCATTCCCCATATTTCATTTCTTTATACTTTTAACAGGGTATAATCTTTTGGACTAATCTCCACCGTGGTTTTTCCCCTAACAAGGTTTCCACATAAAAAATCTTGGTGTTATGTGTGTTTCGATGTGTTGATGATTTATGCTTTCATGGTTAATAATCAGACCTGAGAATAAGGTTAATAAGTTGAATAAGTTTTAAATTTTTGGGACAACTGATTCACCCCCCCCCTCTTAGTTGTTTTCATTGTGCTTCCAATAATTGGCATCAGAGCAGGTTCCTTGGAAGAAGTTTAACAACTTGAGGTGATCTGAGATGGTGTCATACAAGAAGGATAG
Organism: Sequoia sempervirens; assembly: GCA_007258455.2. Lineage (NCBI taxonomy): Eukaryota > Viridiplantae > Streptophyta > Pinopsida > Cupressales > Cupressaceae > Sequoia > Sequoia sempervirens. The sequence goes on along the minus strand of VDFB02292527.1, from coordinate 37,218,854 downwards.
TCTGAGATTTGATGGAATAAATTATTCTTTGTGGAAGACTCAAATTAAGTTCTATCTGAGATGCATTGGTGAACCCTATTGGGGCATTACAAGTAATAGGTATGCTATTCTTCAAAATGGGCCTACTACTACTGCTGAGATTCGAGATGTTGAGTATAATATCAAGGCTAAGGAAGCATTGTTGTGTGATTTAACTAATTCTGAGATGACAAATGTTATGGATCTAAAGACTACTTATGAGATCTGGAAAAAGTTGGAAACCTTGTATGAAGGTGATACTAATGTGAAGATTGCTAAGTTGTAGAGTCTGAAAGGGAAATATGAAAAGTTGAGAATGTATGATGATGAGAACATTACTATTTTTATGCAAAGAGTGAATGAATTTGTGTGTGGTATCAGATGTGCTAGTGGACAAATAGACAAATTAGAGATTGTTGCTAAAGTGCTTAGATCCTTTCTTGATTCATAAAAAGTCAAAGCTAGTGCTATTGAAGAGCTTCAGACTATAACAAATGCAACCAGAGATATGTTGGCCGGTAAGCTTACTAATTTTGAGTTGAGTGAATTTGGTGATTTCCTTCCTAAGGTTGAATCTACATTTAAGGCCACTACTTCTGGAAGATATAGACAGAGATATGATCTGGGTGAGAGTTCATCCAGAAAGACATTCAAGTATGAGGATTAAATCAAACAAATTGAAGAAGAAGAAAGAGAGTTGGAAGAGCTAGAAGCACTTATTGTCAAAAGAGTACCAAGAGGAAAAGGTAAGTATGAAGGAAAATTTCCTCTTAAATTATTTTCTTGCAATAAGATAGGTCATTTTGCATCAAGGTGTCTGGAAAGAGATCCTAAACCAAGACATAACAAGCCTAGATTTCAAAAGAAGTGTTACTATGTTGCTGATGAAGGTGTGATAGATGATGAATCTGATAAAGGAAATAGAAGTGATGATGAATGGGTACTTATTGCTATCAACAAAAATAATCATGTATCTACTAAATCTGGTAGTTGTAGAAATGTGGAGAAAGCCTTAGCTACTCGAGTTGAAGAGAAAGATGAATGGGTGATTGGCAGTGGATGTTCACATCATATCATAGGAGAAAAAGTAATTTTGTAAGCTTGGAAAAGTATGATGGTGGTGTTGTGAGATTTGGTGATAATACATTTGGTGTGATCCATGGTAGAGGATGTATTTCTCTTGATGGTAAGCATAATACTAATGTTTTCTTATATGTGGAAGGCTTGAAGCATAATCTTTTAAGTGTTGGTCAAATGGTTGATAAGGGATACAATCTTCAGTTCAAGGATGGAAACTGCAGAACATTGAGTTCCAAAAATGAAATTGTATCAGGTACAAAAACAAAAGGTAATATCTTTCACTTGAGTGCTACAAGTAAAAGTTGTTTGATTGCTCAAGTTGATGAAATTTGGTTATGGCATAGGAGAATTTGTCATTTTAACTTTGATAATATTGTCAAGATAAGTTCTACTAAGGCTATGAGATATCTACCTAAGTTGGTGAAACCTACTAATGCCATATGCAAGGAATGTCAGCTAGGAAAGCAAACTAGAATTTCATTTCAGAGAAAACAACATTGATCAAATGAATTAAGTTGGAGCTTGTGCATACTGATCTGTGTGGTCCCTCTAAGGTCAGAAGTTTACAAGGTTACAGGTATTTCATGTTACTCATTGATCATTATTCTAGAATGGTGTGGGTTACTCTCTTAAGGGAGAAATCTAAAGCACTGGAAAAGTTAAAGATCTTTAAGGCTATGGTTGAGACATAAAAAAGTCTAAAGATTAAATGTCTGAGATCAGATAGAGGTGGTGAATTCACTTCCGGTGAATTTAATTGTTTTTGTGAAGAACATGGAATAAAGAGACAATTATCTACACCGTATACCCCTCAACAAAATGGAGTTGTGGAAAGGAAGAATAGAACAATTAAAGATGTTGCTAGAACTATGATGTTGGAAGGAAATGTCCCTCATATATACTGGAGAGAAGTTGTGAGTACTGCTATGTACAAACTCAACTAGGTAAAAATCAAAGGTGATACTGGTAAGAACCCTTTTGAGCTATGGACTGATCAAAAGCCTACTGCATATTTCAAGATATTTGGAAGCAAATTTTATATCAAGAGAGATGAAGATATAGGAAAGTTTGATGCTAGGACTGATGAATGTATCTTTCTAGGTTATTCTACTAAAAGCAAGGCCTACCAGTGTTACAATAAAAGATTGAGGAAAATGGTTGAAAGTGCAAATGTCAAGGTTGATGAAGACTTAGGTACACCATCCATAAACTGTGGATGTGATTCTGATAATCAGAATGACAATACAAACAAAGGAAAGCAAGTTCAGACTACAAATCAAGTGCAAATCATTCTGGTGAATTAGGAAATCAAGAGGAAGAAGAAACTAGTGAAATTGTTGAAGAGAGAACACACGAGCCTGAAGTTGAAGAACATCCTAAGAAGACACCGAGGTATGTAAGATTGAATCATTCAAAAGATAAGATTATAAGTGATAAGAACAAAGGTGTCCAGCCTAGGAGAAATATTGCAAAAGAATACTGCCCGATTTCAAAGACTGAGCCTACTAGTGTGAATGAAGCATGCAAAGATGAGCATTGGGTTGAAGCAATGAAAGAGGAGCTAAAGCAGACTGAGAAGAATGATACATGGATTCTTGTTCCCCGACCTAAGAATAAGAATGTCATTGGAACTAAATGGGTCTTTAGAAACAAACTGAATGAGCAAGGTGAAGTGGTTAAAAACAAAGCAAGGCTGGTATGCAAAGGATATTCACAGATGGAAGGAATTGATTTTGAAGAGACTTTTTCCCTTGTTGCTAGAATTGAAGCTGTAAGATTATTTCTTGCCTATGATGCTTACAAGAACTACAAGTTTTATCAGATGGATGTCAAGTCAGCTTTTCTAAATGGTGAATTGGAAGAAGAGGTGTATGTTGAACAACCTGATGGATTTCAGTTGACTAATAAGGGAGATATGGTGTGTCAGTTGAAGAAAGCATTGTATGGAATCAACCAAGCCCCTAGAGCATGGTATGATAGATTGGACAAGTATTTGTTGAAGCTTGGATTTAACAAAGGTACTGTTGATAGTAATCTATATTTCAAGAATGATAATGAAGATTTGATTGTTGAAGTCTTTGTAGATGATATCATTTTTGGAGGAGATGATGGTTTGTGCATGAAGTTTGCTAATGAGATGCAAAATGAATTTAAGATGTCAATGATTGGTGAGATGAAATTATTTTTGGGATTGCAAATTACTTAGTTAGATAAAGGGATTTTTATATCTCAGTCCAAGTATGTGAAGGAATTGTTGAAGAAGATTGGTATGGAAGATTCAAAGACAGTCGGTACACCCATGGTGACCGTATGTAAGTTGACAACAGGAAATGATTCTTTGAAAGAAAATCAGACTAAATACAGATCAATGATTGGTGGATTGTTGTATTTAACTCAAACTAGGCCTGATATCATGAATGTTGTATGTATTGTTACAAGATTTCAATCTGATCCAAAGGAATTTCAAGTGACTACTGTGAAGATAATTTTCAGATACTTGAAGGGAACAATTGACTTTGGCCTGTGGTATCCTAAAGATGATCTTACTTTGAGGGCCTTTACTGGTGCTGATTGGGCAGGAGATGTAAATGAGATGAAAAATACTAGTGGTGGAGCATTTTTCTTGGGTAAGAAGTTGATTTCATGGTTAAGTAAGAAGCAACATGCCATTTCTTTATCTACTGCAGAGGCCGAATACATTGCTGCTGCTAACAATTGTACTCAAGTCCTGTGGATGAAGCAGATGTTGAAGGATATCAGAGTTGTGTATAATGAGCCTATTGCTATATTATGTGATAATTCAAGTGTTATTAACATTTCTAAGAATCTGGTGTCGCATTCAAAGACAAAGCATATATCTACTAAGTTTCACTTTTTGAGAGAAAAGGTGAATGAAAAGGAAGTCATACTGAAGTATGTGCCTACTAAGGAGTGGATTGCAGAAATATTTACCAAGTCATTGCCTAAGGATATTTTTGAGTATCTAAAAGGGAAGTTAGGGGCGATTACCCCTCCTAATCAGAACTAAGGATGCATTGCATTGCATTAGTTTGTGCATTTCATAGTCATATCTTGATCTAGATTGATGTTGTGGTGGCTGCTACTCAGGGGGAGTAGTCAGATGTTCAGATGTTCAAATATGTGGTTTAGAGTTTGTGTGGTGCTTAGAGATCTTTGCCATTCATGTCAAAGGGGGAGAAGATCATGTGTGAAAATTTTTTGTGGAAGAAGAGCCTTGTGGGAAAGAAGATTATGTGGAAGAGTTGAGGAGAAAATGAGTCAGAATCTAAGGGGGAATAAGTGTCAAGAGTTCGTTGTGTTGATTGTGTTTTTCACATAATGTTTTGTCATCAATGCCAAAGGGGGAGATTGTTGGATGTTGTGGTTGTGTTGTTGATATGTGGTTGTCATTGATGTCAACACTATTAGCATTAATGCATTAGAAGTTGTATATGTCGAGGATATTGAGAAAATTGTAATGAAATGAGTTGCAGGTTGTCAGTGGTGAAGTGAAGTTCAGTATGTTGGTAAATTCTGTATGTTTATGATTAGAGGTTGTGGACTAAAGGGTCTGTTGCTAAGTGTATCTAGTTTATCAATGTCTAGTTTCAAAGATCCGTGTGAAGATTTGTTCAAGTTATGAAGATTTCTATTTATAGTTTTTCTGTTGCTTCAGTTAGTGTTACTGATTGAAGATGTTGTGATTTCAGTTAGTTAAGTTGTTGTGAATGCTTCTCTGGTGATTCATGATTTTTTGGATGTTTCTAGATCATGTTATATCTTTGTTGCACGTCCACATTGATCGTTGTGCTCGTGGTTGGCGATTTTCTCTTGCGTGTTCATGTTTTTCTTGTACTTGGCTAACATGGTGTTTGTAGCGTGTTGTGGATCTTCGAGGAGTAATTAATTGAAGTTTTTTTCATGTTGGAGATATTGATTTGGGTCTTTCACTAAGTTGTGGCTAACCTTGGTTGATTCGCATTAATAACCTTTAGTGTTTTGGGCCAACAATTTATATTCATTCTATTATTTTGTTGAAGTCGACATGTAGGGATGAAATTTCTTGTTGCAAATATATATAAGCGATTGTTTATTCGAATTGATATATGCTAGTGGATGTCGAGTGTGTGTGAATAAAGTTCTAATCATTCGAAGGCAGAGCAAAGTGTGAAGAAGAGTGAAGAAGAGTGAAGAAATGTTCATGTTCTTAACTAGAACTATGATCAAGCATTTGCAGATGCTAATTTATTAGTTCAAATCCCTATGGATGTAATTTTATTATTTATGTAAGACAGTGTGTCTTCCTTTGGGCAGTTATCCTTGTTGTAATTGAGCAATGAGCTCTAGGAAGTGTACCTGAATGCATGTGCATTCCCCATATTTCATTTCTTTATACTTTTAACAGGGTATAATTTTGTGGACTAATCTCCACCATGGTCTTTCCCCTAACAAGGTTTCCAAATAAAAAATCTTGGTTTTATGTGTGTTTCTGATGTGTTGATGATTTATGCTTCCATGGTTAATAATCAGATCTAAGAATAAGGTTAATAAGTTGAATAAGTTTTAAATTTTTGGGACAACTAATTCACCCCCCCTCTCAGTTGTTTGCATTGTGTTGCCAACAAGGAAAATTGCCTCTTCCTTGCTTATTTAAGCAAGCTCACATTGTAAATTCAAATTAACTCTAATGTGAATAAGGTTGATCATTGCGTGCAAGTGTTTTTTTGTGAAAGCACAAGGATTTTTCTATTATGATATTGTTTGGGAATCCTAACATGGTATTAGAGAAGTACAGAAGAAATCTTCCCAACATGCCACATATCCCACACGACAAAGTCAACACTCCAAACATCTTTTTTTTGGTCTTCTCACTCTTTTCACTCTCTCTCTCTCTCTTTTTACAAATCTTTAATTATCTATGATTATAGGGTCATCATCTGCTCAAGTGTTAACTTTCAAGAAATAATTAAGTGCTCGGTTAACCATCAGGAGATTTATAACGTTTGTAAATGAGGGGTGTCAATTCCCTTTTGCAATAAGCTCGTAAGAAGGGAATTTTTTTATAATAACTTGCAAAACATGAAGGGGAGTCATTTCTTGCAAAATGGGGGGTTCTGATTTTTAGTTGTTTTCATTTGTTAAGGTTTGTAAGGCATATGTCTTCTTAATCCACCTCATGACATAAACTTTGAAGAACTCATAATAGCAATTAATTTTGTAAATGCACTCGTATAAAGTGTGACTCAAAAACTGAATGTGCTCCTTAGGGCTCGGGAATTTGAGAAATTTATACTTACACTAAATTATAAAGTGTAATTAGGGGTTGTGTAGAGCCTTGATTGGACATCACAGTTGTGGATCCTTGTGATTTAACATCACAACAATATCTCTTCGTGATTCCCACCTCATGTGTTTGTGCCTTGATGCACACCCTTTTTCAGTTTCTTGTACATCTTTTGGGCCTAATGTTGGGTCTACATTCCCTACACACTCTTGTGCTTGATTTTATTTGGTCTCCTTATATCTCTTAGCATTAATGGGGGATTATGATAGTGTTACGCTAATGCTTCATTGAATGAAGCAGTGGATTATTTTAGTGGATCACATTTTTGGAGATTCTAGTACTCCTAATCATAATACTATTTGTATTACCAACTTCACACACTTTTATTGACATTTTATGCATGGTTGATTAGTTTTCATATATTTACTCATGTATTGTTTTGTATATTTTATCTTTATCTACATTTATTGCAGATTTGTTGATTCCAATAAACACCATCTCATCATCGACAGAGTTTACAACTTCTACATGCTTTAATAGTTCTTCATCATCATGTTCCTATCATCATTGGACATATTTTTAGGTCTTAAATCGTTCTCCTCTCATTTGAGAGGATAGTTTTCTTCCCACTAGGTTTTCAATCTTTCTCCATTTATGAGATATTGCATTGTACATGGGTACCTAGCATGGCCTTGTAGCTGGAACCCATTTTATTTCTATCTACTTGAACTTTGATGAAAGCCAGAAGTATCACTTAAGAGGGGTGTTAGATTGAATAATTTATCTACTTGTCATACTTAGGTGTACTTAGGTTGGGGTTAGACAACATATTGTCTAATTATTTAATGTGTGACCTTCTAGACCTCTAAAGGTTACCAAGTTATTTGGTATACCTCATGTGCTACCTTTTTGAGGTTGGAAGACTTTCCATCTCACCCCAAGGGTCACTCAACACTTTGCATCAAGGTTGATGACTTGGTCAAATAGGTTGTTTGTTTGCACATTCCTAGTGATCCTAAGGTTGACACCTATAGGACACTTTTCTTCTCATTTATGCCACTTCATGGGGAACTTATCAATGAAAATGATAGGTAGATTGACTCTTCCTTGCTTATTTAAACAATCTCACATTGCACATTCAAATTAATTGTAATGTGAACTACGTCGATCATTGTGTGCAAGGGTGTTTTTGTGGAAGCACAAGTTTTTTTGTTATAATTTTGTTTAAGAATCCTAACATAAACTAGTATACAACCTATATTTGTTGATAATAAAATGTTACACCACACCTCTATTTTCATTATTCCATTTCCCATGAAGGATAATTTAAAAAATAATAAATTTTGTCCATCTAAATTAGATTTAATCTCTCTAAAATTAACACAATTTTATTTGATTGTGCTATGTGATCCATGAAGTTGATTAAGGTAAATAGAGCTATCAATTATTATGTCTATAATGAGTCCATGTTCCTTGATTGACTGGCACCAATCATTACTTATATTTATGATCAAATAATCATGAAAAATTTTCCACAATGATGAGCACAACATATTATATATTGTATCTATGAATCCAAGGTTATTTTTGAATCAAATAATTCATGAACTGCAAATATTTCAAAATTACTTTGCAAGAGATTTTCTAAAATATTTAATATGTATGATTCTAGACATTTTTTATGAGAATTTTAGATTTTATTGTTTACGAAGCTCCACAAAATATTTGTTTACTAAATTTAAAGTTGAATAGTTTATTTTATTGCAAGGGATTATATATATATTTGATTTAGTAGTTAAATTTTACATAGCAATTTTTTTCAAAAATGCATATACAATAAATTTATAGTTACATCAAGATTAAACTTTTTCAATAGAATTAATAATGATATGTTTAAGATGTATTTATCTCTGAAAATGTAGAAAATATGAGTTATATTTAATCACACTATAAAATATTTATCACGGAGAGTGTTTCTCTTGCAATAGGCATATCTATTTGCATATGTTATCTATTTAAAGATCTTTGAATCTATAATTTTAAAAAAGAGAAAATCCATTCATGCTCTCCAATTTTAACAATTGGTATGAAAACCTAGCTATTATAGAAAAATTTGTGAAACAAAGAATGATAGTTACAAACCATCAAGAGTATAAAAGAATAAAAAATAAGATATGTCAATTCACATATGGTGAAAAGGATTCATTCTCAAGAGAGAGTAGTATAGAGTTCTTAAAATAGGAAAACAATGTATGGTGTTGATTCTTCTAGTCCCATTAAAAATGTTTGGAAAATTTTGAGCCTCTCTAAGGTATATTAAAGTTTGTATGTTGTATATTAATTTTGAAATTTTGAAGTGCATTCTTGTATGTGTGGCACCATTCTTTATTTTCCAAGCCTAGATCATGAAACACATAAGAAGAGCCTAACTTGTCAAAAAGTGACATGCATATATCTATTGTCATTTATTAGTGGAGTGAGTGTGGTCCCATCTAATCTATGCATTTATTTTATAGATTATACCGTTAGACAAGTTCCTTTTGAGGAGTAATAATATTAGGAAAATTTTATTGTAGAGGAGACAAGATCATGATTTCAATTATTTCCATATATTTTTATTGTATTAGCTGTTGCCAACATGGAAATATATATGTGCATGTAGTCACAAGGAAAGGTTTTCTTGTGATTGAGTTAATAAAATTTTCCTATCATATATTCCTATTGTAGTTACATATGTTAGTTATCCAATTAATTTAAAAAATATATTTTAGGAATATCTTTTTAAATTTCAAAAAATCTGCTTATGTTCCCTTTAAGAAAGACTTAATAGTATCATAAAGGAAGAATGAGGGTGATAATTTTAGAAGGTAGAATTTTATTTTTAATTTTGTAGAAAAAGGAAAGAAGTTATAGGAAAAATCATTTATTTCAATGGGAAAGGTTAGTACAAGAATGAGAAAATAAAATAAAAATGTCATATGTGAAAAGGATATTTTGGAAGAAGATCTAGTAAAAGTTAAAAAGAAAAGCAAAGAATTAGAAGAAAAATTGAAGTGGTTTAATAAAAAATATAAAATTCTGACAAAGGAAAATAGTTCTCAAAATAATGAAATATCAAAATTGAAAGAATAAAATAATCTATTATATCAAGTACTTTAAGCATACCTAAAGGAAAATATGTGTCTAAGGTGTAAATCTACACTATCTGGTGTCTCAAATCACACAAATGATTTGTGTCAATCATTTTCTATATGTGATATAGCTAAAGATAAAGAGTGTAAGATAGGAGAAAATATTTTTTTGGAATTTAAAAATATTTCTAGTTGTAATTATTATAACAAAGGATGTTGTAAAAAATGTTAGTTTTAAGATTACGAAAATAATGCAAAAGGTTAGGAAAAGTATGGGCAAGGAATTAGAGAGCTCATCGAACCAAGTGTAAGGCTAAATAATGAAGGCCTTGGATACATTATGTTAGGGTAAATAGGATATTTACCACACTTAAGTTTACTTAGGCATGTTTATGCATTTTATCTCTCAGGTAGTTTTGTTTCCTGTATTGGGAATTTTTATACCTGTTGCCTTTTTTCTTGCCTTTAAAAGGCTGTACCATATGTAATTTTATCCATCTCAAATTTATTCACTCTTTCTTGGTGAAATAGCTATACTTCTCTCTATTTCGTGAAGGTTTATTTTGTAGATGGTGCTCCTAGGAGGTGGTTGACACTAACATGGTATCGGAGCCAACCATTATGCTCTCCTTCCTGAGAGTTTTCATCAAATTGTTTGAGATTGTTTATTTGTTCAGTATTTGAAATTTTTTCAAATTTCGAAATTGCCTTATTTGCCTTATTTTAAATTATTTCATTTTCATGTTGTTTGTGATTTCTTGGAGGCTTGAATTCATTTGATTGGAGGCACGAATTTGCTGCCAGGCTTTATGATGTTGAGGAGGACGGTGGAATGAGGCGTTGATATCTCCAAGGCATGGCATTTTCTCTATTGCAGGCCACGTTTTGGTGGGAGGCAGTGTTCATTTTGTTGGCCGTCTGATTTATTGTTTGCATGATTTTCCCATTGAAGGCATGTTTTGACCATAGTTGGAAGGAACAAAATACAGACGCTATTTTATGTTGATGCATTTTGAAGGCTGTATCTACTGTGGCAGCCGATTGAGGGGCATTTAAGCTACAGCTGTCATTTTATTTTCCATTCCCAGAAGAATTAGTGCAGTGGCTAGAATTACCATCATTTGCGTGATTTCTTTTAACTACGGATATCCGAGGGAAGAATTGTTGTCCAGATTTGAAGGGCAAAGATTCGAGGAGATGTGTAAACGCTAAGGGAACTGCATGCACAATGCAAAAAGAACTGCATATCTGTATCTTAATAGATAATATAGATGTAGTTAAAATACTTTGTACTATGCTTTTCAGAGGCGCGTTTTTAGTTTTGGTGAGGCTAAGATTTGAGGCTTCATTCTCTTTTGGTTTCACCACCAAAAACGGAGCGTGATTTTCTTTGGGCCTAATTCAAATTTTCCAAGCTACCTTTAAATTTGTTGATTGGAGGCATTTCAAACTTCTGCAAGACAACGTTTTTTACATTGGAAGGGGCAATTTTCTGTTTGGAAGACCCCGAATCTTGCGCAAGAGGCAGTTGATTGTGCATCAAAGACACCTTGCTCTTCTCGGTTGTTTCATACTCGGAGTTGGATGTCTTGGAACGAACTTAGAAACGGTTTGCAACCCGCTTCCCTAAAAAGGAGTGCACCAAGCCGCATTCCAATCACTTGGAGGGAGCGATTTCCTTGCAGTTGAGGCTGTGATTAAAGTTTGTTGGGCCGATTCTCTGTTAAGAGGATTGATTTCTTTTTTAATTTAGAGTTTTGAAGTTACCATGATTTATGTTTGTTGTTTGGAGAGCGATTGAAGACCAGCCTTAATTTGAAGGCGTGATTCATTTCAGAAAGCTTGGAGTGCTATACCCTGCCCGCGCCTGACAAGCCGAAATTCACTACTGAAAGGATGTGCTTCAAGGCCTTTGTTGTTGTTGATGACTGTAATGCACATATTGGCCACAAGAGGGCGTAAAAATTTGCTGTGAAATCTTTTGCTTAGGGTTTCCATTTTTTTCATTGGGTAAAATAGTTCACTGGTTTGTTAACTTGGTTGCAAACAATAATCCCACATTGGTTGCCTCTAGTTGATTTTGGCCATTTAAATAGCCTTTGTTCTATTTGGATCATGTGAGCAAAGGCTCATGTGGAATTGAACTAGCTCACCCATGGTATCTGTTTTCTTTCATTCTCACTTTGAGAGGTGCAAGTGATTGGTGTTGTTGTGCTCTCTACAATAGTTTGCTTGGAGTCAACATGGAGATAAAACAATGGGCTGTATCAAACTTTGCTGCAAATCAGGTTTAGTTCTTTTTTGGAAGTTTATACTTGTCAAAGCACTATCTTTGAATTTTTGAAGAATTGTTAAGTTATAATGGTTTCTTTGGAGAAAGGGAACTTTAGGAAATGGAGTGATGTTGTTCTCACCCATCTTAGTGAGGAGAATCTACTGCCATATTTGTACATGGAGATCAAACAATGGGCTGCATCGAATTTTGTTACAAATCAGGTTTAGTTCTTTTTTGGAAGTTTATACTTTTCAAAGCACGATCTTTGAATTTTTGAAGAATTGTTAAGTTATAATGGTTTCTTTGGAGAAAGGGAACTTTAGGCAATGGAGTGATGTTGTTCTCAACCATCTTAGTGAGGAGAATCTACTGCCATATTTGTATAATGAAGTTCATGTTCCAGAAACACGTAGTAGGTATACAATTTGGAAGGGATTTAGGGCTAGAATCTCTGGAGTTATTTTTGAGCATATCAATGACGAGGACCCTTTGGATTCACTTTGTCATTTTGAGAGCCCTTATGCTCTTTGGACTCAGCTTCAAGAATCATATAGAGATCTTGATACTGCACCATCTCTCGATGACCCTCCTTCCAATACCAGTGTGTCTCTTTGTTCTTTAGAGACAATAAACCATGCTTGTGACCCTTTGGAGGTTGTTGAGACTTCACATGAAGTTGTGGTTGCTTCAAACTTCCTAATTCTTTGTCAAAGATAGTTGATCCACCTTCATTAAGTACTTCCATCATTCTTGAGCAACAAAATTCTCATTGTCTTCCTGATTGGGATTCCTATTTTTTAGACATTGGTTCCTTGTTTGTGGAGTCTCATATTTCAAATTTGGAGGATATATTTGAGAGGTTATCTCTTCTCTTTGATGATAGTTATTGCACAATTGTTGTCAAATCATCTCAGTCTTTGGAGAATGATCATAATCAGTTTCCAGTGGTACCTTGTTTGTCACCTTCTATTGTAATTGGGCATATTCTCGATTGGTTCGTGGCATCATCTTACAAGGTCTTGGTGACACATGAGTAGATTTCAGAGACATCATCATACATTTTCATGCTTCTTTCTTTCAATTCCTATCCAGAATGGGAAGCATACTTGCATTTGTACGTGGTTTTGTTTCTTCCAAAAGGGAGACAAGTTGTTTGTCGACACTAGATTATGTTTTGTCTTTAGGCACTTACCATTTTTGTAGGCAATTACACACTGTGGGGGGGCTACATAGTCTCTCTCTTTCCCTTTTATGGAGGGGCCATTGATTGTATATACATGATGTATGTAGTCCTTGGGGGGTATGATTGAGACCTCCATCCATGCATCATTTTTTTTTATTTTCTTTTTTTTGGAGAGGGGTTTTTTCCCATAGGGTTTTTCTCTTTTTCTTTGGTTGTGAGAGATTTCATTTTTGCATTGTAAATTGGTGCCTAACATGGTTGTGTAGCTGGGACCCATATTGCTTCTTCATTCTCCCTAAGTTGCACTTAAGGGGGGGTGTTACGGTAAATAGGATATTTACCACACTTAAGTTTACTTAGGCATGATTATGCATTTTATCTCGCAAGGAATTTTGTTTCCCATATCAGGAATTTTTATACCCGTTGCCTTTTTTCTTGCCTTTAAAGACTATACCATATGCAATTTTATCCATCTCAAATTTATTCACTATTTCTTGGTGAAATAGCTATGCTTCTCTCTATTTCATGAAGGTTTATTCTACAGATGGTGCTCCTGGGAGGTGGTTGACACCAACATATTAGAAGTGTAGAAAATATAAATGATGTTATAGGTAATCTAGTTACAAATAAGTCAATTCAAGAAATGTAGTGTTCTTGGTTAAAGATTCTTTTTTATTTTTTTAAATTGGGTTGGAATAGGGAATGGAACAAACAACCTAGTATATAGATGAATTGTGGATGGATTGGTGTATTTGATTGGAAAAAGGTCACTTGATGTACCATAGAAAAATGGCTCTTTGGACATTTTAATGGTTATTTAGGTCTTTTTCCTATGATGTTTGACTTATCTTGGTTTGATTTAATGTTGCAATGTAGCTTATGCATTCACATTAGGTCCTAAAATTCAAATTGTGATGTCTTGTGAAGGTGTTGTGAAGTGTTGTAACACATTTCTACACTTTTTTAGACTCCTCTCATTATAATTCTTCTAAAAATCACCTTTTTTATTCCTTATCAAGTTTTATTTTAAAGTTTTAAAATGACTTGTAACAAGATTTCACACTTTTCTAGGCTTATCTTCACTATTTACACCTTTCTTATGCTTTATTTGACCCCTTTATGCACTCATAAGACTTAATTACTTAAGTGTATTTTTGAATGTAAACCTGACAAACAGCATTAAATGTGATTTAATTACTGACACTCACTTACAAGCCTAAAGTGGGACCCATTCTCCATGGGTGGTGAATGAGTCCCTCTTGGCTCCAACTCAAAATAATTCAAAATTCCTTTCGGGTTTTTATTCAAAAAGACCTTATGTCGGCCTGTGATGAGGTATTATTGGGTATTAGGGTATAAGTGTGTATAAATAAGTGTTTTTCTCCTCATTTTACATCTTCTGCAATCTCCCCATTCAATCTAATTCACGCATTCAAGCAGTTTGCATCATTTGATCAAGCAAGCATCAAACATCTTAGAGCAGCCATTAACATATCTTCATATTTCTCCAACAAGGTTTTGGTGAGTTAGGACATTTGCATGTTGTTATTCATCATTTCATTCCATTTCTTTATTAAGGGTTTGATTACCAAAGTGGGATTTGACCAAGGAAAATCCCTATACTCTAACCCTTAACCATTTTTCCCCTCTTGCATGTGTGTTTGCAAACTTTTGTATGCAAATTTGTCAAGAAAATAAGTGTTGAAAGGTGGTCAACAAGTCAACAAAGTGTTTCAAGTCAAATAAACCCTATTTCAAGCTTGGAGACAACCTACAACCCATTTTTCTACAGATTTGACTTGGTCAACCTGACAAGAAGAAAAGTGTTGATTTGGACCTATAAGATTGACCTTCATATTTGCAGAATTTTGGAGGAGGATTGATTCGCCATCAGTGGAGAATGAGTCCCACCTGAGGGCTAAAAAAACTGATTTTGCCAGAATCCAATTCCTGACAGTCAGAAAACAGTTTCAGGTGTTTTTGTCAATAGCGGGACTGATTCACCATCAATGGCGAATGAGTCCCACTGGTGATTTACAGTGATTTGTACCAATTTCCAGAACCTTCCAGATTCAGCATTCAACTTCCAAGTGCACTCCATTCAGTCTCATTCATTTTTGTTTGCATTAGTTCATGTTTTTAGTCCATGTTTGCATACCTCACTATGTTTTCCAACATTACATATTTCATTAGTTTTGCATTAAAAATCAATCAATTTCATAGCTTAGCTACATTTATATCATTTCATTTAGTCTTAATTCCATCTTGCAATCCTTTATTTGAGTGAACCACATCAATTTGAAGGTGTTTTATCTCTCTCCTTTTAGGTGAAACATCCTAAGAGTGCAAGAGAAGTCTATAGAATTCACCTTCCCAAAATTGATGGTTCACTTGAATATATTCAAGATGTTGTAAAAGAATAAATATTCTCATGTAAAATAAAATAAAAATCAAAAAAGGTTTTAATATTTGAGTTGGGTAACTGATAATTGTTTGTTATGGCTGAGGAAGTAATTTTCTCACTCTACATTACTAGTGAAGGAAAATATTAATACTAGTTATTATTTCATCATGAGAACTAATGAACAATGAAGAAATATAATTGGGTTTCTAATATCAAAAGACTAGTTAGTAGACACATTCAAAAAGCCATTAGCAAATTAGAAATTTGAACATCTAAGAAAGAATTTAGGATGCTAAAGGAGTTAGTAGTAAAAATTAAGGGGGTTGTTGGAATAAACTATGAATTTCTACCACTAGCCATTAAATAGTTAACACCATAATTAAAAAGGATGGTGAAATAAATTAAATATTTGGAGGTCTGAAATTACTAGAGAAGATTACATTTGGTAGTTCTATTAAGTTATAGGGATTTGAGAAGACTATCTCGATTTTGTGGTATGAGGGAGCTTGCAATATGAACTATTCATGATTGACTCAACTTCAACCTTGAGGATCCATGAAGATTTAAGGAAAATTATTATCTATAATAAGAAAAAAATACTTATAGTATGCATATCATTCAAACAAAAAATGTTGGCTACACCTCCTACTTTCACAGTTTTTTCATATTAGTCAAACTTGTCTCTTTTTATTCTATCACGCTTTCTTATTTCTTTCGAAAAGAAAATTTTATTATAGCATCAAACAAATGCAAGGGAAAATATCATCCTAGAAACCATATATTTTGGTCTATAGAATTTTGACCATTAGAAAGGCCACTTGAATTCCACCCATATAGAGATGTGATATTTATAGTTGGATAATTTTTATATATGGAATAAGTAGTGTGGCAATGATCATTGCTAAATATAAAAAAGTAGAGTTTTGATCATGGAGATTGTTGTTAAATATAAAATTTATAGTGTTGATCATAGAGATCATTGCTAACTCTAAAAACTAGTAGCATTGATCATGGAGATTTTTGGCAAATGCTAGAATATTACATTGTATGCGGTTGTATGCAGTTTATAGTTCAACCATTTCTAACTGCTTTGACATTAACTGGTTTCTCATCAACCGTTTTCCACATCCTTTAAATGTATCTCATGATCATCAATGAAATATCAAGTCAATTGCATTCGCCTTCATTTGGTATCAGAGCCTATTTGAATACCTGTGCATTACAATCTATAAGGCGATGGAAGAGGTTTAGCAAAGACAGCGCTATGGTCGACGGAATCTCAAGGCATCTGTCTTACCAAAGCTGAACCTCCAAGATCGGGAAATGGTGCGAGCTTCGACAGTCCAAAATCTGCAACTCTCGCAATAAATAATGATCCAATAATATGGGAGGGTTGCCTTCATTATGGAGATAGAGGATGCCTCTAGCTGCTCTCAATGTTGGCTCCTGGAACGGCTTTGTTTGATAGGCTGCAAACTTCTTGAAATACAGGCTTTAATGAAGGCGGAGGTAATCAATAATCGCAAGCAAGGAATGGAGGCTCAAAGGTAACCTGTGATCTTCGATTTTGTTTCAATTACTTGATAAGAATAAAAATTGGAGATTTGGCATTTAGGGTCTCTCAGAAATAATAGAAGTTGCTTAAAGGAGTTATATCATTATGGAGATCATAGTAGATAAGCTAGATAAGCATTTTGGTTTTAATTTTCATATTTGAAAAATGAAATTCAAATGTAATGAATGAATACAAATTTATGGGGAATGGTAAGTGGAAAAGAGAGTCCACCTATAGATACAAATAAGTTATTTGATTCAAATAGTAGAGATGATAAAGCCAAGACTATTATCGGTCTTGCACTTTCTTATTCTAAACTACATCACATAGATTTGGACAAATCATCAAAGGAAATTTGGGATGATCTAAATAAGTTGTTTGGAGCAAAAGCATTTAATCCAAAGTTTTCTTTGAAACTTCAATTATTTAGATTCAAAATGGAAAATGGAATCACAATGTCAAATCACGTGAGTAATTTGAGGTCTCTCCTTAGACAATTAGCAGAAGTCAAGGATCCAGTAGATGATGATGATTTTAGAGCTATTTTTATAAATAGTTTGCTTTCAAAGTACAGTAATGTTATTTTTACACTCAGCAAAATAACCTCTCCAAATTTAGAAGATATGATTTCAGCTCTTTTAGCAGAAGAAAAGAGAACAAATGCAGAAGATTCAGAAGAGGCTTCTCAATTGGAGAAGACATTATATTCACATAGCAACAATAACAGGTCAGATACAAGAGGAAATGCATGTTTTTACCGTAAGAAAAAGGGACACACAGTAAGATTTTGTAAAATTCAAGCTAGTGATCTTCTTAAAGGGAAACTCAAAGATGAATCAGATATAGGAAACTTTGATTGCATTCAAGATGAGGATTTTTCAAATGATAAAAGTTATTTTTAATAACTTTACCTGCATTAAAGATGAGGATTCATCAATTGATTAAGCTATTATTAATGACTCTTTTGGTGTTGATGGTGTTAATCCTACATTAGTACTATAAGTCATCACACTAGAGGCTAGTGGCACTGGAGGATGGAGGAATTTCCATCATCTTAAGTTATCTTCTTGCTTTCAGATGATGCTTTGCATGAGAAGAGTTTTGGGTTTTAGTCAAGTTTTGTTATGTAAGCCTTAAGGGGGGTCCCTTGGCAAAGTGAATAAGAGCTTTTAGGGGATACATTTGTAGGAAGAATATAATAAGAGGGGGAATGTTGGAAAATGTTAGCATATTACATTGTATGTGGTTGTATGTAGTGTATAGTTCAACTGTTTCTAACTACTTTGATGTTATTTAGTTTCTCATCAACCGTTTCCACCACCTTTATTTGTCTCATGATCATCAATGAAATATTAAGTCAAATACATTCACCTTAAGAGATCACCACCAAATATTTGTAATAAAATAACTTACACAATAGAAAATATAATATACAATATGTTGCAAATACTTGATAATAATATGTCACTTCGAGAGGGAAACTTCCTAATTCACTTCAAGGTCTTGATACCTCCAATAGTATTCACCAAGAACATAATACTCAACATGATAATAATATCTAACCCATACGTCATATATATACCATACTTATGCCTTGGATATCATCTAGGACAACTTGGATACTTATGTATAACTCCTATTATGACCTACATACATATATATGATTATATACTTTATTTAAGAGTTAAGGTAGCAACAAGCTCACTATTCATAAAACAATACATGCTATAGGGTTTGGTGCATTACATTGCCCCCTGTTTTACAAAAGCATTGTCCTCAATGCTAACTTTTTATTCTTCTTATTCATCTCCTTTTTCTAATTTAACTTCCTTTTCTTCTACTACTTCTTGTTCTTCGTCTTTCTCTTCAACTTGTTCTTGTTTTGCTATTTTTTCTTTTTCTTTTTGTTTCTCTTGTTCTTTTTCTCTACTTCTTGTTCTTCTTTTGTCGTTTTCTTGTTTTGGATTTTTTTTGTGAATAAGTTCCAAATAAAATTTGTAGCTTCCATCATAAGTATTATTGCTAGGTCAAAAAAGTTGTATCATTGATCATAGAGATTCATGTTGAATCTAAAACTTTGTAGAATTGCTCGTAGATATCATTGCTCAAGGTAAATAATTGTAACATTGATAATAGAGATTGTTGCTAAATCTAGGTTTTGATCACAAAGATTATTACAAATAGTAAATAGTATATTAAGTGTTATTCTTATAAAATTGAATGATTGTGATAAATTTGAAGAATTCCATTGTTAGATGAAAAGTATTTTTCTCTTGTCACAGTTCACCTCCTATATTAATAAAACTGTGGAATACATCTTGTTATGGATAATAATGAACAAAAGAGAAGATGTTTTCTAGAATTGTAATTGTACTAGTCATTTTGAGAGACGATATTTCAAAATGAAAGGTATGATCAAAAGTTATCAAAGATGTTCAAAATGGATTGTACTGGCTAGATGATCTAGCAAATAGTCTTCAACTAATATTAGTGTGGCGTGGTTAACACACAAAGGTTAAGATATTCTCATATCGAAAGGCTTACTAGCCACATCTGTTCCACCGTAATGTGAGCATCACTAGCTTCACTTTCCCTAAGTCGTTCTCCCAATTGCATTGTTCAAATCTATCTTGGAGTCTTTATTATTATTTTTATTTAACTAACGCTTTGTATTCTCGTTTTGGATGATAAACACTTCAGTTGTAAATACTGTCTCTTCAATGTTTAATTTGTAAGCAAAACCAGTTGTGGTTATACTTTGGTACAGTTCCATTGATCTAAGACCTTGCTCTATATCATATTCTGTTATGACTTGGATTTCTTTGTAAGTTCCTCAAAATCTTGCCATAGTAAGTTCCCTCTCTCTTATCTCACAGTTAAAGAAACAAACGTCTAAAAGAGTTTGTAGGATATGCTTTATGATATCACTTATCTCCTTGTTTAACCAAAATGGTCTTTGCTGTACTGCACTTCATTCTTAATAGGGGAGAGGGGTCCATAGTGGAGCAGGGTCTAATAGTGGGGATAGAAGTAGTCTTCAGTGGGCCCTATAGTAGAGCATCTTAATATCCAATTGAAAAACATTTTTTATCCATAAAATACACAAACTAACAAATCATGTGATGCCACATCAGTGCACCAATAAATCATGACTTAGTACACCACTATCGATCTCACTTTCTTTCTTTTTTGACTGTTTTTGGATACCTCTACAAAAACATGCTGATGTGACATCATATTTGATGATGTGACCCTAAAACGAAATATAGAAGCACATAAATTGCCAAATAAACTGTTGTACAAAATTGAAATTGATTTGAATTTCACGTAGAATTTTGAGAAATTCCACTATGAGCCCCTCTCCCCTAGTTGTCCATCCGCTGCCCGCTGCGTACACAAATATAAATATTCATCTATAAGTTTTATCCGAGTATATTTGCATTCTTCATACTGCATTTCATTACTAGAACTGTATTGAGAGATGTCTGTTAAAATCCTATCTTTAATTAGACAAATGGGCATTCTTGAGACCCTTTTTAGTAACCGAATACCTGCACAGAATTTTCCACTCGTATCATGGTAAATGGGCTTACAGGAAGCGGCATGGGTGAAAACGGACTGGTGTTCTAATTACATCCTGTTATTCCGTAAGATTCTCCATGTTTTCATTATCTATCATTCGTATCCTCGCGTTGCGAGGCATTGCATTGGGGTCTCTGTGCTAGTTGCAGAACAGAAACGAACATGTTATTGAGTTCTTCGAGACTCCTGCATCCAGCAATGGCTAGTGGCAAGCAACACCAATTGGCCCTCCATTGGGAACTAACTCCGAGAAATTACAGGACATCTAGGGTAAATAAAATCACGCCTTACATTTACGGAAAACGAAATTCTCGTTGAATCTTATATTATAATAATTGGGGATTCCAAACAAAATTTGAACCATTAGGGCAACATATTATGATAACAGTATTTGTCGCAGTATGCTAACTTCTTCGATCCAGTCAATCTAGATTTAAAGCTTAATATTCACCCTAAATCGTTGCATATGTTTTTCAACACAAATAACCAGTGAATATATAGAATCTCAATAATTAAAATCAAACATGCCCATATTTGTGATGCAGATCTGATATATACAGTATCAATAAAATGAAACATGCCCATTTTGAAACTGGATATTTAAAGATAAATGGAGTAGAAAAAAAAAACATAGCATGTACCTGTTACTGGCATATTGATAGAGTTTCCCACTGTTGGAATAAACAATGACTGCGAGTTCCGCATCACAGAGAACTGAGAGCTCTTTCGCCTTCTTCAGTAACCCACTTTTTCTCTTACAAAATGTAACATGCCTGTTGGTCCTATTCTCAATCTTTTTCAGCTGAACCTTTCCTCGCCCCATTGATGATTTATAGAACTTGCCTTTAACCTCGGATTCAAATCAAAGCTTTGTACGAGGCAAATGCTCCAAACTTGCAGCCATAATTACTTCGGAGGATATATGTTATTATGATTCCCTGCTAAACATGCACATTGAATGATTTTTATATAAATACAATCAAGTACTCTGGAAATTCGAAAGGGCCAGTCGACCAGATTGATTTAATATCGAAGATTAAGAGTACTGTTTGCAGGGCATATATTGATGTGGGTACTTTTGGAGAGGGAGAGCATTGATTTAAGAGATGGAAAAAAAATATTGCTGTAGTCAGACATTAGGGCGACATGATTTCCAAGGCCCACGTGAACACAATAATAGATAAAACTTGATTGTACGTTGGATAAACAAAGGTTTTAAATCCTTTCACGAGGGTTTTTTCCTGTGTGTTGATGAAAGCATTTGACCGGTGATATGTACAAGCTAACAGTACCTATCTAAAAAAAATGTTCAAAGCGACCAACTCATTCTATCTTTAAAAATATTAAATTCACTCATCAATAATACAATTCAAGTGGGAAACCAAAAAAAGTGTGAAAACGATAGCATATATAATGACTTTCAGAAAGTATTTCCCAGATACAACCTACCCAATATTAATATTAAGATACAACCTGCCATATATAATCAATTTAGGAAAGCATTTCCCTCATACAACCTACCCCATAATAATATTTAAGCATTACTAAGTATTATAGCCTTGAATCACGACATTTTCTTAATATCACACTTTTAATTAACCAATAAAATAACACCCACGTTATTGTAGTTCTGACTTAGTGACTTTTAAAATACATATAATTTTCTGTTTAATAAAGGAAAGAATATATTTTTTATAACAACCATGTAAGAACCTATAAATGGAAATCTCACTATGTTGGGATTCGGAGACAATAAAGAAATGTATGAGGATATTGATCGTCTTTATTAATTAGCACAATAAAAATTATGTACCCATTTAAATATGTATTATTGAAAATGTGCATATAAAGGTTGATGAATTTTTTAATTGATTGTAATGCTAAAATTTGTATATTAAGTTTATTTTCATTTAGTTTTTTTACTATTTTTTTTAGAATGATTTGATATAATTATATAACAAGTCGCACATACTTAAGTTGAATTTAGCTCCTTCAATTCTTATCTATGAGTATCCACTTTCATGCACCTTCATACATTTGACCTTATATTGATCCTATTTGAGATGATCTTGAGTGTTTATAATATTTCCAGTGCATACTTTCATGTATGCACTCTTAATCCCTAGATTTTGTATTCCCTCTCATAGGTCAATCCTATGACACTTGGGATCAATCTCAAACCACTCAAGATTCACCCCTAAATTTAATTTTCTAATTTAAATATGATGACTCCCTCTATTTTGTACTTGCCATTGGGAATTGACATGGTACACTTTTTTGTGGCTATTAACTATATCTTGGGTATTTAAAGATATTCATTTGTATAATTAATTCTTTTGAAAATTATTAATAAATAAAAAAATGACATCCACATTATAGGGAGAATTAATCATAGGAATATTTTTGTTTAGATCACTAAAAATAATGCATTTGTATTAGAATTATCGTATAGGAAATTTCACACTTTATTTCATTGTTTTTCATCCTTATTCAAGGTTGTAAAATTAGATTATTAAGGAGGTTGGTAGACAAGAATTAGACCCTCACAATCCATTAGCTTTGATAAGGTATTTTTAAATATTCCTAGTTGTTATGCATCATTAGATAGCATAAGTGATAGATGAATAATTCAAAGAAGACTACATCTAGTCAAATTATGATTGCACCCTAGAGGTTAGTGTTGCAATACTTGTGATCAATCTCAAGCAAATTGTGATCAACCCACATACAATTTTGGCTAGATACACAATTTTAGAGGAAATGAACACAACAAGAGAACTAGTTTTGAGTACTATCACAAGTTAATTTTATATATATATATTTTAGACTAGGGGACTCAAGTTGTTATGCACCTTGTAAGTCCTAGGTCTAGTCTACTTATTCAATGATTTAAATATTTTAAGTAATATGTCTGCACCATATAAAAATGGTCCCTTGACATTTTCATGGTCTTTTAGGCCTTTCCTCTTGATGCTTGGTCCATTTTGCTTTGATTTAATGTTGTAATGTGGCTTAAACATTCACATTAGGTCCTTAAAATTAAAATTATGATGTCTTGTGAAGGTGTTTTGAAGTGTTGTAAAACATTTCTACACTTTTCTAGGCTTTATTTATTACAATTCACCTAAAATCACCTTTTTATTCATCAAGTCTTATTTTGAACTGTTGTAAAGTCTTGTAACAAGATTTCATGTTTTTCTAGGCATAACTTCACTATTTACACCTTTCGTATGCTTTATTTGACCCCTTTATGCCCTTATAAGGCTTAATTAAGTGTGCTTTTGAATGTAAACCCGAAAAACATTAAATGCAAGTTAATTCCCGACACCCACATTCAAGTACAAGGTGGGACCCATTTGCCATGGGTGGTGAATGAGTCCCTCTTGACTCCAAATTCAAAATATTTCAAATTTTCTTTCGAGTTTTTATTTAAAATCACCTTATGTCAGTTTGTGATGAGGTATCATCGGGTTACTAAGGCACAAGTCTGTATAAATATGTGTTTTTCTCCTCATTTTACATCTCCTACAATCTCCTAACTTATTCAAGCAATCCAAGCATTCATTAAAGTATTTGAGCACTTTTCATCATCTAATCAAGCATCAATCAAGCATTCAAAGGCAACCATTGATATATTTTCATATTTTCTTCAATAAAGGTTTGGTAAGTTGATAGCATTTGCATGTTATTTGATTAGAATTCTCTTCCATTTCATCATTTCATTAAGGGTTTGATTACCAAAGTGGGATTTGACCAAGGCAAATCCCTATAACCTAACTATTAACCATTTTTCCCCTAATGCATGTGTGTTTGCAGACTTGTGTATGTAGCTTTTCCAAGTTGTTAGGTGTTGAAAAGTGGGAAAAAAGTCAACAAAGTGTTTCAAGTCAACTACAACTTATTTCAAGCTTGGAGAAGACATTCTGTCTATTTTCTGCAGAATTAACTTTGTCAACCCGACAAGCAGACAACCTCAGATCTGGTGCTACAAAATTGTCCCCTGATTTCTCAAAATTTTGGGAGAGGACTGATTCACCATCAGTGGAAAATCAGTCCCACCTTAAGGCTGAAAATCTAGATTTTGTCAGATTTTGGATCCCAACACTCAGAAACTAGTTTCTGATAGTTTTCATCAGAAGCATGACTGATTCACCATCAATGGCAAATGAGTCCCACTAGTGATTTTTAGTGATCTTAGTTAGCACTCAGAATATTCCAGATTCTCCATTCTCTATCGAGGTGCATTTTGAATTAGCCTTCTTCCTTTCTGTTTTGCATTTGTTCATGTTTGCATATCTCATTATGTTTTCCAACATTACATTGTTCTTAGGTTTTACATTCATAATCTCTCAAATAGTTCATTTAATTGCACTTAGATCATTCCATTTAGTCTAAATAACATCATGCATTGCATAATTTGAGTGAACCTAGCTAGATCTTTTGGCCCTTCTTTCTCCTTTTAGGCAAAAAACCCTAGAAGTGCTAGAAAGGATTAGGGTGTCAAAATTTTGTTGTTCATTTTGGTGAACCTGCATATTGAACACTTTACATTTCTGATTTCCATTGCATATTGCATCCTAGACTTCATTTGCATCAGCATTCAATTAGGGTATTGTCTTGTTTTTGTATCCTAGGATTCCTCATATTGCATTAGTGAAAGACTCATTTAGATTTCATTTTTGCATACCATATCATTGAAAAACCTAAAAAATTGCATTTGCATCCTTCATTGGCATCTCAAAAGCATTTACATCATTTTAAATCTTTTAAAAAACACAAAAAATATCATAACTGGACTCATTCGCCACCCTGGGCGAATCAATTGACCTACACATTTCATTCTACATTTTTCAGGAATTTTTCTGGGTAATTCCTGCATTTTTGTTCTTTGTTGTTATTTCTCTATTTTAGTTTGTAGAATTTATGTTATTGGCATTGCGCACCCCTAGATTACATTGCATTTACATTCACCCCATCTTTTGTGGTACTTGTATGATTGTTTGGTGCCCCATTGATAATACTTTAGTGAGATGAAGTTCTTAACTCATGGCTTCTCACGATAGCACTTTCGTTGTGGACCTTGGGATCTCAAGAGCTCTTACTCCTAGTATGGAAAATGGTGCATTAGGAATGGATACTACCACTTTTATTCCTTCCCCTTTCCAACCAGTGAATGTTGACATTTAAAATAATTCAATTATGTAAGAAAAAGTCATTAGTATTCATGAATATTTTGCACATTTACAAAAAGACTTGTCTCTTGAAAACATTTCAACCATTTCCATATCTGCAATAGAAAACCTTCATCATTTGATTGAAAGTGATGATGGTTTACAAGTTATGAAACAAATAGCCAAGATATACAATAATCATGCTCCTTCCACATCCCAATCAGCAAATATAGTTGCAAGCCAAGGAGGATCTCACATTGGTCCCCTTTCAACCATAGCATCCATACCAATTTATACAACTCCTCAAGTTACAAAAAATATGCAACAAGTTAGTCATGTGGCTCCTTCTTTCGCAATTCCAACTAGCACTCCTAGTTCTTTTGTGGCATCGCATATTCCTTCTTCCACCTTCACCCCTCTTAGTGTCCCTTTCACTTCCCCTAACATTACATACACCCCATCTCCATTTTCCCTTCCGTCTCATACCCCTTACACCGATCCCATCATTACACAACTCTTTAACATTATTTCATCCATGCAACAACAACTCTCCACCATTAGCCAAAGCCAAAATGCTCCATCAAAATACCATGTTCATAGTAGTCCATTGTCCTTAGAGATCTTATGCACCCAGATGCCACAAGGAATTGAAATGCCTAGGTTTGAGAAATACAGAGGTAAAGGAGACCCTACTAACCATGCCAATGCTTATAAAACCTTGTGTAGTGACTTTGTCCTCAATAATAAGCTATTAGCCAAAAATTTTCCTAGGACCTTGAAGGACACTGCATTAGAATGGTTTTCAAACTTACCCAATCATTCCATCCGATCATTGAATGAACTTGTGGATTCCTTTATAAGTCATTTTCTAGTCCAAATGACTCCTAAAAAAGACCATGATTGATTTAATGCGATACATACAAACAAAATAGAGATGAAAAAGTCACTGACTTCATTTCTCGTTACCAGTCATTGTATGCTCAAATTGATGTCAAGATTCCTGATTCACATCTGCAGAAGATGTTTATCAAAAACTTGTACACTCACCTTCAAGATAAGCTAACTATGATGAAATTTCTTTCATTCACGCATTTATGCACAACCCTTTGTGACTATCATAACTTGATTTCTAGTCATGATTCAAAGTCCACTTCTAATCGAGCTAAGAAGTTTTAGCAAAACAACCAAAACAATGCACAAAACTTTAGAAAACCAAATAGAGTCTTTTTACAGTTCAATCTGCCTTCTCTACAGCCAACCCAACCTGTTCCAAGTCAAGTGGCCGCTATTAAAGTAGCAGTGCCCTATACCTATGGGGACTCGAAGAGACAATTTACTCCCTTACCTGATACCATCCACAATGCAATGAACCAATTGCTCCAACAATAAATGATCACTTTTCCTACTATTAAACCACTTGATACCACCAAGCCTTTACCACCCACCTTCAAACCAAATGCTTATTGCCATTTTCATCACAAAAATGGACATGACACTGAACAATGTAAGCATCTAAAACACTTAATTCAAGACCTCATTGATTCGGGCCATCTGTCCATTGCAGGTGTCAATGATCAAGGCAATAAGTTTGTTGCACCCCCTAATCAGAATTTAAAAATCTTTACCAACCCTATGCCTAAACACAATATTTCATTTGTCAAGGCTAGTGAACCTTCAAACCCTCGAGTCATGAGCATTGATACAAATAATGAACAACCTGATATAACTTCAAATGTTACCCAAGTTAATCCTATGAATGAACTTGTGGGTATGATAGACATCATCCCTTGTAAGGGCTCAACCAACAAAAATCTTGATATCACTTTTTCTTCCAAAGATATACTTAAAAAGCTTCCTGATGGTCCTCTTTACATAGCTGGCCAAATCTATGATAAGCCCACCAATGGGATATTAATAGATCCCGCCTATGGCAAGAATGTGATCACAAAAGAATTTTTAGTGTTACATGAGTTGTATCAAGATGATTATAACAAACCAATTGCATGGATTAAAAAACATACTGGTTTTACGTGCCCTACAATCAGATCAATTGTACTCCCCTTACACGTAGGACCTAAAACTTTGGATGTAACATTTTCTATTATTCCACAATCAGATCAATTTCGTCTACAACTAGGTCATTCTTGGCTTCAATTGATGAAAGCGGTACCTTATGTTGTTCACAAATGTTTGAAGTTTCCACATGGCAATGAAATATTTACCATCAACCATAGTGGCTTTAATCCATTATCTTTTAAAGGTAATTTTTCCCTAGAGGCTTTTTGGCTTGAACCTATGGAGCCCATCACCCCTCGTAAGGAATTATTTTTCATAGCCTATCAAAAGTTCAAAGCCAAACGCATAGCCAAATTGTCTCTTCGTAGCATGTCCCCATCCACATCTACTCCTCCTATCCTAGATGAAACCATGCTTCAGCCTGAGTCCGACATTGAAAAAACCATACAACCTCATTAACAACCACCCATAAACACTTCCCCTTCATTGTTTAAATGACCACAAGAAAATTAAACCAATCCTATCATGCCTCCTTGCATTAAACAAGTGTATAAAGCTAAAGAGAAAGTGATTGAACCATTTTCTTTGGTTTCTTCCATTCTTCCTCTTCCAGAAGAAAAGGAACCTATGATGGATCAACCCGCTCTTACCCCTCAATAACTTCAAAATAAAATAAAGCACAACTGCGGTGCTAGGGAATGTAGGCATCATCGTTGTCTCCTTGCTCATTAGTCTTGAATGGAAGAAAACAACGAAAAATAACCCTTGCCTTTGACAGAAGTAATAGATGATCACCCTCCTCCTCCTGACTTTCCCCAAGATAACATAGTCTAGACCCCACAACAAAATGAACTGATTCAACAACCACAACTCTTGATCCATCCTTCCTTGGAGATAACCCTTCGCCCTCCCATTGTAATCAATCTTGATGATAATGAGGATGAGGAGATCACAAAAATAGATGAAGAAGTGCATAAAGATATAAACTCTTTATTTCCATCTACCATGAGCTTAACTAATAAACCTTCTCCACCAAGTGAAGAACCTGGTACATCTCCTAGTTCAGAACTTGCAATTCTTCCTTTGGAAAGTCAACCACCCTCACAATATATTGAACATGATTGGGAGGTGGATGACTTGTTAGATGGTTGACTCACATTCACCTTACTAGCCTTTTATATTCATTTTTCTTTTATGTGTCTACAGTGTTCCCCCGTATCGTGTGCTTGATGTCTCTCTCTTTGTACACTTCTTCTATTTGTACTTCTATTCTTCTATATGTCGTGCATCACCTTTTTCCTTTTTGTTTTGTGTTCTCCTTTTGGGGATGATGCAAAGCATAGAGACACCCTATGTCTCTTCCATGTTGACTCAAAAGGTCATTTTTGTTTCGTGTTCTCCTTTTGGGGATGACACCAAGCATAGAGATGCCCCATGTCTCTTCCATCTTGACTCAAAAGGTCATTTTTCCTTTCTTTTTTTGTGTTCTCCTTTTGGGTATGACAAATCATTGAGACCACAATGTCTCTTCCATGTTGACCCAAAAGGTCCTTTTTCCTTTTTGTTTTGTGTTCTCCTTTGGGGATGACACAAACTGTCGACACGCCCTATGTCTCTTCTATGTTGACCCAAAAGGTCCCTTTTCCTTTCACTCTGTCTTTTCTTTTGTTTGTCCTTTTGGGGATGATGCAAGGCATTGAGATTGAGATGTCTCCTTGATGTTGACCCAAAAGCTTTTCCTTTTTTCTTTTTCCTTTTTGTTTTATTTTTGCTTGTGTTTTCCTTTTGGGAATGACGCAAGGCATTGAGAGTGAAATGTCTCTTCCATGTTGACCCAAAGTGGATCTTTCTTTTTCTTTTGTTTTGCTCTCTTTGTGTCATTCTTCCAGTTCTATGTATTCAGGAAATGATGACAATTTTGAGCTCTTTCATAAAAACATTGCAACAATGAACATACTGACCCCAAATCCATAGATCCCTTATGCGTTTGGTGTGTTTTTTTCTAGGGGGAAACTCCATTTTGTTTTGTTATCTTTTTCCTTTACATGATGTAACCTAACTCATAAACATATGACTTGGCATAGGGGCTTTCCAAGTTGGATCTCATGTCTTTTTTTTTCTTTTTTCTTTCTTCCCTTTGCTACTTTGAATAAATTTATCTCAGAATGATGTGTAGAAATTCCTTTAAAGTGGGTGGCATACATTAGAATCATTTCATTTTCATTTTTGGTTCTTAGTGTAGCCTTGTCACTTCATACGATGTGTTTGTCACTTTGTGGATGACATTGGGAATGATGTCCTTTATAAGTGTGATTTATCTTAGCATATTACATTCCTCTTAGTGGCCTGATGTGACACACTGCATCCCCTAAGTTGTGAATATTCTATTCTTTGATTGGTCCTCTCTTGGAGACATTAAACACAATGTTCCCTAAGTAATAAAACTTGCATGAACTTAACAAGAATCCTTTGAACATCTTTTATATTTTACCTTTTACATTTTTGCATTTTACATTTTTTCCACCTTGCTCTTTGTTCATGAGTTCTAAGCATACAAAGCTTTGCTTGTCTCATGAAGCACGAATCATCATTTTCCTTTGTGGAACTTTGTTAAATTTATCAGGAGGTATAACTTTGATATGGTTGAGCGGGAAGCCCATTCAATGACACGACTTTCCCCATAGCCACCTATGTGTTTGTGAGTGCATAGCAACTAGAATATGTACTTCACCTTTTGGGTTTTCTCACCTGACGGACCGCCATGAGTTATGTCGCCCCAGAGTGAGTATACATTTTATTTTTCAAACAAATGGCCTAGATCTTATCCACAACTAGCTGGATAGATGATCGAAGCTTTCATTCATGTTTCATAATCTAGTGTGTTCCTTTGTTCTTATGTTTAGTTTTCCATGGGATCTTCATCTTGGGGGCTTGATCATCCCTCTTTATTGTTGTCATTCCATCTTGCTAGTGTAAGTGCATTGAGACCTCTCTCTTGATATTCATGGTTACTTTAGTGTGAGTTTGAAGCAAGTTCATCCTCTCACTAAAGTGGGGGCTAAATGCACCATAGAAAAATGGTCCCTTAACATTTTCATGGTCTTTTAGGCCTTTCCTCTTGATGCTTAGTCCATTTTTATTTGATTTAATGTTGTAATGTGGCTTAAACATTCACATTAGGTCCTTAAAATTCAAATTATGATGTCTTATGAAGGTCTTGTGAAGTGTTGTAAAACACTTCTACACTTTTCTAGACTCTATTTATTACAATTCACCTAAAAATCGCCCTTTTATTCATCATCAAGTCCTATTTTGAAGTGTTGTAAAGCCTTGTAACAAGATTTCATGCTGTTCTAGGCATAACTTCACTATTTACACCTTTCTTATGATTTATTTGACCCCTTTATGCCCTTATAAGGCTTAATTAAGTGTGCTTTTGAATGTAAACCCGTCAAACAACATTAAATGCATGTTAATTCCTAACACCCACATTCAAGTCCAAGGTGGAACCCATTCACCATGGGTGACGAATAAGTCCCTCTTGGCTCCAAATTCAAAATATTTCAAATTTTCTTTCGGGTTTTTATTTAAAATCACCTTATGTCGGCTTGTGATGAGGTATCATTGGGTTACTAAGGCACAAGTGTGTATAAATATGTGTTTTTCTCCTCATTTTACATCTCCTACAATCTCCTAACTCATTCAAGCAATCCAAGCATTCATTAAAGCATTTGAGCACTTTGCATCATCTAATCAAGCATTCAAAGGCAGACATTGATATATCTTAAGATTTTATTCCATAAGGGTTTGGTAAGTTGATAGCATTTGCATGTTAATTGATTATCATTCTCTTCCATTTCATCATTTCATTAAGGGTTTGATTACCAAAGTGGAATTTGACCAAGGAAAATCCCTATAACCTAACCCTTAACCATTATTCCCCTATTGCATGTGTGTTTGCAGACTTGTGTATGCAGACTTGACAAGTTATTGTTGGAAACAAGCAACACTGAGAGGGGGGTGAATCAATGTTTTTCAAAAATTAACATTTTTATTCTGATCTTTAGCCCACTTAAAACATTCAACCAAAAGAAATATGCATGAACATAAAGCAAACAACCACAACACGATAACACAAGGACTTTTACGTGGAAACCCTGTTAGGGAAAAAACCACAGTGGATGGCCAAACCACAATATGATATGAGTATACTCAAAAGAAAGATTACAATATGGGAATGCACTTGCATTCAAGCACACTTCCCAGAGCTCATTGCTCAAAATAGAAAGGCACACTACCTTATGTTGTGCCCTCAGCACACATGCCCTGTTTGGAATGGGGACCCTCTTTTCCTTCGCCTTGCCAGCTTGTTTTGCATGCCCCATTTTTGTGCCCCAGATGGTCAGCGTGTCTTCAAGGTTTCATCATAAGTTGACCATGCTGCTCCTTTTTTAATTTTGTCAAGTTTGGCATCTTGCAGGGTCTCTCTCTGACAGTATTCCTTTGCCAATGGCCTTGAGCCTGGCCGGGCCCGCCCCTTCGGCTTCCTTGGTCAGGCTTCCCTATTGTGTACGCTGTTCCCGACGATGATTGGCTTATGTCTTCCCAGACCTTGGATGTCGGGCCCCTGTTCTCCGTCCGATGGAACTTTACGAAGTTGTGACTGCCTTTGAGCGTTTCGGGCCTGAGCCTCAGGACTTCTGAGTCCAAAATTATGTGAAGGTTTTGCCGTTCCAAACGGCTGACCTCTGGCAGAACTCCACCCTCTGGGCCCCGACTTCCTCTTTGCCGTCGGCAACCCCCGAGTTGAAATTTCCAAACGCCCGCTGCCCTGCGCCCTCTCGGCCACTGGACCCCGGATCTCCCACAACCGTCCATGAATTAAAGATCCACCAACCTAATTGCCCATCATACTTGCATTTAATGTAGCCATTAATGGCGGTAGGGGTATAAATAACTTGCACAAACCTGTCATTCTCATTTGTCAGTGTCACAGTGAGAGATCAAAGCTTGCCAGAGAGGAGTCCACCATCTTTGAGACCTTCACACTCATGCCCGTTGCCTTCGCTTGCTGACCGCTAGTGGATCCCACACCTCCCTGCATCAAGTGTTCGAGGTAGGTTTTCCATTCACCCTCCTGAACAATTTTCATGATTTCTAAGGCTTAAAATGAACAATAATGATCAAAAGGACAAATGAATGATGAAATATGATACAACGCATAAAACCCATGTCTTTAAAACTTGAGAAAACCCTTGGAAATACCCTCATGATCAATCTAGAGCTTCACTTTAGTGCGACTATTCTTCACGCAGGGGCGTTCATGCCCTCTGGGCCCGGGTTCTCTCTTGGCGGTCGAAAACTGAAAACATTGAACTTTTTTTCCAAAACAACAATTTGACCCCTCAAGCCTGGGTTTTCAGACCTCCATCCTTCCCCTGCTGACGAAACTAGAACTTAAACATAAATCTAGCCAGCATTTTGGACCTTCGGGCCCAAGCCTCTGAACTTCTGTCTGGAAGTCCGCAAAGTTGCCGGTGCATCAAACGGAGATGTTGCCCTGTCTATCTGAGCTCCAGGGCCCACCTTGCCCTTTGTCGTCTACATTTGATATTTTCCAAGCACCCTCCAAGTTGCTGAGTCCCGTCCTTTGGAACTCCATTTGGATTCTGCCACCCCTAACTTTGAACTGTCGGCGAAACTCCGCCCTCCGGGCGCCGACCTCTCCTCGACCGTCCATATGCATGGCAGAATTCAGAGCGGCCAATCATCGGCTGCCTTCCGCCTCCCAAGCCCTAGGCTTCCGCGCGCCGCTGGGAATTCGGCGTAAACTCCAAACATCCTCAACCGTGTTGGGCTCCACCATTCGGGACTCTGTCCCGTCTCTGACATTGAAAAAAAGAAAATCTTGCCTGCCTTCCTGAGCTCTGGGCTCTGCCTTCCCAACTGCCGTGAGTCTCAAAATCAAAATCCGGCATCTGATGCTCATTCTGGGTCTAGTCCTCCTTTTTGCAGTCAGCAAGACATCACAGGTTCGCTGAAACATTACACCGATGAAAGGCTTCTCACCGATGTGCTTTTTTTCCATCGGTTGGCGAGACCCAAGGATCTCGCCAAGACATCTCTCCACTGCAAATACCTCACACTAAAGAAAAGGTTGGCAAGACATTGCGAAGTCAGCAAGACCTCATGCCGAAGAAAGCCCTCTGCTGATTTGCCTTCTCCTTGTTGCTGGTCGGTGAGACATGAAGTGTTCAACATGACTTCACCCTGATGATCGATGTCTCGCCAATCGAGTATCTACGGGAGAATTATGTCTGACCCTCATGCCGGGTCCAGTCCGCTGGGCCACCCCTTCCAGACTTCTGACTGGCAATAGCTGCTCCGAACGGCGAAAGCTAGACAGCTTCACGACGCCCCAGGCCCGAGTGCTCAAAACTAAGAAAAGTGTAAACTTCTGGCCGCCCTTCGATCCGTCGGGCCCCAGACCCCAGAGTTTCGTCTTCGAAACTCCGCTTCTGCTCAGGCGTTTCAAAACAACCATCTCTGGATCTAAATGAGCCCAATTTGAAATCTGATCTCGACCCACATGCTTAATTTTGGTCTTCTTCATTACGAACATTTTCAATTATCGAAATTCTAAAACAACATTCCTGCCAGGGAAGTCCGGCCCTCCGGGCCTGGACTATCCCAAAGCCCTCAATCAAAAGACTAATATTGTTAGGAGATAGAAGTATCTTCTTATTAACGATAATTTGCTTTAAGCTGATTCCATTGGATTTCAACTAACATGAATACTTTCATGATCAATTGCACTGACTACGCCTTTGCTTGTAGAATATATGGAATCAGGTACAGGATCTTTGGGGGCAGCTCTGGAAAAGGACAAAGGAAAGAAGTCAGGAAAGGTTCCTTGGGGGAAAGAGGACAAAGACTAAATGAAATACCAGTTCTAGGGTGAACCCTTACATTCGAAGGTTACCATGGACTGGAAAGAAATCACTGACACCAACATAGGTCACGTCAATATTGACGAGTTCAAGTAAAGGGTCAGGGTCAAGCAAACGACCAAAAATGCGAGGCTTATTAGACAAAATGGAATAGCAAAGGCAGCTGGCTTTCCTCCATCTGTTGTAGCCCTTGAGCTTGTCATGGCCTGTCGGCAGGCATATCAACTAGATACAAGAACAATTGTGGACAAGGATGGCAACATTCTTGCCGATATGTCGGCTAAAGGGATCACAAAGACCTTTCATATTCCCACCTTCCTCGAAATGGAAAAACCTACCATTGAGGAGTGCCAGGCAGCATGGGATGGTAACCCTATAGGCTACAGGAAGTTAATAAATCAGCATTGGCTCAAGGAAAAGTGAGGCAGTGCCGTGAAGGTTCCTAATGAACTCTTCTGCAATGATTTCTATGAAGACTACCATGATTTGGTCACAATGCTAAGCAGGGTTATGGGCCTCCCTACTGCGGCCTTCTTTCAGGGGTGGATGGTGTACTTTGTTGAGAAGATCCTTTGGGGGAATGAAGATGTTACCACAAAAACCTCATTCTATTGGGGAGGTATAATAAGCGACTGCTTTCATGAGCAAGTCATCAATGTGAAGAAAAGCTCCAAATTCTATATGACTTCATACCTCATCTACTCCTTGGTGGATTGAAAGAAATATAATGGGTTGTTCGTGCCACCCGATCAGGAGCAGGGTCGAAGACTCAAGGCCTATGATAGATACCCCCAGCTCTAGTACCGAAAATTCAAGAGGGAGTACTGCAGGGTCAATGATGCCTTCACTGGTCACATCATCAGAATGATTGCTACAGATTTTGAGAGACGAGTCTCTCATAGTGCTCGAGCCTTCCTAAAGCAATATTCTTTCCGCTTCATCCAATACCCAAATTTCACGTACATCCATGCCCAAGGCTTCATCGAGAGGCCAAACAAGTTGCCTCGGTACCCCAATGACTGAATCATCTTATTGGAGCTTTCTCGGCAGCTCCAACACATATAGGTGATCTTTAGCAGCAAAAACATAGCAAGGATCTCTTATCCCATGACTCTTGGCCAAGGCATGTATAAACTACAAACTTCCTAGTGCGCTGGTAACTCTGAGAAAGAACTAAAGGATTACCATTTTCACCTGCACACTGCTTGGCTGAGAGTGGACCCGTATGGGCACATAAGGAAGGCACTAGGACTAGGATTCGCTCATCTGCACCACATTGAAGACTTTTGGGGGGATTGTCAAGATGATAAAGAGGTACGAGCAAGGAACTATATGAGGATGACTACACATTTTGTAAGAAAGGTGTAGCCGTTTCCCGTACCAAACTAGGTTGAAGAAGATGAGAGCACCATAATGGACCTTAGGTACCCCGCAGTCGCCAATTTACCAATACCAACAATTGATTGGGAAGAGCAGGAGGTTGATGACCTCGACATTATAACTAAGCCAATCTTGGCCCATACTAAGGAATGGGTTGATAGACAAGTGGTCTGACTGAAACAACAGGAAGTAATCTTAACTTATGAAGGGCTCAAAAGTGAGCCAATTGCCACAGAGGATGTCGCTGCCACCACTTCAATCGGCGGGATGTCCAAGTCTCCTCCAGTCACTAGGTCTACGAAGAGGAAGGAGATGGAAACATAATAGTCTCCTGACCCCAAGCTCTATACAAGAAAAGAAATAGGGAGCTCACCCTCCAAAAGACTCAAGCAAACAGGGGGTACACGATAGAGCAACCCTTAATCCAAGAGGAAGAAGTGAAGGGTACTGATCAATTAGAACCCCTATTGGCTCTCCCTACCCTGACTGTCGTGCCACCTACTTCTCTGGTCATGATTGCCACATCCCCGCCGGTAGTGGACATCTCTGTCCATCTCGCCCCTTCACCTCCAGCCAAGTCTGTGATAGTAATTGACTCTTCCTCTGCCATAACTACTCCCCTATCCTTTGCTGTTATGTCACCCACCACATTGCTCCCTTTAGCTGCAGTGACAAAACCTATACCCGCATCCACTTTTCTTGAGGCCTTCTCCAAGAATATGCAAAATATCCCCTCTGAGCTCTCCTAGATCCTTATGGATCCCACTCTTCAAGTAGCCCTCGCACAGGTTCTTGCCACTGCCAAACCTTCGCAGCCTCCGACAGGTCCGCCCGCTATGGAGGCCACCATGTTAATCTCCAAGGAATGGGAGAAATGAGAACAAGAGGCCTCAAGGCCATTTGAGGAGGCTGATGAGTACCAAGAGCACCTAGAGTATGAGCACTAGACGATCGACAGGGTTACCTATGAGGAAGAAGGAACTAGCTCCTCAGAGAGCAGGGATGAGGAGGAGGATGGTGGTGGAAAGGTCATTGTGCAGGCTTTTGATGACGACCTTGAGGAAGAAATGGCCCGCCACCTGAAAGATACTAGAAAAGAGGCAGAAATGTCACCCCTTGAAGAAGAAGGACAGCAACAAGAAGATAGTCTGGGGAAAGCTAAACTAGAGGGCGAGGCTCCAGCTATAAAGAGCATCAAAATTGAGCAACCCAAGGAACACAAACCTGAAGATGAGCAAACCAAAGAGATGGAGAAGGAAGAAAGTCCCCAACAGCTATTATCTACCAAACTTCCTATCAAGTCCTCATGTTCATCCAAGACTCCGATGACGAAGAAGTAGAGGCTGCTAAAAGGGAAAAAGAGCCCCCCAAGGGTGGGGAAATTGAAGTCTCAACCAAGGAAGGCAGAGGTGATCATGAATCACCAAAGGAGAGGGATGCCATGCCTGAGTGGCTTAAGGGACAACTCAAAAAGAAAACCCCTACACTAAAGGACCCAAGGGCAAGGCTGGAAGCTATCTTGGCTAGAGCGCAAATTACAACTAGAAAAGAGAAGCCGAAGATTAGATCCAAGGTAACAATGGATGCTTCTGGGTCTCAGGCTATACAAATAGCAATGCCGGTAATGGGACAGGAGGGAATAACCTACAACATCTCCACCGTGGATCTGGGAATCACTACCAGGGAGCAAAAGGTTGGACACCTTGAGGAGTCAGTTGCCATGGTGGTACACTTGATAAAGTAGGATAAGGTCTTAAAGGATGAGCTTAAGGCACAGGTGGCTACATTGACGGATTACATCCAACAGTGGTCCTCGGTTGATGACCTGCCTACCATGTCCATGGCTCCGCCTCAACTGTTGTCCAAAGAACAAATTGATAAGATGGAAAGAAGGAAGAACTTGTAAAGGACTACAGAGAGCTAGTTCTGATGGGTCCTGTATGTCGGGAACATGGGAATTAGTCGGGTTGTTAGGACAGCCAACAAGTTATTGGATATGCAACAATCTTTGGAAGGCACGAGGAAGCTCTGCACTGACTTCCCTGCAACATATGACTCCACCTTTCCAAAGATCGAGGCTATCCTTCAGTTTCCAAAAGCCACATGGGAGAAGGAGCTTGTGTTCAGCAGGGACGATCATTGGTTGATGGATGTGTGGCAGTGAGACTTTGACAACCAGAAGGAAAGGTTGGAACAAATAATGAACAAAGTGGATCCAGATATCGAATGGATCAAAGAAATCAGAGTAGAATGTGCCCGGTACCTCAAGCTAATGACGGAGTATGACATTCCCACAGTACAGATGGATCTAGAGAAAGTAAAACCTACTTCCAAAAGAAGATGGAGGACGGGATGTCTAGCAAAATGATAGTGGAATTCATGAGTTTTTGTTGCCCATGCCTTCAATCATCGGAGTTGTTCAGGGATCAAGGTACAAAGTATGATGAGGACTGGAAGAAGTTAGAAGATAATGCAAAAGAATGGAGCTACCAAATGCTGCGGTACGAGATTATTGAGGTGGATAAACTCCAACCAGTCATCTTGAAGTTCATAGAATATACAACATCAAGGAAGCAGGAGGACAACCTTGTTGATGATAAAGAGCTCCCCAAAGAGTAGCTACAGTAAACAGCAATTAGCAAAAGACAAAATGCTACAGTGCCGTCACTAGAAGACAAAATAGGAAGGGGACAAAATGTTGTTTTTAAATTGCAATATA
Organism: Sequoia sempervirens; assembly: GCA_007258455.2. Lineage (NCBI taxonomy): Eukaryota > Viridiplantae > Streptophyta > Pinopsida > Cupressales > Cupressaceae > Sequoia > Sequoia sempervirens. The sequence goes on along the minus strand of VDFB02292527.1, from coordinate 37,180,106 downwards.
TTGAGGGTTGGTGAAACCCTATTTTGTAATGAATCTTGGCCACACAATGAGAATTAATCTTGGCCATTCATTTGACGTTTTGGGCACTATAAATAGGGCTCTCCTCTCATTTGCAAAAGGGAGTTTAGTTGTTGTAAAAACATGCTGCAGAAATTTATAATGAAAATACTTTGACTTGGTGCATTTTCTGAGTTTCTTGCATGTTACTTGATTCAACCTCAATTGTTAGATGCTTTAATTAGATTTTTACTACTATTCTAGTTAATTGTTTTCTTGCTTTGATATATTTTAGGAATGCTGATCTATGGTTGTGAAAATTCATGCTGTGTAGATGCCTTCTTAGTCCATACTTTTTGTTGTTTGCTGATGGTAGATAGCTGTGTAAAGTTAGTCTAGGCTAAATATAAAGTTGCTCCACACTTTCATCTTTGTTCATGCATGCATATGGTGAATGAAAGATGAAACATTTGCAAACCTTAGAAGATAGCACAAATTCCATGAGACTATGAAATTTCTGGCTAAGTGGAATATTGTTTCCAGGAAGTTGTCCATTGTAGGAACCCCATTATCAATGTTCATTCGTAGTTTCAGATCTAGGAACCTTCTCTCTTCCCTGCCTTTTTTTTCTTTTTTTTAAATAAGTACCTTAGGAAAGGTTCATTGCACATTGTAAAGCTAAATCCAATGATAAAAATGGAGTTCAAGACTGCTGTTTGAACCTACAACAAATACACAACAACTTCTCCATCTTAGGAAGTCCATTTCAAGACCCAACTTCCCATTCTTTGTAACTCATCCATAAAACTGCCTTGTGATTCCAGCAAAATCACATCAAACAATTGAGATATCCCAAGCACTATCAAGACCTAACATTAGAGACCTTGGGATAGTGTTCTACAATTTGATTGTGGAAGATTGTCTTTCAAGAGAGGTAGTGCACCTACGCACTGCCTGTGTTGAGAAGTGCATAAAAAAAACATCAACACCTTACAAATATTTTGATTAGATCCAAAAGAATGAACTGAGAGAGTATCATCTACAAATGCTTGACTATAGTTTTTGTTAGGCTCAGTAGTTGATCTTCTATCCTTCTGACTGATTTTGCACTTCTGCTTTGCTCTGCTCTAACTCACATCACAAAATATTTAATGCACAAGTGAAACTATGCATAATCGCTCAATCACCCTTTTGATATTCGTAATACACATTGACACACCTTTCACACACACCAAAATGATATAATTGATCTTTTATATATATTCATGACTAAGATTTAATTGCTATAAGTCAGCTTGAATAAAACTTAGAAGTATTTATAACTGTCAGCTCAAGTCATGAATAATATTCAATGTGTATCCACAATGGTCAGCCACAACTTAGCTCGTACCAAAAAAAAATTCTCAAACACAAAAACATTTGAGCTAACACTCCTCAAATATTCATGACATGTTATATCAACTGGGTCGGCCACTAAACACAAATGAATAGAAAGATGTCCAACCAGATCTCTAGACTTGTGCACAACTTCATATGAGGGACTGGGATTTTTAGATACCACAAGACATACACTAATCAACCTCCCATGAGATCCACAACTCAAAATTACAATAGAAAATCTTCATGAGAATTGATGAACACAAAACTGTCGGATGCTCTATTGTTCATAACTATCTGCCAGTATGAGCAAATGATGACGTTTGGATCCAATCACTGACTAGGGTTTCCATTAGTGAAAACACTAGAAAACATTTGCAGTGTCTCTTGCCAACAATCTCCCCCTTTGGCATTGATGGTAACACTTAGTGAAAAATGACTAAGTGTCAGATTAGTACCAACATGAATTACACTACCACTACAAAACTTCAAAAATAATCTTCAATCATAACTCAGAAATACAACTCCCCCTAAGATGTATATACATTTTTCACTGTATAACTCTCCTCCTTTGACATCAATGGAAAATCTGGGAAAAAAAGTCAAAATTTCAAACTATATAAGCATGATCTTGTAACTTACACAAATTTGAAAATATCTACAAAATCTCTCTTCAACACGCTTAAATTTGTGTCCCAAACCCTTTTAAGACTCTCCAAAAGTGTTATGTGACCACAAACCAAATAAGATTGAGTTTGTGCAGACTCAAGATTCGTTGGGTCACTAGCTACTATGGCATCTCTGGCTTCCTTTAATGCACTCACCATTATTTCAATCTTTGGACCAATTAGTCCTCTGAGTTCACCTACTCTTCCTACAATCCTATCAGTTTCATGCTTCAAGCTTCTCATTTTTTCAAGTAGAGATATTACTTGACCTTCTTTCTTACCAACATCACCAATTAGTTGATCAAAAGCATCAGAAATGGTAAGCAATTATTTTTCAAGATCCTTCACCTTCTTCTCATTGCCTTCAGTAAATTTGGACAAAACTAAACATGAATTATAAGCCTTTCCACTTTCAGATAGAGAACCTTGAATATTCTTCATACTGGTGGCTAATAGAGTTTTATCATTTGCAATCATTTCTTTTAACTTGCTAAATCTTTTTCCATTAAACTCTTTCTGTACTTTAACCATGGTTGATCTTTCAAGAGACTCAAAATGAGTTCTTACAAAATGTATGATCTTCTTCAGTTCACCGGAAGAGGAACCTGATGGATCCTTAACATGAGTTGGCATAATTTTCTCCAAAACTCTAGATGAAAGACCCAAAATTTTATTATCCTCAATGTGGGACTTCAGCAATTCTTCTCTAGCTTTCTCCTAGGAAAAAGAAGCAACTATCATTTTCTGAATTGGGGACAAGGTGGATAGATTGATCGGGCCTTCAACCAATTTAGGATCAAAGTCTTTATGTTGATCCACCAGAAATTTCTTCACTGCCTCGACAGTGTCTCTTGCTTCCACTAGAATTTCCTTAACTTGAACCTTTTCTTCTTCAATTTCTTGTTTTTCAGTAACTGTTTCTTGATTTCCTTTAGGAGCTTCAACTTCTTCATTTGGCATCTCTTTTTCTTTAGGTAACACAACCTTAGGAGCTTCAGTCTCCATAGGTACTTCTATATTAGCCACTTCAGGAGGAATCTGAATATCCTCAGTATCTACATTCACCTCCTCATTTACTAGATTAGATACTATACTTTCAACATTTACTTGGACCTCAACATTGATCTTGTTCTTTGACATAAATGATTCCAGTATTTTCTTGGTTTCATCAGCAACAACATGAGTTTCACTGATCATAAGTTTGTTCACCCTTGTTTTTCTTTTGAATTCCTTCTTGGATTTTTTCAGGAGTGACTTCATCTCCTCAATAGACATTTCTAGACATAAGTCTACAAGAATTCTCTTCCTCATATGCTCTTATTTTGTTCTAGCACTTACTCTTCTCATCTCCAAAACCTCATACAGACTCTTAGGTAAACCAAACATGATTTCAACAAGAACTTTATTGAAAATATTCAAATGTTTTATTATTGCTTCTCAAGAATTCTTTGTCTTGATTCATCAAAAAAAATCATACCATTTGTAGAGGGGTTTGAGGTTTCCATCCTTGACAACAACATTCTCAACTTCTTCAACTGACATACCTGGTTTGCCAATTTTTTCCTTCTTCTTTTCCTTTTCTTCTTCACCAGAATATTTTCTCTTGGTTACCCTTGTAGCCTGAGTTCTGGTAGCCTTTATTTCTTTCACAGCTTCATATGTATCAGTCTCCTCATCTTCTGAGATGGCTTGATAGGTTCTTGTGCTCTTGTTCTTCTTCCTCTTACTTGAAGCCTTGTCTTTAGTTTTCACTGGAATAGACTTGGCTGTAAGAGTGGATAGGGATGGAGAACTCCTTGTTGATCTAGTATGGGTAGAGGATGTTGTCGAAGTAGAAGATTTGGTTCTTACTGGCTCTTTTCCTACTTCAGCTTCATCTCTCATCCTTTTGACTTCTTTCAATGCTTCTACAGATATACCCATTTTTTCTGAATTATTTCCACTTCTTTTCTTACTCTATTGATAATCTTAGGCTTTTTCAACTCCTCATACACCTGCATATTCTTTTCAACATAGGTTCCAAACCTCTCTTCTGCCAGATCCAGAGGCCTACTCAACAAAATTTATGCATACATCTCCAAGATGTTCTCCTCGACTTCATATCACATAGGCATGATCCATACCATTATGGGATCATTAGCTTCCATTAGAAATTGATCAATATTAACCATGAAATAGATTGTATCTTTGTACTTTTCCACAATTGAAGTAGCAATTCTTTCTCATGCATGCATCATACTCTAAATTTTTTTGAAGTGCCCCCAACAGGTAGTTTTTCTGGTATGACTATTACTAGTTCCATACAATATATCTCTTATTTGAACAACTATAGGCTGATTACTTCTCCAAATGAACTTTCCCAACACCCAAAACCTCATTCATGAAATAAAATAACAGACACAACAACAAATTGCCATATTTAAAAGAGTTCTTCTTGTCTTTCTTAATCTTACCCAAATTCTCCATCAGTTGACTTCTAAGTAGCTCACATAAGTCATAATCTACATTTTCTTTCACCATCTGATAGGTTGCATAAATGGCCATACCAGATAATGAATTATCCTAGCTGTCTGAGTGGTAGACCTTGTAGCCAATGGCCATTGATGCAAATTTCACATCCACTTCAACAATATCTTCGATTGTCATTTCCCTTCTATCAAATTTTGCACCTGTTGCATTAGTAACCATCTGATTCTTTACAGATTTTAGGATTGGTAGTCTTCCAGAGGAATTTAGACTTGTAACAATGCTTATAGCCTCTTTTGTAATCTTGAAAGGTATATTCAACCATATGAACTCGGCTTAGAATATATCACACCCATTCACTCTCCTCGAATATGGGGAATTTCACAAATTGTGTGAACTTCTTCACTTCTAGGGTTTTGTATTGTGGCTTAATAGTGAAGTCCTCTCCAATTACATGGTTGGAATACAAATTCAACATTTGTGAGCTTCCTAACTCTTCAATATTAGCATGAATGTAAGCCATAATGTCTTCAGTATGTAAGACAACATATGGTACAAGCGAAAATGCACCAAGGGGCTTAGTCTCAACAAACTTAAAAGGATGTCACTTGAACTTCGGATGGGGTCTATTCTTGACTTCAACTATCAATAGAGTGGCCATTTTTATAAATTCACAAATTCATAGGTTTATCTAATAAATACCTTTTCATTGGATCAGAGTTTGATCGCTGAATCTTCTTCACACTTGAATCTCACCACAATTCCACAAAGTTCGCTCTAGGGCTCTCCAAACTTCCAAAATGCAAAGTGACAAATGAAGGATAAAAATGACCTTTTATCATTCACACACCTAACCCTTTTTGTCACAATAAATGCTTTTACCCTAACTCATCCGGTTACACTATTTCCATGCACTGTGATAGATAATTCTTCTGCGGATCTCCAATACTATATAATACTTTCTCCAATTGGTTGAGCAACATCTAATAAACATCCATGCACTTACTGGACTCATCCACATTTCGGTGTCAGTTACCGATAGGGGGTTAAGAGAATTTCTTGATAGCTCTCCCTAGGCCAAAGGCCTAAAACTAATTCCCAGAGGACATTTGCTTCTTGATCACATCTGTAGTGACTTTACCTTTTCCCTTAACATCCTATTGTTTGTTTTGTTTTATCGGACCTCTTCTGCTCCAACAGAATCTAGCAGTGTGGCCAAATTTGTTACAGTTGTAACACATAACATTTCTCTATCTAGACCTACTCTTCCACTAATTTTTCCTTGATTTGCATTGGTTAGAAATATTCCCAAGTCTATTGCATGCATAGCATCTGACATCTCTATGAAGTTGTTTAGTACACTTCTGTATTCATTTGACTTATGGCCAAACTTATTACAATTAAAGCACTGACCTGAGAATGATGGTCTACTTGAATTCACCCTTCTTCTACACTGAGAAGCCATATGACCAAATTTATTGTAGGCAAAACAACAACCATTGAATCTTTGAGCATTTGGTTGTCTTACCAGATTTCTTCTAGCTCCATTCATCTAATTTCTTTTCCTGGATCTTTTTTGTTTGGATCTAGAACTTTCTCCTTCTTCATATCCAAGACCTCACTTGTCACCATCAGTCCTCTGACCTTTAATCAGTTCATCAGGCTTGGCTGAGCTAGCTTTGAATTTTTCCTTGTACTCATTTGCAGTAGTAAGTTCATTTATGAGATCATCAAGCTATTTTTCAAGCACTTCCTCATTGTTATTAGATTGTTCCAATTCATTGTCCAATCGACTACATTCTTCATATTTCTCTTCCAAGGACTGAGCAAGCTTTTCTTCATTTTTCTTTCTATCTTCAATCTTCTTGGTCATTCTCATCATGATAGATTCCATCTCTCATTTCAGGGCAACATTTTCTCTTGAGAACTTTTCACATTCTTTTGTTTTCACCTTCAAGGCATGACTTAGTTGTTCATCTTCCATGCTTTTGTTCTTCTGCTTGAGCTGATCACATAATTCCTTTCTTTTCTCCCTTGATTCATTAATTTTGTCTTTCAATGACTAAATGAATTTCTCTGCATTCTCAAGACTTTCCTGTAATTCCCAGATCTCATATTTTCATGGGTCAAGATAATCCAAGACCACCAAAATTTATTGTTGAAGACTTCTTGCATCCATTGAAAACTCTTTCCAAGATCTCCCCAAGCTTATAGACTTCTTTCGAGGAACTAGCTCTGATACCAGGGTATGTGCAGATCATCATGGAAAAAACAGGCCCTTAAGTGGCAAAAAATTCAAAAAAATTAGAGTTAGGCAACTTGACGTAAAAATTTGAATAAGTTATCTATATTATTTAAAAAATATGTAAGAATATAATCTATAGAAAATTGAATTTAGTTTCTAAACTACTAGGTTTGTTTAAAAATAAATAAAAATCTATTTGGTGAAAATTTGAAATTTCAATGTAGTGGTACTTAAATTTCAGGGAAAAAATAAGAATTATGTGTCTATCTGATCACCCTAACCACAATAAAATGATAATATTTATTTATAAGATTTTAGATATAAGTATAGGACTCATGCCCCGATGTGATGCATATATTTTGTAATTTTTTTCCAAGTAAATAATTAATTATGATTTTTTTATTACAACTTTTTAAAAAATATAAAAACTCTTATGTTTGACCACCTTAACTTGGTCAAAACTTCATGAAATTCAATTTTTCTTTTTCTAATCCTATAGTATGTGAAGCATAGAATGTGATGCATGTTTGGATTCAAAAAATGTGATATTGTTTGAAAGTTATAGATGTTCTTCAATCAACCTATCAATCAGGGCTTTAGTAGTAATTTGAATAGAAAATGAATAATAATTACTTATTAAATTCAAAGTAAAGCATAATTTATATTGGTGGAAAGCTGAGAATCTCCTTTAAAAACCCTTTTTGTTTCATCAATTTTGGGTTAAAAAACATTCGTCAGCCACATACCCGTCATATTGCCACTTTTTGGCCCATCATGATCCTACACATACCCACCAATTGTTAGAAACAAGCAACACTGGGAGGGGGGTGAATCAGTGTTCTACAAAAATTAACTTTATTGTTTTGATCTTTAGCCCACTTAAAACATTCAACTAGAAGAAATATGCATGAACAAAAAGAAAACAACCACAACACCATAACACAAGGATTTTTATGTGGAAACCCTGTTAGGGGAAAAACCACAATGGATGGCTAATCCATAATATGATCTAAGTATACTCAAAAGAAAGATTACAATATGGGAATACACTTGCATTCAAGCGCAATGCCTAGAGCTCACTGCTCAAAATAGAAAGGCACACTACCTTACAAAGATTTGGATTAGATCCAAAAGAATGAACTGAGAGAGTAGCATCTACAAATGCTTGATTACAGTTCCGATTAGGCTCAGTAGTCGATCTTCTTTCCTTCTGACTGATTCTGCACTTCTGCTATGCTATGCTCTAACTCGTCTCACAAATATTTAATGCACTAGTGAAACTATGAATAATCACTCAATCACCCCTCTAATATTCACAACACACATCAACAAACCTTTCACACACACAAAATGATATAATTGATCATTTATATATATCTGTGACTAAGATTTAATCGCTATAAGTCAGCTTGAATAAAACTTAGAAATATTTATAGCTGTTGGATCAAATCATGAATAATATTCAATGCGTATCCACAACGGTCGGCCACAACTTAGCTTAGACCAAAAAAAAATGCTCGAACACAAAAAAAATTGAGCAATCACTCGTTGAATATCTACAATAGATTATATCAACTAGGTCAGCCACCAAACACAGATGAACTAAAAGATGTCCAACTAGATCTCTAGACTTGCACACAACTTCATATGAGGTACTAAGATTTTTGGATAACACAAGAAATACACTGATCAACCTCCCATGAGATCCACAACTCAAAATAACAACATAAAATCTCCATGAGAATTGATGAACACAAAACTGTTGAATGCTTTGTTCTTCATGGTTGTCTTCAAACTGTCTGTCGGTATGAGCAAATGATGATGTGGGGATCCAATCACCAACTAGGGTTTCCATCAATGAAAACACCGTAAATCATTTTTTAGTGTCTCTTTTCAATAGTTATTAGGTGTTGAAAAGTAGGCAAGAAGTCAACAAAGTGTTTCAAGTCAACTACAACTTATTTCAAGCTTGGAGAAGACATTCTATTTGTTTTCTACAAAATTAACTTCGTCAACCTGACAAACAGACAACCTCAGATCTAGTGCTATAGAATTGTCCCTTGATTTCTTAGAATTTTGGGAGAGGACTGATTCACCATCAGTGGTGAATCAGTCCCACCTTAAGGGTGGAAATCCAAATTTTGTCAGATTCTAGATCTCGACACTCAGAAACCAGTTTCTAAAAATTTTCATTAGAAGCAAGACTGATTTTCCATTAGTGGTGAATGAGTCCCACTCGTGATTTTCAGTGATCTCAGTTAGCACTCAGAATATTCTAGATTCTCCATTATCTTCCCAAGTGCACTCTGAATCAACCTTCTTCCTTTCTATTTTGCATTTATTCATACATTTGTTCATGTTTGCATATCTCATTGTGTTTTCCAACATTGCACTATTCTTAGGTTTTGCATTCATAATCTCTCAATTAGTTCATTTAATTGTACTTAGATCATTCCGTTTAGTCTAAATAACATCATACATTGCATAATTTGAGTGAACCTAGCTAGATCTTTTGGCTCTTCTTTCTCCTTTTAGGTGAAAAACCTTAGAAGTGCTAGAAAGGATTAGGGTGCCAAAAATCTATTGTTCAATGTCCAAATGGGAAAAGGAATCACACTTAGGTCAAACCTTGAGATGAACCATTATTGACATTGTCTATCATGTTCTATTTCTTGTATGAATATTATAATAAGTCATTGATTTGGGGGTTATATAGTGGATAATGACTTGCATCTTTGAACAAATAAGTATAACATATTTTATAGGTGTGTAAAAACTAACAACTATAACTATATTGAGCACACGAGACTGAGATTAGCCCAAATTGGTATTTGGAGTCAAAGTATTTAATAAAGAGATATTCTATTTGTAGAGTTATATTGAATGTGGATTATTTTGATTATCCTTTGGATTGAGATTTTGAGCCTATAGATTTGAAATCCATTATCTATTAGTTGGGTTTCCTTCACCTATATATGGGAAAGTACATGAAGTTGGATTGACATTGATGTAAAAGTACCTGGGGAAAAATAATTAGCTAAAACTTATATTTCTTTCATAAAATTTAGAATCATGTCTTCTAGATCTAAACTTAGGTAGGTTTCTATTTATATAAATTCAATATGTAATATTTTAAAATATATATGAGTTTCCAGCCCACTCCTACATGTATTTCTTGACTATTTAATTGAAGATCCAATATAAATTTCACATTTCAATTAAAAAATAATTCCCTTTATTTTGCATTTATTTTAGGCTTGGAAATACAGACTTGAGCTCTGTATCAAGACGAAATTCACCAAGGATAGAGGGAAAAGCTTCTTGATATTATCCTGTAACCAAGTGTTACTCAAAGTACATAATTTTTAATAATTTTAATGCTAGGTTTTTCATTTACAATATTTTTTTATGGTATATCAATATGACTAGATTGTATTATAATTTTTGTATTCTCATTTCATTCTCATTTCATTCCCATTTCATTCTTTTTTATTTTATATTTTTATTATGAGATTGTTTTTTTTATATCATTAATCTAGTGAATTTTTATTAGACTAGGGAAATTAAAATTTCTACTCATACAATTAAGCATTAAAATTATTTTTATCTCATTTCATTTAGAGTTTTACCCAAGGTAGTTGATTAGTTTATGAGGGAAGTACAAACTATTTTTTATAAATATTTTCCCAAGTGGGAGTTTACTATAGTTTATCTTATCTCTAGGAAATAATTATGATAAGAAATTCTAAAATGAAGGGTGAGAGATTTAATGGAATAAAATTTGAGATTTTGGAGATGAAGATGGAGGATAAAATTATCAATAGAGATCCATGAGTAATAACTATTAATTTTTAGGATTAAGGTGTCATTAGTTTTACAATTCTTATGTATAATTTACATCTTCAATGCTCTTAGAAGTTTTAATTAGATAAGGTCTAAGGTGTAATTGTAAAAATATTTTATATTTCAATCACCCTTGAAATATTGATAATATTTTTTATATGCAATCATGAGAGTCATGAATCACTATGCTAGTGGTTATATTTGAATTTTGACCCTAAACACTATTTCCTAGTTCTAAGAGATAGAATTCATGAGTGGAGAATATTTATATAATGTATGGGACCCATTGCAATTGTATTCTCCTTAATGGAGTTCTACTCTTAAAGATGTGATCTATCAAGGAGTTATGGTTCAAAGGTTCTTTTGCAACTATATTTTCTTTTTGAAGACTCATTGATTGAGCCCATGTGATGTCCATGCAAAGTCACTGATTCAATTAATTATTCTTAGAAGGTTTTCTCCAAGGTGGATTTTGTTTTATGATACCATGGTTTCAATATTAATTATTTTAGTGAAAAATTTTACATGGTTTTTTCCTCTCTTTTCTTATATATTAGATGTATAAGATAGTTTAATAGCATGCTTATAGATGCATAGGTTGTATCAAAATATTACTAGATTGTAGAGAAGAAGTGTGTTGATATTGCATCCATATTCTTCGAAGATTAGTAGATAGTTATCCTCTTTATTAGGTAGAATGTTTTACCAAAAGGGTTTATCCATGTAAACATCAAGTATCTACAATTTGTTAAGTTTATACTTATAATTTGTTAATTATTTTTCACTATAATAACCACCCCTTGGTTACTATTATTAATTTTAAATCATAAAATTTACTGTCTTAATAAACCAAGCATCTTCCATGTAATTTAGAAGTGTTGATTCTATATCTTTTCGAACAATAGTCATGGTGACAAATTTACACCACTAGTCATATACTCACACTAGAGTATGGTAAACTCTCAACAACTGGTTCAATTCTATAACTAGACCTAAACCTCAAGGGTTAATTTTTAATTTCATAATTACCTACATATCACTTCAAGAATGATAGGATATATAGTTTTTACACTGGTCAATATTAGAGAAAATTCATCCTCACATCTAGTATGAGATATTTAACCTCTAATTTAGATTATATCTACTAATTAATATTATTATATCAATTAAATAAAATTACAAAAAAATGATAATAATAAATTTATATTAAATGGTTATTTTAATACCAAAATTAGTGTATTAATTCAAAAAAAAATAACATGACTATATCATTGCAATAAAAAATATTTTGATGGTGATTAGCTCAACTATACACCACCTATACACAACATGGATAACTCCCTCTTATAACACACACACACACACACACACACACACACACACACACACACACACACACACACATATATAATTAGAATAGATATTATATACCTCATAGCTACACACAGTGACCAAATAGAAAGAGGAATTGCATGCAACTTGTTTGTGATCTAAGATGTAGACCCAAAATCTTGAAGGTTTGATAATCTCATAATTGTTAATGTTGTAAAAATTCTAAGGAAGATTACCATAAACCTATATTCAAGTTGGTAAACTAAGGACCAATTATAGAGGTACATAAGACCTTCTTTGCTTCTAGTTATACAAGATGAAAGGGGGTTTATCTAAGATGTTATAATATGTATTACAACAACAAAAAAAACACTCACCTTGATATAAATTGTATAGGGGAAAAATAGGGTAGACCAAAATGCATAAACAAGAGGATGAATCACTAATTTTTCTAAGACCCTAAACACTCAATTATGTGTAAAATAAGATGCAAATAATAATCATAAATGTTTCCTAACTATTATAGCAACTATGGGGGAAGTTTTGAGAGAATAAAAAGTTGTGTACCTGATCAAAAAATTGTTTTTGAGCTATAGAGGACTCATTCGCCTTCAGTGGTGAATAGGTCATTTTAGGGTTTCAGAAAACTAATTTCAGGGTCTTATTCCTTGATGTTTGCACTCCCATATTTCCTGTTATCAACTTCTGGAAGTTGGTATGCAATTTTGTAGCTTTAATTCTTTGATTTTTCACTTTGAATGACAACTTTAGCAACTTTGCAACTTTGACAATTTTGCTCCAAATCTTGCTCAACTTGATCTTCAACATGTAAATATGCAATAAAAAATTCAAGGGAAGAATAAATTGTTGTTTGTTAGTGAATTGGGGTTTTCCTCAATCAAACCCCTTGTAGGTAATTAAACCAAATGATGAAATGAAGCATGAAACATGAAATATGTAAATGATATCACCTTGGATGATGTCTTGTGATGTAAATCTGCAAACTAACATATAGTGGCCATATGGAATGTAGATCTTGGATTTGAAATGATGCTTGTAAATAGATCCTCAATGCAACATTATCTATCTTAGCTCAACCACATGCATGCATGCATTAAACCCTTGACATGATGGTATGACCTTGAATTGCTATAATAAACTCTTGAATTTTTCCTCGAAATTCCTTATTAATGATCTTGAAATTGCTAGGATGTCTCATAAACTTTCTTGGTGAAAACAATGTGAATTAACCCCTTATTTATACTAAATTAAGATATTAACCCAAAAATTCAAACAACCAAGGTTGAAACCAGATCTAGAAAGAAACATTATTAAATTCCCACTAGAATGAAATTCAAAAAGGGGGATCTCATTAAGCGAGGACCCATTCACCACCTTGGTTGAATGGTTCCTAGTTCAGTTTATTAGGACCTAACCCCAGGGGATTGAAAGAGGGATAAAAACCCATTCTAGATTGAAAATGAAAAAGTGGGTCCTATTAAGGGAGGACCCATTCACCACCTAGGGAAAATGGGTCCTAGCACTATTTTCCAGGACCAAACTTTTCCCAATGAAATATTTTGTTAATTAAATTATGGGTATTGGGATAGATCTTTGGGAAGTGTCAAAATTAAGGCTTAAATTTGAATTAAAGGGGTTTAATTACTCCAATTATCCTTAGTTAATTAATGACCACCTAGATAAGTGTGAAAGTGTCTTAAAGCACTTTACAACACTTAAATAAGGTAAAAATTTAAATACATTTTATTCAACAAGGGGCTCATAAGGCTTAATTAAGAAAATACATCATAGAAAAGTGTGAAAGTGTGTTACAACACTTTACAACACCTTTAAAAAGGATCAATTAATGTAAGTTTTAGTCAAATAAAGGTCCTACAATAGTGTGAATGTGTACAAAAAATTACAACACCACTCCAAGACATCATTAGTTCAATTTTAATGTCAATTATCAAACCAAGGAAAAAGGCTTACTTTTTTTCGTTACTACATAAATTATACCCATTGTATAATGCACTCATATCTTGGTTGTAACCTTGTGCCTATATAGTAGTTTAGGAGACTTAACATTAAGAACCTTATTAAACACATTATTTTTCAGATAAGTATCAATGAATGTGTTTGATAATACCTCTTGAGTGTTACATACATTTATACATGGTAGTTTGGAACACACAAACTAATAAAAGTAGAAATATATTTTAATTGAAGTATTTTGAGTGTGTTGAGGATGATGGGGAGATAAATCCAATTAAAAATTGGTACCTTTATCCATTTGGGAAATGTAACTCTCTAAATTTAATCAAACATGCAATAACTAAAAACTAGGTGAAATCGTAATCAAGACACCACAAAACACTATGCCTTTTAGAATACATAAGAAAGCTAGGCTCTAAAAGTATATTCATTAAAAAAATGATAGTATAAGAATATTAAGTAAGTCTACTTAGTAATCAATGAGATTGCACATGCACTTCCTTTGTTGTGTTGAGAAGATACCTGACAAAGGCATTGCAAGGATTTTACAATCTTTTGGTTGGGAAACTAAATAACACACATCCAAAAATTTACAAAAAACACATTGAGAAACTCATTAAAGGTTAATTTTTCCATTATTAACTTGATGCATATTTTTTTATAGAATATACTATAGATTTGGGATAAACCTAGATCATTACAAAATCAAAATTACAACACCTAGAACTAGAAATTAAAACCCTAAGGCTTCTTGTGAATATTCTTTTATGTTGAACATATAACTAATTGAAACAGAGGAAATAGGGTTCCACCTTTGGGGAGATGGAACTGAGAATAAGGTCCTATTTCACTCTCAGATCATTAAAGGAAACCCTAGAGATCTATCAACTAAGATGACTCAATTGAGGGAAAGACTCTAGGGAAGGTTTCCTTAGGTGATTAAAAAGAGGTGTTCACCACTAAGCAAATGATTTGAAATAAGGAAATGAAAGCAATGTGTAAATCTAGCTATGTAACCTAGAAAATGGAACTTAAAATTAGAATGATAAATAGAGGATAAACATAGAAGAAACTAGAAGACTATAGATGACTAAACAAGAGCTAAAAACCCTATATTTTTCTATTTCTGATATGCACTAGGACTCATATGCCAGATTGGGCGATTTAGTCCTAGTTTGGGGTTTTTGGTTGAATATGGAATCTGTAATTGGAAAACCAGGATATGTAGAAAACTACTTAAAAGAGGTATACTGGGACTCATACCCCCAGAGGGGCAATTTAGTCCTAGTATAAGGGTTTGACTAAAACTTTTGTATCCTCTAATGATCTTTGGTAGCTTTCAGCTTGTCTAATCTTTAGGTCCTAAAAGTCTTATTTCTGATCTATAAGTGAGTTTTTGTTAAGATGACAACTTTTTGAAAACTTTGAAAACTTTCTTCAATCTTGCAAATTTTTCTTCAAAGGATCTTCAAGCTCTAAAACACCTAGATTTGTAATTACACATGAAGAGAGAGAAATATGTTTAGTTGTTAGTGGATAGGGGTTTTCCTTGGTCAAACCCCATTTTGGCAATCAAACCTTGAAATGAATAGAAACATTAAAGGAATGATTAATGAAAAAAATGTAATATTGCAACTCACCAAACCCTTGAATAAAAGGCTGCCATCTTGTGTGAATTGGCTCCAATGGATGTGGATCTTGACTCTTGATCTTCATATGAGATAATGTCTTTGAATGTTTGCTTGAATCATGAAAACCTACATCACAAATATTATCTCACAAACACACATGGTTCATGAAGACTTTGAAATGATGCTTGAATCTTGAATATTGCTCCAAATTCTTGATAATCAGCTCTTGAATGCTCTTGTAAACTCTCTTGATCATAAATTTTCTATAATGCTTGATCTTAAAAAGTGTTAGATGACTTGTAAACTTGCTAGGATAAAATATGTGAAATAACCTTGTATTTATACTTGTTTATGCCAAACTTCCTAAAATTACAACACTACAAGCTGACATAAGATCTAGGAGAATAAAATCCCGCCAAGAATTGAACTCAAAATAAGTCCAAGCTAAAGTGATACTCATACGCCAGTTAGGGCATATGAGCCCTAGTAGCCTAAGCTTGGGACACAAATTTCAAGAAATGTTAAGTTCTATGCCATATTCAGGATTAGGCCTCGAGACCTAGGTGGGACCCATACACCCAAGGTGGTGTATGAGTCCCAGATCACTAAATCTAGGGATACATAACTAAAAACCACTGAATTATGATTGGTCATTTGTTATTAAATGTAAGGATTATGCTCAGAAAAATGCTTTTAATAAGGCTTGTGGATGCAAAATAGGACCAAATAAGGCATAAAGAAGCCATGATTTAAGAGGGAGGGTCCAAATAAGTGTGAAAATGTAAAGGTATACATTTTTCTACACTACATTTAGCCCCCAGTTTAGTGAGAGGATGAACTTGCTTCAAACTCAGACTAAAGTAGTGAAATGAAGAAAATTGGTGGGATTTCTTTCGTTTCTAGGGTTTTGGACCTAAAAGGAGAAAGACCAATTTCCAACCTTTCACTCAAGAACAAACCCTTGAGAATTCAATGCAAGGAAGATTGAAATTTGGAAAAGGGACTATTCTAGGGATTGAATGATGTCTAATGAGGGGCTCACCACCAAGTGTAAACTTGGAAAAGATAATATACTAGAAAACATGGTGTGATATGCAAAAAAATTCTAAATGACCTAAAAAATTCCCTAGAAATGTAAATAAAGTAGAACAAAAAAGAAAAGATGTAAATGGTGTGCACCTAGAAGCCTTGAAGAGAATGGAAATAGCTCTAAAATTTTGGAAATACTGACCTTTTAAGATACTAGGATTCATTTTCCGACCTGGGCGAATCCATCCCATATCCTGATTTCTGCACGGGAGTCCATTTTGGGAAAAAGGGTATAGGAATCCGCAAACAGATGTGATAGAAAACTATAGTGGGACTTATTCACCACTCTTGGTGAACTAGTCCCATTTCACTTTTTCATAAATTGAAAGCTCTGATCTACACTCCAACACCTGCTCTTTTCTTCCAACTTGAGTTTTGGGTCTGAATCTGTGAAAAACACCTACAAAAAAGAATTCAAAATGATTTTCTGATGGGGGTTTTCCTCAGTTAGACCCCTAGTTTGGTAGTTAAACCTTGATTGAAATAATGAAAAGTGCATGAAAACCCTAGTCTTAAGTGTGTTTAAGACTAGGAAATCTGAAAGATGATGCAATCCTATTCTAAAGTGTAAGAATATGATGTAATAATGGAAATGAAAAGATGAATAACTCACTTGTGATGATCTCTAATCACCCCAAGTGAGCTCTAATGATGCTTGTACCTTCCTTAGGTTGAATGTAGAGTGGCAATGGAAGATGGAATCACTTAGGAAACAAGTCTTTAGGATTGGCTTGATGGCTAGTTGCATCTCCCAAACCTAGAATCCATCATGATTCACCATAGGCATCCATGATCAAACCTTGAATATGATAGATCTTGATAGAATGTGAGCTTGAAGACCTGCAAAAATACTTCAATGTTGCTCCAATGCTTCAACTTTGCTTGCTTTTGGAATTAGAATGCTCTTATGAAAAATTGCTTGAAGACTCTTGATGCTTGATGCTTGCCCTAAGTGCTTAGAGTATGCTTAGATTGTGAAAAATGACTTAAGGAGCTTTCTTTTATGGGAATTGTCACCTAATTGACCATTATTTAGATCTCAAAGGCCAACATTTACCAAAAACATGAATTAAATTGATGAATTCCTGCTCAAATTTGAAAAAGACCCCAAATGGGACTCATTCGACACACTTGGCGAATGGGTCCCACCTAAGGGGACTCATTTTCCCAAGGTGGCGAATGAGTCCCACCTTAAATTTTTAGGTGGGTTTTTAGGATTTTTGGGGATTTGAGTGATTTTATATGATTTTTGAATGAAATGAGCCTCGAGATCCAAAATAATGGGTCTTAGTGGCCTATAAATGGTGATTTTAAAGGGGAATTAATGCAAGGGTGCCAAAATAGGTCCAAATTAAGTGTGAAATTGCCTCTTTCTTTGAGAGTGGATAATTTTATACACTACATTTAGCCCCCACTTTAGTGCCCATATGATTCTATGTGCATATGTAAGCTAAAGGAATGCAATGATGACCTATGTTTCATAAAAGGATACACATGTAAGTTCAATCATGATATAGGAGAATGAAGCCCCCACTATAGTTATCTGCAAAACCATAATGTTAGGAACCACATCCTACAACATGAACCCATTAGTTGTCCAAAAATGCTTCTATCAAATGTCTATCTAGAAATCACATTCGAGGGTAGATGTATTCCCCCCCTTGATTCCACTTGCTTTACAAAGGTGGAATCA
This sequence comes from Sequoia sempervirens, assembly GCA_007258455.2. Taxonomy (NCBI): domain Eukaryota; kingdom Viridiplantae; phylum Streptophyta; class Pinopsida; order Cupressales; family Cupressaceae; genus Sequoia; species Sequoia sempervirens. The sequence goes on along the minus strand of VDFB02292527.1, from coordinate 37,161,770 downwards.
AGGGAGAAATCTAGCCACGTTGAATAGGGTAAGTCATATCATAGGGAATTTCCAAGTACCATGCCACATAATGATAGATGGTTGATGATGTCGGAAGTAGAATCATGATTCCAATGCAACAAACAACATTGAAAATAGAGCTCTCTAGCACCCATTATGTTTGTTTTAGTGAAATGCACTTTTTAACCCTAATGTAGTAAAAACCCTAGTTTTAACTTACATAAGAGAAAAAAGTGAAGTTAATTCTAACTTAATTTATCATTTACCTTTTGTAGCTTTAAAGTGATTGAATAATAGTGAAAATATTTTGAGTAGATGGGATTACAGGCCTACAAGACTGGATGTGTTGCAGGATCAAGTAGCACACAACAAGCGACATCATGAGGTGAGTTGATTATTCTTCCTACACTTTGTCCTTATGCAATGATTTTATGATTTTTGTGAATTTCTATGTTAATTTAGGGCCTTGGTATATTTTTTTACAAAGTGTCCCCTTTTTTTGTGAAGTGTCCCATCTTTTCGCAAAGTGTCCCTTTTGTTTGCAAAGTGTCTCGTTTCTTCGCGAAGTGTCCCAAAAGGGTTCTAAAGTGTCTAGGGCCTTTAGGAAAGCAAACTAGAGTAACTTTAGTACACTTTTATGATCATTAATGTAAAAATAGAAGACATTAGAATGTTTATTGGACATATTTTTTCTTTTTTCTTTTAGGTTCCCACCCATTCGCGTCAATGTTTGGGTGGCAGACAAATTATCCTTCTTAGAGATCTAGCCCCCATGCTTTTAGTGGACACAAAGATTCTACAAAATATTGGAGTATATTGGGCATACCTTGAATTCCCCCCATGAGGTACCATGATGCAATGTTGATGGTGCTAGCAGAGCGCTAGGATGTCAATACATGTACTTTCCATCTACCGATTCATGAGATGATAATCACACTAGAGGAAATTCACCGTATACTCCGAGTTCATATTTGGGGTGAGTGTGTATTCTTTCAAGTGGAGCAGAAATTGTAGGAGATGAAATCTAACATGCAGTATTGCTTGTGCGGACCATTACATGATGAGAAGGTGAGGGAATGGATTGATCTAGCTATGTTATTGTACTCATGAGCCCCATTGGTGAGATAGATAATGATGCTCACAGTTGCATTAGTACTCATCTGAAACATTCGGGGAGTACAATTAGAGGGAGGAATGATACAACTGATACGAGGGATGGCATATCATCATATAATATATGCCTGGGGGCATTATATCCTAGTGCACCTATATTATAATCTTGGTAGATTATATTTTTGGAGGTGGATAGTATGGTACACTGTACACTTCTACATGTTTCATGCCTTGAGCATATCACTTGTACCAGACCTACTGGCTTCCCATGTCCAACATTCGTGGGGTATCTATAGGCCTTTGGCTATCCTCTGCGATGGTTTTGGTAGTATGTTGATTTACACTTTTGAAGAGTGCGGTTTGACCAACTAGAGGAGGATGAGATCCTTTGAAGACCTTATCAACTTGTGCTTCAGTGGCCAGATCACACTCAACAGATGAGGAGGTTACAACTTGATAGATTTTTGATTGGTAGACATGATTACATAGTACGTCCTTTCTACTACGATAAGGTCATGCGACAGTTTGGGCAGATGCAGATAGTACCTAGGGCACAACCCTTCTTGAGGAGATCAATGCAATGTGCTCAAAGACTTGGTGATATTGTATGGTTCACTGTAGATGATGTTGTCCATAGTGACTTCGGGTACTCAGATCATGATATGCCTCCTATTTTTTGACGTAGATGGCATTGGTGCCACAAATGACTATGAGGAGTGGTGGAAAGTATCACGACCAACTCATTTGTTTCCTATGGAGGAGCTGATAGGTGATGTAGGAACTCTCCCAGATGAGGGAGATGAGGTAGAGGATAGAGCCAAGGAGACATGCTATAGGGTTGTAGACATATTTACAAATGTCATAGATGATGAGTACAATGAGGATGTAGATCCTGACTATGACGGCCAGGACATAGGAGATGAAGAGGGTGATGAGGAGGATGAGGAGGAGGATCAGTCCATGAGAGAGGATGATGAGGTAGTAGATAAGGATCCAACAGGGCACAAGTGGGGAGAGCCCTCTCCCATTTGTATGACTAGGTCACGAGAAGCAGGTGCAACAGGCACCAGTATGCTACGCCCTTAATATTAGTGTACATCGGGTTATGAATAATCAGCTCGTGGCTATCTTAACTCTCTATTAAGTCATATTATCATTAGTATATTTTTATTTAGTTGTTTAGATCAGCCTAAGACTTATATAGGTGTGTCTAAGTCAGCCTAGGTGATATCCTAGGCATAAATAGGTATATATAGGAGGTTGTGAGTCTTATTTCATCATCAAGTTTTGAAGTGTGTTCTCATTAGAGATATTTTGAGGTTTTCCCCCTCAAAGTGGCTTGTTATTCTTAGTCATTATCAAGTATTTGCAACATATTTCATATCATATTCTTCTATTGTGCAAGTTATGTCATAACAAGTGGTATCGAAGCATGATCTTGGCACTGTAGAGGAAAGGTTTTTTCTCAATTTTGGAGGCAATTTTGGGAAGAGCATATCTTTCAGATTTTGGCAAATTTTTTTCTTACTTTTAAAGGGTTTTTGAAGAACATATTAAAGAAGCTACAGTCTAGATTTCAAAAGAATTGGATCATAATTAAGTGAATTATTGTAGAATTAGGGTTTCTACACAATTTTATTGGAATATGCATATCTCGCACATCTTGTCCAATTGGAGTCTGATTTTTATTGGGTTTTGAATACATAATAAAGGAGATTACAACAAAAAATTTGGATGAATTAGAGTAGAAATAAGCAAGTTATTGAAAAATTAAATTTTTCACAATTATCACTCTCCACATTGCAAATCTGCTTATTTTTTGGAAATTTTTCTAGGTGAGAGTTATTTTGGTCCTAGTAAGTTACAATAAAAGTTTTAGAGAATTTAAGTTTCATTTTTGTGATTTATTTCAAAATTAGTGGTTCCCATCATGATGGGGCCTGCAACAAGGGGCAAAAAGAATGTTGTCACTCTGAGGAAGACTCCTGATAAGGATGGGGTAACAATAGAGGATATTACTCCTAATGAGGAAATCACTAAGGTCAAGGAAGACATTTCCTCAATGAAGATGGATATTTGTGACCTAAGAGGAGATATATCAGACATACAGAACATGTTAAGCACCTACATGGCTGAACCAAGAAAGGAGTGCTCAAGCGACCAAGGTGAAAATTCTAGGTCAGTTAACATTGACACAAGCTTTAGTACTCCTATGGGATTTAGGAATTTATTTCCAAAGGTGGATATGTGCAAGTTTGGTGGCAAGGATCCTCTAACATGGATAAACCAAATGGAGATTTTTTTTGAAGTACACCAAATCCAAAATGGACAAAAGGTCACGATGGCTTCCCTATATCTAGAACCAGATCAATTCATTTGGTATCATTGGCTTTGCAATCATTGAAGGAAAAAGGGGCTCCCATCTCATGGTCATTTTTATGGAGGAACTCTAAGCACAATATAGCAATAGCATGACAGACAACTTCTTTAGCTAGCTGGCTAAACTTTAACAAACAGGATCAGTTAAGTATTATATTCAACAATTCCAAAATCTATCCTTAAGAGTGGATACAATTATGGAGGAAAAATTGAATGATTTATTCTTGGGGGGTCTCAAGGATCACATTCAACATGAGGTACACATGTTTAGCCCTAGCTCCATAAATGAGTCTTTTATCTTAGCACGCAGGGTAGAGGAGAAGTATTTGAATCCTAAGAAGCAAGGGGCTAATGTGACAAGAGATAAAGGCTATTCAACACAACCTACTAGGTTGACTCCACAACAAATTGAGGAGAAAAGAACAAAAGGGTTGTGTTTCAATTGTGATAGCAAATATAGTCGAGGACATCAATGTAGTGAAAAGAAATTGTTCTATATTGAAGGTCCAAGTTAGGAAGAAGAGGATGAACCCACACTAGAGGATGAAAGGAAGTCAAATGAGGAATCACATGATTCTCAACAAATCATTTCTTGTCATGCACTCTCGGGTTTCAGTGCTCCACAAACTCTCAAGGTGGTGGAGTTCTTAAAGAAGCATAAGGTAACAATGTTGATCGACTCAGGTGCTACTCATAATTTCATCAACAAAAAGTTAGCTACTCGTCTAAATTGTTTTATATATCCAGCTCCAGAGTTTCAGGTTTTGATTATAGATGATGGTGTAGTTAGTTGTTCAAGGAAGTTTCATAGCATTAAATTATCCATGGGATATTATCAACTTGATACCCCAATGTATGTGACATCCATGGGTGTAGTAGATATTGTTTTGGGAGTACAATGGCTTACTACATTGGGAACAATTGAGATGAACTTCCAAGAACTATTCATGAGATTTCAATCAGAAGGAAGGGTAGTAGAGCTAAGGGGGTTGAAGGAAAAATCCCCACAAATGGTAAGCTCTCATCAAATGCAAATGTTGCTTAAGAAAGGAGTGGATGGATTTGTGGTCCAGCTATGTTCATTAGAAGTCTCTCAGTCTAATGCTCCTACTCATCCAGATTTTCAAGCTATAATTGATCGTCACTTAGTTGTTCTTGGAGATATTCCTAAAGGACTTCCTCCTAAGAGGGATCATGATCATTCCATATAGCTAGTTCCAGGGAGCCAACCATCGAACATCAAGCCTTACAGGTATCCACACATACAAAAGAGTGAGATAGAAAAAATTGTTGAGATGCTAGAGGCAGGAATTATCAGGCATAGCCAAAGTGCTTACTCCTTGCCTGTGGTGATGGTACGTAAGAAGGATGATACTTGGCGCATGTGTCTAGATTATAGAGTGCTCAACATGTACACCATTAAAGATAAGTTTCTTATTTTGGTCATTGATGATTTGCTAGATGAATTGAATGGAGCTATGTATTTTACCAAGTTAGATCTTAGATCTGGTTATCACCAAATTCGGATTAAGGAGGAAGATATTTGTAAGACAACATTTCAGACTCATGAGGGTAATTATGAATTTTTGGTGATGCCATTTGGTCTTACCAATGCACCATCTACATTCCAAATTTTGATGAATTCCATTTTTAAGAAGTTCCTGAGAAAGTTTTTGTTAGTATTCTTTGATGATATATTGATTTATAGTAAGACTTGGGAAGAACATTTACAACATGTGGATCAAGCATTAAAAATAATTGAAGATCATAAACTCTATGCTAAGCCATCCAAGTGTGCTTTTGGTCTTAAGGACATGGAGTATTTGGGACACATAATTTCACATGAAGGAGTAAAGGTGGACCGTAACAAAATTAAGGCTATCATGGAATGGCCTATTCCAAAAACCATTAAGAAACTAAGGGGTTTCTTGGGATTGACAGGGTACTATAGAAGATTTGTGAAGAATTATGGATGTATAGTAGCACCTCTTACCACTCTATTGAAGAAGGATTCTTTTCATTGGAACGAGTCTACCAATACAACATTTGAGAGATTGAAGGAGGCTATGTGTACAAATCTAGTGCTTTCCACTCTTGACTTCACCAAGGAATTCATTGTGGAATACGATGCTTCTAGAAATGGGATAGGAGAAGTGCTCATGCAAGAAGGTCGACCAATTGCTTTTGAGAGTCGTCAATTAAAGGGTAAGAATCAACTAAAACCTTTTTATGAGAAGGAAATGCTAGCAATCCTCCATCTAGTTAAACAATGGAGGCCTTATCTATTGGGTAGACACTTCAAGGTTAAGACAAATCATGATAGCCTAAAATATTTTTTGGAACAAAGACTATCTTCTGAAGAGAAACAAAAATGGGTCACTAAGATGTTAGGATATGACTTTGAGATTGTATATAAGAAAGGGAAAGAAAATATTGTAGCAGATGCACTTTGAAGGAAGGATGAGAAAGATGAAGCCTTATTGTGTGCCCTTTCAATATTACAAGAAAATTGGGTGGAGGAAGCCAAATCAGAGTGGTAAAATGATGTTGCGACAAGTAATCTCATCGAACAATTAAAAAGTGATCATAGTAGTTCAGATAAGTTTTGTTGGAAGGGAGATACTCTTTGGTAAAAAGAGCATTTGTATCTCTACAAGAATTCCACTCTTAAACACAAGATTCTCACAAAGTTGCATGAGTCTCTAGTGGGTGGTCATTAAGGATTTTTGAAGACATATCATCGAGTCAAGAAAGATTTTTTTTGGGAAGAACTAAAAGGTGATGTTCAAAAATTTGTGGTTGAATGTTTGGTTTTTCAAAGGAATAAAGGGGAGACAATTAGGACACCAGGTCTCTTGCAACCCTTATCTATTCCTAGCTAGCATTGGGAAGAGGTATCCATGGACTTCATCATAGGGCTTTCGAAATCTAAAGGTCATAATGTCATCATGGTAGTAGTTGATTGCCTCACTAAATATGCACATTTCATTGTGTGAACCAAGATTCTAACACCTGCAAAACACAAGAAACAATCAACTTATTAGATTAAATGCAAGGTTAAAATCATGATTCCTCAAGAAATTCATTTGAATGTAAAAGAAGAGGAACGAAATGAAGAACACAATAAACTTGAAACTAAATATCAAATCCTATTCTAAAACCAAACAAACTCTCAATCTCTTGAGGGAGTTGGTGCCAGTTTGATATGAAAATTGGCCCTTTCCCAAATCCAATGGTGTGATAAAGATGCTTGATGAAGGATGGATGCTTGTAGTGATGACTTCAATGGAGCTCCATGTTGAAAATCTGCAAAAAACCTAACTATGCTTGGATGAAATGAATGAAGATTGCTATGAATTTGAGTATAGTAACTTTGCTCAAATTGTGGATGATCCAATGAATAGATTACCCTCTTATTTATAGAATGCTAAGTTGAGGAGATGATCAAAATAGAGCAATGTGGAACTAAGAATTAGCCAATGGAAAAGTGCCACTTGTCAACTTGTGAATGGATGGAGGATGTGCAAAGAGGGGAGAGATTCAAATTCAAAATATGGCTTGAAGGATAAGGTGAAAGGTGAAGCAAATGCACATGGCTCAAGAAAAGGACATGTAAGAGATTTTAAATGCTTTGTTGGAAGGGACAAGTCTTTTTGAGGGGAGATTTCAAATTTGAGGAATATTCCATCTTTGATGCCTTTTTTGAATGAAAATAGATGATTTATAAATCAATTAAATTGATTTTCATGTGCAAGTTGCAAAATCTGGAGGATTTCAGTGATTAGGATTAGCATTAATCATGATTTGATTAATTTAAAAGGAGATTAGGTGATTTGACTATATGATTTAGATTTGTGGGTTGAAATAAATAAAAAAGAGATGAACATGATTAAGACCTAGTTAAATAAATATTTTGATTTATTTAACCAAAGGGGGGTGATGTTAGATTAAATTAGATAAATATTTGATTTATTTAATTTAATTAGATGAACTTTAGAGATTTAATCAAATAATATGGATTATTTAATTAAATAAAGATAGGAAGATGAAATGAACTAGCTAATTACACATAGACAATGATTTAATTAAATCAAGGGATTTATTTAATTAAAAGGGGAATTATGATGACTTTAATCAAATAAGGCTATTCGATTAAATGGTTAGATAGAGGGATGATTCAAGATGAAGTGATGTTAGTAGATCAGGATCGAGTGCATGTACATTTTACGTGTCTACATTTTTCCCCTCTTTGAAGCAGTGCACTTGTTGTGTTGGTTCAAAGAATAACCTTGCCATGATCAAAAGTAAAAAATTCTCTAATTTTTTTGGATGCCCCACTGCTGCCCCAACAAATGAAGAATTATGCTAGTATACTAACCCCTCGAGAGATCAGGTGACGAGGTTTTATTTGAGGGTCGATCTCTTGACAAAGAGGTTCAAGATCAATTCAACTTGAATATTTGATGTAGACAAATTTGATGATGTAGATAGTCATCAGCGATGGGTAACCTCATGTCTACTTTGATATATTACACACACTTGATCCTGATTTGTACCATGACAATTACAATTTTATTGGTGATATAAATGAGATGATTATGATGTTTATATGTAATGGATGATATGATGATGCCCATGATTTGATATGATGATGCTTTTATGATTATGCAATGGATAATAAATGTATGGTTTATGAGATTCCTAGAATAACAAATCTATATTATGCAATGATGGAGATGTAATGCATGCTAGATGATCAATGTTTCTTATATGATATGATATGTAGTATGCAGATGGTTTGTGGATGTAGGATGGATGCATTATCGATGATTTATGATTAACTGTCATGGTACCATGTTAGCACGAAAGGAAGTAGGAAGAAAATAAGATGATGACAAGAGACACCAACGAGCCAACTTTATTTAGAGATGATGATAATGATGATGATGATGATTTGCTTATCGAGGAGTTGGTATTTTCAAAGGGCCAATTACTTTATGTTTGATAACACATGTAAGCATGATGCATTAAGGTATAAAGAACTAGGATGGCGTTGCACCTAGTGTGATGGACTTTGACTTGACAAATAGATAGGAGTATTCTTGTTCACACCTAACATATGAAAACCTTGCTAGGATGCACTTCCAAATTTTCAAACATCTTGGACCAAAACACGGAAAGGTATAACCTATCAATGCAATAGTCAACAAGCTGCCCAAATCATTCTCCATACATTTCTAACAAAGCAAGTATTCGCCAAGTTATATTACGAGAATTTCCAACAAGCATAGTAGACAAAAGATAATGATCGTTGCCCCATTCCTATTTCTCTAAATCCTCTGTTCGGATGTCATTGAGAAGTCCTTGGAATGAGCACAATAAGATAATTCAAAAAGAAAAGATCAAGTAAACAAACAAGTCAATTTTCTTCATACCTCTAGCCAAAGAGATTTGTTTTGATAGGATAAGTATCCAAAGTGATATCCAAAATGATGCCCATTGTCAGAACGATATATCCTAGGACATGCATTCTATAGGATGATGATGGGTTGATAATTTTTTCTGATAGGATTTTGATATAAAGTTGATTGACATGTTTGAAAATGATCAAGATTTTGATTTTACATTTAAAAGTTTGAAGTTTGCTTTTGATTTTACGTTTGAAGCTTGCTTTTGCTGATTGTTGTGGTTGTTTCTATTTGTTTTGCCAAAGGATGAGTGTGATGATTGCTTTATTATGGATGATTGATTATTGTGGGTGAAAGTGAGATATGATGGATGGATTTTTTCAAATATTTGGATGTTTTTGGAGTTTTGAAATGTTTTGAGGCTATTTTTTGGGTTTTCTAATTTTATGACTATTTTTGGATTTTTCAAATTTTTGATGTTTTTGGATTTTGTGAGATTTTATGAATGTTTTTGGATTTTGTGTCTCGAGGGCTGATCAAAGATTAGCCTTGCCTACATTTAAGCTCAAAGATGACATAGTTCAGATAACATGTTTTTGATGTTTTATGACTTTTTGAGTGTTTTTGGATTTTTTGATATGTTTTGGATGTTTTTTGGACTTTTCACACAATTTTGATGACTTGGATATGGATATGCATGATAATATCAGTTTTTTGTTTGGATATTTTGTTGAAAACAAAGCTAAGGTTGACTGATTGAATTGATGGATTGATGATGATGATAACATTGTTGAGGATACACAACAATGCAAGGATTTGATTGATCAGGATTGATGACAATAACATTGTTGAGGATGCACAATAATGCAAGGATTGATTGATCAGGATTGATGATGATAAATTTTTTGAGGATGCACAACAATGCAAGGATTGATTGGTCAGGATTGATGATGATAACATTGTTGAGGATGCACAACAATGCAATGATAGTTTTAAGCAACACAATGATTGAGAATGATATCCCAAGATGATGATGGGTTGATTGGATTTGATTGATCAAGATTGATGATGATAATATTGTTGAGGATGCACAACAATACAAGGATTGATTGATCAGGATTGATGATGATAACATTGTTGAGGATGCACAATAATGCAAGGATAGTGTTAAGCAACACAATGATTGGGAATGACATCCCAAGATGATGATGGGTTGATTGGATTTGATTGATTAGGATTGATGATGATAACATTGTTGAGGATGCACAACAATGCAAAGATTGATTGATCAAGATTGATGATGATAACATTGTTGAGGATGCACAACAATGCAAGGATAGTGTTAATCAACACAATGATTGGGAATGATATCCCAAGATGATGATGGGCTGATTGGATTTGATTGATCAAGATTTTGAAGCTTGATTTGGAACAAAATTGTTTTGAATGATTTGATGTGACATTTGAAGTACAACTTAGATGCAACTAATAGTGATTACTTAGATTGATGTTCGATGAAAGATGAATACCGATAAGGAGTGTCTTCTTGTCAAAATATGCCATGGGCTAGTGATTTGGTTTTTTGCTCACAAGTGGTGGACCAATTTGATTTCACATTTGCCAATGTTCAGATCACCACATAAGTTGGAGGATATATATCAATATTTATTCCCAAAGCAAGATGTAAATATCTGCCCCCAATGTCTAGCAACGTATGGAATACCATGTGTGGATGCTCGGATAGATGTATGGATGGATGGATAGGGATTATCTTGTGATAAGATAAGGTGTTTGAATGGAGGAATGCTTCATTGGATAATGCTTCATGGCTCAGATAATGCTGGATAGGATAGGATCAATGAAAATGACCCATGTCAAGATGTTTACCATAAGCAAGCGTAAAGTGTGCACCAAACTTTTTCAAGATCAAGATAACTTGGACTATGTATGCAGATGGATGGAAATGGATTGGATAAATGGTTTATGGATGAATGAATTTATTATGGCTGAGATGGATGGAATGCTGGATTTATTATGGATGGGATGAGATGCTTTCACCTGAACTAGCACACGTAGATGCTCAATTACACATGTGCCTAGGTTTTCATCATGGTTTTCCAAAAAGCTCCACCCATGCGATTTTCCTAGAGGATGATTTTTTTCTTTACTATTTTCAATCCTTTTTTTTATTTTTTTGGATTCTCATTTTTTTTTATTTTTTTTTCTAAAAGATTCATGCTGACCCACCTAGTGGTGTCGATGTAGATGCTTCTATCATAATATGCCATCGATATCCTGCCTGAAGAAGTTGCTTTGCTAAGATACATGCACTTGAATACAATTTTTGAGATTCTTGATCTACTTCGTTGATACTGGAGTTGACTTTGTCTTTGTGTGCACATCGTGATAGAGTGCCTTCTAAATCCTTATGACAAAGGGTCATTGCCAATACATGGTCAATGTGAGAATTGGATATCATGTGTGGAGGTGTGGATGGAGTGTGTTTAGGGATATGAGGTGGATTGGTTGATAGTTTGGAACCTTTGACTCTCCAAACTTGGGAAGATGAGCAATGATGGGTGGATACGAAAGTGTGCATGTAATTAGGACCAACTGCTTGATATACTTTGTACATCGCTTGAGAAGCCTTATTTTTCTTTGGTGGACATCTTTGATGGATACTTTTCCCTTTCTTATTTTTCCCCATAGTTTCTTTGACTAATGGAGTTTGATAGGGATAATCTTTATTTGTATTCTTTGGTATCCACTTGTATTTGATTTGTCCATTATGCTTCTCTGCTTCTTCTGCTTTAATAATGTTCCTTGAGCTTTGATTCAAATCTTTCTTTTGAAGTTGGTCCCAATTTGTGGATGAGGTGATGGGTGGATGAAGATTCATGATGTGGCTAGTTGTAGTATTGGCATCGGTTTCATCATAAGGACTCTTCATGCTCCCTATGTTGATGTTTTCTTGAGACATAGTTGCCCCCATTATGTTGGTAGTAGCAACTTCATGCTTTGATTCTGCTTGTTCTAAGATATCTTGTTTAGAATGCATTCTCTGATAAATGACCACCACAGATGATGTTATTGGAATTTGCTACTCTGCTGACTTCGAAATATCTTGTTCTGTCTGACCTATTTCTTTGATTGGATAATGTTGGATATCTTTATTCATGATTTCCTTTGTCTAAATTTGGGATATATCTGATACTGCTGTTGACAACTCTGTTTGACTGTAGGAATCAATAACCTACTCTTTTTGTGTAATAATGTCAGAAGTAAAGGAATCCTATTCTGAACGAAGATCATCTACATGTCCATCCATAGAAAGCATCTCATGGGTAGATGGAGGAGTATGTGCTATGTGGATATGATCATTTTGTATAGATAGGAGAGTCTCCATTAGATCATTGTAGTATCTTGGAGATACAAATTCTTGATCTTGAATGATTTCAAAATTTCTTTTAACATGCTTTGGATCAAGTTCTTGACATGGGTAAATTTCAAAGATGGATTTCTTACAAAGGGTTCTCAGATATCTTCATTAGGCATAGCAAGTGGCTCAATATCCTCTTGATCTTTGAGTGAATTTTGATCAAGTGTTGAGTTGAATATTCCTTCAATATTGGTAATCATGAGGTTGAAGGATGTCAATATGTCTTGGAAAGGACCATTGCTAGACTGTGGTGGGAGATGTTGATCATGCTTTGGAATAAATTTTTGAGATATGTCCTCTAACTTATTAGATGATGTAGAGACATTTTCAACATGATCATTGGTCGATGGATTGTTGATTACAGGATCAAATAATGTTATCACTCCTTGAAATAGATCATTGTCAGATATTGTTGAAGGATTCTTATCATGATAAAAAAGTGACTCTTGATGTATGCTGATTTGATCTTCGGATGAGGTAGAAACATCTTTCATGTGCTCATTGATGGATAGGTCTTGATCATGTGATTGTTGACTTGGATCGATACATGGAGTCATTAAAATTTTGTTAGGATTTTGAACAACATTTTCTTGTTGGGCTTGGTATTGGGCTTGAGCTTGCGCTTGCACTTGAGCCTGGGCTTGTGCTTGTTGGGCTTGTAGTGTGGCTTGGGCAACTTGTGCAGCTTGCTGAGCGGCTAGTTGTGTAGCTTGTCAGTTTTGGTTTTGTTGGAGTGCCTTCTGATAAGCGGCTTGCAATGCAATGTTGTATTGGTTTGATGTGTTTGGTTTGGCTGGTGGTGGTGGCAGAGGTGGTTTTGGCATAGTGCTTGTTGTGGTGATAAGAGGTGTCATCATATTGATGATGGGTATTTGAGTGGTGGATGGTGTGATCAATATGGTTAATCCTTGAGAGACCATGTTTTGAGGGATGATAGATGATGTGTTGGTTGCTTGTGCTATGGGAATGGTTGATGATATTGTGATTGCTTGTTCATTTGTCATCTATTGTTGCGATGTCAATGACAAGTTCTGAAAGTTTGGTGTGATGTTTTGATTGATACTTGGTAAAGGGGGAATCCCTAAGCCAAGGAGTGGTGTGGGTGATGATGGCAATGGTGGTTTTGGAATCATTTTGGATGTAGTGACAAGTTGTTGAGATATGTTTGGAGTGATCATGAGGGTTTGAGATATGATGGGTGTGATAGGGGTGGTTGGAGTGATCGAGGTGATAGGAATGGTTGGAATGACAGAGGTGATAGATCCTTGGGAGACCATATTTAGATTTTTCAGGATTGATGTTTTCATTTGATTAGATACCATCTATTGGTGCAATGTCAATGGTATGTTCAAAGGATTTGATGTGATGGCTTGATTGGTGTTAGGTGGATTGATTTGGATGGAGTGATTGGTGCTAGGTAAAGGGGGCAGCCCTAAACCAAGGAATGATGTTGATATGGGTAATGGTGGTGGAGATGTCTCTTGGTGCAATGAATCAACTATTTTGGTAAGTGTAGCAATTTGATCTCACCAAATTTGATCTTGATTTTGATCTTGACTCCCTTGATATTGTTGATTTGGTTTTTGTTCAAGAAGATTTGGGATGCATACTTATGGTTTTTGAATGGGATCATGGACAAATTGATTTTGGACAATGTTATGATTTGGGATGATGTTCAAATTTGGCATGATAGGTTGAAATTGAACATTGTTGGTGTTGGTAATCACATTTCCTTGATTTAGGTAACTTTGATTTTGCATGGTGTTACCTTGATTTGGATTAATACATGGAGTTGTTAACATCTTGTTTGGAATTTGATCAACATTTGTATGATTCACAAACATATTTATCCCAAGGTTTTCCAAGTGTGGATTCATGTTTAGTAATCTTGTACTTGGTATATTCACTTTTCACATGTATGGATTTGGTGGGATAATGTTGTTTTGTTGAAGACTCATGCATTGAGCATTTGGTTGCAATGTTGGACTTGGATTTAACTCTACCATCGGAAAAGGTGTTCCAAGATTTAGATTAGGTAGACTCACATTTGTTGTACCATTGAGGTTTGTAGGAGATAATGATTCCATGTATGGATTGTATAAATGTGAGTTTTGAAAATTAATTGGAATTGTAAGGCTTTGATAGTTTGGTTGACTTGGATTACTCATGATATATGGATCAAGTTTATATTCCATGTTCCTCTTGTGTTTTGACCTTGTTATAAAAGTGACATCTAAGGTGTTTAGGACCAATGATGAGATGAAGGATGAAAGGGGTGAATGATATGGGTGTTGTTTTTCTTAGGAACTTTGGATCAATGCTAGACTTTAGGATTTGATTTTGATTGGTTTTGATTGGATAATGATCTTGTAAACCCTAGGATGTTGGATGTGATATTTAGGATAAACTTTTTCAAAGGTGTGCTAATTTAACTAGAGGTATGAGAAAGGATGCATTCCCATACTCCTAATTAAACAAGGTGATTTTGATTTTGATGATTTACCCAAGTATGGAATGATGTTTCCAAAGCTCTAAAGTTGCTTGTGGGATGGGATGATAAAAGTTTGAAATGGATGAAGTATTTGATTTTGATCCTAAATGAACCTAAGAAGGACTTGTTTACAAGGCCAAGGTTTTGAAGAACATGATTTTCCCTTCAAACCAAAAGATCAATGTTTGCTCAAAACACCATAAGACAAAAGATGCACAATCACATGTGTGGGGTTCAATTGATTTCATCTTGATTAGTGAATTTATTTTACCACAAACACTTTCTTGATTAGATTTTCAAACTAAACGTCCAATGTCCTAACTTCTTTTCATCCCACAAAGTGCTATGTGGAATTCAAGGAAATCAAGGCAATGGTTACCTATTGTTTATCTTTAGTAGGTAAATTGAGATGTAAGTTCAAGTGTTTAGAAACCTCTAAGGATGTAAATCCCAAGGGAAAGCAATAACACATGAATTTGGACAATTATATTTACCTCCTAAAGGGTTTGAAATTTTGATGATGATGTTAAGTGTTTGTTTCCAAATGTTTTCGAACAAGCAAAGTGTTTTGACTCACAAACAATATAACATCCTAGCTCAATTGGTACGTTTTTCTTGGTGGGCTTGCCTCATGCCCTTCGTAGTAGAAAAGATGATTTTACATGCAACCAAGGAAATAATATAAAGGTATGTTAAGAATGAAGTCTTAACCTCTATATTTTAACCAAGATTGGACATGGAAAGTAACTTCTTGGAATCTAAGTTCCAATGTAAGTTCCAATACACCACTTTGATAAACTCGTTGGATGGACTGGTTGGTTACTACAAACAAGGGTTTTAGTTTGTACTTTTCATTCGTGGAGATTGACCCATACGGCGAGAGTCCCTTTTTAGATCCATCTCGTCAGAGCCAACCGTGTGATATTGGCGTTTACTCCAATACCCATATTTATATCCAGGTTGGAAATACTCTTGGCTTTAGAGTGTTATTGGTTGAGTTGTTCCCTTGGGTGAGTACTTTTTCCCCAAGGAAGGCCCTCTAAGATAAACAAAAGTGAGCAAAGACAATATTCGTAACTCGATCAATCTTTGTTTGCAACACAAAGAGAGAGAGTGTATGCAATAATGCTCTACTCACACTCGCACAATTTTTTGTTCAATTTTTAAACCCAAAATGAAGTGTGGAGGTGATTACTTTATCTCAACCTAAGATCACAAAAAAGGCCTTTGATTCTCAAGATCGCTATAAAGCATGAGAGAAATGCATATGTCCTTTTTCAATGATGTTAGTTTAAGTAAGAAATCACAAAACAAAGTTGAACTTGTTCATTTTAAGTCCACAAACCAATTGTGAGTTCTTTTTAAAGCACCGAAGGACAAATGAGAGTTGTTTTGTTCAATTTTTAATCCAAAAAACAAACTTTAGTAGATATGAGTCATAATGTTCATTTTAAACCCTTTATAGAAAAAATTGAAAGATTATTTTTAGAGCGCAAATGAAATTAGTAGATTCTAAAAGCTTGAAAGATAGCAAATCCTTAGAAGAGGGATTATAATTTCTTCCCAAAGTGTTTAAAAACACTTGTTACAATGATGTGATAATGATTTTTCTTTGACTTCCATGCTCCCTTATCCTTCAAAACCTACAACACAAGATCCAAATTTCAAAATAAATCAAGAAATAAGAAGATATGATGGTCAAATAGACAAGTAAGCATAAAAACCCTAAAAGTTAGACCAAGTTTCATTATGATTTGACATTAAGTGAAAATTTGAAAATTTTAACCCTATAAAAATTGATAATAACCTACACCATTGGATATACTATGAAATTCTACCCCATTTCAAAAAAAAAAGATTCGAAAAAGACCAAAAAATGACCAAGATATGGCCGTTTTAAGTTTGCATGAAAAAGAAAGAAATGCAAGCGGTTTTGTTTGTGATGGCGGCTCTGTTTGATTTTGTACTGGCGCTATATGGCGAGGTTGGAGACTCTAGTGGTGCAGTTTGATTTTTGAGTGGTGTAGTTTGCTTCCAGCGGTACAATTTGAATTTTTGAGCAGTTTTGTATGGTGATGCTGGATTGTGAGCAGTTTTGTTTGCTGTAAACACCAAAAACATCAAAAACCACAAAATTTTCTCAAAAAATGTGATTTGATCTTCCGGTAGGCCCTCCTTCTAGCGCTTAAATGTGAACCAAGATTCTAACACCTACAAAATACAAGAAAACAATCAACTTATTAGATTAAATGCAAGGTTAAAATCATGATTCCTCAAGAAATTCATTTGAATGTAAAAGAAGAGGAACGAAATGAAGAACACAATAAACTTGAAACTAAATATCAAATCCTATTCTAAAAACAAACTCTCAATCTCTTGAGGGAGTTGGTGCCAATTTGATGTGAAAATTGGCCCTTTCTCAAATCCAATGGTGTGATAAAGATGCTTGATGAAGGATGGATGCTTGTAGTGATGACTTCAATGGAGCTCCATGTTGAGAATCTGCAAAAAACCTAACTATGCTTAGATGAAATGAATGAAGATTGCTATGAATTTGAGTATAGTAACTTTGCTCAAACTATGGATGATCAAATGAATAGATTACCCTCCTATTTATAGAATGCAAAGTTGAGGAGATGATCAAAATAGAGCAATGTGGAACTAAGAATTAGCCAATGGAAAAGTGCCACTTGTCAACTTGTAAATGGATGGAGGATGTGCAAGTTTTGAAGAATGTACAAAGAGGAGGGAGATTCAAATTCAAAATATGGCTTGAAGGATGAGGTGAAAGGTGAAACAAATGCACATGGCTCAAGAAAAGGACATATAAGAGATTTTAAATGCTTTGTTGGAAGGGACAAATCTTTTTGGGGGGAGATTTCAAATTTGAGGAATATTCCATCTTTGATGCCTTTTTTGAATGAAAATAGATGATTTATAAATCAATTAAATTGATTTTCATTATCATGTGCAAGTTGCAAAATCTAGAGGATTTCAGTGATTAGGATTAACATTAAATCATGATTTGATTAATTTAAAAGGAGATTAGGTGATTTGACTATTTGATTTATATTTGTGGGTTGAAATAAATCAAAAAGAGATGAAAATGATTAAGACCTAGTTAAATAAATATTTTGATTTATTTAACCAAAGGGGGGTGATGTTAGATTAAATTAGATAAATGTTTGATTTATTTAATTTAATTAGATGAACTTTAGAGATTTAATCAAATAATATGGATTACTTAATTAAATAAAGATAGGAAGATGAAATGACCTAGCTAATTACACAGAGATAATGATTTAATTAAATTGATGGATTTATTTAATTAAAAGGGGAATTATGATGACTTTAATCAAATAAGGCTATTTGATTAAATGGTTAGATAGAGGATGATTTAAGATGAAGCGATGTTAGTAGATCAGGATCAAGTGCATGCACATTTTATGTGTCTACACATTGCATTATCACATCCTTTTACAGCAAGTGTAGTGGCAAAATCTTTTTTGGAGAATATCCAAAAGCTACATGGTACACCTAAGGTTATTTTTAGTGACCGTGATCCTATCTTCACTAGTCACTTTTGGAAAGATTTATTCTCATGTTTGGGTACTCAATTGGCTCATAGCTCTTCATACCACCCTCAATCAGATGGGAAAATTAAGGTTGTTAATAAGTGTTTCGAAGGATATCTGCATTGTTTCACTTCAGAGAAACAATCTCAATGGGTAGATTGGCTACCACTTATAGAATGGCGGTATAACACTTCTTTTCATAGCTCATAAAAAATGTCTCCATTTTTTGCACTTTATGGATATCATCCTTCTTCCATCACATCATCAATAAAGGTGTCACCAAGAGTTCAGGCAATAGAAGACCACTTGCTTCATCAACAAAAAGTACTTTCAAGACTCAAGGAGAATTTAGCCATGGCACAAAATTGAATGAAACAACAGGCAGACCAACATCGTAGTGAAGGAAGTTTTGAAGTTGGGGATTGGGTCTTCTTGAGATTGTAGCCTTATAAGTAAATCTCACTAAAGCAACAAAAAAAGAATAATAAGTTGTCTCCAAGGTATTATGGTCCATACCAAATCATGTAAAAGATTGGTAGTGTTTCCTACAAGCTAGAGTTGCCACCAGCAACAAAGATACATCTAGTTTTTCATGTTTCCTATTTGAAGAGGTTAATTGGGCATAATATTCCCACTCAAACAACACTACTAGAGCTCGATGAAGAAGGAAGAATAATTTTGGAACCAAAGTGCATTCGTCAAACACGTACAAAGAAGCTGAGGAATATAAATCTCATTGAGTATCTCATCCAATGGAAGAATTTACCAGTTGAAGATGCCACATGGGAGGACGAGGAGTTCATTAAAAAGAATCCAAACTTGTTTAGCATTGAGGACAATGCTTCTTTGAAGAAGGGGGCATGCTACGCCCTTAATATTAGTGTACATTGAGTTATGAATAGTTGACTTGTGGCTATCTTAACTCTCTATTAAGTCATATTATCATTAGTATATTGTTATTTAGTTCTTTAGGTCGGCCTAAGACTTATATAGGTGTGTCTAAGTTGGCCTAGGTGATATCCTAGGCATAAATAGGTATTTATGGGAGGTTGTGAGGCTTATTTCATCATCAAGTTGTGAAGTGTGTTCTCATTAGAGATATTTGGAGGTTTTCCCCTCGAAGTGGCTTGTTATTCTTAGTCATTATCGAGTATTTGTATCATATTTCATATCATATTCTTCTATTGTGTAAGTTATTTCATAACACAATACCTATAGTCATGGAGAGGATAGCACATCCTCAATGCCTCCTACATGCAATGAGGCTTATTTTACATAGCCTTCCAGGGATATAGGTGATTCTATTTTATTGATTGTTATAATTCATGCTTGTGCTTAAAATTTATATATATATCTCATGATGTGTACTGATATTTTATTGTTTCTATCTTGTAGGATCTATGAGAGACTTTCTAGATCTCTATCGATAGGTGGCTGTACAGAATAGTTCCCCCATCAGTTGATGAGGAGACCATAGACTCAGACTATGTGCCCCCATCCATTGTGGATTAATACCCAGAGTCGTTTAGGCCATACATTAGACTGCAGGTAGCATATGAGAGTTTGAGGAGGCATGTCCACCGAGCCAATGTTTCCCCAAAGGCACAGTCATGCCGGACCTCAATAGAGTTCAAGAAACTAGAGGCAGAGGTAGCCAGACTACAAGTGGAGAGAGATCAGATAGCAGGAGCACATCGGGAGGCCCTTGGACAAATATGAGGTTTGAAGTTTACTCTTGGTACACTCAGTGGATTGCAATCACAATCGCACACCACTATCTCCCTATAGACTACCACTAGAGGGATGAGACAACTAGCTCCCAAGGGATCTAGTAGCCAGGCCTCAGTAGCATTGTATATTTGATGACATGTACACAAAACTTTTATATATATATACATGAGCACTGGATGTTTTATTATTTGTGTGTGAATGTTAAATGTCAATGCGATTAATTAAATAACCTTTGTAAGATTATTTAATGAATGCTTCCATGATTTAACATGCTTTATGTGATCTAACAAAAACCTATTACAGTTTATCTTAGATGCAACATTGTGATGAAGTATGTTATACTAAATTAAATGCACTTATGATTTAATTAAAGAACACTAAATGCATATAAGGATCTAATCTCACATAACAAATAGGATAAACTTGAATAGCATGAGACCTAAAGTAATTAAATAAAAATGAATTAAATAATCACTTTAGTGTTCGAGACACATAAATAACTTGTTTGTCAAGAACTAATCAATATGAAAGCATATGGCATTTAATCCAATAGCTCTATTGACACTTCTTATCATACTACTCAAGGGGATTAGACACAATACCAACGTAGATGCACAACATTGATAGGGTCTTTGAGAGGTGTGCCATCCATTTCTATTAACATGTATGCACCAAACTTATAGCTTTCATTAATTATGTAGGGTCCTAACCAATTAGGACTGAATTTTCCTTTTTTAGTCAGGTCAACATTAACAATTTTTTTATTTTCATACAAGACTAAGTCACCTTTACTAGATACACGAGGCATGACATGATAACTATATTTACATTGTAATTGCTTAGCATAGGCTTGGAGATGATCAAGAGCATTAATGTGTTGTTCATCAGGAATCTCAAGCTTATGCAATCTTTCTTGTTTGTAAGTGTCATCATTGATAATTCCTTGAAGAGAAAGCCTTAACGTGGGGATTTCTAACTCCAAGGGCATAATTGCCTCAGTACCATAGACAAAGTTATAGGGAGTTGTTCTAGTGGATGTTCTAATTCTAGTACAATAAGCCCATAACGCGTATGTGAGTTGTGTGTGCCAATCCTTGTTATGTTTATTTACTATTTTTCTTAGGCTGTATTTGAGAGTCTTATTAGTTGCTTCATCTTGTCCATTAGATTGTGGGTAGTAAGGTGTTGAAAAGTGATTTTGGATATTAAATGTTTCAAGGAATTTGTTCACATCATTATTCTTAAATGGTGTTCCATTATCTTAAACTAACGTGAAAGGAAGTCCAAAGCGAGCAGTAATGTGTTCCAATATGAAATGACATATTACATTGAGTAGTTGTGGATCAAAGAGGAATAGCTTCTACCCATTTTGTAAAACCATCTATTGTTGTGATTATAAATGTATGTCCAACAGATGAAGGTGGTGAAATTTTTCCAATTAGATCCAATCCCCATTCTAAGAATGGCCAAATAGGAATATGGGCACGGAGTTCAGAAGCAAGAGCATGAATCAAATTTCTATGTTCCCAACATTTTTGACATCTCTTAACATACGTAAAGCAATATTTTTCCATATTTCGCTAGTAGTATCCCATACGAATGAGTTTTTGCACTAAAGATATTCCTCCAAAATGACCTCCACAAGCACTCGCATGTGCCTCTTCAAGTGCTATAGGGATTTCGGATTCGCTAAGACATCAAAGAAAAATGCCATTAAAGGATTTTCTATATAATATGTCGATGAGGATGATGTACTTGGTTTCTAGTTTTCACAAGCGATGTTAGGTGTTCTTTGTTGTGGGCTTGGGAATAGTACCATATTTTAAATAGTTGAATATTGTATCATACCATTCACTTGAGTCTTGCTTGGTTGTTGCTAATACTTGTTCAAGTTTATCATCGATGGATGGTTGCATCATTGGGTGAACAGTAAATGTGAAATCCTTTGAAGGATCTTGAGGTGATATAAGAGAAGTTGCACTCGCCATTGCATCCACATGTTGATTATCTCTTCATGGGATGTTGTCAATGGTAAATGATTCAAACTTCTCTAACAAATTCATTGTAAGATCCTTGTATTTTGATAACTTGTCATGCTTTTCTTGATATGTCCCATTTATTTGTTTGATTACTAATTATGAATCACTAAAGATCTTAATGTCTTTGGAACCCAAGATTAAAGCAACACATAACCCAATGAACAACTCTTCATACTAAACAGTGTTGTTTTTACAAAGGAAGTTTAACCGATATGACAAGGGAATAGGCTTTCCTACAGGTGGGATTAGTATAACCCTAGTGTCAGAGCTTGTTTGACACTTAGATCCATCAAATTACAATTCCCATGTATTAGTTTCAATTGTCAACACATTAACATCGGGGAAAGATTCATTGCTAGGTAATGCCAAAGGGGAAGGAGCGTCAACCAATTGGTCAGTCAAGGCTTTGTTAGTTAACAAATTTGTCCTTTGAAAATGAATGAAAGAAAATGATTCAGAATGCCCAATAAGAAGAACAAATAGTACTAATAGTTGAGTCTCTTGCAATAGTGTTTGCAAGTACTCTCTTCTTATTTTACAAGGCACAACTACCTTTGAATGGTTTGCAATGAATGAAAACCTAGATATGATTTTAACCAGAAAGTAATAAAGGAGGAAAATAACACCTATTTACAACTAAGAAATATGGATTAAGAATGGAATGAATGCAAGTGAATGATGCAAAGCCCATTTAGTTCACATCCACAAATAATAACAAATTGATTACATGATAGTCATCTTCCTCTCAACACATATCAAACATAGGAATAATATAAATTTGAAACTGAGATACAACTACATATAGCAAAAGAAAAACCGAAGATTGACTATAGATTAACATAGGAAAAGCTGCAACCAAAGAATACATTCACAAATGCAAAGTTCTAAAAACAAATCTTCATTTCTCCAAGAAAACCAAAACTCAAAGTTTTTGAGATGTTCTCCTATACATGAACTGAGTCAAGAAGAAAAAAAACTAGAACTACAAAGAAAAATAAATCAACTTCCTCTACCCTATTTCACAGAACAACCAGAAAAAGATCCCTTCCACATTGAAGATTTTACAATAAATAGATCCCAAAAAGAGTCCTTTTAGTTCCTAAAACTATTTCTTGAAATTATATTACAATTTAATTTATCAAATAAAAGTAAATTCCTTTTCTTTTTGTGACTGCATTTTTATTTTTTACTAATTCTTGGACTTGACTTTTCTAATTTCAAATAATTGTTTCTTAAATTATTTCGAAGAACTCTTCAAATTTTCCCTTAGCCTTTTGGTATGCCTTTTGAAAATTTGAGAGGAAATGAATCCCTCAAAAAATGATCATCTTCATCTGTCCTTGCTTTTACTAAATCAATACATATCTCAAACATTTTTTTTACCATTTTGATTAAGAAACCTATCATTCATAATTGCAAATGATGATTTTTGCATAGTATCATTGCTCTTCTCTGTGAGAAAATGAATATCTTCAGTATCGAAATTGTTCATCATATTATCATTTGTTTGAGATCATTGTTGTCTAAAAACACACTTCATAACCAAAAGGTTCTCACTATATCCTGTTCACCCTGCCAGACAAAACCATAGTCAAGGATAACATCCACGTGGGTTTAAGAGATTAGACTATTTTCCTTTCCCGCAATACCTATATTCACTTCTTCATGACCCAAGAATATCATTGTGAGCACTATAATCTCAATTTAGAGATTAAAATCATGTCATGACATATTCTATCATTTTCTTCACTCTTCAATAAACAACGCCTCCTCAATAATATCATGTCTTAGTTAGCATCATTTCAATTTTTCCATATCTGCAAGCATTGTCTATGAATTGTGAATCCAATGGTGTTTCTCTGCTCAAATAGCTCATGGCTAGCCGTTCCATAAGAAACCTTTCTCTCTTTTAGCTGAATATAGTCTTCTATAAATGCCATCAGTAGTGCTTGAAGATTCACTTGCGGCAAGGGCATCATAATGTCAGAAAAGGTTGAAGTTTTCTAACTTTAAATTTTCTCATAAAGAGATGTTGGGCAGTTGGGCGATATGCAAACTTTCTAACCTTTCATTGAGAGTTTGGTGGTTTCCAAAACCCCTGATTCCATAAAGAAAGTTTGTCATTCATAAATCCTTTTCTAAACTTAGCATAGAGTTTTAAAGTCAGTAAAATGTGACTTTAATAAAGCTATTTACTCTTCAAGCCACATGAATTCAAAATGATAATGTATTGGCTTTTCCTTTACAACCTTTGAAAAATATAATATGCTTCACTAAAAAGGAATTACCCCATGGATAAACTTGGGACCCCAAAATGGAAAAATCCATAACTTTCAAACAACAACTCTGTTTTGTGTGAAATTGGATAGGAAGGTGAATGCATCCTCCTAGGAAAAACTCATAAATATTTCTAAGTCGAGCAACCAAGTAATCAAAATTTAACTGAATTTGTGAATCACTGACGAGAAAATGTGAAGATTAAAATTTCACAAATGGTGAACTGTCTGAGCACAAAAAGTAGCCAGGCTGATTGAGAAGATGTTAGATTCAAGCATATAAGAGGATTTTCTACCAGCCTTTATAGATTTTGAAAATTAATTATTTTTCATGATTTGGAAAGCTTGGGGTATATAGGTGAGTACTAGAAAAATTCCAAAATTTTCAAGTTTCAAATTTTGGGGTAACATTGGCTCTGATTGGGAACAAGGACTGTGAAGGACAAAGCAAAGAACCGATAACTCAATACGTGGACCAGTGCATAAATCCAGTGGGTAAGGAGTCAAGGAAAAGCATAATGATAGGGTGCTACTTGCAGAAGGGTGGAGGGGAACCGAGCACAAGACAAAACCAAAATAGATACCAACCCAACAACAAAAAGGAAAAGAAACCTAATACTCCTATATGCACCCAGACTAGGTGCAAAAACTTCAAGTTTCCCATGGAACTATGCAAAGCCATTGACAGGTTTAGAAAAATAGATGCCTGAATGAAAGAAATGACTATGCCAATGGAGATTTATCATACTTGGCTGCTACTTG
Source organism: Sequoia sempervirens (assembly GCA_007258455.2). Taxonomy (NCBI): domain Eukaryota; kingdom Viridiplantae; phylum Streptophyta; class Pinopsida; order Cupressales; family Cupressaceae; genus Sequoia; species Sequoia sempervirens. The sequence goes on along the minus strand of VDFB02292527.1, from coordinate 37,136,557 downwards.
ATGCTTTGAATAATAGCTGTGTGGTCTTTGGCATATGCAGATCCTCTAGATAAGATATAAAAACCAAATAACTACTCCTCATGAAAAGTATATGAATCAGAAAGCACTTCAATGTCCTTATGCATGCTGAGAAACACTTCCTCCTATATGACTTGAAGTATAGCAATCTCAAGTTCTTGAATGCATCTTTTATGATTTGAATTCATGAATGTATGATGTAAATCCTCTTTAAAATCTGATGGAGCAACAAATGAAATATTTTCAGAACAGAGAAAATTTGAAATGGGTATCTCCAGACAACAAGTTGAAATATCATGAAATGTGTTGTCTTCTTGATTTTCTCTTGTCTAATCAACATGTTCATGCTCCTTTAATATTTCATATTCCTTTGACTCCTCTGATATGATTTCACATGAGAAATAGTTTAGATCCAGAACTATCTTCACATCAGAAACATCTTCTATACCCATAGTAATATTCTCTAAATTCTCATTATCTGATTTATGGTCTTCCTCTTCTATTTCTCGTTTATGATCCTACATATTATATGTGGTATCACAAGTACACACAATAGGAGCTTCTTCTTCAACACAACTACAATCTTCATCCTTAGAATTTGATTGTATGTGCACTGAAGGAGCATTTTCTCCTTTATCTTCACATGCATTCGCTGCTTCATCAATAGGAATTTTAAGAGAATATTTTGCCTCAATATCACTATCCTCTTCTTGCAAATGGTGTATTGTAGCATGAGTTTCTTCACCATGTTTATCTTCTTCACAAATAGAGGTCTTTTCATGGCTGCAAGCAAGAAAACATGTATCTTTCCCATCCCTATGTTCAATCTCTTGCAAGTTTTTAAGTAAAGATGGATGAACCATGTCGGGTTGAAACTACGTATTACCATAAAAAATCTTCAAAAATTTTACTTGCACAAGATCATCAAGTACCTAATTATTTTGTGTTGGGGTTGTGGAAGAAGAGAAGTCTTCATCATCACTGTCAGTACTATTATCCTCTCTTCCTAGATGTCAAAACATTTTTCTAGATTTGAACCTTTCACGGAGTCACCAACCTCACTTATTTCAATGAGGTACTATCAAAATGTCAAGGAATAAAAATGCACCAATCTTTGATTTCGTATCCCCAGTGAAGTCACCAAAAATCTATTATTTAATAGATTTGTCATTCAAAAATGAATGAAAGAAAATGACTTAGAATGTCCAACAAGAAGAACAAATAGTACTAATAGTTGAGTCTCCTTCAATAGTATTTGCAAGTACTCTCTGCTTATTTTACAAGGCATAACTACCTTCGAATGGTTTGTAATGAATGAGAACCTAGATATGCTTTTAACCAGAAAGCAATAAAGGAGGAAACTAACACCTATTTATAGCTAAGAAATATGGATTAAGAATGGAATGAATGCAAATGAATGATGCAAAGCACATTTAGTTCACATCCACAAATAATAATAGATTGATTACAGGATAGTCATCTTCCTCTCAACACATATCAAACATACGAATGATATAAATATGAAACCAAGATACAACTACATATAGCAAGAGAAAAACCGAAGATTGACTACAGATTAACATAGGAAAAGCTGCAACCAAAGAAGACATTCACAGACACAAAGTTTTGAAAACAAATCTTCATTTCTCCAAGAAAACCAAAACTCAAAGTTTTTGAGATGTTCTCCTATACTAGAACTGAGTCAAGAAGAAAAACAACTGGAACTACAAAGAAAAATAAATCAGCTTCCTCTCCCCTGTTTCGTAGAACAACTGGAAAAACATCCCTTCCACACTAAATATTTTACAATAAATAGACCCCAAAAAGAGTCCTTTTGGTTCCTAAAACTGTTTCTTGAAATTAGATTGCAATTTAATTTATCAAAGAAAAGTAAACTACTTTTATTTTCATAACTGCCTTTTTATTTTGTACTAATTCTTGGACTTGATTTCTCTAATTTCAAGTTGTGAACCAATGTTTTCTCCTAACCTATTCTAAATATTCAAACTAACTAAACTAAGAATGCAAAAAGAAAACACTAAACCAGTTCATGATTAGCCTAAAGAAAACACAAAAGAAAAGTAAAGAAATCTATTATACCTTCATTGTGTATCAATCTCCTTGGTTGGCCCTTGATGCTACTTGATATATATGCTCTTTTTTTATGGCAATGAATGAAAATGGATGCAAGGTAGTATGAAGATTAAACTATATATGCCATGGTGATGAAGTCAAAATGGTGAGGTTTCCAAGGGTAGGATGAGATGGAAAAAGGTACAAATGAGGTGGAAGAAGGACATGTACTTTGAAATTACCTTGGGAGATGAGAAGATTTCCTCAAAAAGGAACTTCTTGTCCCCAAGTGAGAATGAAAATGACATTTGAGGAATTTTAAAATTCGTCAAAAATATCCATAGGGAAGACGAAAGTGGTTGGAGAAATAAATGTGAATTAAAAATTCACATGATTAGAAGAATCTAGTGGATAAGACAAGGTTCCCAATAAGGTAGGATTTTGAAACATGTGGATGATGTGACAGGTTAAATGTTCTAGAAGACTTTGGCACATGTGAGTGATGTGACAAGTAAAATGTTTTAGAACTTGCATGGGAATAGGGAGAGTCTCAGAAGGATAAATGTGAATTAAAAATTCACATGGGGAAGAGAGGAATCTTCGATGAATAAATGTGAATTGAAAATTCACACGGGGAATAGGGTCAATGCCAAATGTGGAATATGTAAAAGTTTGACCAAAAAGGTATGCTAAATGTGGTAAGATGATTAGATTAAGGTTGTGCAAATACCTGATTAAGGAAAGAATGAGGGAGTAGAAGCAAGTTGAAGATTATGGAGGATGTGACATTAATCTTGATTAAGGAGTGCACATCCTAATCATGAATTAATTAAATTAATCTAGATTAAAAGAGGATTATGATGTGACAAGGTGAGAGAAAAAGGAAGAATTTAAAATTGGTTTTAAATTAAATAAATTGATATGTTTATTTAATTTAGAGAGGAAAAGGTGTAAAGTAAAGTATTTAATTGTTAAATTAAATACTTTAGGGACTTTAAGCAGAATGATGAAATATTAATTAAATAATCATTTAATTAATATTGACAAAATAGATGAATAAAGTAGACGAGTTTGACCATGTGGAAGTGGTCAAATTTGGATTTCTACATTTTTCTCCTCTTCGAAATATTGTTAGAATAATAGTGCTTTGAAGAAAAGAAAATGTAGATGACTCTATAGAGGAGGTGACTAGAAAATGATGCCCCAACATGGGAGGAGATGCATGAGTTGCCCAAATGGAGGGGGATGAAGGGAGATGCCCCAATCTTGCGAGGGAACAATCATGATGGAGGAATGGGGAAAATGGTACGGTATGCCCCCTCGAGAGAGCGGTTGGGGAAGAAAAAGGGGCCCCAGATGACTTCTTGATATGAGAAAATGAAGGAAACAATTGGATAGAGGGTGAAAAACTAGGCAGGTTTTACTTTTGAACGAAGTTGATCGAATGCATAGTTTGCAAATGGCAGCCCCAGGAAGTTAGAGGATTAGTTGGAGGAAACAAAATTCTAAATAAAAGGTAAAAAATACCCTTTATTTTAAAAAGGTTAAAAAGGAGGGAAAAGTTAGATAAGGTAATTTTAGTAATTACCACTCCTTATTTGCACTAAAGCAGTTGAGAGAGAGAGAGAGAGAAGAGGAGAGGAAGGATACAAGGAGACAGGATGTCGGAGGACTATGATTCAGATATCATCCACCCGACGGACGAGGTGCAGTGATTTTACCATGAGTGCACAATTCCATGCTAGGTTAGATTCAAACCCTTTTTGATGATTTTAAACATTTTTAATGTATTTTTGAATTTTTATGCCTATGTGAGGAGTGGATTTTTGCTTTCGAGGTAGGGTAGGAAAATGGGTTGGGTGAAAACAAAAAATTATTTTCACCCAGAAGGGGGGTTTTGGGGGTGGATCTACACTAGGCTGAGGTGGGTTCACCCCAAATATGGGTGGGTCCATACCAGATGGGGGTAGGTTCACCCCAGATAAGGGTAGGTTTTCCCCGTGTAGGGATGGGTCCACCTTGAATGGGAGCAGGTCCTCCCTAGATAAGGGCAAGTCCCCCTGGATGGGGGAAAGTTCGCCCTGCACAGGGATAGGAGTAGGTCCGCCCTAAAAGGAGGTGGGTCCACTCCAGACTGGGTGGGTTTGTTTTGGCATAAGGCAGGTCCGCCCCTCGCCAGGGTGGGTCTATTTGAAAGAAGGTGGATCTGCCCCATGCAAAGGAAGGTCTACCTTGGCACGGGGTGGGTCTACCCCATGCTAGGGCGAGTCTGCCCGGAAGAAGTTGGGTATGCCCTGCGTAAAGGCAGGTCTACCCGTGGACCAAGGTGGGTTCGCCCTAGGAAGGGGCGATTGCTCCCAAAACCAAGGGGAGCCCTAGGGGGAGAGGGAAGAAATCAAAAGAAGAGAAAAAAGAGATTAGGAAAATGATGTCCTGTGGCTGGGAATGAAGTGGACTAACATGCAAGTTATTATGGATGTAGAGTTTTGATTCATTGTGGACCCATGAGAGACATTCAGAGGTGTGGGCGACAACGATAGCGGGTATGAATGGAGCGGATCACCATGCATTAGCAGAGGCTAGATTGCTACACTTATGAGGCTACCTGAGGGTCAGAGCACATTAGGCCATGCTGACAGCACTCATAGAGTGATGGAGCTCAGAGATATCAACATTCCATCTTCTGACGGGGGAGATGATAGTGACACTGGAGGATGTGTGGTGCATTTTGAGGCTACCCATAGCAAGACATCTAGTGAGTGAGGTATCATCGACAGGGGTTGAGCTAGATCACACCATACAAGTGTTGTTTGAGTGAGATGACCTACCGGTGCAGAGAGGGCAGTTGGATGTGGACCAATGTCTGGCATTGGGGTGCCACCATTACCACTTTATCTATGTGGACTAATTAGTGGATTTTTGTTGCTGGACCAAAGCAGGCACTTCTGCAGTATGAGGTTTATGGAGGTTATTCGACATATTGTTGAGGTTAGAGAGAGGCAGTTTTCATGGGGCACATGTGTATTGGCCCATATTTATAGGGAAATACATGTTATCTATTACTGAGAGGTGCTCAATGTGACACATGTGATGCTATTACAGGTATGGGCCTAAGAGCACATTAGTATTGCCAAGCCAGGAGTAGTGAGGAGAGGAAAGGAAGATGAGACAGTGCCTGTAGCTTGGTGGTATGGTTAGGATGAGGGTTGGGTTTGGCATTATGAGGGATAGGGGGATGTAGACGGATGGAGGAGGATCTTTGATGACCTGTAGGAGGAGAACATAGTATGGTGGCCATAGATGTTTCAGAAATTTACAAGATGGAAGAAGGATGAGAGGAGACACCGAGACTACTTCGCAACCAGATGTTTCTTAGTTTGGAGAGAGCCTCGCATAGTGGAGGCACATAGGCCAGATAGAGTGACCAGGTAGTTTGGGGTTGTACAGAATATTTTGCCAGATCCTAACATGTTTCAATGGATCAGCCGAGAGCAGCCATGGGGGAGTTTATTTCACCAAGGTTTTCCATAGGACACTAGGGGACATTATTTATGGTGGCATACCTAGGGAGGGTTGTTGGGGAGGCAGATGCAGGGGTGATAATGCAATACGTCAAGTGGTTTTGAAACCACCGGTGGGATAGGATTACATTGAAGGATCCTATTTTGGGGGCCTTAGGATTTGGATCATTGGCTAGTGAGGGTAGATAGAGGAGGGGACAATAGCATAGAGGATAGAAGGGATTTAGGGCCATGGGGTAGCAGGGGATATAGGACAGCAGGGTGGAGGATAGGATGAGATCAAGGCCGTAGGATAACCTAAGAGCATGAGGAGGAGAAGGAGACAACAGAGGAGGCTTAGAGTGAGGATGGATATGGAGGAGGAGATGGATACAACACAACTAGGTAATGGGAGGGGGCCGAAGGATGCAACATGACAAGTAGAGGAGAGGGGTTGAAGATGGAGATGTTGGATGTGCCTGAGGTGGAGGTGGGAGTGATGAGATAGTAGATGGGCATAGGGAGTAGAGTACAATTAAGGAGAGTGTTGGTGAGGAGCAGGGCTAGGTAGGAGGATGTAGGGGCTGCAGGACAACAGGAAGGAGGATAGGGTGAGAATGGGGCTAGGGGACAACCAGGGAGGGCGACAAGGAGTAGATGGCTGAGGAGGGCCCAAGTGGAGATCAGAGCTGAGCAGGAGCCCCATGAGCCAGAGATGGGGATGAGTGAGGAGAGAGAGGAGCCTGAGGGGGAGGTGAGATTTGTAGGATGGTAGATGATGGTTGGGAAGAGGGGACAACCAAGGAGAGTTTGGGTGGCTAGCAGGGCGGAGCAGGGGCATGATGAGATAGGGTGGAATGCTATGGATGTTGGCATTCACATGGTGGAGTTGTTGGTGGTGATACTAGGTGCACCAGCTAAGGATCCTATTGTATTGCTGAGGGGGGACCAGGTGAGCCTAAAAATGATAGAGTAGAGGCTAAGGGTTGTAGAGGTGGAGGTGTGCAGACTTCAGGCAGAGGAACATAGAGATTATGGTTTCATTATGGATCACTTGACCTTATAGGTACATGACGAAAAGAGAGAGATAGGTGATCTATGAGCAGAGGTAGAGGGAGTACATGGTGAGCTAACCAGGGTGACCTGGGATCGAGATAGACTACAGGCAGCGATGACTATAGCACAGGCCAAGGGAGAATAGGAGCCCAGAGGGGCAGCAGATCAGGTCCCGACAAAAGATTAGTAGTAGGCCGAGAGGGAGATGGAGGAGTTGAGGGTATGGGTGTCAGGGCTACTGAGGGAGATGAATGAGCTCTAGGATAGGGTGTCTTTGATAGAGATAGCACTTGGAGATATGAGGGTAAGGGCAAAGGCATCAGAAGCCTGATTAGAGATTATGCAGAGAGAGAGATACGGTGCATACAGAGGTGCAGACCCTTCAGGGTGAGAGAGATAGATCAGAGAGATAGGTACAGGTGATGCAGGAGGAGAGGGATAGGGCCACAGAGCAAGTGTAGACCTTACATTAGGAGAGGAATGCAGTGGTGGCTCAGGTAGAGAGCACAGAGAGAGAGGTGGGATAGGGTCAAGTATAGGCAACACAGCATGAGGGGGGAGATAGAGCTAGAGGTGCAAAGATTGAAGGCATAGATGCAGTATATGCAAACATGGATCTAGGCTATGCAGGCATAGATTCAAGATGAGAGGGATAGGGCCATAGAGTAGGTGGCATGGCTGGGAGCAGAGAGAGATTAGCTTAGGTTGGCATAGGAGGCATGGACACATGAGAGGGGCATCATTAGCAGAGATTGAGACATATATAGGCATGAGAAAAATGCCACTAGATATCAGGTTGTAGAGAGTTCTGAGTACATGAGAGAGGTGACCTACTAGATGTTCACTTATCATCATGTGGTTCAAGATCCAGTGCAACGCACAATTCAATATGTTCGACAGGGTCCTTAGATGCCAGCACCATCCTAGACATTAGGGATATAGACCTAAGGATATAGTGAGTCACAGGAGACCCTCCCTCGCAGGAGGCTAGTGCTCAACTCTCCATAGAGGTTAAATGTGGGTAGCTCGTTCAGTAGATGACAGGTTATCGGATTTTGACTGGTTGGGGATGGACAAAAATGATACAGATTTTTGTAGTGTGCTTTATTTTGTGATTATGATGTATATGATGCATATATATTTTGGTGATATCGATGGAAATTATTATGGACTATGTGATGGAGATGTGATTTTGATATTTATATGATATACGAAAACCCTTATAGACACCATGTTATGTATATGATGGATGATTCTATTTATGCATATGTGTATGTGTATGATTTTATGACATGTGATCATGATTATTTGTACATATTTATGATGTTATATGTTGATGCTTATATGGATGCAACTAATGTGTGTAATGCAGGATGTGATGTATGCTTTATGATTTTATGTATAATGGATATGGATTTTAACATGTTGTGATGTAGGTGGTGATGCATTTAATATGTTAATGATATAAATTAGAATGGAAATGTATGGATATGAAAATTAATCTGAGATGCTTAGAATAATGAAATATTATTGACTTAATAACTTAATGTAATGAATCTATAATGCAACATCATAAGTATAAGTGTCAATAAGAACTTGTATGGGTAGATGGTGTGAAATTGTAACTGTCGAAAACCATTGATATCTTGAGAAGAATGGGAGAAAATGAAGGTGAATATTTGCACAACCAAAATCATAGGTTAATGGATAGGGATGAATGCAACAAAATTTATTATGAAATGCAATTTTAATTCAAATTTTCCATCTTTGGAACACTGATTTTTGCTATAGCATAAGACACCAGGTGCGAGGGTATATAAAACCAAGGCAAGTTAGCATCTAATGCATAGAACAAACACAACAAACAAGGTTATCCCAATACCCCAAAGTGACAAAGTCTTTGGTTGGGCCAAGCATTGAGATAACCACAAGAACAAAGGGATGTCCCAACGTAACACAAGATCTTGGAGATCCTGGTGGGTACTACGTGGGACAACCCAACAAACAACAATGATAAACTATCAAGATATGCCCCTATGTTAACTCATCAAAACACACCATACTATGATAGATTATGGTGACCTTGACTAGTATAAATAGGGGGCTCAAACAATAAACAAAAGCCAAAAGCAACAAAAGATCATAATCAATTTCAAAAATCCTTGCCATAGGATCAAAGGGGATGGATGGGATTGATGAGGTTTGTTATGAAGGATGCATCCTGTTGAGACCGATGATGAATACTAAACTAAGATGACCCACATGATGTAAGATTTTTGACACTAATCAGATCTTTTGATACTAGAGGATTTTGTTTGTGAAGAACCAGTTGGATAACGACATACTTGACAAGATGACACAAGAGACAAGACAAAAGAACAACACACCCTAATGACCTAGGGGCTCAAGGGCTGATCAAAGATTAGCCTTGTCTAAGTTAAAGCGTAGAGCCCTCGTAGTTTAAGAAAATACCATGGATAAAATCAAAAAGAGGACCAATGTAGACTGATGATGAAAGATACGACTGACAAATGCCCTGGGGGAGGATCAAATGATCAACCTTGCCTATGTGAAAGCGTAGGGACAACGTAGATTGGAGAAGGACAAACAATGACTGACCATGGATAAGATCAGAAAGGGACTGATGAAGACAGATGATGGAGGACCGAAATGGGATGATCAAAATTCCCTAGGGTAGGATCAAATGATCAACCTTACCTATGTGAAAGTGTAGGAGCAATGTAGTTTGACAAAGACCGAAAATAAACTAACATGACCAGATGAGATCTAAGTGGAGACCGACACGATGAAGGACCCTAAATGATGACAGACTGATGAAACAAACAGATGAATGAAACAAGCTCATATGAGGATAAAAGCTCAGGATGAATGATAGCGGATAATTTTCCAATTCTCAATCAAAACATACCAAGTGGCCAAGGTTGGAACACAAATAAAATGGTAGGATAGGATAGGATGAATGGAGACATGCAGTAATTAGGACATAAGGTAGATAATGATTAAGCTCTCTATGGATGACACCTATTACCAGGTTTTCACCACCTGTACTTATCCAAGGTGACACCAAGGGTGGTTTTCACCATAGGAAGAATTTATTTCTCTTTACTATTTTTGGATTTTTCTATTTTTTTATTTTTTTTGTATTTTTCTGATTATGGCAGGATAGGAGGACCCAGCTGATTTAGGTATAGAACCTCTTCAGGCGCATCATGTTGATAGGCTCTTCAAGGGGTTCCTCTTTATGTGTGGCAAGGCAGTAAGCCCCTGATCCATATTTTTCTATGATAATATAAGGACCCAACCAATTAGGTTCAAACTTCCCCTTCTTGTCTCGGTCATGTTGTGTACGCTGATTCTCTTTAAGAACTAGATCTCCAATGTTAAATTGGTGAGGAAAAAATTTCTTGTTATAACTCCTCTTGAGATGATTTTGATATGCTGGAGGGTGATTGTATGCTCTGGTCCTCTTTTCATCAAGGAGCTCCAATTGGGAAAGGTGAGTAACCTGTGATTCTTCTTCGGTGATGAGATTCTTTAAGGATATTCTTAGAGATGGGATTTCAACTTCAATCGACAAGATGGCTTCAACACCATAGACTAGGGAATATGGAGTGGCGCTAGTGGGAGTGCGGATGGATGTTCAGTAAGCCCAAAGGGTGGGGTGGATGTGAAGGTTCCAATCTCGGCCAATACTATTAACAACCTTTTTCAAGATTTTGATCAGAGTTTTGTTAGTGGCTTATGCTTGTCCATTACCTTGGGGGTAGTAGGGCGTGGACCACCGGAATTGGATATGAAAGGTGTTACAAAGCTCTTTTACAACCTAGTTTTTGAATGGTTTACCATTTTCAAAGATGATGGTGGAGGGGATGTCATATCTGCAAATGATATGGTAGAAGATGAACTTGGAGATCTGAGTACCCGTTATCTGGGAGAGTGGTATGGCTTCCACCCATTTAGTGAAGTACTCAGTGGCAATGATAATGAAGGTGTGGCCATCAGAGGATGGAGGATATATCTTTTTGACTAAATTGAAACCCCACAAAGAAAACAGCCATGGTGCTATGATGGGTTGCAGATCTTGGGTAGGAGCATGTATTAGGTTCGCATGTTGCTAGCAAGGTAAGAATTTCTTCACAAAGTCACAAGAGTCATGCTCCAATGTAGGCCAATAGTAACCAGCCCTAAGGATCTTCTTTGCTAAGGCCATGTCATTTGAATGGGCCCCACAAACACCACTATGTACCTTTGTTAATGCAGTGTGAGCTTCAACCTCATTCAGACACTGAAGAAGAGTTCCATCATATATGCGATGATAGAGAGTATCACCTATGATGGTGTAATGGGATGTATGTTGGATGAATGATTTACATCGATTGCGGGTAAGGTCAGTGGGTAGGATTTTTTCATGAAGATAAGCATAGATTTCATGATACCATGGGGATTTCACACACCATTTCACTCTTAGGGATATTATATGTAGGGATAAAAGTTGTTCAATCAGGAATTCACATTTTGTCTAATCTTTAGGCATTTCAATCAAGGAACCAATTGTATCCATTGTGTCAGCAACCTTGTTCTATATTCTGGGGATCTGGTCAAACTGAATAGAGGTGAAAGATCTCTTAAAGTCATCAACCATGCATTTGTAAGGCATCAACTTCTCATCTTTTGTTAAGAACTCATAATTGACTTGTTTGATGACTAATTGTGAATCGCCGAAGACTCTTAAGTAAGTGATATTCCATTTGATTGTGATTCTAAGGTCAATGAGAAGAGCTTCATACTCTGCTATATTTTTGGTGCATGGAAAGGCGAGTTTGAATGACTTGGAATATAATCACCTTGGGGGTGACAAACAAGATACCTGCCCTCGATCCATTGAGTGTATGACCCATCAAAATATAGTGTCCATGTTGTGGCTTCTTCTACTGCAAAGACATCTTCATTAGGAAATTCCATCACCAAAGGATGTGAATCAAGCAGGGGAGCATTGGCTAACTGATCTTCTATCACCAATCCCTTAATAGATTTGTGGTCCACATATTCTATGTCAAACTCACTCAACAACATGACCCATTTAGCCATTCGGCCAGTCAAAGTTTCTCCAGATAATAAATAATTAAGTGGATCAACTTTTGATATTAATTTGACTGGATGGCTGAGCATATAATGTCTAAGATTTTGTGAACAAAAAACTATGACTAGGTAGGCCTTCTCTATTGAAGAGTAGTTGAGCTCATAGCCAACTAAGGTTTGACTGATATAGTAGATTGCTCTTTCTCTGGATGACTCATCATGCTATGCTAGTAGTACCCCTAGTGCCATTGAAGTAGCTGAGATGTACAGTAAAAGTGGCTTCCCTTGGATTATAGGCATAAGGACTAGAGGATGAGCCAAGTATTCCTTAATTTTTTCAAAACCTTGCTGAAACATAGGATCCCACTTGAAGGATATATTTTTTTTCAAGAGGAGGGTGAATGGTTGACATTTGTTCATTAACTGTGCTATGAATCTTCTGATGGATTGTAGCTTACCCTGGAGACTTCTTAACTGTTTCAGGTTGTGAGGTGGAGGCATATCCATAATTTCTTTGACTTTGGTTCGATTCACTTCTATACCTCTCTTGGAGACAATGAAGCCCAACAATTTTCTTGACATAACCCCAAACACACATTTCTTTGGATTTAGATGCAACTTGTAGTGCCTTAACCATTCCAAGATCTTTCTTAGGACTACAGGGTGTTCTGCTCTAGTTCTTGATTTTCCTAAGAGATCATCAACATAGTCTTGCATGATGATGTGGATAAGATCATGAAAGATGATGGCCATTTCATGATAATAAGTTTCCTCTACATTATTAAGCTCGAAGGGCATGACATTATAACACAATGTACCCCAAGGTGTAGTAAATGTTGTTTTATGTTGATCTTCAGGTGCAATCCTGATTTGAGTATATCTAGAAAACCCATCCATGAGGGACATCTCGTATCCTGCAGTTAAATCAACCAACATGTCTATGTTTGGTAAAGGAAAGTCATCTTTAGGAGAAGCCTTTTTAATATCACAAAAGTTTGTACATATTCTGACATCCCCATTGGGTTTGGCTACTAGCACAATGTTGGAGATCCATTCAGAGTAGTCAATGAGTCTTATAAATTTGGCTTCCAACAATTTCTCCAATTCTTTCTTGACCAATAGGGCAACTTGTGAGTGCATTTTTGTGAAGCTTTTGCTTAACTGGTTTTGCATTAGGATGCACATCTAGATGATGTAAAACCAAGGAAGGGTCTAATCTAGGAATGTCTGAATATGCCCATGCAAAATTGATCTTGCTTTCCTTGAGGATCTTGGAGATGGTGGAATACTCTTCTTCTGATAATACTTTGGCTACATAAGTGATTTTGGGATCCTCTTCACTTCCCAAATTGATTTCTTGTGTTTCTTCTATCAAGATGGATGATCATTCAGACCATTGTGATCCTACAAGGGGAAGATGAACATCCCCATATTCTGATGCCTCACTGAGGTTTTCACCATCAGATACGTCCTTTGTTTTGAATTTTTCTAGGTCAAGAAGTGCCTCAAGGAGGTTTTCACTAGGTGACCCTTTTGGATTTTTCTTTTTCTTATTTTTGTGACTAGGGAATTCATCTTCCTTCAATCCCATGAGGTGTACATAGGTATCCATTGAGGTAAGTGAGTTGGTAGGTGTGTTATCACGTAGGTCCCAATCTATGAGTTTAGGGATAGTGAAGGGAAAGGCTGATGGTACAAACGGATAGGCATTCAAACATGGAGGAAAGGTTTACATGATCTACATCATAGTACATGTATGATACATTCTTCCTCTGGTATATCTTCCAAAAGGCCATCACTTTCACTGGCATTGTTAGAGGTACTAGTTGATGTTGCGGGACCCTTTTTCTTTTTGTCATAGCCTAAGCATGAATTATTTGGACATACAAAAGTGTTGATCAACTGCTTTCTTCCTAGCTCTTCTAGACCAACACCTCCCCCTTGATAATTATGTTTCTTAGTGTACTTAGAGGGCCAAAGGTACATCTCTTGAAAATATTCCTTTAGAGGAGGAGTAGGTTTAGGTTCTTCATGATATATCCATTGACTTATATCATCTTTAGGCATATATTTTGGTAACGGGGGAGATATATAAGTACTGGTTCCCACATTTTTGGAGTTCAAGGTGACTACCTTTTGTTCTTTCTTTGGTGCAGATTTAGAGGGTTGACCATATGTGTGTGGTGAGGGTGGCATGGTTGCTACATTCAAAGCAGTACGCATTTCATACTCACCACATCCCTTATCAATGATCTAGACCTTGGTGATAGTCGAATCAGAGGTAGAAGATGGAGTGGATGTAGTGATGGGTGGTGAATTAGATGATCTTTATATAGCGATGATTTGCTTGCTTAAATCAGTGTGGGTATATCCTACCTGCTTTATGAATTTTAATGTACATAGATTTAGAGCAAAGCCATTATCTATCAAGAACCTCTTTACTTTATGTTGGGTGATGAGAACCTCTATATGAAGGGGTCAATTATGGTTAGCATTGATGGTAGGCATGTTGTTTTGATTGAAACCTAGTTGGTAAGTTGATGAAAGGTGTCCCACCAGAGCTTGGAACTGTGTGGGGTCAATGTCGTTGGGGACACGAGTATCTTGTAAATCTTTTGTCAAGATTTCTTGATATATAGGAGAATACTTTAGCAAATCTAGGATAGATATTTGCGCTATGGTCTTTCCTAGATGGTCAAGGATGTTATACTGAGAGCTCATGGGAGGTGATGGGGCTAACGCTGAGGCTCCCAAGATAGTAATGTGAGTGCAGCAAGTGGTAACAACACATTGAGGCTCTTTTCCTTTAACATGTATCATAGACACATGCGGTTCCGCTTGCCCAATATGCATGACAAGATTCTCATAGTTAAGTAGGACATTCTTGTAGGTGATATTATTAGTGTTGTTATCCTGGTGTTGTTATTGTTAGGTCCTGGTTTTGTGTTAGATGTGCAAAGATCTTGGTTATGCTTAGGGAAATCATTTTGATATATCTATAATTGAGCATTAGATGATGAAGTCTTGTTGGAATCCACATGAATATCTCCTCGATCTATAAGATCTTGTATATATGTTTTTAGACTCTAACACTTATTCAAGGTGTGCCCTTTAATCTTGTGAAACTCACAATATTCATTCTCTTTAAACCAGGTTGGTTTAGGCTTGGATTCATTGGGTGTCTTGCGCATAGGATATGTAATCTGGTAATTGACCTATAACATCCTATTGAAGACAACGCTCAAGGGTTCTCCTAATTGATATTATTGACATTTACCGTTCCCTTGATTGGATTGTCCAGGGTGTCAAGGTGCCCCTTGTGGCACATATATGGATGGTTGTTGCCTCTAGGAGGTATTGGACACCTGAACATGTTTAGTATCAGTGACACCATCATTGACTGCATTCTTTTTCTTATTCTATCAATGGGATTTGTCACTGGATGACTTGTCCTTATCTGAGTTATATAGTTTAATTTGCCCTTTTTCAACAAGTGCTTTCTCAATGATGGGGCCTTTTTTGATAGCCTCTATGAAGGTAGTGACACAATGAAGATTAAGAGCATGTGCTAGTTTAGGATGGGCATTAGCCACAAAATGAGTGACCATTTCTTTTTCGCTGGGAGGAGACTTCATACGGCTAGCAACTGCTCGCCAGCTTTGCAGGTATTTAGCAAAAGTCCCTCCATCACATTGTTTCTCCTTCAAGAGGTCTAGAGTGTCAATGTCTTTCTCCAAGTTAAAGGAGAAATTTTTGACAAATTGTTTGGAAAGATCTGCGAAGGAAGAAATTGTCCCTTTCTTAAGACCCATGAACCAATCTAAGGATGGTCCTCCTAAGCTCATAGGGAACATGTGTAAGAGATAATTATCATTATGTTGGACATTCTAACATTGTGCATAGAACTCCTATAGATGACCCTTTGGATTTTTGTTCCTCGTATACTTGTCAAACTTAGGTATCTTGAAATATTTTGGAAAGGGGATAACCGAGATCGAAGAACCAAACGGATATGGGAAAATTTCCTCAAACTTGAAGGATTTCTTGGATGTACCTTCTTGTAGGTCTTTTAATGTAGCTTTAAGTTCCTCTAGATCTTTATTGATGGGTGGGATTGGATTGTATGGATTAAGTGGATATTTCCAATGTGATGCATATGGATCGTATGAGGATGTAGGTTGATATTGATTAGCGTAAGGTGGATATGATGATGACAGATTTTGGTAATAAGAGGTAGAGGGTTCCTATTATTGAGGTGGTAGCTATTGATAATATGAAGCAAATGGGATATTGTGTGGAGCTTGGTAGTATGTGGAGGCCCCTTGTTGATAAGGTGGTTGTTGCTGATAATAAGAGGTAGATTGAGCACCCTGTTGATGAGGTGGTCATTATTGCACATAGGATGTGGATGAGGCACCTTGTTGATACAAAGGTTTCCACTGATTATAATAGGGATGGGTTCGGTGATTATATGTGAAATTGGGTTGTTGTGTGACATGTGGAGGCTGTTGTGGATTAGACTGTTGTTGATATGGATTGGTGTGTGATTGCAGGGGCTTTGTGTAAGGAGGGGGTTGTGTCCACAGTGGATTTTGAGCAGTTACATGGATGTTTAGATTAGTATAGGCAGTGTATGTACTAGATGGATGGTAGAGATACTGTGTGAGAGAATTATGTTGCATTTGTGGGGGGATGTGTGTATGTGATTGCTAATGAGGTGGTCGAGATGGGATGTGTTGTTGTTGTGGGACTACTGTAGAAGCACCATGGGGTGGTTGTTGAGGGTGTGATTTAGTTTGTGTTTCCTGATGAGGAGGTTGTATATGAGTGACAATATGTTGCTACAGGTTTGGAACATTCTGTTGTGGCATGTTTTGTGGTAGGGTTTGTTGGTGATGTTGTTGTATGGGAACTAAAATGGTAGTGGTATGTTGTGGTGGTGCTTGTGAAGTGATGGATTGATGAGGAGTGTTACCTTGAGGGGGCAGTAAGATATTTCCTATGGGTATAGGTCCTAGTGGTGGAATTAATGCGAGAAAGGGATTTCCCCTAGTGTTGATGGGTGGTTGACCAGGATACTGAGGTGGGAGTGGTGGAGTAGACGAGATGTTTTTTGGCATGCCATAGGCATAGGGATTGTAAGGATCAGATGGTGTGGTAGGGGCATCAGATGGAATGGGGGGATGATTGGCAACTTCATGTATCACAACATTTCCAAACTCAGGATGATACTAGTTATCTATGAGTGTACCTTCAGACACATAGGAATTTCTAGGAACATTTTGTGGGTCTTGATGTACTAGTGGAGGTTGGGTGTTGGTATACTATGACATGTTGAAACAAGATGGTGGTTTGAATCCCTTCGTGATTAGGGTGGTGAGGATTTTATCCCCATGTTCATTAAGGAGGCGATCTGTCATCTAGACTTTAGTGGGATTCCTTAAGTATTCATCGACAGTGACTTCAGACTGATTGATCATGTTTTCATCATCGAGTAGTGAAGTATTTTGATTGTTAGTGTCAGATTGTGACAAAGCACCGTTATGGGAGTCTTGAGGGATATTCACACCATTGTTAGGATCCTGAGAGGCTTTCATACCATTGTTGGGATCTTGGGAGATGTTTGCACCATTTTTGGGATCTTGGGAGACATTTGCACTGTTGTTGGGATCTTGGGAGATGTTCAACTGTGAACTTTTACCTTGTTGTTGTGCCATTTTCTTTTTGTTTTGTGATCTAATCTGAGTGGGCATGAAAATGAAAACTACTGGGTGGACTAAGATGCAAGGATGATCTAAATGACAATTAGGAGATTGATTTGGATTATATAAAGGATTCATTAATGGGATGATGAGGTCAGATGATTAGATAAGTGTTGAAAAGATTGATCGTAAATTGGTTGATCAGATGATTGAATAGGATTGAAATTGGATGATTAGATAAGATTGATGATTGGATGATTGGATAAGATCGATGATTGGATAGGATTAAGATTTGGATAACAACTAACGAGATTAGATGATGGATGGTGTAAGGGAGTCTAAACCTAGTTCAAAAATCACACTTGGTGACTTAAGGTGCTAGTCAATCAGATTGAAGGATAGCTAGAGGATCATGGCACCGAATCCACCTCAAGATGGAGATGGATTGATTTGGCTAAGGATGATGACTTAGAGCACCAAATCCACTTCATGATAGAAGTGGATTGATTGGGCCAAAGACAATGATTGATGTGTAAGATAACGATCAGATTTAGATGCCTAGGTCAATTTGGATAATAACCTTTAAAACAAGGCTTAGAGGATTTGGATCAAAAGAATGATGGTGAATGGTACATAATGGTATTTCTAATGACTTCAATGTAATAGAAGGAAACTAAACTGAAATAGAAAAGTAATAGAGGCAAACAAAAGCTTAAAATTTGCACTAGGACTGATTCACCCAAGGTGGCAAATGGGTCCTAGTAGGAATTTTTTTAAGAATTTTCAGATTTTTTTAGTTTATTTTTATGTTTTCTATGCTTTATGACCTAGATCTAGTATGCAAATGCAATTTTTCAATACTTTTTAATGAAATTAAGTGCAAAAATGAAAGCTAAATGAGCTTTTCACTAATGCAAGAATTGAAATCCTAGAATGCAAATTAACTAATGCAAAATGTAATGCAATGTGAATACAAGCTAGATCTAGGATGTAAATGCACTCCAAATTAGAATTTTAATGTTTTAAATGTAGGTTCACCAAAATGAAATGAACAAAATTGGCAGGCTTTCTTTCACTTCTAGGGTTTTGGAACTAAAAGGAGAAAGACCAATTTCCAACCTTTCACTCAAGAACAAACACTTGAGATTTCAATGCAAAGGAGATTGAAATCTGGAAAAGGGACTATTCTAGGGATTGAATGATGTCTAATGAGGGGTTCACCACCAAGTGTAAACTTGGAAAAGATAATATGCTAGAAAACACAATGTGATATGCAAACAAATGCTAAATGACCTAAACAATTCCCTAGAAATGTAAATAAAGTAGAACATAAAAGAAAAGATGTAAATGGTGCATCTAGAAACCTTGAAGATAGAAATAGAAAATTTTGGAAATCCTGACTTTTATGCTATTAGGACTCATTTGCCAACCTGAGCAAATCAATCTGAGATCTTGATTTCTGCACGGGAGTCTATTTTAGGAAAAAGGGTATTAGAATTCGCAAACATATCTGACAGAAAACTACTGTGGGACTCATTCGCCACTCTTGGTGAATAAGTCCCATTCTACTTTTTAAAAAATTGAAAGCTCTGATATGCATTCCCACACCTGCTCTTTTCTTCCAACTTGAGTTCTGAGTTTGAATATGTGAAAAACATCTGCAAAACAAAATTCAAATTGATTTTCTAATGGGGGTCTCTCGGTCAAACCCCTAGTTTGGTAGTTAAACCTTGATTTAAATATTGAAAAGGGCATAAAAACCCTAGTCTTGAGTGTGTCTAAGACTAGGAAATTTGAAAGATGATGTAATAATGGAAATACAAAGATGAATAACTCACTTTTGATGATCTCTAATCACCCCTTGAAGTGTGCTCTAATGATGCTTGTACCTTCCTTAGGTTGAATGTAGAGTGACACGGAAGATGAGTTGTTGATGGTGTTTTTGCACAGCAAACAACTCCTAATGTAATGCAATATTCTCTTGAAAGACAATCTTCAACAATAAATTGCTGAAAATCACCCCAAGGTCTCTCTCTGTGTGTCGTCATGACAATGCATAAATAACTCGAGATATAATATGTGAAAATGCTAGTAATCAGCTAATCGGACCTTACTACAAGCAACCGCATTCCCAATTTATCGACAGTAATATGATGATCTCAAATCCTAAATCTAACCCAATGATAAAGAAATAGCAAAAGATAAGGGTGCAAGAATATAATAAAATCTAAACTATTCCTAGAATGAACAATGCAAATAACAGATATCTGGAATGGACCAATCTCAAATAACCAATCCTTGATCAACCCACAATGCAATATCACAAGAACGGTGCAATCTTCTAAGGTATATAGATTTTCAAATCATAGACATTCATCCACAATCGAACTTAAGCACAGGTAAATATATGGTCCAGGTTGACTTCACCAGCCTACTACAATCAGATAGTTACTGGGAGTATAGACCAGAGATTGCTACAAACATTCCAAATATGAAATCATGAACACCATTCATCAAACTAAAACTAATTCAACTCTAAACACTAAACCCTAAATCTTTAAGTAATGTAAAAGATGAAACAATAGGAACAATGCAAAATAAAATAACACAAGAGATTTCACTAGGAAAACCACAATGTCTTCAATTGTATTAGATCATCAAAATGCTGTAACAATTCCACTGTTTTGTTTACAATACTTGCTTCAAGAAATTCATAAAATTGCTCTAACTCCTTTTCTAACTTAGCTCTATTATCTCTTCTCTCTAATCTCTAATGTCTAATCTCTAATGTCTTACAATGAGGAAGGAATGCCTTTATAGCAAATTCTAAAAATATGTCGGCCCAGCCAAACATTTACAAAGTAAAATAACTACCAAAACAAGTCGGCCTTAGGAATTTCAAAACAAGGCACACATTAAATGCCGATACATAAAGGTCGGCCTAGACACAATCCCCAATGTAGCCCGGTTCAATACATGCCCTATAATAATAGGGAAGCACAAATCTCAAAATGGCATTAAATACCACCTCCCTTATCTTTGTTCTGGGCCAACGATCCTTGAACTTTCAAAAACACCCCATCTAGCACGGTGACAGGTGGCAAGGGAAAGATCTTAAGTCTGCATTTAATGGAGTCATTCTCCTCTTTTGACTGCTCAACAGTCTTATTCCAATCACCCTTGTGAGATTGATACTTATCCATTACCGCCAGATAGGTTGCTGCATCATCCAACTGGTGCCCTGTTATGACATTCTTGGAGTCTAGAGCATAAACATCATGCCGCCATTCCCTTAGTTGTTCCAGACTCAGGTACTTAGGAGCAATCTTTCTCCTGCCAGTCATAACCTTGAAAAATGCAATGCAGCCCTCATAGACACCAGTCAGGTCACCATCTATTGACTTCTTCCGTTTCTGAATCTTCCTCATGGCCTTCTGCTGAATCTGCAGAGCCTCAAACCATTCCTAAGGTTCATTCAATTCGGAGGAAGGAAGGATCCCATTAGTAACCAACTGGTCTTTACCATATTCTATGATGACCTTGGATTTCTGCAGTAGAAGGTCAATGTCTTCCTTGTCCTGGGATAGCACATGCTCCAATAATTCCTTGGCTCGGATTGCATCCTTCCCAACTGACAGGATCTCCTTGATGGCATCGTCTCCTTTTACTTGCACATCCTTCAACCAGTCTATTGTAGCTTTAGCAGAGGCCTTCATCTTTTCAATTTCAAAAATGGTTTCTTTGGGCAAGAAACCAGGAGTAGCCAAGGAAGAAGGGTGGAGAGATTGTAGAGGCTTCATCACCCCTTCCAAGCATTTCCTAAGCCTTTCGTTTTCTTTTCTAAGCTCATGCTTGGTCTGAGCTTCCTTTCTTAACCTCCCAATGA
This sequence comes from Sequoia sempervirens, assembly GCA_007258455.2. NCBI lineage: Eukaryota > Viridiplantae > Streptophyta > Pinopsida > Cupressales > Cupressaceae > Sequoia > Sequoia sempervirens. Next base: position 37,115,222 of record VDFB02292527.1, on the reverse strand, counting down.
TTACTGCACTGGAGCCTTCATATTCATCAATGTCCTGTTCCATAGAGGCTGGCCCAAGGTTAATGGTTTGTACATTGTAATCCTCACTAGTGACATCTTCTTTAGTCTTGTCTGCAGCAGGGGTGGCAATGTGGATAAATCGGTTATTCGCTTCATCCCTTTCTATTCTTGAAACCAACTTAGCTGCCTTCCTCTTCTTGCCTTTGCCTATCTTAGACAACATCTCATCCCAATCCAAGGGAGTATCCTCAACAACTACCTGTTTCTTTCTTGTGATCTCCTTTTCAAGCCAATTCGGGACAGCAGGTTCTACCCGAATTTCTTCTGTTTTTGCTTCTTCCTGTTGTTTTTCTGGTGTTTTATCCTTCTCCTGCTCAGGTAGCTGCTCACCTTGATCTTCTACTTCAATCTCCACCTCTTGCACTAGCGATGGGGTTCTAACAGGGATATTCTCTTTTTCAGGTGACTCATGGCCTCTACTACTTGCTGGAGAATCTTCGTATTGCACTAGAGGAGAAGGAAGTTTTCCCACCTCTTCTACCTCAAGCTCAGCTGCCTCACCAAAGAGTGCTCCTTCCTTGAATGGCTCTGCTTCCCCACTAGTCTCATGCTCCTCAAGAGTCTCCTGTTCAGGCACGCTTGGTGGAGGAGAAGCAACCTTAGATGGCTCCACAGCTGGTAACTTTGGAGAAGAGTCCATCTTTTGCACAGTGTCCTTAGGAGAAGGAGTCCTAGATCTCCTCATATAAACTTTGGTCTTCTCTCTTGAAATCTCCACATCAACAATCGGAGGCTCCTCCTTAGAAGTATCTCGACCCTTCTTCTTCGAAACCCTGGCTGTTCTAGTCTTCTTTGGCGGTGGAGGAGCATCCTCTTCAACTGGCTTCTCTAACTCTTCCTCATCAGAGGACCTACCAATCTTCAAAGCCCAACTTCTTTTCTTTCCTTTTGGCTTTCTTTTTGGTTCTGGCTCACTTTCTTTAGGGCCTCTGATCTTTATTTTGAATGGTGAGCTCTTTTGAGTTTTCCCTTTGGGGTCTTCTTCCCCGGATTCCTCTGAAGTAGACATGGGATTAAGGTTTCCCATCAAATTAAAGGTACAGGGTACCTTCTCACTCTCCAGCTCCCAAACCTTATGCTTCAACCAAGAAGTTGTAAAATTCATAACTGGGGCCATTAGGTCTTCCAACTGTGTGACCTCATCTTCATTCCAGTTGATTTCCCCGATTGACCTATCCTTAACGGCTTCATAGGCATGATCTTGTACCAGGTTTCCATCATCCTCCAGTTTGTCAGGGATCAACTTGACATTGTATTGTCTGATTGCATCAATAGGAAGCCTAGAGTACCTCTTCTTTCTTGCTTCAAAATCATCCTTGATGTTGGCCCAATAGTCTTCTAGGTCATCCTTATGATGGTATTCTTTGGTATCCCTCTTTTGTGCTTCCCCAGTGATATCAAAATTTGTTCTTTTAGAATGAAAGGAGAAACTGTGAGCTGCCAACTCATCACCTGCTGCATATGCTGATTGGATAGAAGGGCACACCTCTGCTACACCAATTCCAAGAGGGAAATCCCCACCAAAACCTGTTTTATGCTTCTCCTTCTTGACAATTGCATCAAACTCACATATTTGTCTCACCAACTCCAATAACACAATATGATCCGTTGGGTACCTAGGTAGCCTGTATGGAGCAGCCGAGCATCCATCAACTCTAATGTAAGTAAAGGTGGGAAATTGAATGAACCAGGCCCCATATCTCCTTATCAACCCCTTCACTCCATCCGATAGCCTGACATGTTCAGCATTCTGAAGCATCCGAGTGATATGCATAGTGAATGTATCATTGGCCCTTCTATAATCCCCGTGTCCTAGGTGCAACTCCAGATAAATCTCATAAACAATGTCCTATCTAAATGTCCCTTGTGGATTCAAACCCCTGTATGGGTAGAATCTGGCTAGCACATACACCACATAAGAGGACATGGTGAACCTCTTGGTCTCTAGGACATCCCTCAACTGTTTATCAATGATAGTGCTGATAAGCCCTACCCAATGGTAGTTGGTTCCTTGTTCAATTTTGGTGATCACATGGACCATCCAACTCTCTAACACTCCAGCAGTCTTCAAACCTGCTACTCTGCTCAAAAATGTTATGGCATCATAAATGTCTGACCTGAACTTAACCCTGCGCAACTGCTTGGGTAGTTTGGAGTAATGTGATTTTGGCTTCTCCAACCAAGAGTTGATCATCTGTTGAGCCTTGGTCGGCTCATTCTCATAATATGTCCTGGCCATGTCCATGTTCAGAGCACACATAGAAGGCAAATCTGGCATGTCAAAGGCTTGGGCAATGGAGACAGGACTAAAATTGGCCAAGACTCTTCCTTCAGTGCTGACAACCCTTTGGGTATCGAAGTCATATTGCCGGGCACACTCAAGTATCAGCTCATAGCATTGGATTGCTGGAGGGAACCCTGCCACATGCACCAGTCCGGATTTCATCATTCCCTGTCTAAGGATCGACAGATCCTTCTGAGCCATCCTCTGTTTAAAATCTTCATACCTCCAGGCTCCAACATTGGTTTCAGACACCTCAGACCACACAGAAGAAATCTTGCTTTCTGGCAACTGACTCTTGGTGTCCAATCTTAACCTTTCTACCTCTGAAATGGAGGACCCCTCTGTGTCCCCCTTAGGTTTTCCTGCAGCGGCCTTGCTTGACTCAGCCTGTATTCACAAAAGACCGTCATAAGTATCCAATTATCATATGTATTCCAATCCAAAGGTTAGCAAAAATCATAAAAATCCATTGAAATCCATCACAAATCATCAATCTTTGAAAATCTGGAAAAGTAGAGCAATCCGGGAAAACGAGGTAAGCCAGGAAAATCCAGTCGGGGCAGAATTTCGGAGAAATCCGACCCAAACGGATTCCTGCTGCCAAGACATCATTAGTCAAATAAATCATTAGTTCAGACCAAAAATTGTGAGATAATCGTGAAATCCATTCATTAGTAACAAGAAATTGACATTTAGCACTTACTCCATAAATCCTATCTTCGAAAAATCGAAAGAGATGAAACCAGACAGGAAAACCAAAAAAATCCAGACAAGACAGATTTCCGCGGATAGTTCAAATACTCCGGAATTCGCTATACTCCGCGGAATTAGCCGAAACCGGGAAAATCCGAGTGCACAGGAATTCTGTAGACACCACGGAAACCCGATGAACGATGACACGCGAACCATTTAATCAAATGGTCATGCAATATTTTCTACCTAGATTCTAATGGTCTCAAAATCGATGCTAACCGATCAGGATTCAAGATGTAAAGGAATTAAGTTCTCAAGGACCTCAAAATGTCTAAACCTCATGGTGGAACAGCGATGCCCTAATTTCGATGAAAAACCTCGTGCCATGAAAACCAGGGTAAGCTCAAGGTTTAAAATGCCATCTATGAAGATCATTCTAGAGTGCTCCCAATCCTCACAAGGCAGGGGTCAGTTTAATACAATTGCAAGATTGACAAATCATAACGAATTCATTATTCTGGGCCGAGCACCGAGAAAACCCTAACCTTGCACAATATGACAAATTACGCACTAAGAGGGCAAACAATCTGACCCAGAATACCTTCCAAATGGATGCACCTGTCATCTAATGAATAAATACAAGTACATGGCACGGGTGATGAGGTTTCACGAAGAGATGGGTCAAATCCTAACCCGATAAGAAGGAAATCGTGACTAAACATGGGCCGACCCAAAAAGACCACCAATCACCTCAAAAAAAACTCAATCATTGCGTAAACAAATAGAAGGGCCACCGATAACCTACCATGGATTACCACAGACCAAATTCGAATTCGAAGAAGCGACCACGCCCAAACAACGAAAACCTTAATCAATGCTCCAAACAATCCACACGCAAGCGGCTCAGAATCAATAATCAAAGCTCAAGGAAGGTATGCACTCAGACGCCAAAGCAGCAAACAAGTGAATAGTGAAATCAAAATGATGCTTAAAAGGTTTTAAATCCACCCATTTACGCATCTGAGCAAAGGTACTGCATCCATTAATGAGCGACAAGACGTGTGAAAAAATCTGAAAACCCGTGCCCAGGACGAAATTTCAGAAAATCCCCAGATACGCATAAAATCTGGATGAACACGAATTCCGTGGAAATAGCAAAAACCGGGATTTTAATGAAGTTCAGGATTTTAGCGTAGTCCGGGAAAATCCGCCAAAACCGGAAAATCCCGGAGTTAGGCAAAAACCCGGATTCAAAAAATTCAGCGATGACCAGACAATGAACCAGAGCCCGGGAAAATCCGCCAAAGCTGGAAAATCCCGGAGTTAGGTCAAAACCCAGATTTTCACCAAAAGCTAATTTAAACCAATTCAAACCTCAAGGCAAGACCAAAACCAGTAAGACCAATATCTCAAGACCTTAAAAAGACAAATCCAATAAAACCAAAGGCCAAAAGACATCACCAAAAGAGGGTCCCTACTCCAAGTGGGGCGTGTGTGCAAAACTGCACAACAATATGTAGTTTCCAAACCTCTTAAAACAACAAGCCTTTTAGGTGGGAAGAAGTAAATTTTATTGTTTAAAATATGGTAGTGAATGGGATTTCATACTTCAAATAGAAGGCCTAGGGTAAACTTTAGATCGAGTAATTTCAATACTGACATGGAAAATTGTTGTTTTCTGTCATAGGCATTGAAGCATAAGTGCTTATGTTCAAAATTGAAAGTCGAGGGTAATTTTATTTATAAAAGAATCTTGTAATTTATGAATTTAAAAAAATATTATTATTATTATAGACAAGAATTCAACTATGCATTAAGAATTGGATCAAATATTATAGCTGAAATCTTGAAGAAAAGATAAAGTGATTGGAAATTGAGAATTTAGTGTTAGAAATTGGTAATTTAGTGAATGGAGTGAAGATAATTAGAAAATTTGAAGGAAAAAAAATATTTGATTTATTATGGAAGTCTTAAAAGAAAACAAAGAATTCCCTTCAGAATATACAAAAATATTTATGTGACCACATCCAAGCAGAAACAAAATAGTTGTCATAGTTGCAACACTTGGACATAGAAGGGTGTGGACGTTTAAATAAGCTACCTGATTTGTTTGGCAACCTATCACAACTGCAACACTTGAACATAGAAGGGTGTGGATGTCTAAATAAGCTCCTCGATTCCATTGGCAACCTGTCACAACTGCAACACTTGAACATGGTAGGGTGTATAGATTTAAATAGCCTCCCTGATTCATTGGCAACCTGTCACAACTACAATACTTGAACATAGAAGGGTGTAAAATTTCAAATAACGTCCCTGATTCCATTGAAAATAGAATGTTAGGATGTGTTCTAGAGTGCTTCATTAATTCAAAGATTTTGAGAGGTTCCTTGCAAAATCCATTTTGTGCACATTCTGCAATCAATCATTTCATTCCATGAGATGACATCTCTTTGAGGCATTTTGTCAAACAATTCAGGTGTTTTGTCTATGATTCCACATCTTGCATATATGTCTACCAAATCATATCCAACTATAACATCTGACAAAAAATCCCCTACCATTATGCTTTGGTGCATGTTCATAGCCCATCCCAAAGCTCCCATTTTTGCACAGGTAGGGAGGACTCTGGTATTTTACTTGTGGAAATTTTATAAAAATTATATAATAATCAGATAAGAATTATGTTAGGAATGTTGTGACTTCATCAATAATTGTGTTTAATTGTCTAGGTGGTTAGATGTTAATTGCAGTGAGTGTCACAAAAACGTATATCTACATCCTACAAGCTGTTACACAATCATTCTATTTTGTTTGACTTATAGTGCTAAACAGTTAATTGTTGGTTTGTATTATGTTGTACTCCTAAAAAAAAATTGTAATGACTTTATTCCATCAAAATCCTTTGCTTGTCAAATTCAAATCACTATAATTGCTCATCTACAAGATGATTTATGCAGATTTATTAGAGTAAGGGGATCATTGCTAGTACAAAGTGGAGTAGATGAGCATAGGCAAACACAATTGAAGGAAAATGTATGAAGTAAAAGATCCTTATGATAATTGGTAGTTCACAACGAAGTAAGAACTTCTAATTTTATTATTAAATTATCAATTTATTAATGTTTGTAACTTGTAAATTATTTTTGTTTTTCGTAATAGTATTCTCTCTATCATTTGAATCTTATGTTTTATTGATATTGTTTTAGATACGTTTATTTCTTTATTTCACTTGTTATGTAGGTCATTAGATATACTGAATCTCCTAGTCTTGAAGAGATTTTTGAAACATTTAACAACATGCTTGGACAAATAAAACAAACACCAGACCCCCTCACGAGGGGCATTGCCCCCAGACCCCCGCGAGGGGTGCTGCCCCTCGACCCTACTGGGGGCACTGCCCCTAGACCCCCACGAGGGGCGCTACCCCTCGACCTCACTAGGGGAATTTCCCCTAGACCCCCATGAGGGGCAACACCCCTCGACCCCGCTAGGGGTGTTTTCAGTCCTAGCTTTGGAAGATTTAATGATATTCAAGTAACCTACAATGTTATAATAAATTACACCTATAAGACAGGTTGCATGCTTGCCATTAGGGAACCAGGTTAAGTAAGGGTTTTCAATGCTTATTTGTAAAATCTAGTGACCACTATCAGTGCAAATGTTTGGAGTTGATATTAAGAAGTGTTGTGAACCTTCTTCAAAGTTGGCATTTGATGAAATTAAAGGTGTTGAGCCCATTTGGTCTACTGCCCTATTATGACAGAGTTGACTGTTGGATTAAAACTATGTTTGGCAAGATTTGTCGTGCTCCTTATTGTATGGTCTTAAAACCCTTGAAGGTCATTTATGCGAGTGTAATGAATGAATCTAAAGAAATGATGAAGGTCAGTGTGTTCCAATTGGTTTGAGGGTCAAATTTGGCAAGTTTGAATCATTTCAAGAAGCCTAATTAGGCCTAAAATACATAATTACAAGTCTATTGTTAGGGTGTTGTTACAAAATAGCTTGTGAAGGAAAGTTGGATTATTGAAGTGTCTAAGTGGTTGATAGGGTATCAAAGGATTGCATTGGTCATTGTTACCTTGTGTAAGGTCAACCAAGTGTCAGATAGGGTGTTATGTTGTTGATTCCTTATGTTGAGTTGTTGCCAAGTAAGCCCCAAGTGGTGCAAAAGCACTAGTTAAGCTTTGTCTTAAATTTTGGGCCTTCTACTCAGTTGTTCAAGGATTGGCTACTATAACCATAGTTATCCAGATCTAAATATGGTTATTTCACTATTATTTGTAACTAAAATTACTTTCCTCTTGATCATATTTCTACTTTTTGTATCATTCATTTTGATCTGTGAGACAAAATCTTGACATATTTGGTAGAAAATGAATAGGGAAATTAGTAAATTCTCAAGAAATAATGTTTAAGGACCCTACAATGAACACTGGGTAGTTGTTTATTATTTGTACAAGTTTTGACATTTGATGGCTGCCAACCTGTTGGTACAATTCATGCTTTTAGTTTATGCAACTATTATACCTTGTAAGTGTGGTTGAAGTCCAAGCCATTTATAATGTAAAGTTTAGAGTCATAATAGTGCATTCAAGGTTTTCATCTCTGTTTTTGTTGCATGAAGAGTTTTGAAAATGTTAATGAAGACCTTCTGAAACTTTATCTATGATGCAGGAAGTGCAAATGGAAATAAGATGAGTCCAAGCTTCAATGTTGAGATACCCATTTCTCTAAGCCTTGGGAAAAATTATATAGCTATATTGAGTGTGATGCTTGGATTGCCGGTAATGATTGAAATTTGATTTAAAGATTTCACTGATATTTTTGAGCCTTTGTTTGTACTTTTATGACTGTGTTACTAAATATGGAATTGAAGTTAGGCTTTTGATGATGCTGGCTACAGTTTACTTTGAATGTTGTAATGTGATGAAACATAAATTTATTGTTATGTACACTTGATAATTGCACATGTCTTTTAATCTTATGTATATGCTACAATATATATATTTTTTTAAGTGCTTGCATTAAAGAAGTTCTTAACATGCTCGCTTGATTGCTCATATTTTGAGGTAAAAGAATTTGGGGGCGCATTTTGAGCGAAAGAGTGCATGATTAAGCTTTGAAGAAATCCAAGGGTTTAAAGATGGCACTCATGACTTGTCACAAGAGTTATGGACATATTAGATATGTTTTATGGACATATCACATTTCTCAAAATAATTTCTCTTACAACAATCTTGGAGATGTGAGAACATACTTTCAGGTTCTTAACAACTCTAATAGTTGTACTAGGGGCCATGTTTAACAAACCAAATGCAATTGTTAAATTTTCACTATGGTAGCAGATAAATGATTCTTTATACCCTGCTGCCTTCATTTGCCAAGCCAATTTCTCCTACTTTACATAGATCTACCATGTTTGTGGATGTGATTTGTCTCCTACACAAAAAACATGTACCAGTTTATGACCTTCAATCCAACTACATCCAGGTATCTTTTTAATTCCTCTATCTTTCATCAATCTCTTTACTATTTAAACCTTGTACAAATGTTTTAGAGAAGAACATAAGTTGCAACATTTTTAGGATCCAACTAAAAAAGCAGTGTTGTTGGAAATACTCAGCCTATATTCATATATGATGCACAACCTATGCATTGGTGAAGATTAATAATGTCTTTATCACAAAACTATTGTATTCTTTATTTTTCTACTTTCATTTGTAGTCATCTTCAGGTTTATTCCCGAGCATTGATATTGATATCTGATTGATAACATATTTTCCCTTGTTTTTATGAATGGATATCTATATAGAAAAGGTACACTAACAAACACCATTGTAGATCTCCCTAAAACATGGCAATGAGCAATGCAAGCAGCACAACTGCAATAGCTATCAAATTTGATGGTTCTATAGCAATATTTATGTATATTTACCTCAAAACACAGTTAATAATAGTAATTCATATCATTTGGCCTTGATTTTTATAGATAGATATATGAGTACATAGCTGTTATCATAGCTATTGTTTATATTTTTTGTTTTACAGTGATAAAATTTCAATCTTTTTTTCCCTGTTGTGATGGTTTTTAGATTCATGGTAGAAAGTGGGCTTTTCAATTTGCATATTTCATATTCTACAACATGGGAATCCTACTACTTTCTGGGAGAGCTCTCAAGGTACTCTGTTTCGTCTTCCTTTTAACCTATATAAATGCAACAATAAGGAAAAATTTCAATTTATTTATATATGCTACTAACTCAATTGAGATAGAATTTGTGATCAACTTTAGATCCCCATTTTGATATTAGGTGTTTTATCTTGCTATTAGATGTTTTCTCTTGATAGCATGTCTAATCTAGGTTTATTGTTGACTAGAGATGTTGTGACTCTTTCCACTATGGTTATCTTTTTGGCTAAATGGCTAGCATTACATCTTTGTCTATAACTTGATGGGTATAATCATGTATTAAAACATAGCTTGGTTGATTTACCATGAAAATGGTTTTGAAAAGAGTTATAGGTTATGGATTCTTTAAAATCTTAAAGATGAGAGACATTGGTTAAAATTTTATAAAATGCCAAAGTGATTAAAATACTTAAATAAAACCAAGACTCATCTCCAAGTATCTTCTCAACAATTCCTAATTGTTGCAATCACAACCTTCATGTAGAGTTTGTCCCCATTGCAATTATGTATCAGACTAAGCTTATCTCATTGTTTAGTATATTGATCCTATCCCCATTGCCCAATGATATATCAAACTAAGCTTGTCTTGATTGCTTTGTGTACTCAACAATTCACAAATTTCCTTGGTGATGCACATAACTCAGTTGATGAACTAGGTGGGAAATTATGTCCATAACATGGCAACATTTTTTGGAGGTCTTGCTGTGGGATTCATAAACAGTTGGAAAGTTTCCCTTGTAACTCTAGCTACTCGTCCATTTATTGTGGCTGCACAAGGAGCTTCAAATATCTTTCTTCATAGGCTTACTGAAAACATTCAAGATGCATATGTTGAAGATGCTAGCATTGCAAAGCAAGTTTGAATGGGGGGCGGGGGAGGATGTAGTTTGTATAAATTAACTTGTTAAGTTTTTGTATTTTTTTGTAAACTGACTTTATGCTAATTCCTTGTTGACTTGTGGGTAGCTGCTATGATTTGGCTTTAGGTAATTGTTGACGGTTGTATTATATTTGACAACTGTCAGGCATTTTATACATGTTTTTCCTAGTCTAGGAAAGTAGTCCAATCTTGATAGATGTTTCTTGGTCTATATTTTGTGTATAAGCACTACTCCTAATGAATAAAACAATCATTGATATTGGTCTACAATCTCTTGGCATATTTTGTTATATTTTTCTTACATAGCAACAACTAATGTTCTTGTTTGGCTGTAAAAACCACTTCTACTTATATTTATGTTGGCTTAGATTTATGGTAGTTTCTTTATTAGGGTTGATACCTTGATCACTTTTGTTTTAATAGCAAGGAAATATTCTTTTAATATGCTATGTTGATGATAGATATTTAACAAATGCAAGCAATTTTAACTGATAATGACCCATTGAAGTCATTATTTTGATGTAAGTCATTAATCTTTCTAGGATATGAACATGGTAGAAAATCTAAAATCTCCTTAATGCTTTGGTACTTTAGTATAGACCCATTGAATTATTTCAAATTTAAGGTTATTGTTTACACTGACCATGGATGCACTTTCTTTGCTTACATTTAGATTGGTTTTATTGATTGTAGCATTGAGGGACTCTTTTTTTCCTTGTGTAAGAAGGGAATGGGTATGATAAGTGCTTCTGAAGGTAAGGGATGGGTTGGTGGAGGTGGTGGCAGAGTTTCCATAAAGAGCTACAATAGGCAAGAGAGTTTGAATATCCTTGTGCATGGTTAGTTTGAATGAGGGCAACCTACAGATGATTGGATCTTTATCACAATCATAGAATGAAAGTTCCTTTGCAAAGATGTATTGTGTACTTATGCATTACAAGGGTAAGGAACTGCAGGTTATGATATAAAAGAACGGTGATGCACAAGTGATAGTTAGAGGATCAACAAGCATTACAAGGGTAAGGGACTGTAGGTTATGATTTTAAAGAATAGTCATATTAAGCTGTTGAACAACATAAAGGCAAGGTTTTGGAGTAGATTTCAGCTAGTTATTTTCTCTCTCAACAATGTATTGTAATCTTTTCAATTTCTTTCATGTTGGGACAACAAATTGTAACTCCATTTTCAAGCTTACACAATTGAATGTAATATCTCTTTGATTAATAAAATAAGCTATTTTTACCTTCTCATTGTTGTTTTATTGTGCAAATATTTTAGATAGTTGATAAGTAATATTTTCTATTAATGAAAACTAGTAAATAAAAATGATTAAATATATGACTAAAGCAATGACTAAATTAATGACTAAAGTAATGACTAAATTAATGACTAAATTAATGACTAAACAAATCACTACTATGACTAAATAAACGACTAAATTAACGACTAAATCAATGACCAAATCAATGACTAAATAAATGACTAAAATAGTTTAGTCATAAATTTGGTGGTGTTATAAATGACTACAAATAAACCACTAAAATAGTCATGTGACTAAAATTAATGACTAAATATATAACTAAATTAATGACTAATATATGACTAAATAAATGACCAAATCAATGACCAAATCAATGACCAAATCAATGACTAAAATTGTTTAGTCATAAATTTAGTGGTGTTATAAATGACTACAAATAAACCACTAATAGCCATGTGACTAAAGTTAGTCATTTATATGCAATTTTTAGTAGTTTATTTAGTCATATATTGTTGTTTGTGTACTAGTGTTATGGCAGCTGAAGATTGATTAAATGTTTTATTTTCTTTATGTAATTCAGAAGCTAGATATGTATCATTGTATGGCTTGTTTAGTCAATTGATGTAATGCACCTCTCTTGGATGCACTTTTGTTGCATTTGTAAAAAGGTAAAGGATTATACATATCATACATTTATGGATATTTTTGTTAATAGAAATCTACTTTTTTTCCAATTATAGATTGAGATTTACCTTTTGTTGTGAAATTTAATAATTGGTTGAATCAGTATTGAGCTCTTGATGATCTTCCTAACATCTAGTATTCCAAGTTGCTATGGTAATCAACTTGAACCTTTTGTTTTAGTAAGTGATCTTCTTATCTTTAATGTTTAATCATGTTGATGATCTTTTGTAACTCGTTGATCTTCTTGTCTTTTATGTTGTTGATCAAAATGAAGACTTTGTTGTAATTGTTTGACATCTTTAGATTGTTGAGATTTTTCTTTTTGTTAATATTTTAATTCACTAATGATGATAACAAGTAGTATGGGATGCTTGTTTATCATCATAAAGGTGCAATTATTCTAACATCTCATATGAGTAGGAATGTTAACAAAATGAACATAACTATTTTCTTTCTATCAGTAAATATCTTGGAATATGAAAAAGATTTGAATAAGATACAAAAGATTGCCTGAAAGAAATGAAGTAGTTTGCATTCTTTTATTAGATAAGGTAAATAAAGTGACTTTGATGAAGCCATGATGTGCTAACGAAGTGTGCAAGTGTATGAATGCTAGCCATATGAATTTTTGTTGTTAGTAATAGATAGGTGTTTGAAGTAAACAATATCTTTGTCAGGTGGACTGCCTTTGACATTAAGGTACAACATAATTAAAGAGGTATGATATTTTTATCTTTACTTAAGTTGATCATCATGACAATGATTCTTTAAGGGGGAAAGGATTTCACGACCCCTATTTTTATTGTTTGTATTTTACAATATTTAACTAAATTAATTAGTAGTGAAATAAAACTACAACAAAACAAAAAGGAATTAATTATAATTTAATTATAGATTTTATTTTTGCAAATAAATGATAATGCTTTGCTATTTTTGAATAATTATTTTATTTGCAACTAAATGATATTTCTTTAATATTTATTTGGAAAGAATATTTAATTTACAAATAAAATGGAATTTCTTTATTATATACTGAGGGTAAATATTATGTATGGAAAATAAATCTTATTTTTAATTTCAAGATTGGGTTATGGAAAATTCAAGAGAAATCTTTAAAAGAAGGAAAATCATTAACGAAAACACAATATGGTTTCTTGAACTTAATCTTTCTCTGCAAAAAAAATAATAACTGAAAAAGAATGGGTGTCAGATAGAGTTTTTAGATGCATAGAAAATTAAATGGTGGCAAGAAGGAGAGGGGAGAATACAGGAAAAACAAGAAGAAGAAGAGGAAAAGTCTTTAGAAAGTGATTTCTGGAAGATCAAGAATCAGAAGGAGAGGAAACAAGAGTATACTCAAGTTGAAAGTGATCTCCAGGTTTTAAAAATCCTCTCCAATGCATTTAAATTTTGAAATGTGTGAATAATAGCTTGTACTGTGAAAAGTTGATTTCCTCTTAGAAACCCATTTGTGCATAGTCTCTGTATTTGGGTGTTTGGTGTATGAAATTCATTATCATGCCTATAAAATTTGTATGATTTTTCCTATTTGTTTATATATATACACTTTGCAATTCCTTGTATTGAATATTTTATGTATTGGCTTTGAGGCTCCAGTTTGTTCTTTTAATTTAGATACTGTTCCAATTTTTTTATATGATATTATATATTTAAACTTATATGTATATATCATACTATGCATATGAATATATATATAGATCTAAATATATAATACTTATATTTATCAGTTATTATTTGGAATGAAATTCATTTGAATCGCCCTATTTTATCTACTTTTGGTAATGGAAATTGGACTTGGGAGTATTGGCTTCCATAGCTGTGCCCCCCCATTGGGAAGGGTTGTGTTGTGGAGGTAGCGCCCTCCATAGGTCGCGGTCTATGGAGAGGGCGCTGCCCTCCATAGGCAACACCTCCCAATGGGAGGTTGTTGACCCTTATAATCTTGTCTACTTTAAAAGAAACTTTAAACTTGTATAAAACTTGAATTGTTCTGTGAAATTTGCTGAATGTGTATATTTTAGTAAGGCTGTATATATATATGTACATATACATATATACAGTAGAAAAGTGTATATTTATGTGCCAATAGTTATATACATATATGTAGATATGGGTTTTTTAACCAACAGTATAATTTTCTAGTATTAAAATGATAAACGTGCTGAGACCATACTATCGTTCTTATGTTGATAATTTTAATCATACCATTTTTTCTTGTATGGAAAGTAGTTCTTCATGCTTAATCTACTTTTAGTATTCAACTTAGTTGATAGAAGATTCAATCGTACAAAGATAACTAGGATCAGTTTCAAAATAACCCTCTTATATATAGATTTATTAAAGTTTAGGGAATTAGATTATGTTAGTAGTGGATTTATATTATTGGTCAAAGTGTATTTCAATTCAATAGTAAAATCTCTGAGGGAAACTAGTATTCTTGTTGGTGATTCTTAAAAGAGTTATTTTGATGTTCGATTTAACCATTTGGTAGATTAGTGTGTTATTTAACCATGTATTTTCATAAGTCATAGATTTTAAGATGTTGGTAACATTATTTCTAGTAGGCCAAGTAATGAAATTTCTTCAAGCAAAAGAATAGATACTTGTGATGCATTTTAAAATAATTTCATATTAAATTGTGTATTTAATAGACTTATGCTAAGAATTGGGTTAATTGAATGTGGAAAAGATCTTTCTCTTCAAAAAGAGTTACACATTTTTCTTTGCGGTATAGTTTTCATGATCATAAGAATAGGAGGAATTCATTAAAAATTATGATTTGAATAATATTTTGTAATGGTATGGTGTTTCTTACATAGTTAACAAAAATTCAAGAGAATAAATTGTTACTTTAAATGGGGATTTGGTTTAGAGGATTATATTATGAAATTTCTTCAAGCAAAAGAATAGATACTTGTGATGCATTTTAAAATAATTTCATATTAAATTGTGTATTTAATAGATTTATGCTAAGAATTGGGTTAATTGAATGTGGAAAAGATCTTTCTCTTCAAAAAGAGTTATATATTTTTCTTTGCAGTATAGTTTTCATGATCATAAGAATAGGAAGAATTCATTAAAAATTATGATTTAAATAATATTTTGTAATGGTATGGTGTTTCTTATATAGTTGTTAACAAAAATTCAAGAGAATAAATTGTTACTTTAAATGGGGATTTGGTTTATAAGATTATATTATGGAAACTAGTAATGGTAGATGTATATTTAGTGAATAAAAGGAATGGGTGAGTTTTGTCTTTAAAATTAATGATTATGACATAGAATAACTTTTGGGTAGAGAATTACTTCTAGAAAAGAATTAAATCTTGTATTTATTTACTTTATGAGATCTTTACATTAGCAAGCAAATTAACAGTATCTCTTTCAAAGAAATGGGTAAAATAGGTTGTGGAAATAATTAGATATTAATTTGTATACTTAGTGGATTTTAGTTAAATGATATTGTGGGTGTTGCATCATGAATAAAAATATAAATAAATGTTGAATCATACCTTACTTTATTAAAGTTAGTTTCAATGATCACACTTTTCTCATGCATTATGGTTTATTATACACGTACGAAGAAATTAGGAATTCCCTCATTTAGTTGATCTTGAGATTTATTTGCATAAGAATGTATACTCATATATATATATATATATATTCTTTAGCTTATATATGTATTCTCATACATACATGAGATATACCTTCTTAACTCTTTTATAGTATTATTTCCTTATTGTTAAAACCTCTATGAATCATTGATTTTAGAAGTAAGCATTCCTGTTGCATAGGCATGTGTGCATTCTAGTAGGCCTAGTATTACTTTCATGAAGCTTTATGTGATTAGCTTATGATTTTCACTGTACTTGTGTGATAATTGAGAGGTCATTAGAGGTAGAATTGTCTCATTTGCAAATACTTCAGAGTGGTCAATGATAGTGTTGACATTACCATAATTTCATATGCAAGGATGATGCATTGGTGAAACTTGAAAAGTGTTTTGTAATTACATGGAGGACAATGGGCTATTTATATGTCAAGATTTTAGTTCTTATGAATATTAGGATATGAAATGTGGAAATGTAAAAAGATAATTGTTATAAGAGGAACCGTGTGATCCTGTAGTTGTTTGCTTTAATATTTAGAAATGTGTATTTAAGTTGTAAATGGTTATGTCAGTGAGACAGTATGATCATTTCGAGTGAGGAATCTTATAACCATTGAGAATTTGTAGCCGGTAAGGCACTGCTAGAAAGGCATTTCATTAAGCTAGTGAAACACTTTTACGAGTGGTTTTTCATCCCTATGAGGGTTTTGCACTCATGAAATTCTTTGTGTTATGATTCTTTTGTGGATGCATTTATGTTTTTTGTATTTCCTTAATTTTTATTGCAATATTTGAATCTACATGTATTGCTGAGATGATAATTCTTGTGTAAGCCTACATGGCTAAATCTAGTGAAGGCATGGCCTAGTTTTGATATACCTTGATTCATTGATGCATGTTATTCCATTTGAATATAGTTATGAAAGTAATTTAATCATTCCTCTTATTCCACACCTTTTTATAATTAATTTAATTCTATTAATTTATTTTGGAAATTAAGGGATATAACTAGTAAATGAGATTTTTGGTCCTTACAACAGCTTGTTTTTTGATTCAACTACAATGGACATAAACCTTGGCAATAAACAAAGACTCTAGTTTCATTAAATATTGTAAGGAGATGAATAAGTAACACAAAAAACATTAGTGTAATAGATATAGTAACTTACAAATGCTTGATCTATTACTTTGGCTATGAAATGTATAAGCTTTCTCAAGAGACATAGGCCATGTTGTCTTGTAATAGTTAAAAAAAATGAATAAACAATGTAAACCATCCTTTGATCTACAAACTTAAAACTTAACACTATAAGGCATTGATTATGCTTAGAGCTGACGATGTTCATAATCAGGCAATGACAAAGACTACTGAGTGTAGAAAACCACAAATAATAGATATTAATCCCTACTTACAACTATTTTGTTGCTGGCTACTAGTATGATATAGATAAATTCTATTCATAGAGACAATTTCCATTGCCATGAAAGACCTTGGTGGAGCAAATAAACAATGCAAAAATTTCTTTCTCATTGTTCATATAGTTGGTATAAATTGGGTTAGTACCTAAGAATTCACTTTCATGAAAGAATCAAGGCAAGTGAATAAACAATGAAAATGAAAAGTAAGATGTATATATATATTGTGTTATGTAATGCCCCGCCACGAGACCCTAGGGGAAGTTGCAAACTACAAACAATTTCACAACAATTTTTTTTTTAAAATACAATTACAAGATGATTACAACACAAGCCAACAATCCCCTAAGGTCCCAAGACAAAGATTAATTAATTCACAAATTAAAACAACATGCATGAAATGAAACGTAACAACATTCACTTAAACTAATTAAAGCACATACATTCCATACATGAGATTTCCATTAAGACCATGAGATCCTTCATGGTTCCAAAGACAAAGGTTATATAATTACAATTACATCTCTCATTCCCAGAATGAGGTAAATCAATGATGTGATTGATTATTACAATTTCAACCTCGATGAAAATGAGGGGTAAATAAAATACAAAAGCACTAGCATAAATGAAACCAAGGTAGCAACTGGAATCCCATGAGCTCTCCAACACGAAAGTCTCATCCACATAAGATAATGCCAAAACAACGAAGTATGGTGCATGTTCCGCCCAACCATGTGATACCCGAAGGCTCACTCCCCATGCTAGGAGATAGTAACAAGGGTTTCAGGTCAAGACCAACAACCTCTATACAAAGGCAACATGACTTAATAGGAAAAGGATACGAACATGACAACACATGACATAAAGGTTACAATGCTTCTAGATTTTAAATACATGAACACATCACGAATACAAACATAATGCTGTCTTAGGAGAAGTGTCATCACAATGTCGCATGGGATATCTTGGCAAGTCTTCCTAGGTCCTGGCCCCCATCTCAGGATATCCTGGTAACCTCTAATGACTCCCGGCCCCACATGCAAACCAATGCAGAATTAGTTATCTTTCGAAGGGACAAGATAACAATCTTGCCATTCCAGGCCTTCTCGTCTCATCCCAAGTCTATACAAGCACTTGTGTCCATGAGTGAGGCAAAATTAATCTTTTTATATGATGGTACCACCTAGGCTAATTAATTGGTTTAAGTTTTCACTGAATTAACCAACTTACATTGAGATCTCCTGGCACCACTTTGTGTGCCAGCCCTCAATGCAAGCCACTTCTCTAAGACAACACGTGGAACTATGCCACCACAAAATGGGTACTCAAGTGCAACCTAGGGACGATGACTCCCTAAACACAACATAAAGTCAACGTAGCCCATTCATAATAACCGGGTACGACACATAACACAATTAAGCACTACCCAAGGCAAACAAGGTCAACCGTCACATGACAGCAACCCCAAACACATGAACGAAGATCCTATCTGGAAGACTTACATAGTACTGACTAAACTGTCCCACACCAAGAAGAAGCATGATAAGTAATATAAAGCAGACTACTTTAGGATTTCATAAATCCAATTCACTCAACGCATTGGTGCATTACTTGAATTAAATAAAATCAATTATGTTATAATTACATGAGTGATCTAATGCGTAGCAAATATTTCCGTAATCTACACTTGATCATTTAATCATAATGCAAAAATTCACATAATGCTAATAACTCCATATACATTGCAAAAGTAACTTTAATTGCGATACTCAAATATCATTATGCTTATAAAAGACACATATATGTATATATAAATGCGTATACTCGACATATATATATTACTACGCATTTTATATATACATATAATTAATACTTAAATATTTACTTTAATATTATAATTTCCAGAATTAAACCATGTTACTTTATTTTATTATTTAAAATAGAATAAAAATATATTTTAATATATATATAATATATACATATATATATTTATAAGAAACTAATATATATATATATATAACTTATATATATTAAATATATTAATTATATATTTAAATAATAAATTATTATTATTTTATTTTAATTTTTTAAAAACATTAAAATTCTAAATATTTATATATATAAATATTAAATATGATATATATATATAATATATTATATTATATATAATATAATATACATATATTATATTTAATATATAATATATATAAAAACAAAAAAAGGTTAAAAACATAAAAGACACACATAAGGGAGAATAGGGTATGGTATGCCTACAGGGACACAACCTCCATTCTTGGGGGCTGCCTGCGATGGCGATGATGCGTCATGCCTTGCGTCCCCAGCCATGGGGGCTGCCGCGCCATTCCTTGTGCGGGTAAGCCATGCTGCTGCCAACAAAAAATAAATGCGCCTTTTTAAAAAAAATGCCATCTCTGGTAAAACCTAGAACGGAAAAAAAAACCCAGTTAATAATTCAAATTTTATTTTTATTTTTATTTTTTTTCTTGATTAAACCACTCACAATATATATGCATAGATTTATATGATATATATATGTATATATGTATATACAATAACCAGGTGTGTATATATATATATACATATATATATAAAAAAAAAACACAGTCATAATAACTGATTGTAGAAATGTTTATTTTCTATACCCAGATTGAGCAAATGCTCAATCTGAGATTTGCAATAATTTGCCATTGAAATTGCAAGATTTAACACAATGGATTAAAAGATTTCCTCCAAGATTTTTTTGTTTTGCAACACACTTTCATAGGGAAACTATTGAATTTCTTTCATGCTTGTTTTTTTCAAGATTTCCATTGCTAGTTTTCATTTTCTTTTGCTTTCACTATGGTTTGAAAGTTCATTTGTTCAAGTTCACATGAAAATCTTCTCATGGGTTTTCAATCAAATTTTGGATTCCATTGATAGATTAAACCATTTCAAACAAGAAAAGAGAAGAATTTCAAAATGAAGTGGCATAAAAGAAGAGCATGAAACCTTTTGTTTTCTCCAAGTTATGTGAATCCTTCAATGAAGGTTGTGCTCCTTCAAATCTTTTCCTCCACCAATCTTTTCCAATCCTTCTTCAACAATTTCTCCAAATCTTCCAAGTTTCTTCTTGCTCTCTAAAATTACCAAATTCTCAAAAAAGATCATTCAAAAAAGAAAATCCATTTCCTTATGCCCTTCCCCAAAAAAAATGTCAAACCCCTAATTTAGCCACCCACCAAAAGTTATTGCAATTTAGATATATTTTTTTGGATATTTTCATTTTTTTGGAAATTAATAAAACAACTTTATTTTCCTTTTCAAATGCATAATACTCATTTAAAAACAAAATTCCATTTACCCCACAATGATAACTAAATTCACTTTATTTCACAAAATTGAATCTAACTATTACATTTAAAACCAATCATTTTTAATTTTATTTCAATAGGAATGCAATACAACTTCTATATTTTATTTTTTTTGTCTCATTATTTAATAATGCTAACACAATTGGACTAATTTAATTAATCAACAATAAATCTAATTCACGATTAGCTTATTTTATCAATTGAATTAAATTAACTAATTAATTAGTAAGCACTCTTTTATGCATTTCGGCAATAAATTTAATTAAAGCCAACACCATTTCACTAAGAAATTAAATCATGCAAGCAAGGAAAGACGAGATGACAGGACAAATAGCTTATCCCAATTGACAACCCGACGACCCACTATGGCTAGGGTGATGTCACGACACAAAAACCCAAGCTACTATCTCCCAATCATTTTCTGTTGAACAAGGGACATGCTGTAATAACCTAGTCATATAGCTTGAAAAATCCTACGATTTTTTTTTTTATAAGAACCATAAATACATAACACTGTGACTGCAGGATCAATAAGAATGAATAGCAACATCAAGGTCCAAATGTTTACAATGATGCGTACAACGAGTAAAACTTGCTCACCACCCGACCGTATTGGCATCATGAAGCCGCGTAGGCTCTAGCCAAACCCCCGAGCAAGAAATAGACTATAGATGGGCTTAGTTAATTATAGATAGTAAAAGAAGAAATATAAGTACTATAATAGCGGGTATGCAACCCTTTCTAGGACTCAATCTTTCCTAGACAGTACTTCGTCGGTTGCCACCCACTTACGTGAAACTGAAAAGGATTCCTTAGACCATATACTCCAAAAATGTAATTAATTTATAAATTTGTAATAACATGGTTCACTACTTAGTCACATTAGATCAAAAGTCTAAATTAACCTCGAATGAGGAAAAATTCTATCAACCATAAGTAATTCCCAATATTCTCATCCGAATATGTAGATTTAGCAAAGGTAATGTAAAAGTATAGGATTCCCCTAAGGTTTGTAACCCCATTTTAAGCTACTTGATCATAACAATAGATAATGTGTGATATTCAATATCCATGACTATTCTTTAACTAGTTATACATGTTAACTTGATAGGCGTAAAAATAAATGACAGCGAGAGGTTTACAATTGCAATATTAATTAATAAGATTTTATTTTCCTTCTCTAAAGATAATTGATTGAGATAATATAATCTTACGTATTTACCTTCCTTCCAATATGTCCTAGTTGGATGTCAATTTTCTAGAAGATATTCCATGCCTTGTCACTTGAGTCCCTTGAAATTCCTCAACTCACCATTAATATTTCATGATTCTTAAGAAACTCAAGATTACTCACTAACTCAATAACAATTTCACTTGATCTATTTGATACAAGGATTCATACACAAATACAATTAATTTCTACTAGGACTGTGATGATAAGAGTAACATATTGATTTGAAAAGGAATGGAAACTATTTTAGTGAATGTTTCTTTTACCCAAAATTTTGACTATTGTTTACTAATAAAATACTTAGTAATTTAATGGTAAGATAAAAATAAATAATATGGTAAAATATGTACCTATTAAAATAATTATATTCTTTGCAAAATTTATTTCTACCATGTCACCAACTTACCACTAATTAATAATTTTAACAATAATCTAAGTTTTGCAAATGATTATCAAGCCATATTAGGAATCCAAGTCTAAAGGTTCATATGTAATGATCATAGAATATAATATTCATTACCAAGAAGAATTAAAATATAACTCATACCTCTTCTGATCCTTCATGCAATGGCCATTGGGTATCATTGGTATTTACTAATGAAGGTTAATGATATACTACTATCATCCCCTTCTGCATCTGGACCAAGTCACCATTAGTTCAAATTTTTGAAAAGAAACATTACATACTTCTTTGATTGTCATGTGAATTGAATAGTGAATCTCTAATTACCCTTTTTGCAAGTTAATCGAATCATAATGATTTCTCTATCAAATTACCATGACATAAATTTATATAGAGTCATAATGTATGTAGAACATAATTGTAGATGATGAAATACAACACATGTTGTGGAATTTAAAGCATTTATTATCTTGTTCAATCTTTAATAGCTAATTTGCGAATAATATATCATGATCATCATGCAATATTTTTGAAGTAATGTATCTCAATTCCTATCTAAGATAATCGAACTATAAGATTGTGAATGTGCATCATGGTTAATACAAAAGTAACCATACATTATAAATCTAATGGAATTTCATTTTACTTGCTTACTTCTTAGTCCCTTGAACATTAATTAAATACAAATAGAAGATGAACCAATTCTACTAATTGTTAATTAAATACTCATTAATATACGTACCAAAAGTAAAACTTCTAAACCAAGCAATCTTCTTATGATAACAAGGTTTTAATACTTCAATCGCAACGTTTTAATGTATAACTCAATGTGAATCTCCTTATTATTAAGTATCCTTACAAATACCATATGATATTAAAACTGTCTATATTTATTAATATTTTATCAATTGATAGTATTAGTAATAATGTAAATATCATATTTTCTTTTACGCCTTACCATTCACTTGAAATATTCAGTTGGTATCACTTGAGAATTAGATCTTCCTTGATAATTTACACTATTATCTTTATTATTATATTAGACAATTTAAATTATGTTCCCACTCACAATTGGACTTGATAAATGCAATTATTGAAAATTTTATTATCACAAGAATTAACCCAAATATTATATACATTCACCTAACTTTTCACTCTTTATTATTTATATAATTTACTTTATTTTTGAACTACTTGAAAGCTATTTTTATTTATTTTTCAATACTTACTATTTTTTTAAAAAAATAAAATAACTAAATCTATTGCATGCAATTTATAAATCAACTAGATTTTATTTCTTTCTAAATGTGTCATATCCAAAATATTCTAAAAAAAGATCAACTAAAACTTTATTTCTTTCTAAATACTTAACATACCTAAAATATTCTAAAAAGGTAAGAAAATCTAAAAAAAAGAGATAAGGCATTCTTTTACACATCTATCTTTCTATCTTTTAAAAAAAAATAGACTAAAGATCTTTTAGCTTATCTACTTTCTATCTATTTAAAAGGAAAGACTAGAGAAAAACAACTGTGAGACTAAAGGAAAGAACTTTAAATGCATGCTTATTCCTCTTTAATAAAGTCTAGGTTTAAATTTGCACGAAAGTGAACTAAAATGATTTAGTTTTATAACAGGTATGCTACGACAGAGCAAAATTCAGCGGTTCGCCAAGGTCAGATATTCAAGAACAACAATATTAGTGCATAAGCAAGCATCTAACTTGGATTTTGAAAATGATTATATTTCAAATGTCGTATGTAATTCCTATAATGAATAATACACTGTTGCAGGAATTCTTTCCAGAAAAAGAAATTATAACAATTATAGATCCTGTCTCAAATTCAAAGTTTGAGTTTCAATGACATGTATACAATGTAAATTTCACATATTTGGAATAAATAAAACATGGAGAATCTAACTATGAATCCCTGACCCAAATCAGATTCAATGAATTAAAGGGACGCATAGATTTCATATATGTTAGTGGCATATTTATTATCACTCTACAAATACATAGATCCAGACTTGGCGTATGAAATGTGCAGACAGAAAAATGGACAATGAACTCAAATCAACCCAACTCACATACCTGAAAGACTAACACAGTAAAGAGCAAGGACAGGCAACCAGAAATGAAAAGACACTGGAGAACGCAGAAAACTAAGCCCCTTCCGAAACCATGTTCATGTTGTTTGATTTATAGCCAATGTCTTAATAAATTCTAGGTATACTATAGCATAGTGTTAGATACAGCATTTATGAAGACTAGTGAGACGTGAGCAGTGGTAAGTAAAACGTGGGCGGCTCAGGACGGCTCTTGGTCAGCAGGAGACGGCTCTAGAATGTGTTTGGTCAGCAAGTTTGTGTTTACACCAATAATTAATTTATATCCTCCAAAACTCATAGCACTGCTTAATTGGATTTTAAACAAGGAGATATCAGTCCTTTATTACATACTGCACAATAATTTAATTGCAAAGATTTAGGTAAAAATAATGGAGATCTGAACGGTTAAGCAATGTGAATAGAGAACATTGATTATTCTATTCATGCCTTTTGCAAAAAAGGAAATTAGACATATTTTGCTGCAGTATCCTGCACATGCCTACATTCTTAAAATTGAAACAATAAAAGTAATCCCAATTAGCATAGTATTGTGTACACATTTTATTCTTAGTACCCTATGCAGCGAATGGGAGATCTATCAAACAATTGACACACAAGGAAGTTTATTGAGCAGATATTAGACCACTATTGGGTTCGGTAATGTTAGAATACTCATGAGTTTATTCTATGAAATGAGACCAATTATTATTTTTTAAATTTTTTTTCAAAATTCTCATGTCAGATACCAAAAGAACTTGATAGAATATGAATTTCCTTAAAGGTAACATCGAATAACGTTTTACACATCCAAAGATGATCCATTTGGGTACTTAAATTGCCTACCTCGCCTTGCAAGATGGTGATGTCGGTTACAAGAGGCATTTAATTCATGTCTATCCTCGACTTCCTCCCTTTTCAAATTATTTGTAAAGAAGGTTCTCTCAAATTGAATTAGTATGATGATTATTTAATAACTCATTATTGATTTAGACAAATATTCAACGTCAATTGATCACCTTCAATTTAATTGATTTATTGTTAATGCAATAAATTCCTAGCTTATTACAAAAAAATGAGGAGTAATATTATATTTATTCAATATAAAGGTATATCACATCATGACAATGTAACAATAATAATTCATGTTAATAATCTAATAAAGAGATGACCGATTTTGAACACAAGGGTTATAATGACAATAACTTGTTGTCATTAATACTTCGGTATCTCAAATGGTTATTTTATAAGTAGAAGGTGGAAATCAAATAATTTAATTCCTAATTCCTTCATAAATAATAATTCATAGTTGGCCTATTAAGGCAATAATTTCTAGTTGATCGCTTCAAAAGAAATAAAGAAAAATCATTGCTAACTTCGCCCTCAATCGATGCCATTAATTCCTTTAAGCCCCTTTTTTTTTCTTTATTTACACAAATACTAAAGATTAATAAATGATCTAAATAATACGTTTTCCAACAATAGTGACAAGTCATTTATACATTCAAAAGTAGGGTTGTGACACATGCTCAAACCTGCGAAATCAGGTGGAGTCAATGTCCTGTACCTGCATCCTGCACACAACACGAGTGTCGAACATGCATACATATATATATAAATCTCAAAACACACCGTGAAGAGGAAATCAGGGAATCACAGGGCACTTGCGTGCGAGTGATGTGATCCCGTCCCCTTCACCAATACAATAACGCTAACTGACGCCTCTAATCATCAATGGTATAATCAAAGCATAAGCATCAATAATTCACATACTTGCTAATTTAATCCACAACATGAAATAATAATATCATTTGATTAAAGTACTATCACATCAAAACATAATGTTCACATCACTTAACAATTTATGGTCAAAAGTAACCAAGTTTATAACCAACATGCTAACAAGGCAAAAATATACATAACGAACATTGTTCGATCAAAAGAACAAAATGGAGGGGTGTTACAAAATTCGATTTGAGAGAAAAAGTACATAATACAAAGACATGAGCAGGTCAAAGGGCAATTCAAAGCCATCTATAAAGCAACAATATTGAACATAGGTGAACTTACAGATGCATCAACCCCCTTTTCTAAAGTAGTACACATAGGCCCTATCAAAAGACATGGATTTTGATTGTGTCAAAAAATCTTAGCAAGTCAAATAACATAGCAAAAAAGTGACAGTGTAAAAGATATAGGAACTTACAAAGGCCTGCTTTTTGGTCTCCACTATCATAGAAATAAAGCATTTGAATAGTGGCAGATCTTGTCGCCGTCAAACTATCCATCTCTGTTTTTACAATTTCGTCATTCACTTCTGATATTTTGGTCTTTATTTTTGTATTTTCCTAATTCAAATGTATTTGAAATTGCAAAAAGGTGTAGGAACTTACATTTGTCTCATGGCTCACTTGCAATACTGTAGACATAAAATCTTGTGAATAGAAATATATTTCATCAACATTAATCAATATGAGGAAATAAGTGCACAAGCCAAGGAAATGATAGTGTAATTGATATTGGAACTTACAAATGCCTCATTCTTTGTGCCGAACCCAATATGAGAAAATGGGGGGAACAAAAACAATTTTGGCATGACAAATTTAAGACTTCACAGTAAAATCCATTACTCAATTGCAAGTGCATATAAACATAAGACATGATAATTAATAGATTCCAGTGTCAACAAAGAAGGTGAAAAATTGAGTACACAACACATGAGAATGACAGTGTTGTAGGAGTGAAACCAAATGTAGATACAAAACATGTAAGAATCAAGGCAAAAGAAATGAGCATGAATGGGCCCTGAGAGGCACTAATCCTACAAGAATCACTTAGTTTCATTTGAACAAGGGACACAAACAATGTTGTTCTGAATGAAGTGGAGACTTCACATCATTAGCTATTAATGAATTGCAAGAGCATATAAATTATAAAATAACATCGATAAAGTTCTATGAAGATACACATGTCTTATTTTTTACCCATTAGCAATCAATAAAAATAAGACATAAATAAAGGCACACCGTCCTTGAAGACAAAAATCATGTTATTGGATCAGTAAGTATAATCTATTTTGAGATAAGATGAACAAATTCAAAGTGCAATATAAGTTTTGTAAATTTAATCTAAGTACTATGTTTATGCTGTGTAAATTCCCCCATCTTCCTAGTGATTTTTGTATCAACATCTGTTTAAACAAAAAAATAGTTTTCCAAAAAAGCATTGCAAAGAACCCTACAAACATTTTTTTAGATAAATAATGCTTTTGAGAAACATATAATGTTGATGTATTCTCAAAATCAGAATCTAAATTGTTCAGAATAGTACTGGAAAGGACACAATCATTTTTGTAGACAAGTATTTTTTTGAGCAACAAAGCATTGTATCTAAAAGCAACAAGCTTTTTTTGTAAATATTTTGTATGTCACATATTTAAGAAATATTGGAGTGGTATAGTTTTTTTTTTATCACAAACATGTATTAGTACAATGTACAGAGAGAAAAGAGCATTACACATGGAACTTTACTTATAACTACTTTTCAAACTACAATCAAACTAATTTACATGTATAGCATGTTGGTTGAAAAAGATGAATAAACAAGTTTCAAGTTATGTGCTGCATAAAAGAGGTCAAAATAAAGTAAAACATAAGTCAAGTAACTGTTTATGAAATTGAAAGCAAAGGTGTTCAGGTCTATAGTATGTATGTTTGGAATAGAAGAAAATACAACTATCAACTTGTTTGGTGCACATAAGAACTAAAAATAAACTATTAGATTAGTTTTCATAAAATATTTAACACATTTGTTCTCTTATTGGCTGTGTCCAAAATATATAAGCAATATAGGCTCCAAGACATTTTGCTTGGTGACATTGTTGTATGCTTCAACACTGCATTTCCTTGATCCCAGTTCACAATCAATCAACATTACATTCATGACAATGTAGTTTGTATGATTTGCTATCAATGAATAAGAATAAAAAATAGAATAATGCAATGCAAGCATCTGTGCAAAATTGCAAATGCCTTGTCAAGTTACTGGAGATGCTATGCTGCTTGCTTCACCCACAATTCATATGATGCAATTATCCATTGCAAGGGTTAATGTCCCTTGCTGCTGAAATTTCCTTAGCAAGAACATTACTGCAGACATGTCTTTCTTGGACTCTTCAAATGGAATTGCATCTAGCTTGGGAAATTATTTCAGAGCTGCTGTTTGTGAAGATAATAGTCCACAACTCCCTTTGATATCTGTACAGTACATTGTAGAAAGTGGGCATATACAAATCTTGTGTGAGTTCCACATGCAGTGCACCGCATAGTATCATTTTTTGTTCTCTGTGTAAGGAAAACTCTTTGTTTACATGAAATGCATATTAGTTTGTATGGGGGAAAGTGGACATTCCTAGGTCTTAGTGTTCTTGTCACCTACAATGGTAGTGCAAATGCAATTAGCAATAAATCATAGCAATTCACTATTTACAAAATTCACTATAGAAAGGCATATATGGCAAGTGCTTTCCAATAGAAATCTATGTTATAGTGTAAAAGATAAATGGTTGACATGTATACTTCCATGTTTGAGGTCTTCAAAGGTTCTAGAGAGGCCTTTATAGATGTATCATTGAGTTCATCAATGAAATTGGACTGTGTTGTTTTCATCAAATTTGCACCTTTAGGTCCAGAATGAATAATATTTCTAAACAATATGAAAGGAGTTTTTGTTGATGCCAAGATCAATTGAAGTCTTGCATACAACTTTGCATGGCTGATCGAAACTATAAGCTGTAAGATAAGGAATTTTCAAGATGCAAGCTTGCAAATGAAATGAGTTTAAGAATTCAACGACATTGAAATAGTTAATACAGTGAAGCATTGTACTAGAAATTTTTTCCCATGTGAAACAAAGTGAAGAAACTCTTTAATAGATTCCAAAAAGCAAAGTGCTCAAATCTTATGTTGCTGCCATGATTTGTCTAAAACATCTTACACTAGAAAAATCATCTTGGGTCTTTCCATCTTTAACTTGCAACTCATACTACATTGGCGCTTGGAAATAACTAGTAACAACAACACAAATTGATTCAATAAAGAAACTATCATTTAATTGGATGAGTTGTGAAATGGTTATGTTGGGAATCAATCTACGTTCTTGACAGACTTTCTCAATGGGTTCAATAGTGCTCCTAGTAGTCAAAACAAGGGAATAATCAACATCTCCTCTTTCATATTGTGTTTTTGTCCTAATGATAAAGTTCATGAGGCAAACACTTGTATCAGATGATAACAAGGATTGATCCAATAATTCTTTTGCACCCACATAAATTGTATACTAATTTTGTCCAACAGTGTGCAACACGAATAATAACACACTGCACAAAGGATGTTAATTCCAGACAACTACAGTTGCGAGGTTGTATACTTTGGCCTAGTCACTAGAATTGAAGGGATATTGAAAAATGGTCTAACCAATATGTATCTAGCACTCTAAAATTGACAGTACCAATTTTTGTAATATGTATCCAAAAGTGATCCAACAAAGTTCTTGCATGTGTTGTTGGTTTGTCAATGACCAATGACAATTTGCATTGTTCTATAAATTCAAGGAGAAGTGCCTTTGGTTTTGTTGATTCTAACATGTCAATGTTGAAGTCTCCAACAATAATCAATTTTGAATTAGCTGGCAGTGAGGCTATAACAGTTTGTATAAAATTGAGAAGATCATGAATAGGTGTGTTTGGTCTCATGTATAGGTTTATGATGTGCATAGCAATATGCATGTGCAATAGGTCAATGGTTATTAATTCTAGATATTTTGTTGAAATTTTTTAAAAATCTTGCACTAAAACTATTTTTCTTGAACATGTTAATAGCCCATGACTACCAGTTGTATTATAGCAATTGTATGTTTTTTCAAGGAAGTCAATGTGGCTAAGCAAACTATGTTTCATTTCTTGGAAGCAAAGGACAATTGCTTGCAACATATCATGGTCGTGTGCTATTTCTTATGCATGTAGTGCAAAGCCACATGTGTTCAAAGATCATATGACAAAATGATCTAGAGAGACAAACAAAAGGTTGTGTTGCACTTTTCACTATGCATATGCCATAAGGCGTTACATTTCACTATTTACTTTTTCTGAGACTAAAGTTTTCTTCTTGCAATCTATGTGTTAGATATAATGATTCAATGTTTATTACACACAATAAAGTAGTATACCCAAGTCCATGCTGATAGACTTTACATGGGTCACAAGAAATTGTGTCCATTGTTGAACCCTGTGCTCTATGGATAGTTCATGCACATGCAAGTTGCAAAGAAAATTGTGCTCTAGTGACTATTTTTGTACCTATTTTGAATTTTATAATGATTCTCATTATGGTTGTTCAAGAAGGCATAATAGAATCTATGTATATATTTTTCATTCTCTATCGCTGCAATTTTCCAATAGTTGAATCATTGAATTCCACCCAAACAATGTCTTCTTGTTTGGTTTTATACAATTTAAAAATGCCATCTACACCATTCACTAGCCCATCTTCTGTATTGATGTTGGAAGTGATCAATTCAACCAAAATTTCTTGCTTGAGTAGAATTATGCTAGGCAATGATGATTTTGGAGGTTGACATTGAGTGTTATCAATTGCTATGTCTTGTTTATCAATTGCATCTAGAACACAAAGCTTTGTTGGTAAGTTGTCTAGCATTTTTTGTTGTGCATTTCAACTGTTGTATTTCTATGAAATAAGTATGGAAATTTTGGATCATTCAGAGGTGATTTATAACATATTGTATTCAAAAACTTGATGTACCTGATTATTTTTTGACCAGTCCTAGCACAATTAAGTTTAGAAATGAAATGCTGATTTGTTTGTCTGATTACACTATGTAGCTCAAAGCATTTGACATTGTCAATCCAAAAGGTGTATGACATTTTATTTTTATCTATTATTGGTTCTTTGAATATCCAAGTATCACACACAAGTTGTGCTTGGTAAAAAATCACCACAAAAAATGATATCTATGTTTCCAAAAGGTGTTGTTGGTGTGTGCTTGATTTGGCGAAGTCTTCTATCAATGTTGTAAAGCATTTTTGAACCGATCAACGAAACTTCATCAATAAGAAGAATTTGCATTTGTTCATATTTCTTGCTCAAGGTATCAACTGTGTTTGAATAGTGGCAACATTTTTGAAGAGTTGCATGGCAATTGGAAGATTGAATGTGCAGTGATGCCACCTGCATTGAATGCAACTTTTCCTGTTGAAGCATTAATGATGCCTAGGTTGGGTAGGGGTAAGGAATTTAAGAAAGGAAGAATTTTTTTAGTAAATATCACTTGTAGTCCTATGCTAAAATAAAAAGGTTAGATGAAAGTGTAAGTTATTTTATTGAAGATTTTGATGAAATGGTTTGGGAGAGACTAAAACTACTTTAAAACCTTCTCCTTGGAAAATCATTCCCGAGGAAAAACAAGTTTGCACTATCATATCCAACCTTGATGGCCTCTTGGAATTCCATCTCAAAGTCCAAGTGATCACCACGTATGACCAATTGATTTCCAAGATGCTCAGCATCGAATGAGCCCTTATGACACAACCTGGAGGATCATATTCATATCTCAAACAATATAACAATTTCCCATCTACAAGCTATAATGACAAACCTTGCACATGGGAAAGAAACAAAAATGTTCCCAATGATGGTGTCATCGATGCCAAAGTTTTCATCAGTGCCCCTTGGAAAAAAACACCCACACCACAACAAAAAATCCAAAACCATCATCAAAACAACCATCAAGCGAACACAACAATAAAACAACCAAAAAATCAAGCGATCAATAATGTCAATGATCAAAGGGGACCGCCCCAGCAAAACAATAATTCTACAAAGTGAAAGTACACTACCCTTGGGGAACCACTCAAAGCCATCATGAAGAAACTAATAAATGAAAACCTCATCAAGGCTCCCACCTATGAGAATTACCACGAACCAGATGTGAAACCTCCTTGGTACAATGAAATTGAGTTTTGTGACTTCCAAAAAATAAAAGGGAACACCACTAACAATTGCATGAGGTTAAAGAACATAGTCCAAGACCTCATTGATCAAAGAATCATAAATTTGGAACAACCAACAGGAAACCAGAGCCTCAAAATATATACAAATCCGATGCCTAACCATAACAATAAAGGGAACAATAACACCTATGAGGGGAAAGGAACCTTCAAAAATGTGAATCATGTGTATGACCATGTCGTCACATCTCTAGATGACTACTATGCTACCATCACCATTAAAGGAGCCCATGCTGATTGTGGAGTCACCACAAGAGGTGACAAAGTTACCATCGTAGGGTCATCTCAGCCAAACAAAGTACCTGCACCCAACCCCAAATTTTTTCCCAATGGTTACAATGTCCTTGATCAGCTAAAAAGAACCCCAACACAAATCTCCATCATGGAGTTATTAAAAATCTCATTTTCCCACAAGAGAATCCTTGAGGAAGCGTTGGCTTCATCCACTATCCCCATAAATCTTGATGTGGAACAATTCCAAGCTATGGTAAGAAACATCATCACTCCAAACCTCCTTACATTCTTCGATCAGGGCTTTCCCACTCAACCATCTCACAACTATGCACTCCATTTAGAGGTCTTGGTGCATAAAAATAAAGTCAAGCGAGTCTTGGTGGATGGAGGTGCAGGTTTGAATATTTGTTCCCTCAAGCTTATTAAGAACCTAAAAATCTCAGAGGATTCCATCAACAAAGGAAAAGGTATTACAATTAGAGCATATGATGATCAAGAAAGAGTGTCCCAAGGAAAAATCCAAATCCCTATTCAAGTGGGGCCAACTATCATGAAAACTACCTGTCAGGTCCTGGATCTTGACTTTCCTTATAACATTCTCCTAGGACATCCATGGATCCATGCAATGCAAGTAGTAGCATCAAACTTCCATCAATGTGTCAAATTCACATATGAAGGACAAGAGGTCACCATCCATGGAGATCCTGAACCATTCTCCTACTGCAAGAACCTAGAGGCAAAATACTACAAAATCCCTCAAGTGCCTAAAAATGATGAAGGCCCATCAACACCATACATTGATCTAGCCACTCTTGCTTCCACTTATGTGACAAACACACCCAACACTCATGCCATCCCCACCATCTCTGATATCAAATTCATCATCCAGGACAATGGTTGCGAAAACTATACGATTCCCAAAAATGCTTTTGTGGTAGGAGAGTTACCACAATCTCCTAGATCACGAGGACGTCTGCAATCAAATAAAGCATCCACATATCAAACATCCCTTGAAGAATATCCCAACTTCAGAAGTTGGGGGGATCTCGACTGAGAAGTCATAGAGGAGGACCCATCTCATCTCCTATACCAAGATGATATACCAACAACTAAACTACCAATGGATGAAAAAAGTAAAGGTTTGCAAATGATGCTTGTAATGGGCTATGACAGAAACTAGAAACTAGGGAAAAATGACAATGGGATTATAATACCCCTCATTCCTGACACGCGAATGAGAAATCTCAACCTTGGATGTACCCCTTCGAGTATAAACATACGTGGACAAGGTCCCCCAGTTAAAGCAGTCAAGACTCCTCATGAACCAACAACAGTTGAACTTCTCTTACCTGTATCCACTGGCCATGTATTAGACAACTTCACATTTGACATAACTAACGTCTGTAGTAGTAGTGATGATGAGGATCCCATAACCAACCTACCCATGCTCTTCGAGGATACCACCCTTCTCATGATTATCACATTATCCTTTGAGTTAGACCATCAAAATCATGAAGTCTAGCTAGTTTACCCCCAACTCATTGATTATGACCAATGAGGACCACCAATTCTTGACACATTAAAAAATGATGAGGTGCTCTCAAAATTCATGGGAATACGGGATAATATTCCATGTGGGGATCATAAAGCAGGATTTATCATTGAGCTAGATACACATGCATACTATGGGGAAATGATTGAATCCCTCAGTTGTAAAAGTGAAAAATTGAGAATAATCTATAGGTCCTTGAGTGAAAACCACATTGTGGCACTCTCCGACCTAAAAAAAGTAAAAATAAAGGATGCATCCAATGGTGAAAACCTCTCTGAGGCACCTGAGGATGGGGGATTCAATCTTCCTTTCAGAGCTCTTCATCAGGAAAAATCAATAGTCCTAGGAGAAAAATGCAATGCAGTTAATCTAGGAACAAAGGAGACCCCACACATCACATTCTATGCAGAGTCATTACTATCAAAGGAAAAAGAGCTCCTAGTAGCCTTCTTGAGAGAAAGACAAGTTAATTTTTCATGGGGCTATGCAAACATGTTAGAGCTCGATCCAAAAATTGTAGTTCATCACCTAGTAGTATACTCTGAAGAAAATCCCGTTAGACAAAAGCTCAGGAAACTGCACCCTCAGATTGCCCTACTAGTCAAAATGGAACTAAAGAATCTATTGGATGCAGGATTCATTTGACCAATTGACTATTCAGAATGGGTGTCAAACCTAGTTCCTATCTCAAAACCTAATGGGGGCATCAAAATTTGCACAAATTTTAGGGACTTCAACAAAGCATGTCCAAAAGATGATTTTTTGTTGCCCAACATTGACATGATCATAGACATGATGGCGGGACACGAAATGCTTTCCTTGATGGACAATTTCTCAAGATACAACCAGATAATGATTGGTAAAGAAACCCAACACAAAATGGCCTTCACTTGTCCATGGGGGACTTACTGTTGGAATATGATGCCATTCGGCTTGAAGAATGTGGGAGCAACATACCAAAGAGCCATGATGTTAATCTTCCATGACATGATCCATAAAACTGTCGAAGATTATGTCAATGAAATACTAGCCAAATCCAAAAAGAGGAAGGATCACATAGCAACCTTGAGTACTATTTTTGATAGGATGGAGGAATACAAGGTTTGATTAAATCCAAAGAAGTGTGTCTTCAGCATACAATTAGGAAATTTGCTAGGATACATAGTATCAATGAGAGGTATTGAGGTATACCCTACTAAGGTAAGAGAAATCCTTGAGATGGAGGCACCTAAAACATTAAACAATTGAGAGGTCTCTAAGGAAAACTTCAGTCCATTTGAAGGTTATAGCACAGCTGGCAGATAAACATAATCCATACTCTCACCTACTTCACAAGGGAGTATCATACAAGTGGGATGACAAGTGTGAAGAAGCATTCAATAAAATCAAAGAATATTTACTTACACCACTAGTCCTCATGCCACCGATCCCAAGAAAGCCATTAATTCTCTATGTGTCAGCAACAACAATAGCCATTGGAGCTCTTCTAGCTCAGCACAATGAAAATAAGACAGAGAGGGCCATCTATTATATCAGCAAAACAATGGTTGGGAATAAGTTAAATTACTCATTCATTGAGAAAGCATGTCTAGCAATAGTGTTTTCTTCACAAAAATTCAGACATTACATGCTGGCACACAAAATTAAACTCATCGCCAAAATTGAACCTCTCAAGTAATTACTGTCAAAAGCAATGCTCACTGGAAGAATGGCCAAATGGGTCATGATACTATCAAAGTATGACATTGAATATGTGGAGTGGAAAGCAATTAAAGGCCAAGTCATCGCAGATCAGCTTGCAGAAGCACCAATCTATTCAGAGAATCCTCTCATCTCAGAGTTTCTAGACGAATCCATCTTCAATCTCAACATAGCCGACCACTGAAAACTTTACTTTGATGGCTCATACATGCAACATGGATTAGGAGCCGGTGTCTTCTTTATCACCCCTAGGGGGACTGCATACCTAGATCATATAAATTGGCATTCCCCTGTACCAACAAAATTGCAGAATACGAGGCTTTAACCATAGGTCTTAGAATAGCAGTGCAGTGGCACATCATGGCCCTCAAAGTATATGGAGACTCCCAACTGATAATAAACCAAGTGAACAGTGATTACTAGACTAAGGATGATAAGCTCACTCCATACAAGAAATTGGTGGGGACTCTCAAGGAATCCTTTATCGAGATCACATTTGAGCAGATACCTAGATCCAACAATAGAGCTGTAGATGCCATGGCAACGATTGGATCCCAATTGGACATCCCTCACAATGTCCCAAAATATGAATTCTTGGTAGAGAAGCTTCTTGTGCCCTCATTCGAGGTACCAAAATTAGAATTTTTTTGCGAAATCATTGGTCCTGGTGATCCTTGGTACCATGACATTTATACCTACCTGTGAATAGGTGCCTTACCTGCAGACTTACCATCAACCTTAAAATGAACCTTTGTAAAAAATGCATCCTAATTCATCATCCTAGGAGATACCCTATATCGTAGGAGCATGAAAGGAACCTTATTATGTTGTCTAAATGTTGAGGAGGCATTGGCTGCTTTAATTGAGGTGCATAATGACATCTGTGGTTCACACTTGAGTGGAATGACCATAGCCAATAAATTGTTGAGGATGGGGTATTATTGGCCTACAATGGAAAGAGAAACACATGACTACATCAAAAGGTGCCTACAATGTCAGCAGCATAGGGACCTCATCCATGCTCCAGCTCAAGAACTTCATCCCATCATCACACCATGGCCCTTTTCGCAGTGGGGAATCGATCTCATTGGACAAATCACTCCCACTTCATCTAATGGCCACAAGTTCATCATAACCACCACTAAGTACTTTACCAAGTGGGTGGAATCCATACCCATGACATATATAACTGGGAAGCAGATATCAAAGTTCATCCTAAACTATCTCATTTGCTGCTATGGTGTCCCACAAGCCATTATCTTAGATAATGGGACACCATTTAAGAATCGGGATGTCCACGACTTGTGTGAAAAATTCAAAATCCAACATCGCTTCTCCACCCCATACTATCCCCAGGGAAATGGCCAAGCAAAAGCCACAAATAAAACCATTTTAAAGATCCTCAAGAAAATAGTCAATGATGCAGGTTGAGACTGGCGTTTGCAGCCCAATCTTGTCCTCTAGGCCTATTGAACTAGCATTCGCACACCCACCATTGCCACCCCCTTCTCCTTGGTCTATGGATCAGAAGTGGTACTCCGCATTGAGATTGAGCTCCCGTCACTAAGAATATCATTGCAAAACATCATCATGGATGAAGAGTACCGAGTATCAAGATTGAATGAGCTGGAGCTATTGGATGAGTGGTGTATAGACACTTTAAATCATTTGCAAGACTATTAGAATAGACTCAAAAGTGTTGGTATGTGGCGACTAATCATGCTATACTGTATAGCCCATGGTATATTGTACACCCCGACACGTATCCTTGCCGGGGTCTGGGGTTGGGCCAGTAGCCCCCGAGAAAAAATTTCCTCCTACTTTTTCGCGTCATCACCGAAAAAGGGAAAAATCAACGAAAAAGGAAAAATTCGATTTTGTAGAACCCAAAATCTAGAAGCTTCTAAGCTTGATAAAAAGGGGTTTGGATGGGTATTAAAGTATGATGAAAAACATGATTATTCGCAAGATTGTAATAAGTTTTACACTAGATAATAAAAGTATTGGATGGCTGTGGTTTGGTGGATGTAGCCCGGATTGGGTGAACCACGTTAAATTCTCTGTGTTATGATTTATTCTGTGTCTGTTTTTAGTTTCTCTGTTTATTAATAAATCTGCATTTAATTGTTAGATATCTGCCTTTCTAACCCTAACAAGTGGTATCAGAGCAGGTTGTGTTTCAATTATCATCTGTAGGAAGGTCTTATAGTTGAGTGGGAGTAATGGTAGATGAGGGTAAGAAGGTTGAGAAGTTCAATGGGTAGAACTATCAGTTATGGAAGATGCAGATGGAGGACTATCTCTATCAGAAGGATTTATGGCGGCCATTGGAAGGGAAAAACAAGGAACCCCAAGCAATGTCTGATGAGGACTGGGAGATTTTGGATAGAAAGGCTCTTGGCAGTATTCGATTATGCTTGGCACAATCGGTGGCATTCAATATTACAAAAGCAAAGACAACTCAAGAGTTGATGGAAACCCTGGTGAAGTTATATGAAAATCCTTCCACTTCGAATAAGGTATTTCTTATGAAGCATTTACTTAATATGAAAATGGTAGAAGGTGGGCCAGTTACTGATCATTTAAATGAGTTTAATACGGTCACCAGTCAATTAACTTCTGTAAAAGGAAAATTTGATGAAGAAGTTAGGGCTCTTTTGATTCTGTGTTCTTTGCCTGAAAGCTAGAATAACTTGGTAATGGTTGTTAGCAATTCTATTTCTAGTTCAAATACATTGAAATTTGATGATGTTGTTGGTGTTATTTTAAGCAAGGAAATTCGTAGGAAAAGCTCAGGTGGAACATCCACATCAAGCAGTGTTTTGAGTGCAGAAAGCAGGGGCAGAACAAAGGAGAGAGGAAACAATTCTAGAAATCATGGGAAGTCATGAGGAAAATCAAAGGACAAAAGGTCCCAATCTAAAGACAAGAAGGATTGTTGGTACTGTGGTAAGTCGGGTCATTTGAAGAAAGATTGTTGGTCTCAGAAAAATAAAGGAGACAAAAAGGAAGGAAGTAAAGAGGAAAATGTGGTAAGTAATAAATCTGATGAGGATGCTTTTATTCTTTCCCTTGATAGTGCTGATGATTCCTGGGTGTTAGATTCAGGGGCTTCATTTCATGCTACCCCCCATAGAAGTTATTTTTTTGATTATGTCCAAGGGGATTTTGGGCTAGTTTATTTAGGAGATAACGAACCCTATCAGATTGTTGGAAATGGAAGAATCAAGATTAAGTTGCAGAATGGGAATCATTGGCTACTACATGAGGTAAGACACATTCCAAAGTTAAGCAAAAATTTAATTTCAGCAGGGCAACTAGATGATGAAGGTTGTGTTGTTACATTCAGTGATAAAAATTGGAAGGTTACAAAGGGTGCCTTAGTGGTAGCAAAAGGTGTGAAAGTAGGCACCTTATATCTTTGTACAGGTCATACTGTTCCTTCTACTTTAATTGTTACGAAAAAGGTCAATGTTCAGGAATAGTTGCTGTAGTTCAGCAGGTAGAAGATCATACAGTTGCTGTGGACTTTGAATCAACACTGTGGCATAATAGAATTAGGCATATGAGTGCAAAAGGTATGAAATTACTTCATTCAAATAATTTTTTACCAGGTTTAAAATGTGTTAATATGGATTTATGTGAAAGTTGTGTGTATGGAAAATAAAAGAGAGTAAGTTTTCTCAAGGATCCAGGAAGCGAAAGAAAGATGAGAAATTGGAGCTTGTGCATACGGATGTACGGGGACCAGCTTAGGTATCTCTCTCGGTGGCTCTCGTATTATGTTACATTCATTGATGATGCAACTAGGAAGGTATGGATTTATTTCCTTAGGTATAAATCTGATGTATTTGAAACTTTTAAAAAATAGAGAAGCTTGGTTGAGAATGAGACGAGTAAAAAGATAAAATGTCTCAGATCTGATAATGGTGGTGAGTATTGCAACAAAGAGTTTGAAGATTATTTTTCCACTAATGGTATTCGTAGGAAGAAAATAGTTCCAAGGACTCCACAGGAAAATGGAGTGGCTGAGCGCATGAATAGAACAATAATGGAGCGTGCACGTACTATGAGATTGCATGCTGGGTTGCCTTTAAAAATGTGGGCAGATACTGTAAACACTACTGTTTATTTAATTAATAGAGGTTCCTCTAATCATTTGGGTTGTGGTATTCCAGAGGAAGCATGGAAAGGTAAGAAGGTGAGTTATTCTTTTCTTAAAACCTTTGGTTGTGAAGCATTTGCACATGTAGATTCTGAAAATAGAACCAAGCTTGATGCAAAATCAAATAAATGTGTATTTGTTGGATATGGCATTGATGAATTTGGTTATAGGCTTTGGGATTTTGAAAATCAGAAAATTGCGAGAAGCAGGGATGTCATATTCAATGAGAAAGTATTGTACAAAGATCTGTTTTGCAGCATGAGAAGAAAGAAAATGATTATGCAATGTTGGATGATATTCCAAACAATGATGTTTCAGTGGTTCTTCATGCTGGGAAACAACAACAACAAATACCACAAACTCTTGTTAGACGATCTTCAAGGATAAGTAGACCTCCAGAAAGATTCTCTCCCTCTTTGTATACTATTTTGTTAACTAATGCTGGTGAACCAAAATATTATGATGAAGATATGCAGATGGATACCAAGGTTCAGTGGGAGCATGGAATGGAAGAAGAAATGGACTCCTTGCTGAAAAACCAAACTTGGGAATTATGCAAGTTGCCTACAGGTAAAAAGGCTTTACCAAACAAATGGGTTTATATGATGAAAGAGGAGGATGGAGGTAAGAAAAAGATTTAAATCTAGATTAGTTGTAAAGGGATTTGCACAAAAAAAGGGTATTGATTTTGATGAGATTTTTTCTTCAGTTGTTAAAATGACTTCTATTCGTATTGTTTTGAGTATTGTGGCTGCTGAAGATTTGCATTTAGAATAGCTTGATGTTAAAACAACCTTT
This sequence comes from Sequoia sempervirens, assembly GCA_007258455.2. Classification (NCBI taxonomy): domain Eukaryota; kingdom Viridiplantae; phylum Streptophyta; class Pinopsida; order Cupressales; family Cupressaceae; genus Sequoia; species Sequoia sempervirens. The sequence goes on along the minus strand of VDFB02292527.1, from coordinate 37,074,470 downwards.
CTCCATGGTGATTTGGAAGAGGAAATATATATGGACCAGCCACAAGGATTTGAGGTCAAAGGTAAGGAGAAACTGGTGTGCAAATTGAAGAAAAGTTTATATGGCTTGAAGCAAGCACCTCGACAATGGTACTTGAAATTTGATAGTTTTATGGATGAGCAAGGCTACAACCGGTATAATTCTGACCATTGTGTTTACTTTAAGAGGTTGGATAATGACAACTACATTTATGTTTATATGTTGATGACATGCTTGTAGCAGGGTCTAACATGGATCACATAAGTGAGCTAAAACAATAGTTAACAAAATCTTTTGCTATGAAGGATTTGGGGGCAACAATGAAAATACTTGGTATAAAAATTTGTAGAGATAGGAAAAAAAGAAAATTATTTTTATCTCAGGTTAATTATGTTGAAAAGGTGTTGCAGAGATTTCATATGGAGAATGCAAAAGCTGTGAGCACACCTTTGCCTAGTCATGATAAATTGACTAAGGATATATTTTCAAAGACACAAGAGGAGGAAGAAAAAATGTCCAAGGTACCATATGCTTCAGCTGTAGGTAGTTTAATGTATGCCATGGTATGCACGAGACCAGATATTGCACATGCCATAGGAGTTGTTAGTAGGTATTTGAGTCATCCTGGAGTTGAGCATTAGAATGCAGTAAAATGGATTCTCAGGTACTTGAGAGGTACATCCAATAAATGTTTATGTTTTGGGAGCTCTAACACTGATTTAAAAGGATATGTTGACTCAGATTTGGCAGGGGATATAGATACCAGGTGAAGTACCACAGGTTATGTATTTACAGTTGGTGGGACAACAATGAGTTGGATTTCTCAATTGCAAAAGGTGGTTGCTTTATCCACCACAGAGGCAGAGTATGTTGCTGCAACAAAGGCGACAAAGGAGATGATATGGCTACAAATTTTCATGGATGAGTTGGGAAAACAACATGCTAGAAATTACTTGTTTACAGACAGCCAGAGTGCTATACATCTTGCAAATAATTCTACCTTGAATTCTAAAACAAAACACATACAGTTGAGATATCATTTTGTTTAGTCGTTGGTGGAGGATGGACAGGTCAAGTTGGACAAGATACATACAGATGTCAATCCAGCGGATATGTTTATGAAGGCGGTGACAAGGGAGAAGCTGAGCTCCTCTTCAGCTTTGGTTGGCCTTCAAGGTTGAATTCAAGTATAACAGAGCAGCAGGGTCCAAGGTACTTATTTCCAGTGGGAGTTGCAATTGCAGTAGTGTCATCCAAGATTAGTCTCCAAGTGGGAGATTATGTTGGTGTGGAGCCTGATCAGTCTCCAAGTGGGAGATTGTTGGTATGTGGTGACTAATCATGCTATACTATACACCCCGGCATGTATTCTTGCCGGGGTCCGGGGTAGGGCTGGGCCCCAGGCGGGGGTTTGGGGGTGGTAGCCCCTGAGAAAAATTTTCCTCCTACTTTTTCACGTCATCAATGAAAAAGGGAAAAATCAACAAAAAAAAAAAATACAATTCTGTAGAACCCAAAATCTGGAAGCTTCTAAGCTTGATAAAAAGTCTTTCAGATGGGTATTACAGTATGATGAAAAACATGATTATTCGCAAGATTGTAATAAGTTTTACACTGGATAATAAAAGTATTGGATGACTACGGTTTGGTGGATGTAGCCTGGATTGGGTGAACCACGTTAAATTCTCTGTGTGTTTTTAGTTTCTCTGTTTATTAATTAAATCTGCATTTAATTGTTAGATATCTGCCTTTCTAACCCTAACAAAAAGGAGCTAGAACAAGAAAATGAAAAGTAGGACTTTCCAAGTTGGAGAACTAGTACTAAAGGAAAATCGGAAGAACGTCCCAAATCCAAATAGTAAAGGAAAATTTGAACCCAATTGGTTGGGACCATTTGTTATCACAAGAAGTTATAACTTAGGGGCATATCAACTATCAACACCAGAAGGTGAGCCTCTGTAGGAGCCCATGAACAACTCTCATCTCAAATTTTTTTATGCCTAATCTTTCAACATATAAAACCGAAAAAAAAAATCAAAAAAATGTCTTGAAGAAAACGGTTACCTTGGCGAAAACCTGGCAAATAGGTGTCTTGGTGACAACAAAAAAAAATCAAAAAGAAAAAAATCCAAAAAAAATCAAAAAAAGGATTAAAAAAATAGTAAAGAGAAAAAATCGTCCTCTGGTGAAAACCACTTCAGTGGCACTTTGGACAAGTACCTTGGTGAAAACCTGGCAAATAGGCGCCTTGTGTAAATAATCACTTTCTATCCACCAGGATCTTTACGGCTTGTTCTACATCATCCATCCATTACTTTTCCATCATCCATCACATTTAGATCTCCATCCATTACCCATCCATTTGGCATCCACATCATAGGTTGGTATTGTGTTCGTATCATGATCCCTCCTAATACTACTTGGCCCATTCCCAAGGTTAGTTTGTCTTGCCTTTATCAAAGTAGTCTATTGCATCATGCTGGGGGCATGTTCTCATTAGATTAGATTTGTATAATCTTGAAGTCCTAAAATCAAAAAATCTAGAAAAATCCAAAAATATCAGAAAATCCAAAAAAATCCAAAAAAAATCATAAAATACCAAATCCAAAAACATTCAAAACATCAAAATTCAAAAATAGGTCAAAAAGTCAAAAATAGAGTCATCTTGTCAAACTATGGGTCTCTGAGCCTTGAACGTAGGAAAGGTTGATCTTTGATCATCCCCCGAGACACTTAGGTCAGTCCTTTAGGAGTCTGTCATAATAAACTGACATTTCATCATGTATATCTTCATCTGTAAATTAGTCAAGTTGTGAGTCGAACTACGTGGTCTCTGCATGTATAACATAGGAAGGCTAATATGTTGATCAGCCCCCGAGGCCCCTAGGATAGGTCCCTAGGTTAGTCTCTTGGTCAAAATATCAGAAAACCCTGAAACATTGGAAAATTAAAAAAAAAAAACACATAAAATCTTGAAAAATACCAAAAATAGCCTCAAAATATTTCAAAACATCAAAAACATCCAAATATTTGAAAAAAATCCATCCGTCCCATCTTGCTTTCACCCATAATAACATCATTCACAATAAATCAATCATCATCCCCAACCTTTGGTGAAACAATTAGAAACAAGTCTAGAAGGTGAAAAAGTGAAAACTCAAAACATCAAGTCTCCGGTTTAAGTCAGTACGTAAACAAGTTCGTCAACTCTTTGTGTCAATAGCCTATCATCTAGTCAATCCCATTTCATTCATTTGATAACATTATGTCCTGGGATGCATCCTTCCTACAATGGGCATTACTTATTAGAAAGATCACTTTGGATAAACAAAATGACGTGTCACCATCCACTAACATGTCGTAGGATGTATCCTTCCTACAATGGGCATTATCTTTTGGCAATAGTTTTGGTTCTTATCCTTAAAAACACATTTCCTTTTGGTTAGCGGTATTGAAGAACATCAACTTGTTTGTTTACTTTATCTTTGTCTTTTGACCTATCTCTTTGTGCTCATTCCAATAACCTCTCGATGATGTCCAAACAAATGGATTTAGAGAGATAGGAATGGGGCAATGATCATTATCTTTTGTCTGCTATGCTTGTTGAACGTTCTTGTAATATAACTTGGCAAATACATGCTTTGTTAGATATGTATGGAGGGTGTTTTGGGTAGCTTGTTGACTATTACATTGATAGGTTATACCTTTCCATGTTTTGGTCTGGGATGTTTGAAACTTTTGAAGTGCAGGTTTCCATATGTTAGATGTGAACAAGAATACTCCTATCTATTTGTCAAGTCAAAGTCGATCACACTAAGTGCAATGCCATCCTAGTTCTTTATACCTTGATGCATCGTGCTTATGCGTGTTATCTAAGAACACCTTAAATCTGCACACAACCTATTCCTCAACACTCATTAGCAAAGGGTTAGTTGTTAACTATGCAAATCCATAAATCTTCCTATGAAATAACATATCATGCTTCAAAATGCAAACAAATAACAAAGATGATCAAAAGACATATAGAAACATGACATATACCTATTCCATAGTGGATTGGTGTCACTTGTGAAAAATGAGCCTTTCCCAATCCTTGACAAGCTCAAATGATGAAGATTGTTGAAGATGCTATGAAGTGGACAAAATTAGCTCTCAATTGAGGAGAGTAACTTTGCATGAAGATTGTGGATGTTAAAATGAGGAATGAGGCCTCCAATTTATAGAATCTCAAGTTGGAAGAATGCCCAAAGGAGAGCAATGTGGGACAAAGATTTATCCAATAGGAAGGAGCCACTTGTCCAAATGTGAGTGGATGGAGGATGTGCAAGTTTTGGTCAATGTGCCAATAAATGAGATTAGTTGGCTTTTTCAAATTCAAATTTGGTTTGTTGGAGGGAGAAAAAGGGACTTAAATGCCAAGTGGGGGACATGTAAGAAGGGAGTTAATTCCATGTTGGAAGGGACAAGTCAACTTGTTTTGAAATTCAAATTTGAGGGAATATTCTCCAAAGATGCCTTGTTGAGGGAAAATGAGGATTTTATAAATGAATTAATTGATTTATTTGTGCAAGTGGGAAAAGCTAGAGGATGTGATGGGTGGTTAGAATTAGATTAATCATGGTTTGATTAAGTTAAGATGATGATTAGGTGATTTGACCCATTTGAATTAGATACTTGGATTTATTTAAATAAAAATGGAGGAATATGAATTTTGAGATTTAATTAAATAAAGTTTGATTTATTTAATTAAAAGGATGATGTAAGATAAAGGTTAATTTATTTAATTTAAAGGAGATGATTTATTTAATCAAAAGATGGAATGTTAGGATTTGATTAAAAATTGATCTATTTAATCAAATGAGGTGATGATTTAATTAAATAAAGTGAATCTATTTAATTAAAGGATGAAATGTTAGATTTAATTAACTAAAGGTTATTCAATTAAAATAGTGAATTAAAATGCATGCATATTTTGTGTGTCTACATTTTTCCCCTCTTTGAAGCAATGCATTTGCTGCATTGGTTTAAAGAATAAACTTGCCATGATCAAAAATTCAAAAAAATTCTGATTTTTTCAAATGCCCCAGCGGAAAGTACACTGGTACATTGCCCCCTCAAGAGATCAAGAAAAAAGATTCGATTTGAGGGTCGATCTTGCGATAAAGAGGTTCAAAATGGGAGGTTATGATGATGATGCAAATGAGATGGTTTATTAAGATGCTTAGAATAACCAATCTATATTATCCTAAACAACTTAAATGATACTCCAATGTATGTGAGATGGATGATGCGATAATGCCTATATGATTATGCAATGGATGTTTTATGCAAATGTATGGTTTTATGAGATGCTTAGACTAACGAATCTATATTATGATGATGAACATGCATGTGAGATGATGTGAAGAATGTTGATGGTTTGCAGATGCAGGATGGATGCACTGGTAAAGATAATTAACTATTCTAGTATGATGTTAGTGCATAAAAGAAGAAATCATCTATGAGAAATAAGATGATGACAAGAGGATCCAACAAGCCAACTTTATGGCCGATGATGATGAGAAATGGATGATTTACTTATCAAGAATTGGGATTTTAAGAGGGCCACTTACCTTATGTTTGATAACACACATAGATACGATGCATCAAGGTATAAAGAACCAGGATGGCGTTGCACTTAGTGTGATGGAATTTGACTTGACAAATAGATGGGAGTATTCTTGTTCACACCTGACATACAAAAACCTTGCTAGGATGCACTTTAGAAGTTTCAAACATCTCAGACCAAAACACGGAAAGGCATAACCAATCAATGTAATAATCAACAAGCTACCCAAAAAACCCTCCATACATATCTAACAAAGCAAGCATTTTCCAATTTATATTACAAGAACATCCAAGAAGAACAACAGAGAAAAGATAATGATTGTTTCCTCATTCCTATCTCTCTAAATCCATTTGCTTGGACATCATTGAGAGGTTATTGGAATGAGCGCAAAGAGATAAGTCAAAGACAAAGAAAAAGTAAGCAAACAAGCTGATGTTCTTCAATACTGCTAACCGAAAGAGTATGTGTTTTTAAGGATAAGAACCAAAACTATTGCCAAAAAATAATGCCCATTGTAGGAAGGATACATCCTAGGACATGTTAGTGGATGGCAGCAAGTCATTTCGTTTATCCAAAGTGTTCTTGCTGATAAATAATGCCCATTGTAGGAAGGATTCATCCTAGGGCATGATGTTATTAGATGATTGAAATGGGACTAATTGGATGATAGGATATTGACACAAAGAGTTGACTAACTTGTTTACGTACTGACTTAAACATAAGACTTGACATTTTTAGTTTTCACTTTTTCACCTGCTAGACTTGTTTCTAATTGTTTCACCAAAGGTTGAGGATGATGATTTTTTATTATGAGTGATGTTATTGTGGGTGAAAGCAAGATGAGACAGATGGATTTTTTCAAATATTTGGATTTTTTTGGAGTTTTGCAATGTTTTGAGGTTGTTTTTGGTATTTTTTGAGATTTTATAAATATTTTGATTTTTGATTTTCCAATGTTTTGGGGTTTTTTGAGAATTTTACCAAGAGACTAACCTAATGGCCTATCCTAGTGGCCTCGGGGGCTAATCAACAGATTAGCCTTTCCTACGTTATAGATGCAGAGACCATGTAGTTCGACTAACGACTTGACCGATTTACATATGAAGATATACATGATGAAATGTCAGTTTTATTATGATGGACTCCTAAAGGACTAACCTAAGTGTCTTGGGGGATGATCAAAGATCAACCTTTCCTACATTCAAGGCTCAAAGACCCGTAGTTCGACAAGACAACTTTGTTTTTTGACTTTTTGACTTGTTTTGGGATTTTGATATTTTTTGAATGTTTTTGGATTTTTTTCTATTTTTTGATGTTTTTGGATTTTTTGGATTCTTTGAGATTTTAGGACTTCAAGAATATACACGAATCTGATCCAATGAGAACATGCCCCCACTGTGATACAATAGAGTACTCCGATAAAGGAAGGAAAAACTGACCTTGAGGATGGGTTGAGTAGTACTAGGAGGGATCATGATACAAACACAGGACCAAGCTATGATGTAGATGTCAAATGAATGGGTGATGGATGGAGATCTGAATGTGATGGATGATGGAAATGTAATGGATGGATGATGTAGAACAAGGCATAAAGATCCTGGTGGATGGAAAGTGCTTATTTACACAAGGCTCCTATTTTCCAGGTTTTCACCAAGGTAGTTGTCCAAAGTGCCACTGAAGTGGTTTTCACTAGAGGACAATTTTTTTGTTTACTATTTTTAATCCTTTTTTTGATTTTTTTGTTGTCACCAAGACGCCTGTTTGCCAGGTTTTCATCAGGGTAACTATTTTTTAGGACATTTTCTTATTTTTTGAATTTTTGGTTCTATGCCTTGAAAGACTAGGCATAAAACTTTTTGAGATGAGAGTTGTTCATGGGCTCTTGCAGAGGTTCCCCTTCAGGTGTTGATAACTGATATGCCCCTGACTTATAGCTTGTTGTGATAAAAAATGGTCCCAACCAATTGGATTCAATTTTTCCTTTGTTGTTTGGATTTGGTACGTTCTTCTGATTCTCCTTTAGTACCAGTTCTCTGACTTGGAAAGTCCTGCTTCTGATTTTCTTGTTATAGCTCCTCTTGAGTCTATTTTGATAGACTTGCAAAAGATTTAAAGTATCTATATGCTGCTCATCCAATAGCTCTAGCTCATTTAGTCTTGATACTCGGTACTCTTCATCCGTGATGAGGTTTTGCAGTGATATTCTTAGTGATAGGAGCTCAATCTCAATGGGGAGTACTGCTTCTAATCCGTAGACCAGGGAGAAGGGGGTGGTGTTGGTGGGTGTGCGGATGCTAGTTTGGTAGGCCCAGAGGGTGGGATTGAGACGCAAATGCCATTCACGACCTACGTCATTGACTGTTTTCTTTAGGATCTTTAAAATGGTTTTACTTGTGGCTTTTGCTTGGCCATTTCCTTGGGGATAGTATGGGGTGGAGAAGTGATGTTGGATTTTGAATTTTGAATTTTTCACACAAGTCGTGAACATCCTGATTCTTAAATGGTGTCCCATTATCTGAGATAATGGCTTGTGGAACACCATAATGGAAAATGAGATAGTTTAGGATGAACTTTGATAACTGCTTCCCAGTTATGTATGTCATGGGTATGGCTTCCACCCACTTGGTAAAGTACTCAGTGGTGGTTATGATGAAATTGTGGCCATTAGATGAAGTGGGAGTGGTTTTTCCAATGAGATCGAGTCCCCATTGCGAAAAGGTCCATAGTGTGATGATGGGATGAAGTTTTTGAGTTGGAGCATGGATGAGGTCCCCATGTTGCTGACATTGTAGGCACCTTTTGATGTATTCATGTGATTCTCTTTCCATTGTAGGCCAATAATACCCCATCCTCAATAATTTCTTGGCTAGGTTCATTCCACTTGAGTGTGAACCACAAATGCCATTATGTACTTCAGTTAAAGTGGTCAATGCCTCCTCAGTGTTTAAACAGTGTATTAAGGTTCCTTATATGCTCTTGCGATACAAGGTATCTCCTAGGATGACGAATCAGGATGCCTTTTGACAAAGGTTTGTTTTAAGGTTGAAGGTACGTTAGTAGGTAGGACCCCTATTCGCAAGTAGGTATAAATGTCATGGTACCAGGGATCACCAGGACCAACTATTTCACACACAAATTCTAATTCTGGTACCTCAAATGTGGGTATGAGAAGTTGCTCTACCAATAATTCATATTTTGGGACATTACGAAGGATGTCTAGTAGGGATCCAATTGTTGCCATGGCATCTGCTACTCTGTTGTTTGCTTTGGGAATCTGCTCGAATGTGATCTCGATAAAGGATTCCTTGAGAGTCTCCACCAGTTTCTTGTATGGAGTGAGCTTATCATCCTTAGTCTGGTACTCACCATTCACTTGGTTTATTATCAGCTGAGAGACTCCTTATACTCTAAGGGCCATGATGTGCCATTGTACCACTATTCTAAGACCTATGGTTAAAGCCTCATATTCTACAATGTTGTTGGTGTAGGGGAATGCCAATTTATATGATCTAGGTATGCAGTCCCCTTGTGGGGTGATAAAGAAGACACTGAATCCTGATCCATGTTGTGTATGAACCATCAAAGTAAAGTTTCTGTTGTGCCCTCAACACACACACCTCATTCGAAATAGGGACCCTCTTTTCTTTCGACTTGCCAAGGTCGTTCCGTCACTGCCTTATTTTGTGTACCACCATTTTGGTGTCCTAAATGGTCAGCGTACTTACAAAGTTTCATCTTGAGCTGACCATGTTTCATCCCCTCCCATTTTGCTAAGTCCTGGATCTTTGCGAACTCTCCTTGGCAGTTTGCTTCTACCAATGACCATGGGGCTTGTCGGGCCCGCCTCGCCAGGTTTCCCTTATCGGGCTTCCTTTGGGTGTTCATAGTTTTGAATGGCGGAAGGATCCTGCCTTCCTGAACCTCGGGGCCCGACTCCTCATTTTTTACCTATTTAAACTTGTAAATGTTTTGGACTGCCTTCATCCACGTCGGGTCCAGTCCACTGGACTTCCGTCCTTAGAATTCTGTGTGATTCTCGCCATTCTCAACAAAAAAACTGGCATCTTTCTGCCCTCTAGACCTCGGGTTTCCTTGTGCCAAGGATTTGTGAATAAATTTTCAAACTTCCATCTGACCGTGTCTATTTGGCCCCCAGACCCAGACCTCCCGCCGCCGTTTGGGATTTGAATCCACCAACCCTCCTGTCATCCGTACGGGCATTAAATGAGGTTATTAAATGTATGTTTAGGTATATATACCTGGCTCAACTTGTCATTTTCACTTGCCAGGTTTTTCAGAGGAGTTCACAGTGTTTTCTATGGAGTTCAGTGCATCCATCACCCGCTGCCCTCACGTCCGTGATCATCATTTGACCATCCTTGGTGGATTTCACATCTTCCCTCATCGGACTTCTGAGGTAGGTTTTCCGTCCATTCCTTCGTGAGGTTTTTTATGATTTCACGCCTAAAGTGATGAATAAACATGGGCTAAAATGCATTAACTTGATAAAACATGACAAAACCTACAAAACCCATGTCTTTAAAATCTAAAAAAACCTCCAAGTCATCCTCCAAGATCCATCCGGAACTGGACCTTGTCGCTTTCGTTCATCGTGCAAGGCGTTCACGCCCTCCAGGCCCGCACCAACTAGTCGCCGTCAAAACTTAGCACATAAATTTGACTTGATGGCAGGACCACCTTTCAGGCTCGCGACCCCAGACCTCCGTTGTTTGATTTCCGTCAAACTAACCAAGCAACAAACTTAAAAAACTAGCCTCCATTTTTTCTTCTCAAGCCCGCTCTTGTGGGACTCCATCCCCAGGACTCTACATGACTTCCATCGTTCCTAAACGACGAGGAAGACCCTTCCACCCAAGATCTGGGGCCCATCTCGCCTTTTGTCATCCGAAGTTAACCTTTAATGAATTGTGTCGTCATGACCCCGCGTCTCAATCTGTGGACTTTTGTGGTGACTACGCCCCTTCGAAATAGCTGTCTGATGATGATCTTCCACCCCCTGGACCCTGAGCCTTCCTTTGCCATAGAGAAAAATGAACAATGAACTTGGGTGCCTTTTCCCTCATCGGGCTCTATCAATCGGGGTTCCATCCCCTTTCAGCCGTCTTGCAATAGAAAAACACACCTGCCTTTCTGACTTCCAGGATCCACCCTCCTGTTCACCAAGAGAAACTTCACAAAGGAAACCCAATGGCTAAGTTTGATGTCAGGTCGGGTCCGCCAGGCCACTCCTGTCAGGTTTTCATGCCACCATCACTGTTTTGAACGACAAAACCCTGATGGCTTCCCGCCCCTCTAGGCCTAAACACCTCGAAGTAGAAAATGAACATTAGCCATCCTTTGAGCTCCCAGATCTCGGACCTTAGAATTCCAACCCTAGAACTCCATTTCTTCCTGGTTGTTTCAAACAGCAAAGCCTTGATAGCTTTCCAGCCTTGAATCTCCAGGAGCTCTAGAATTGATCAAAATAACTTCAAATTGAAAACCAATCCCGACCAACATGCTCAAATTTGACCCTCTTCGACACAAGTCTTTCAAACCATTAAAATATGAAGATGGGAGGAATAACTCGGATTTCCCTATACTGTTTGCCCTTCAAAACAATGTTCCTACCTGGGAAGTCCGGTCCCCTGGGCTCGAGTTGTCCAAAATCCCTCCAGAAAATGACTAATGGCATCATGAAGTAAATATTTTATTTTATTAATGATAAATTGTTTAATTGGGTTTCATCCACTGGATTTCAACTAATGTTAATGCTTTCGTAGTTGGTTGTACTAATTACGTCTCTATTTGCAAGATATATGGAATCAGGTGCAGGACCCTTGGGGGTAGCTACAGAAAAGGATAAAGGAAAGAAAGCGGGCAAGACTCATGGAAAAGAGGACAAAGAATTAATGAAGTACCAGTTCTAGGGTGAGCCCCTACATTCAAAAATCATCATAGATTGGAAAGAAATTACAGACACCAATATCAGGCACTTTGATATTGATGAGTTCAAACAAAGGGTTAGAATCCATCCCAAGATCGATAATGCTAGATTAATCAAAGAAAGTGGAATTGAAAAAGCTACAAGCTTCTCTCCATCCCTCATAGCCCCCAAATTGGTCATGGCTTGCTGACAGGCCTATCAGCCACAAACATGAACCATTGTTGATAGGGATAGGAACATCCTTGCTGACATGTCAGTTGAGGCAATTACTAAAAATTTTCACATTCCCACCTTTGGGGAAATGGAGATGCCCACCATAGAAGAATGTAAAGCAACATGGGATGAGGACTCGATGGGCTGCAAGAAAATAATAAACCAATACTAGCTTAAAGAGAAAAGGGGCAGCGCCACAAAGGTTCCTCAAGAACTCTTCTGCAATGACTTCTATGAGGACTACCATGACTTGGTCACCATGTTGAGTAGGGTGATGGGTCTCCCCACTATGGCCTACTTTTAGGAATGGATGGTGTATTTCATAGAGAAGATCCTCTGAGGAGATGAGGACATCATGACAAAAGCTTCATTTTACTAGGGAGGCATAATAAGCGTCTACTTCCACGAGTAGTTCATGAATTTCAAGAAAAACTCTAAGTTCTATATGATGCCCTATCTCGTGTACTCACTGGATGAGAAAAGGAAATACAATGGACTGTTTGTGGCACCCGATGAGGAGTCAGGGAAATAATTGAAGGTCTTTGACATATATCTCCAGCTCCAGTTCAGGAACTTCAAGAAGGAGTATTACAGGGTGAACAACACCTTTATTGGCCATATCATCAGGTTGCTTGGAGGAGATTTTGAGAGAAGGGTCTCTCACAACACATGGGAGTTCTTGAAGCAATACGCCTTATTCATACAATACCCCAAATTCACATATATTCGTGCCCAGGGTTTCACAAAAAGGCTGAATAAGCTGCCCTGATACCCTAATGACTGGATCATATTGTTAGAGCTCTCTTGATAGTTGCAACACATGCATTCAGTCCTCGGTAGTAGACATTTGGCAGGGATCCATTATTCCTTAGCCTTTGGCCAAGGAATGTACAAATTAAAAAATTCCCAGTGCGCTGGGAATTCTGAGAAGGAATTGGTGAAGTACCATTTCCACCTACATACTACTCGTCCATGAGTAGACCCACATGGGCATGTGAGGAAGGCACTAGGACCAAGGTACATCCATTTACATCACGTTGAATATTTTTGGGTAGATTGCCAAGATGACAAGGAGGTGCATGCAAGACATTACATGCGGATGACTGCATACTTCGTAAGAAGGGTGCAACTATTTCCCATACTAGATCAAGTCGAAGAAGATGAGAGCACTGTAATGGAACCTCGATACAATGCGGTCGCTAACCTACCACTTCCAATGATAGATTGGGATGAAAAAGAGGTCGATGACCTTGATATTGTAACTAAACCAATCATGGTTCGTATCAAAGAATGGGTTAAGGGAAGAGTAGCCCGAATACTGACATATGAGGGACTCAAGAGTGAGTCTAGTGCCATAGAAGATGTCACTGCTGCAACTTCAATAGGAGGGACATCCAAATATCCTCCGCTCACCAGATCGAAGAAAAGGAAAGGGATTAAGGCAGAACAATCTCTAGATCCCAAGGTTTACTCAAGGAAATATTCAGGAGGCTCACCCTCTAAGAGGCCCAAAAGGATGGGAAGCGCCATGGAGTAGCCAACAATTCAAGAAGGTCCCCTTCAAGAGGTTGAGGAAGGGAGAACAGATAAGCCAAAACCTCCTCCAGCCCTCCCTGTCTCTACCACCCTTCCATCTGTTTCCTAGGCTATGGTTGCCACATCCCCACCTATAGTGGACATCTCAGTCCATCTCGCCTCCTCTCCCCAAGTCAAGCCCATAATAGTGGTTGACTCTTCCTTCGCCGCAACTACTCCGCTTTCCTTCGCTACCATGTCACCTACTACATTGCTCCCATTGGCAACGGTGACAACACCAATGCCCGCACTCGCTTTTCTAGAAGATTTCTTGAGGCATATGCAAAATTTCCCCTTTGAGATTTCTCAGATCTTTTTGGATCCCACCATCCAAGCTGCCTTAGCATAGGTCCTTGCCAGCACTATGCCTTCACAACCTCCAACGAGACCTCCAGAAATGGAGGCCACAATGTTAATTTATGAAGAATGGGAGAGGTAGGAGAAATAAGCTTTGAAGGTAGTGGAGGAGGAATCCAATGAGTACGATGAACACCCAAAGTATGAACACTGACAAATTGACAGGGTGGTTCGCGAAGAAGAAGAAACAGGGTCTTCTGAAAGTGGAGACAAAGAGGAGGATACAGGTGGTAGAACCATTATACAAACCTTCGATGATGATTTCAAAGAGGAAATGGCCAGACAATTGAAGCATGATGAAGAAGAGGTAGAAAGGCCACCTCCCAAAGGAGAAGGGCATGAAGGTGGCAGGATGACAGAAGATGAGGAATTCCCTATAGGGGAATAGCAGGAGGATGTGCCACCTCCTTATGGAGAAGAAGGAAATGTCGAGGAAAACAAGCCTGAGGAGCATGTGCACAAAGATGAACAAATTGAAGAAAGGAAAGAAAGATATTGAGATAGAAGAAAGTCCCCTGGGGAAATTTCCTACTAAGCCTCCCATCAAATGCCTCATGTTCATCCAAGACTCTGATGAGGAAGAAGGAGACAACACTAAAATAGAAGAAAAGGCTCCCTTAGGTAAACAAACAGAGATCCAAACAAAGAAAGGTGAGGGTGATCGTGAATCACCAAGGGGAAAATACGCTATACCCGAATGGCTGGAGAAGTAGCTTGAAAAGAAAACTCCTACCCCAAAGGATCCAAGAGCAAGACTGGAGGCTATCCTAGCCCAAGAACAGATCTCAACCAGGAAGGAGAAGAAGCCCAAAATAAGATCCAAGGTAATGATGGATGCATCTGGGTCCTAAACTGTACAAGTAGAAATGCCGGTAGTCGGCCAAGGAGGAGTAAGCTATAATATCTCCACCATTGATTTGGGAACTGCTACTAGAGAGAAAAAAGTAGAGCACCTCGAGGAGTTCGTGGCTATGGTGGTGCATCTAATACAATAGGATAAAGTCTCGAAAGATGAGCTTAAAGCATAGGTAGCCAAATTGAAAGCTTACATCCAAAAATGGTCTTCAGCTGAGGAAATTCCTACCACATCTGTGGCTCCACCCCAACTGCTATCCAAGGAACAAACTGATAAGCTGGAAAAAAGAAAGAACCTGAACAAAACTACAAAAAGCTAGTTCCGACAGGTTCAATACGTAAAAAAATATGGGTATCAGTCGGGCTGTGCGAACAACCAACAAGTTCCTAGACTTACAACAGTCTCTAGAAGTCACAAAGAAAATTTGCACTGACTTCCCTGTGATGTATAAGTCCACCTATCCAAAGATTGAATCTATCCTCCAGCTGCCAAAAGCCAAATGGGAAAAAAAAAGCTTGCACTCAAAAGGGACGATCATTGGCTAGTGGATGTATGGAAGAAAGACTTTGATAACTAAAAAGAAAGGTTGGAGCAGGTAATTGATAATGTGGATCCAGATATTGAATGGGTCAAGGAAATTAAGGCAGATTGTGCCCGATATCTGAGGCTGACGATATGATATGATATGCTCGTAGTGCAAATCGATCCAGAGAAAATAAAGCCCCATTTCCAGAAAAAGATGGAGGACGGGATTTCAGATGAGATAACCACAGATTTCATGAGTTTTGCCACCTACGCCTTCGCCTAGTCAGAGCTGTTCAGAGACCATACCGCCAAATATGATGAAGATTGGAAAAGGCTTGAAGACAATTCCAAGGAATGGAGTTATCAAGTGTTGCGGTCCAAGATCATGGAGGTCGACAAAATCCAACTGGTAATCTTGAAATTCATGGAGTATGCAACTTTGAAGAAGTAGAAGGCAGTCCTATTGTCAGTGAAGAAATTCTAAAGGAACATCTACAACAAAAAGAGCAATCAACAAAAGACAAAGTGCTATAGTGCTGTCACTAGAGGACAAAATAGGGATGAAGACAAAATTGTAGTTTAAATTGTAATATATTGGGGGGTTAGGTAGAACCCTAGTTTGTAGTGAATCTTGGCCACATAATGAGATTAAATTTTGGCCATTCGTTCTACTTTTTGGGCACTATAAATAGGGGGGTCTCCTCTCATTTTCAAAGAGAGTTGAGTTGTTGTAAAGATATGCTGCATAAATTTCTAATGAAAATACATTGACTTGGTGCATTTTCTAAGTTCCTCACATGTTTCATGATTCAATCTCCATTGTTAGATGCTTTATTTAGATTTGCATTGCTGTTCTAGTTAGATTTAAATTGGTTAAGTAGATTTTTTTAGATGTTGTTATGTGATTATATAAATTTCTGCTGTGTAGATGCCTTCCTAGTCTATACTTTTTGTTGTTTGTTGCTGGTAAATGGTTGTATAAAGTTAGTATGGGCTTGAATTCAAAGATTCTCCACACTTTTATCTGTTCATTCATGTATATGGTGAATAAATGGTGAAACATTTGTAGACCTTAGGAGATAGCACAAATTTCATGAGACTGTGAATTTTCTGGTTAAGTGAAATTTTGTTTGAAGGAAGTTGTCCATGGAAAGAACTCCATGATTACTATTCACAAGTAGTTGCAGATCTAGGAACCTTCCATCTTCCTTGCTTTTTTTCCCCTTTTTTTTAGAAACAACCTGTGCTAAGGTTCATTGCACATAGTAAAGCCAAAACTTAAGGAAAACATTAAAGTTTTAGATTGCTGTCTGAACCTACAACAAAGTGTACCTTAACTCCCATCTTAGAAACTTCAGATTTTAAGATCCACTCCACATCCAACTATGTAAGTCTGCCCCATAATTACCATCAAAATCACAACAAACAACAACTGAGGAGTTCCATGTAAGTCATGACCTGACACCTGAGAGACCTTGGGGAGATTTTCAGCAACCTGTTAATGGAGATTTCCTTTAAGAGAGGTAGTGCACGTACATCCTTCCTGTGTTGAGAAAGTGTGCAAAAAACCAATCAACAGTTTTGAGTGGTCAGCTATGTTGAGATTAAAGATGGATTCGTCTGGAAATTCTGAGATGAGAGGATTCTCTAAATACATAGGTGCTTCTTCAAGCTGATCTGCGATGAATTTTCCTTTAATTGTTTTCTGCTCCACATATTCAATGTCATACTCTACTAGTATCATGACCCATTTAGCCATTCTTCTAGTGAGAATTTCCTTTGATAGTAATTTAGCTCATGCCCAACCAATGTGCGGCTAATGTAATATATGGCCCAAGTTCTATCTAGTTTTTGTCATGCTAAGCTGGAAGAGCACTGAGGGCTATTGTTGTTGCTGACACATAGAGAATTAATGGATTTTTTGGGATTGGTGGCATGAGGACCGATGGTGTAAGCAGATATTCTTTGATCTTATTAAAGGCTTCTTCACACTTGTTATCCCACTTGTACGCTACTCCCTTATGAAGTAGGTGAGAGTATGGATTCTATTTATCTACCAGCTGTGCTATGAACCTTTAGATGGACTGAAGCCTTCCTTGGAGACCTCCCAATTGTTTCAATGTTTTGGGTGCCTCCATCTCAAGGATTGCGTTTACCTTAGTAGGGTCTACCTTAATACCTCTCATTGATACTATGTATCCTAGCAACTTTCCTGGTTGTATGCCGAAGATGTACTTCTTTGGATTTAATCAGACCTTGTATTCCTCCAGCCTATCAAAAATGGCACTTAGGGTTGCTATGTGATCCTTCCTCTTTCTAGATTTGGCTAGTAGATCGTCGACATAATCTTTGACAGTTTTATGGATCATGTCATGGAAGATTAACGTCATGGCTCTTTGGTATGTTGCTCCTGTATTCTTCAAGCCAAATGGCATCATATTCCAGTAGTAAGTCCCCCATGGACAAGTGAAGGCTGTTTTGTGTTGGTCTTCTTTAGCAATCATTATCTGGTTGTATCTCGAGAAACTGTCCATCAAGGAAAGTATTTCATGTCTTGCCGTCATGTCTACGATCATGTCAATGTTGGGCAACAAGAAATCATCTTTTGGACATGCTTTGTTTAAGTCCCCAAAATCTGTGTAGATTCTGATAACCCCCATCGGGTTTTGAGACAAGAACCAGGTTTGAAACCCATTCTGGATAGTCGATTGGTCGAATGAATCCTGCGTCTAATAGCTTGTTTAGTTCCATTTTGACTAGCAGGGTGATTTGAGGGTGCATTTTCTCGAGCTTTTATCTAATGGGCTTTATTTTAGAATATACTGCTAGGTGATGAATGAAAATTTTTGGATCGAGCCTTGGCATGTTTACGTAGCTCCATGCAAAAATAACTTGTTTTTCTCTCAAGAAGGCTGCTAGGAGCTCTTGCTCTTTTGACAGTAATGATTCTGCATAGAATGTGATGTGCGGGGTCTCCTTTGTTCCTAGATTAATTGGATTGCATTTTTCTACTAGGACTGTTGATTTTTCCTGATGAAGAGCTCTGAAAGGAAGATTGAATCCCCCTTCCTTAGGTGCCTCAGACAGGTTTTCACCATTGGATGCATCCTTTCTTTTTACTTTTTTCATGTCGGAGAGTGCCACAGTGTGGTTTTCACTCAAGGACTTAGATATTATTCTTAATTTCTCACTTTTCTAACTGAGGGATTCAATCATTTCCCCATAATAGTCCTGTGTATCTAGATCAATGATGAATCCTGCTTTGTGATCTCCATACAAAATATTATCTCGCAGTCCCATGAATTTTGAGAGTGCCTCATCATTTTTTAATGTGTCAAGAATTGGTGGTCCTCGTTGGTCATAATCGATGAGTTGGGGGTAAACTAGGCATATTTCATGTTTTTGATGGTTTGAATCAAAGGATAAGGTGCTAATCATGGGAAGGGTAGTATCCTCGAAGAGAATGGGTAGATTAGTTATGGGATCCTCATCATCACTACTACTATAGACATCAATTATGTCAAATGTGAAGTTGTCTAAGATGCGACCTGTAGATACAGGTAAGCCAAGTTCAGCTGCGGATAGCTGAGGAGGATTATTGACCTTTCTAACTTTAAGACTTCAACCACGTATGGTTATACTTGGAGGGCTACATCCAAGGCCAATATTTCTCATTCGTGTCTTTGGAATGATAGGTATTATAAGCCTGTTGTCATTTTTCCCAAGTCTCTGGTTTCTATCATAGCCCATTGTGAGCATCATTTGCAAACCTTTGATTTTGTCATCTATTGGTAGATTGGCTACTAGTCTATTATCTTGGTATAGGAGATGAGATGGGTCCTCCTCTAAGACTTCTCAGCCAAAATCTCCCCAACTTCTGAAGTTGGGATATTCTTTAGGGGATGTTTGAGATGTGGAGGCTTCATTTGATTGTAGACGTCCTCGTGATCTGGGAGATTGTGGTAAATCTCCTACCAAAAAAGTATTTCTGGGAATCATGTAGTTTCTACAACCATTATCCTGGATAATGACTTTGATATCAGAGATGGTGGGGATGGCGGGAGTGGTGGGTGTGTCTGTCACAAAAGTGGAAGCAAGAGTGGCTGGATCAATGTACGATGTTGATGGGCCTTCATTTTTAGGCACTTGAGGGAATTTTTATTATTTTTCCTCAAGGTTCTTGTAGTAGGAGAATGGTTCAGGATCTCCATGATGGTGACCTCTTGTCCTTCATATGTGAATTTGACACATTGATGGAAAGTTGATGCTACTGCTTGCATTTCATGAATCCATGGACGTCCTAGGAGAATCCTATAAGGCAAGTCGAGGTCCAGGACTTGACAGGTGGTTTCCATGATAGTTGTCCCTACTTGAATAGGGATTCTA
The DNA here is from genome assembly GCA_007258455.2 of Sequoia sempervirens. Taxonomy (NCBI): domain Eukaryota; kingdom Viridiplantae; phylum Streptophyta; class Pinopsida; order Cupressales; family Cupressaceae; genus Sequoia; species Sequoia sempervirens. The sequence goes on along the minus strand of VDFB02292527.1, from coordinate 37,054,985 downwards.
ATTGTGCCTTGGGACACTCTTTCCTGATCATCATATTCTCTAATTATAATACCTTTTCCTTTGTCGATGGGATCCTTTGAGATTTTTAATTGCTTAATGAGCTCGAGAAAAAAAAAATTCAAGCCTACACCTCCATCCACCAAGACTCGCTTGAATTTACTTTTCTACACTAGGACCTCTAAATGGAGTGCATGGTTATGAGATGGTTGAGTGGGAAATTCTTGGTTGGAGAATGTAAGGAGATTTGGGGTAATGATATTTTTGACCATAGCTTGGAATTTTTTCGCATCAAGATCTGTGGGGACGGTGGATGAAGCTAATGCTTCCTCAAGGTTTTTCTTGAGGGTGGATGAGAATTTTAATAACTCCATGATGGAGATTTGTGCTGGCATTCTTTTTAGCTGATCAAGGACATTGTAACAATTGGGAATGGATCTTGAATTAGACATGAAAGTTTTTTTTGGTTGAGATGATCCTATGATAGTAACTTTTTTGCCTCTTGTGGTGACTCCACAATCGGCCTAAGCTCCTTTGATAGTGATTACTACATAGTGTTCATCTAGGGAGGCGATGATAGTTTCATACACATGATTCACATTTTTCAAGGTGTCTTTCCCCTTATCAGTGTTATTGTTCCCTTTATTGTTATGGTTAGGCATTGTATTCGTGTATATTTTGAGGTTCTAGTTTCCTGTTGGCTTTTCCAAATTTATGATTCTTTGATCAATGAGGTTTTGGACTATGTTCTTTAACCTCATGCAATTATTAGTGGTGTGCCCTTTGATTTTGTGGAAGTCACAAAGCTGATTTTTGTTGTTCTAAGGAGGTTTAATGTCTGGTTCTTGGTAGTTCTCATAGGTGGGAATCTTGATGAGGTTTTCATTTATCAGTTTCCTCATGATGACTTCAACTGGTTCCCCAAGAGCGGTGTACTTTCACTTGATGGAATTCTTGTTTCATTGGGGTGGTCCCCTTTGATCATTGACATTATTGATCACTTGATTGTTTGTTTGACATGTTGTTGTGTTCGCATGATGGTTTTTTTGATGATGGTTTTGGTTTTTTTGTTGTGGTGCGTGTGTGTTTTGCCAAGGGGCACTAATGACAACTTTAGTATCGATGACACCATCATTGGTAACATTTTTGTTTCTTGCCCATGTGTGAGGTTTATCATTGTAATTGGTGGGTAGGTGATTATTCTGTTGTTCAGGATATGAAGTTGATCCTCTAGGTTGTGTCATAAAGGCTCGTTCGATGCTGAGTGCCTTGGAAATCAACTGGTCATACGTGGTGATTCCTTGGACTTTGAGATGGAATGCCAAGTGGCCATCAAGGTTGGATATGATAGTGCACACTTGTTGTTCCTTAGGCATGACCCATTTGCTTCGATTGGCCTTGGATCGCCATCATTGGAGGAATGAAGCAAATAATTTATTCTTACCTTGTTTTAGAGCCGATAGTTCCTCAAGACTAACATCCATGGCGATATTGCATGCGTAGTTTTTGATGAATTCGTCTATGATTTTTTGGAATGTCTTGGTGCCTGTAGGTAGGCAAGAGAACCATTCCATGGCATGGCCAAACAAAATCCTAGGAAATAGCTGCACCAAATAGGTATCAACATACATGACTTCCATGCAATGAGCCTAGAATTCCCTGATGCGATCTTCAGGGTTTCACTTCCCACGATACTTATTGAATTTGGGGATCTCAAATCCCTTCAGGAATGGTTTCATTACAAGGCTTCTGTCGAATGGATAAGGACACAAGTTGTTGGGTGTTTTTCATGGTTCACCCCAATTGAAGGTCGAGCACGAGTTGCGAGAGGAACCTGATTTGTGTTGTCACATTGTTTTGTGGATCAAGGAGTGGGATGAAAGTGTTTTCGGGTGGTTCGATTGTTGATGGGATGGGTAGATTGGTTGATATGTTGATGGATGATGTTTGCATATTCTTTTGAGCCAAGTATGCTTACAATTGCTGTTGTACCTACAATGCTTGTTGTTGGTCTTGTTGCTGCTGTGCTATTAATGCCTATTGTTGAGCTTTTTGTTGCGCTTGTTGTTGAGCTGCTTCCTATTGTTCTTGATATTACTTTATCACTTGTTGATATGCTTGTTTTTGCACTGCGTGTTGTTGTGTAAGATACTATGCTTGTGCTTGTGCTTGTTGTGCTTGATATTGGGCTTTGGATTGAGCATGCACTTGAGCTTGGGCTTGAGCTTGAGCTTGAGTTTGAGCTTGTGCAGTTTGTGCTTGTGCTTGTGCCTATGTAGCTTATGCAGCTTGAGTGACTTGTTGTTGTTGCTGAAATAAGGCTTGGGCTTGTGTAACCTATTGCACTTGTGTGATTTGGGAAGCTTGAGTAGCTTGCACCGCTTGAGCGGCTTGCTAAGCAGCTAATTGTGTAGCTTGTTGAGCAGCTAATTGCATGACCTTTTATTTTTATACTTGTAGAAATTCCTTTTGATAAGTAGCTTTCTGAGCGGTTTGCAATGTCGTATGGTATTGGATTGACGTGTTAGAGCTTGGTGGTGGTGGTGGATTCAGAATGGTGCTTGTTGTGGTGGTGAGAGGAACTATCGTGTTGGTGATTGGGATTTGATTGGTAGATGGTGCGATCGATGTGGTTGGTCCTTGAGAGACTATGGTTTTAGATGTTAGGGGGGTGGTTGACGATGTGGTGATTTCTTGTGTATTTATCATCTGTTGTTGTGATGTCGATGACAAGTTTTAAGAGTTTGGCGTGATGCTTTGATGGATGTTCGAGATGCTAGTTTGATTTTGATTGATATTTGGTAAAGGGGGAAGCCCTAAGCCAAGAAGTGGTGTGGATGATGATGGAAATGGCGGAAGTGGTCAAAATGTGAGGAGTGTAACCTCCTGAGGAAATGGTGTAGTTTCACAAATTCCCCCTGGTCCGAACATGTCACCCTCTCCTTGAGAGGTTATGGGGAGAGAGGTTTGGGTGCTGCACGTAATGATGATGATGATGGGTTGTTTGGATCATGAAAGGTGAGAGGGACATATGTATGCAATGAATTTTTGGGTACGGTTTGTCCCAAGATGGTGTTTGCGTCCAAGTCTTGATTGTTTACGAGAGGATGTGTTTGCAATGCATTGAGAAATGCACTTCCTTTTTTAACAATGGGCCGCGTTGGAGCAATGGATGATGTGATTTTTAGGATGTTTTGAGTGATGCTTTGAAATGAGAGGGTAGATGAAATGGGGATGGTAGATGAGTTTGGAGGCATAACTCCAAAAGATGGTTCCACAATAGTGCTCACATCGAAATCTGAGGGGAGTTTAGCCCCTTGCTTTGCTAATTCAAGCATGTATAGTGAGGGATTGATTCTCATCACGATGTTGATAATCTTATGATTCTTTGGATTTTGAATTATTTCAGTGATTTCCTCATGTGACATTCCAAAGGGATTATTGGTAAGATCCTCCATTTGGACACCTTCCTCTTGATGGTCTTGTGAAAATGGAGGAAGATTAACTATGAGACTTTCAGACCCAATGGGATTCATTTTGGGAGCGGTTTGACTTAAGTCACTCAAAGTAGATGTTTCTTTTTTGGCTTCCATGTTCCTATTGTGTTGTGATATAGTTTGCACCGTAAAATAGGGATCAATCTTCAAGAATGTGGAAGGTGAATTCTCTAATTCTTTGGATTGATCTAACTTTAGGTACAAAAGCAAAAATTTAGGATGATTTAAGGATTAAAGGGTGATAATGATATGGATGTAATATGGATGTTTGATGGATGATCCAAGGGACTCTTTGAGAAATTTTTAAAGGGTATGCTAAACTTTAGGACTTGATTTAGGACTGATTTTTGTTGGATTCAGATTTTGGTGGACTCATAAACTCTAAGAGGTTGGATGTTGTCCTAGAGTTAAATAGTTCACAAGATGCTAATTTGTCTAGGTGTGCGAAGAAGGATTCATCTAAATACTCCTATCCAAACAGGATGATATTGATAATGAACTCCTAAATCCCAAGATGTTGGATGTTATCAAGGGATGAATTTGTTCACAATTTTGATAATTTGATCAAATATGTGGAGAAGGACTCATCTACACACATTCAATCAAACAAGGTGATTTAGGATTGGTTTCAAATGATTTTCCCAAAGTTTAACATGAAGGATTTTTCCAAGATTTTTGAAGAGTTGTTGATGAGATGATTTGATGTTCAAAGATGAATGAAGGTTTGATTTTGATCCTAGGTTTACCTAAAAAGACACTTGCTTACTAGACCTTGGTTTGATGAACAAGATTTTCTCTAAACAAGATGTTTAAAATCCCTAAAAAGATTTGGGTTTTGGCAGTAATAGAACAAGTACAAACCATGATTGTTTCTTGAAGCTTTTCTATAAAGTTAAAAAGTAGTCTTCGTCTGAATTCGTATAGCATTGAGAGATGCTTTTGATGGTCTTTCAGACTAAGGTCTTTTACCTTTGGTTTCTTGATCTTGATCTTGCGTGAAATCATTGGAGACACATGTGTGGGGTCCAATTTTTTTTAGTCTTTGCTTAAAGACTTTTTTTTTACCACAAACAGTTCTTGATTAGGTTTTCAAACTAGATGTCCAATGTCTCAATTTCTTCTCATTTCACAAGGTATATTTTGCAAAACTTTGATGAAATTAAGGCAAGAGTTACCTATTGTTTAACTTTAGTAGGCAAATTGAGATGTAAATCCAAGTGTTTAGAAACCTCTAAGGATAAAATCCCAAGGGCAAGCAATACCATATGAATTTGGTTAATTGTATTTGCCTCCTAAAGGGTTTGAAATTTTGATGATGATGTTAAATGTTTGTTTCCAAATGTTTTCAAACAAGCAAAGTGTTTTTGTAATCAAGAACAAGCACAATCCTATGGATATGAAAGACAATATTTGTTGAGTCTCCACTTGGACAAGTCCATGCTCAGCTTATCTTTGGTGAATGGTTAGATGCCCTGACCCCGGCTCCCCCTCCATGACACTCACTTATACGGGGCAGCCAAGCATCAACACCCATGAAAATACCATGGCATGCTTTCCATTTCTACTAAAGACTGCAAAAGTGCGAGGCGACTTCATAATAGCCGTTCTTGCACCAACAAATAGATAGGGATTTTGGCCTTTCAACAACAAGGGTTTTAGTTTAGACTTTTCATTCGTAGGAGTTGACCCAATGTGGCGAGAGACCATTATTTCCCTTCTCATTGGAGTCAATCATGTGATATTGGCATTTATTCCAATACCCACAGTTATATCTTGGCTGGAAATACTCTTGGCTTTATAGTGTTACCGGTTGAGTCGTTCCCTTGGGTGAGTACTTTTTCCCCAAGGAAGGCCCTCTAAGATAAAAAAAAGTGAGTAAACATATTCATAGTTCGATCAACCTTCATTTAGAAAAAAAGGGAGAACACATGTAATAGGTTTACTCACACTCACACAGTTTGTTGTTAAATTTTAATTCCAAAATGAAATGTGGAGGTGATCACTTTATCCCAACCTAAGATCACCAAAAAGGCCTTTTGATTCTCAGGATCTCTTGTGAAGTGTGAGAGAAGTGCATACGTCCTTTTTGATAATGTTAGTTTAAGTAAGCAATCACAAAAACAAAGTAGCATATGTTCATTTTAGCCTTTCAAAGCAATTGTGAGTTCTTTTTAAAGCACTAAAGGACAAATGAGAGTTGTTTTGTTCAATTGTTCACTTCAAACAAAATCTAGTCAATTTTCCTAAAGTTCATTTTAGCCCCTTTGCAATGAAAATTGAAACATTTTGTAATGTTCATTTTAAAGCCCAAAAAATAAGTGAATTAGTCGGCTTGAGAAATTAAAGGCATGGGCCGGGCGCAGGCCTTAAAGCCACTTACGGGTTTCAGGACAATGATTCGATGTCTTCCTTCCATTCCATCCATTCCCATCCATCACATTTAATTTACCCCCATTTTTATAAAGGAACAATTGATTTTGAAACCTTATATTTCTAATGTACAAAGCCATAAAACTTCTCCCTTTGAATGCCATAAATCCATTTTGATAGGAAATGACAATAAAGATCAAATCATGTATTAAAGACCAAATAAAGCATACGTACCAAAAAAAGTAACATATGATGACCTCCTTGATAAAATCTAGAACATGATCAACCTCCTTATAGCATCATTTATTTCACATCAAAAGGATTTGTTTAGCAGGCATACAAAAGGACAACCAACAAAAATCTTAAAATATTTTTCAAGTAAATGCATTTTGCCGGTTTCAAACTGCACCCACCAACCTTGTTAAGAAGCATTCAAACTAATGCAAATTGAAGGTGGTGGTCGAGATTTTCATCAGATTTCAAAATCTCTCCAAATTTGAATATTTATTGGTTTTATCAAAGCATATATTGGAACCAAAATTATGTTCAATATCAAGATATCATAATACCAACATACCCGCTTCTTAGATAACATAATCTCATAAAATAGACATATACATATGAAAAAGAGAAAAGAGAATTTTCATATAACATTTAAATCGACGTTCCATCAATCCATATGCAGTTGGTTAGGTGGCATTAGAAACTTGGAGCATATGAGCCTCTAATAACCTCAAGACTCAAAGAGATTTCATTTGTAGAATGTATTGATTGCAAGATATGCACATATTATATTTGTCTCACAATACAAATTTTTTTTTTCAAGTGAATGCATTTGTTAGGTTCAAAAGTCATGACCACAACCTATCACCAACAATATTTCTTTTCCAAATTTAAACATGCTTTGACGTATGCAAAAATCTCACTTCTGGGTTTTTTTTATTTTTATAATAACCTACACCAAAATTGATAAAGAAAACAGTTAGACGAGAATATGTGTATACATAAATGCACCAATATTTTCTCATTTTCTATACGTTTGAATTTCGTATACATAGAGGGGATTATTGTACAGTAATGGACATCTATATCTGTCAAAATCACTCTTTCAAAATAACTGTCAAAATCACATATGATTAAATTCACATATTTTCTATGGACGACATATATTTTGTGCATGGCGTGCAATCAAGAAAGTGAAAGCCAAAAAGAAAAGATAGGATAATTGAATTCCTAATTGCCTGTAAAGTTTTGGACCATGGGGTATCTGAGAATTATGTGCGGTTTGGTTTTTGTGTGTTTGATCAATCTGTGTGAAGCAAGGATTTTTGTGTTGCCTTCTGATTGGATTGTGGTCAATAACTCGAGCCTTCCGACCTACAGTATAGAGTAGGGGACATTCAGGGCCGTCACAGATGGCGAGGCGAATACCATAATGAGTGAGGATTACAGATTTGGGTTTGGATTCAGTAATGTTAATTCTTCTAGTGAATTCATTCTCTCTGTTGTTTTGGGTGTGAATTTCACATCCTTGGCTCTTGGAATTGAGATTTGGACTGCAAATAGATAGAGGACTATTGCAGAAGGTGCAGTGTTGACTCTGGGGAGTGGCAGTGATATAGTATTGGAAGATATAGATGGAACAGTGGCCTAGAATATTAGCATAGGTAAAAACCTTAGAAATAAGGTCATTACAATGTAGAAGTCAGGTAATTTGTAGATCTATAATACTAAAAATTCTTCACTTTTTTTTTTTCGAGTTCTAGTCTTGTATGGAAGAGTTGGGACCATCCCACACACACCCTCTTACCAGGGTAGGAGCTGAAGATGGGCTGTACATTGGTATCCAATTATTCTTCAACAAGTGCCATTCAAGGGTCCTATGAGTTGGTTATGAAGCCTAGAGGGATGGTCCTATACTACAGAAGCAAGTTCGATGAGCCTTATTGGTCTCTGGGGTTACCTGGATTGGACTATGAAGGAATTCTAAGGCCATGTTTCTACACTTCCTCCTCTCAGAATGCCAAGGCTGTGTATACAGGGATGAAACTACAAATTTTGTTCAATCAGACTATTGAGAATTCGTCTACGTCTTGCTCAAATGGAACCAATTATTTGTCTCTGGAACCTACCCTCAATGACACCCAATATAGGTTCATGACGTAGGATAGTGATGGTAACCTTAGATCACACAGGGTTCCTCAAATGGTATTGCCAGCCACAAGCAACAATTTTTCAGGATGGGTTCTGGACTTTGGTTTACTAGTTGAAGATACTTTAAGGAATATGAACAACCATCACAATTAGAAAGAAATACAGGATGCAAAATACAGTTTAAGAAAGCCGATTTAAGAAACAAAGAAACTTTTAGATAATTTCTTTCTAGGAGTCGCAACCAAAACCATTGAATTCACAAGAATTTTTAAACAAATTGGAGCCTAATTATTTGACAAAAGAGAAATTTAAATTATTCCATCCTCATTGTAGCACAATAGCTTTAGTCATTTCTTGCAAATAACATGATTTTTCATAAAGCACGGTTGTATTTGGATTCTGTATAAATAGAAGAATATGCACAACTGTATTTGGAAGTCAACTATAAAGCACATAATCTCCAAATGCTTATCCACAAAGCACATAAAACAAACAATGCAAATAAATCGAGTGGAGACAACAACTTCAAGAATGCAAACTCATAAAAGAGATCATGCAAACAAACAAGAAAAAAAAATTAGACTCTACCCTCCTTCTAGCACCATTTTGTGAACACATTAAATCTACACACAACCTATTCCTCAACACTCATTAGCAATGGGCTAGTTGTTAACTATGCAAATCTATAAATCTTTCAATCAAATAACATATCATGCTTCAAAATGCAAACAATTAACAAAGATGATCAAAAGACATATAAAAACATGACATATACCTATTCCATAGTGGATTGGTGTCACTTGTGAAAAGTGGCCATTTCCCAATCCTTGACAAGCTCAAATGATGAAGATTGTTGATGATGCTATGAAGTGGACAAAATTAGCTTTCAATTGAAGAGAGTAACTTTGCATGAAGATCATGGATGTTAAAATGAGGAATGAGGCCTCCAATTTATAGAATCTCAAGTTGGAAGAATGCCCAAAGGAGAGCAATGTGGGACAAATATTTAGCCAATAGGAAGGAGCCACTTGTCCAAATGCGAGTGGATGGAGGATGTGCAAGTTTTGGTCAATGTGCCAATAAATGAGATTAGTTAGCCTTTTCAAATTCAAATTTGGCTTGTTGGAGGGAGAAAAAGGGACTTAAATGCCAAGTGGGGGACATGTAAGAGGGGAGTTAATGCCATGTTGGAAGGGACAAATCAACTTGTTTTGAAAGTCAAACTTGAGGGAATATTCTCCATGTGAGATGGGGTTAGAAATCAAATAGCATAGATAAAGTGACAGCCAACACTACTAAGCTATTAAGCCACATCCAAACAAGAGAAAACAAATAATGGAGATAATCAAAAATGCAAAATATAAAAGAAATCACTCCCCATTATGGTTGATTCTTTCTCTTGCTCTCCTTATTGTTATGCAACTTTTCCCTCAAATATGTTGAAACACTTGTGCAAAACCTGCAAATGGTAGCAAGAAAGTTGGAGATAATTAGCTGTTAAGCTAAAAATGGAGAAGGAAGGTTGTTTTTATAGACAACCATTCGAATGGATGGTTGAAATAAATCTTCTAGAAAGATTCCAAGATCAATGGATGAGAATGCATAAGAGAGATGTTATGAAATGGATGGTTGAGATTAAGTCTCAAAAAAGATGCCAAGATCAATGGTCCATAATTGATGCACCAAGAATATGCCATGCATGGAAAAGCTATGACGCCAACGGCTATGACGTCTAACAACTATGACAGACATGCAAGACATGTAGGCTATGATAGAAATGAATGTTATGACAGGGGATTATGACAGAGCATCTTTGACTAGGTGGAGGTGCATAAATAATTTATTTTAAATAATTTATTCAAAAATGGAGAGAGTGGAGGAAATGGACAAGTGGCAAATAAATAATTTATTCAAATTATTTATTTGGAGAAAATGAAAAGAGGAGAATTTAATTAAATTAATCAATTTAATTAAATGGGGAGGTGAAAATTAGTCCTTAAATAATTAATTTAAATTAATTATTTAACAGGGGAGGTGGCATGAGATAGTTAAATAATTTTAATAATTATTTAACTATAGAAGAATTAAAGGACCATGAATAGATAAATAATTAATGGTAATTATTTAACTATAGATGAAAGGTGACAAAATAATTAAATAAATAATAATTTATTTAACTATTGAAGAAGAGGGAGAAATTAGTGATGCAATTAGTTTATTTAATTGATCAGGATAGAATAAAGATTAGAAAGTGAATTAATTAAATAATTATTAAAAATTATTTAATTAATAGAGGAATATGATCAAACATAATTGAATAACTAAAATTATTCAATTATCAAAGGACAAGGATGAAGAAAAATGAAACTCGCAGGCTTAGGACATTTTTTTAGTGTCTACATTTTGCCCCTCTTTGAGACAATGTAGCTTGTCGCATTGTTTCAAAGAAAATGATTGATCAACTGATACATGCCCCAAAGATATCTTGGTAAGGATTATGATAAGATGATATGCCCCCGAGAGATTGATCGAACATATTGTAAGAAGATTAATCTCTCGATAGATGTCTAGAAAGTGATTAGATACCTGATATTGCGCAAGTGATAAAGTAGTGATGTACATTTTGATGAAAATGCAAAGTTGATGGGCATAACTGAACAATTGATGGAAATGATCAGTATAGCCAAGTTGATGAGTTGATGAAGCTGATTGAGCTAATTAAGTTGATCGAGAATTATGCTTACACAAGACAAGGTGTTGCAATGATGGATTAACTGATTCATTAAGGGGACATGAAATTTCAAGAAGTGGATTGATTGATTTGAGATTTGATTCAAGAGACATATATCAGTGAGTTAAGCAATTGATTGATTTCCCTACGACAAGAAAGATGAAGAAAATGAAATGCAAGACGGAAGAGAATGAAGGTTATGAAGCCTCTTGTACCTTTTAAGCGCTTTTATCATCATCGGGCTTATTATGTCGCAAATTAGTATAAGCGGCTAGATAACATGAACATCTAGATGACCTGAATACTATTTGCATTTTTATTTAGTAATGAAGTATAAGCATCTAGGCATAAGAACCTTAGATGACCTGAATACTTATTGCATGGAAGACACTATCAGACAAGGAATGCTTTCATCCACATTAGACTCATAGGTGCTCGATGGTTTTAGACAACCATGTCCTAAGACGATTCATCCTGTGAATAAGAAACAATTTGCAAACAACAAACAAATGAACATGCCCCATCCTTGCCTCTCTAGTCAAAGACATCCTGGAGAAGCTAAAAGGCATGTCACCAAAGATAAAATCATAAAACAATCAAAGATAAACAAACAAACATGCATCATGCTTCGATATAGAATAGATTCTTGGTATGGTTTTATGCATTTAATTGGATTTGAAAGGTGGATTGATATATATGTTATAATGTTTGCTTGATTGTCAACACTTGTATGTTTTGATTTTGTTGAAGTTCAAAGCCGTGTGGTGATTTGAAAGTGTCACTGTTTTTTAGAATTTTTTATTTTTTTGGGATTTTTGGAATATTTGATTTTTTTGGATTTCTTCCGGACATTTTATGAATTTTTTAGATTTTTTCAAGACATTTTATGATTTTTTTATTTATTTTTATTATTTAAGGACATTTATAATTTTTTGGATTATTTCAAGACATTTTATAATTTTTTGGATTATTCAGGACATTTTATGATTTTTTTTGGATTATTTTAGGAAATTTTATGATTTTTTGGATTTTAGGAAATGATTTTTTAGATTATTTAGGACATTTTATGATTTTTGGATTATTTGAGGACATTTTATGATTTTTTGGATTATTTGGGACATTTTATGATTTTTTTGGATTATTTTAACATTTTATGATTTTTTTTTTTTTCAAGACATTTTATGATTTTTATTTTATTTTATTTTTTTCAGGACATTTTATGATTTTTTTGGATTATTTCATGACATTTTATGATTTTTTTTGGATTTTTTGAATTTTTAAAGATGGAGTGAAATGAAATGTGATATGACTGATTGAATGAATAAGATCTTCCACAGTAGATGTAATGCAACCATGGATAAATGATAGATCAAAATGAAAGATTCACTGCAAAACATGTCACACAAGCAACATATCCTTTGTCAAAAGATGATAATGGTTCATTGATTGGATGCCAGGAATGATCGATTCCATAAGGCATGATGATGATAAGTACTTAGGATCACCGATTCATCTAAGTACGATAAGATTGATGATTGTTTATGATTGACTGAAAAAAGAAATATGAGGATTGGATAATGTTCTACAGCTAGGCTCAAATACGATTCACATGATAAGATTCAAGGTTGCAAAGGGACATGATGACCAACATTGGAGGTAATTTAATCATGGATAAATGATAAGGATGTGAACTATGATGGAATGGTAACACATAAGGATATGAAAGGGAATCCAAAGCATGTGTTTGTAATTTTTCCCCTAATCTCATCAAGAACAAAGGAAGGAAATGGGACATGGATTTTGATAAGCTAGGAGATATGGAAGGGAAGAATGCAAAGATAAGGATAATGAATAGGATGATCAATATTGATAAGATATGGAAACAATGCCTAAGTATTTTGTTCCTATTCCTCATCAAGACCAAGGAAGGGAAGAAAGGATGAATTAAGATAGGATGGTGGAATATGGATACGGTGAAGGATATGGTATGGAAGATATGGATAAAGTGTATAGAATAAGATATACGATGTTCAAGAAGATCCTTAACCTTGTCAAGATCAAAGGTGGAAAGGTAAAGGATGAACAAAAAGAGGATAATGGATATGAATGAAACTTGCCCCCAAGTGTAGAGTACAAGAGGAATATGGAAGACAGGATATGGATAGGGATAAATGAATATGGAAGGTAATATATGCATGATAGGGAGATGGAGGAAGGACTCAAGCATCAAGTTTCATGACTATATCCCTCAAATGTGTGCTCCAATAAACCATGGAAAGGAGGATTAGACTCATAAACATAGGTATTTTAATGGTGTGATGGAAGAAGCTAAGGACTTATGCAAAGGTTTGGATTAAAGGAGGATAATGGGGGATGGATGTTGGATAATGGATAGGAGGTTGGAAGGTTTTTTGATGGATAGATGGAAAGGATGGAAAGATCAACATTGGCACACACCTTGAAGGGTGGTGGAGTGATGGAGGAAAAATGAATTTGGAAGGTGATAGGTTTTTAGATGGACGATAGGAGGAAGCTTTTGGATTAGCAAATTTGGATGCCAATTTAGATTTTATTGCTTCTATGAGACTTTTGTGAATCCACATAGCTTTTGACATTGATTTTTGATTCATGGGCCTTTGTGGCCTTTGAGATTATTCTTTTTGCTTTATGGGCCTTTGTGGCCTTTGAAATTTTTCTTCTTGATTTATGGGCCTTTGTGGCCCTTGATTTTTTGCTTTTGACTTGATGGGCCTTTGTGGCCTTTTGGATTTTTATTTTGACTTGGGATCAAATTTTCTTTTATTTTTGCATGGCTCTTCAAGGAGACATGTTGATCCTTTGATACATGTGGATTTTGATATGGAAGCTTTTGAAATTTGGCACCCAAATTGCTTCCAAGAGCAATGGGATGGGTGGATGGAGATGAATGATATGGAGTTCTTATGGATGGGTTAATGTAGGTAGAATTTTGAGAGGGCATCAAGGATGTGTGCCTTTGTTGTTCTTGATGAATAGGAGATGGAGGGATGTAGGGCCCCAATATGGATGGAAGGGTTGATGAACTAGGGTTTGGATGATAAGGACCAATGATAGATGGAAGGTTTGATGGACTAGGATAAGGACCTAGGATAGATGGAATGTTTGATGGACTAGGATAAATAGGTTTATTTTGATAGAATCTAGGCTTATGATGGGTACAAATGTCTTGAGCGTGAGGTGTATAACCAAGGCCATGATAGTATGTGTTTTCTTGGATATAAAGGGGTTCTAGGATACCTTGTTCATGAAGGCCTAATCATTTTCCTTTGTAGTTCATACTTTGACACATTTTTTTGCCAATGGGATATATATTATTTATGAAACAAGATGCAAGTCCATCATGAGGTGGTTGTGATATGGAAGGAATAACAATATCTTCAATTAATCGACCTTGGATAAAAGTGAGAGAACCCATTTGATAGGTAAGAGGTTCATGAATAGTTTGAATAGGGGTGATAGACTCTTGTGGAGGATTGTGGTCATGAGGGGAATTAGGATGTGTGATAGGATCTTGACATGGGGATGATGGGGTACTTTGATCTTGACTTGGAAAAAGATCATGAGGTGTAGGAGATGGATTAGCTTGCTCTTTATTAGGTATGGAATCATCATGAAGTGGTATGAAAGGAATATCTTGATCATGAGAAGGATGAAAATCATCATGGAATGAAAGGGTATCCTTGAATGGAGGTATATCTTGATCTTGACAAGGAAAGGAATCCTGATATTTTGTGGAAAGCATATCTTGATCATTGGATATGATGGAATCATGAGATTGTATGGATTCATTAGATGAGGTGGAAGGAGGACTTTGAAGGATAATTTTCTCTTGAGATGGAAAGGAATCATCTTGAATGAAACAAAAAGAGATAAGGGGATCATCATGAGGTTCTTGAGAGATGGGATCTTGGTCAAAGATTGGAAGGGGTTGTGGAATTTTGGTATCATTGGATGGAGTGGAAAGAATGCTTTGATCTTGATGTGAAAGGGAGTCTATGCTAGCATGCTTTGGACTAATAGATTGACATGACTCATTGGATGGAGATGGTATGATGAGAGAGGATGGTTGGATGAAATTGTTAATTTGGGTGGAAAACTCACGAGGTTTATTTTGAATTATGGGAGATGAAGATAGATGCATGACATGGTAGGATTGTTCAAGATTATTTGTGTTTGAGGACATAGATTTAGGTTTCTCATTTAGCCTTTGCATAAAATCATGAATGTTGAACTTGGATGATGTAGTTTTGGATGAGGATAAAGGCTTATGAGATGATTGCCTCACTTCATTCAAATGTTGGGATTCAAGTTGTTTTTCAAGCTCTTTCAAATGATGGTCAAGACATTCAATCCTTTGGTTTCGTTCATAGGACATGGATGAATATGGAGGATAGCAGTTAGACATGTTTGGTTGATGGTTTTGGAAATGTTTTGAGGTGTTGCAAGTTACTAGGTGTGAAGTTTCTTTGAAGTCAATTGTTTGTGTTCAAATTTGTGAATGTTGTGTATATTGTTTAAAAATCTAGAAAACACTTGACAAGCACGATGTTTTGGTGTATGCAAACACACACGAGACAAGCACAATCCTAATAGGCCAAGGGTTTGTATACTTGATATAGTCCACCAATATACCCCAGATTGGTGCTAAACACCTTTCCTTCTTGAGAGTGGATAGCTTAGAAGTTTGGTGGCATTGGCTCACCTCCATGGCTCATTAATGTCATTCAAGCACACCAACTTTGGATTGTTGGGTCATCACTTCCCAAGAACTGCTATCTCTACTCAAGGGAGTCAATAGTGAGTATCTTCGGGCATGATACTGTACCCTGCACTATACCAATCAACGGCTGAAAATGGCTGGCTTCTAAAACAATAGGTGTTTAGTTAGGGCATCCGTTCGAGTGGCCACACATGGGGTGAGAGATTAATCACCAATTAGGTGGCACTCCATCCTGAAGAGGTTATCCTCAACAGGGTTTATGGGAGTACTACTCCGTCTGTGTGACACATATGCACTTGTGGTACTTGAACTTTCCTCAAGCACCCATTTTATATCTCGGCTGGAAGTGGCTTGGCTTTAGCCTGTTACCGGTCGATTCATCCCTTAAGGTGAATACTTTTTCCCTTAAGGAAGGCCCATTTCTAGAAATAATAACCGTTTCTCTTACACCCAAGATCGCTCGAAAGTGCAAGGGGAGATGATACTTCAATTATTAAGTCGTGAAGGTGACAAAAAATAAGGTGGGTCTGGTTTTTTGATCACCTAGTTTTTACAAGGTGAGAGCATAATCACCTACCACCTTCAAGCACAGTCAGACATAATCAAGCACATGTTCATTTTAATGCACCAAAAGAAGTGTTCCTAAACTAGAAATCACAAACACATTGTTTGAGAAATGAGTCTTCGACTAACGGAGCTGCAAAACCATAAGTTAGTAGTTTCATAAATGTCTTGGACCAACGAGAAAGCTACAAAACTAAGTTAGAACAAGAGATTAAAAACCAAACTAAAAGTTAGTAAATAATTAAACTAGAAAATAAAGAGACTAAACTAAACTAAGAAAAAGAAATCAAAGAAAACTAAAAACTAAGAGCTCAATTTTTTTGTTGCTCCAAAAGAAGCAATTTTTGGGAGCCCCACTCCAAAGCCACACGCTATAAACAAAAGATTAGTAAACCAATTTTTTTTTGAATGAAAATAGCAAATTAAACATAGTGATAACTTTCACAAAACTACAAAAAATTTAAATCGTAAATATCTATGGAAAGCTAAGACATAGACCTTCAAAACCTAGAAAAAGTTTTGCAAAATCTTACACAACAAAAGTATTATAAACAAAAGAAAAATCGGATTTTAACAACTAAATCTTAAAAAGTTGCGATTAGTAAAATGGCCATAACTTTCTCAAATTGTAACAAAATTTTAAACCGTTTAATGTTTCATAAAGTTGAGAATGAGACCTACAAAACCTCAAAAATGTTTTAAAAGATTTTATGCGTCCATTTTTTTGTGCTCAAATGAAGATGACGGGATTTCGTATGCATTCTTGGTTGTAATATGCAAAACAACAAAAATAAACAAGAACACACAAATTTCTCTGCTTCACGTCGGGTTCACCAAATGTGAGATGAGGTTAGAAAACAAATAGCATAGATAAAGTGACAGCCAACACTACTAAGCTATTAAACCACATCCAAACAAGAGAAAACAAATAATGGAGATAATAAAAAATGCAAAACATAAAAGAAATCACTCTCCATTATGGTTGATTCTTTCTCTTGCTCTCCTTGTTATGTAACTTTTCCCTCAGATATGTTGAAACACTTGTGCAAAACCTGTAAATAGTAGCAAGAAAGTTGGAGATAATTAGCTGTTAAGCTGAAAATGGAGAAGGAAGGTTGTTTTTATAGACAACCATTCGAATGGACGGTTGAGATAAATCTTCTAGAAAGATTCCAAGATCAATGGATGAGAATGCATGAGAGAGATGTTATGAAATGGATGGTTGAGCTTAAGTCTTAGAAAAGATGCCAAGATCAATGGTCCATAATTGATGCACCAAGAATATGCCATGCATGGAAAAGCTATGATGCCGACGACTATGATGTCTGACAACTATGATAGACATGCAAGACATGCAGGCTATGACATAAATGAATGTTATGACAGGGGATTATGACAGAGCATCTTTGACTAAGTGGAGGTGCATTTTAAATTATTTATTCAAAAATGGAGAGAGTGGAGGAAATGGACAAGTGGCAAATAAATAATTTATTCAAATTATTTATTTGGAGAAAATGAAAAGAGGAGCATTTAATTAAATTAATCAATTTAATTAAATGGGGAGGTGAAAATTAGTCCTTAAATAATTAATTTAGATTAATTATTTAACAGGGGAGGTGGCATGAGATAGTTAAATAATTTTAATAATTATTTAACTATAGAAGAATTAAAGGACCATGAATAAATAAATAATTAATGGTAATTATTTAACTATAGATGAAAGGTGACAAAATAATTAAATAAATAATAATTTATTTAACTATTGAAGAAGAGGGAGAAATTAGTGACACAAAATTAGTTTAATTAATTGATCAGGATAGAATAAAGATTAGAAAGTGAATTAATTAAATAATTATTAAAAATTATTTAATTAATAGAGGAATATGATCAAACATAATTGAATAACTAAAATTATTCAATTATCAAAGGAAGAGGATGAAGAAAAATGACACTCGTAGGCTTAGGACATTTTTTTAGTGTCTACACTCCAAAGATGCCTTGTTGAGGGAAAATGAGGATTTAATAAATGAATTAATTGATTTATTTGTGCAAGTGGGAAAAGCTAGACGATGTGATGGGTGATTAGGATTAGATTAATCATGGTTTGATTAAGTTAAGATGATGATTAGGTTATTTGACCCATTTGACTTAGATGCCTGTATTTATTTAAATAAAAAAGGAGGAATATGAATTTTGAGATTTAATTAAATAAAGTTTGATTTATTTAATTAAAAGGATGATGTAAGATAAAGGTTAATTTATTCAATTTAAAGGAGATGAACTTAGGAGATGATTTATTTAATCAAAATATGGAATGTTAGGATTTGATTAAAAATTGATATCTTTAATCCAATGAGGTAATGATTTAATTAAATAAAGTGAATCTATTTAATTAAAGGATAAAATGTTATATTTAATTAACAGTTATTCAATTAAAATGGTGAATTGAAATGTATGCATATTTTGTGTGTCTACATTTTCCCCCTCTTTGAAGCAATGTACTTGTTGTGTTGGTTCAAAGAATAAACTTGCCACGATAATTTTTTTTTTTTTTTTTAATTTTTTCATATGCCCCAGCAAAAAGTACACTAGTACATTAATTTTGTGAACACCTTAAATCTACACACAACCTATTCCTCAACACTCATTAGCAAAGGGTTAGTTGTTAACTATGCAAATCTATAAATTTTCCTATGAAATAACATATCATGCTTCAAAATGCAAACAAATAACAAAGATGATAAAAAAAATATAGAAACATGACATATACCTATTCCATAGTGGATTGGTGTCACTTGTGAAAAGTGACCCTTTCCTAATCCTTGACAAGCTCAAATGATGAAGATTGTTGAAGATGCTATGAAGTGGACAAAATTAGCTCTCAATTGAGGATAGTAACTTTGCATGAAGATTGTGGATGTTAAAATGAGGAATGAGACCTCCAATTTATAGAATCTCAAGTTGGAAGAATGCCCAAAGGAGAGCAATGTGGGACAAAGATTTAGCCAATAGGAAGGAGCCACTTTTCCAAATGTGAGTGGATGGAGGATGTGCAAGTTTTGGTCAATATGCCAATAAATGAAATTAGTTGGCCTTTTCAAATTGAAATTTGGCTTGTTAGAGGGAGAAAAAGGGACTTAAATGCCAAGTGGGGGACATGTAAGAGGGGAGTTAATGCCATGTTGGAAGGGACAAGTCAACTTGTTTTGAAATTCAAACTTGAGAGAATATTCTCTAAAAGATGCCTTGTTGAGGAAAAATGAGGATTTAATAAATGAATTAATTGATTTATTTGTGCAAGTGGGAAAAGCTAGAGGATGTGATGGGTGATTAGGATTAGATTAATCATGGTTTGATTAAGTTAAGATGATGATTAGGTGATTTGACCCATTTGACTTAGATACTTGGATTTATTTAAATAAAAAAGGAGGAATATGAATTTTGAGATTTAATTAAATAAAGTTTGATTTATTTAATTAAAAGGATGATGTAAGATAAAGGTTAATTTATTCAATTTAAAAGAGATGAACTTAGGAGATGATTTATTTAATCAAAAGATGGAATGTTAGGATTTGATTAAAAAATGATCTATTTAATCCAATGAGGTAATGATTTAATTAAATAAAGTGAATCTATTTAATTAAAGGATGAAATGTTAGATTTAATTAAATAAAGGTTATTCAATTAAAATGGTGAATTGAAATGCATGCATATTTTGTGTGTCTACATTATCAAACATAAGGTATGTGGCCCCTTTTAAAATCTCAATTCCTGATAAGCGAATCATCCATCTCTCATCATCATCGACTCGTGTCTTGCTAGAATCTCTTGCTTTCTTCTCTCCTTTCTGCGCTAACATCATGACATGATAGTTAATCATCATTGCCAATGCATCCATCTTGCATCCACAAACCATTAACATAATGCATATCACATCATATCATATAAGAAACACTGATCATCTCACATACATGTTCATTATCATAATATAGATATGTTAGTATAAGCATCTTATAAATCATACATTTGCATAAAACATCCATTGCATAATCATATAGGCATCCTCACATCATATCATCATTTAAGTTGTTTAGGATAATATAGATTGGTTATTCTAAGCATCTGAAAACCATATTATTTTTATCATCATCATAACCATCCATACATCCATCTTGAATCTCTTTATCACGAGATCGACCCTCAAATCAGATCTTTTCACTCCATCTCTCGAGGAGGCAATGTACCAGTGTACTTCTTTCCACTAGGGCATCTGAAAAATCAAAATTTTTTGAATTTTGATTGTGGTAAGTTTATTCTTTGAACCAATGCAACAAGTACATTGCTTCAAAGAGGGGAAAAATGTAGACATGCAAAATTAGCATCATGCATTTAACTAATTCATATTCATCCATTCATCAAATAAATCAAGTTCATTAAATTCAATCTCTAAAGTCATCCATTTAAATTAAATAAATCAACTTTATTTAATTTGATCCTAACATCACCCTCTTTGATTAAATAAATCAAATCTTTATTTAATTAAATCTAAAATCATCTTTCATCTCCTTTTGATTTAGTTTATTCCTTAAATCTAACTCAAATGAGTCAAATCACCTAATCCTCTTTTAAATTAACTAAATTAGGATTAAATCTAATCTACTGCATGTCACATTCTCTGGATTTTCCCACTTGCACAAATAAAGGATTTTAATTAATTTATTAAATCCTCATTTTCCCTCAACAAGGCGTCTTTGGAGAATATTCCCTCAAGTTTGAATTCAAATCAAGTTGACTTGTCCCTTCCAACATAGCATTAATTCTCCTCGTACATGTCCCCCACTTGGCATTTAAGCCCCTTTTTTTCCCCTCCAACAAGCCAAATTTGAAATTTGAGAAGGTCACCTTATGTCATTTATTGGCACATTGACCAAAACTTGAACATCCTCCATCCACTCACATTTGGACATGTGGATCCTTCCTATTGGTTGACTCTTTTTCCCACATTCACCCATTTTGCATATTTCTCCATCATATCATTCTATAAATAGGAGGTCTCATTCCTCATTTTAGCATCCAAAATTCATGCAAAGTTACTCTCTTCACATTGAGAGATAATTTTGTCCATTGCATCTTCATCATTGGATTATCAAGGGTTGGGAAAGGGTCACTTTTCATAATAAAGTGACACCAATCTACTATGGAATAGGTGTGCATTGTGCTTTTTTTTTAGGATTTCAATTAATTTGTTTTGTTGTTTTGTTTGTAAAGCATAATGGATTATTTCATAAAGAATGCTATTTTATTTTCTTTCTTTAAACTAACTTCATGATGATATATATAGAATAAAGTTTAAAGTTGTAGGTTTATGGTGTTACAGTTGTATCGAGCATTGATAGGTCGATCTTTTGGTGCAACAACAACCACCTATCCAACAATTGGTATCAAATCCGAGGTCACAGGTTTGAACCCCTCGCTTGCACTTGGGGGCATTGTTGCAATATTTTCACCCTTGGTCTCCTCATGTTGTGTAGCATGGTGCTTGAGTTTGTGACATGGATTAACAGCCTCCTACGGATCTTGGATCTTGTATAAATCTACCAATTGTATCGGGCATTGATAGGTTGATCTTTTGGTGCAACGATAGCTTCCTATGCAACATAATACTAGCACGAGAGAATATGTGGTAGACAAAGTAATATGAATAATTGAATAAATTTCCAGATTTGGCAAAGCAAATCTAATCTAGTGTGCAACCCCCTTTACTTTGATTATTTTTAACACATTTTTGTTTCTTAGTGTTGCCTATATTTTTATTATTTAAGTGCACACAAACCCACTTTCCATTTGTCTTTTGACTATGCTTGGGTGATCCCACAATAGTGGCTTACACTTTTTGGCCAAAATGGAAATTGAATTGAATTTTTTTAATTAAATCTTCACACTCGGGCACCTATATTTGCTAAACTATGAGGAATTTGAAAATGATGCAAACTAGTGATTTGTGACATTTTGTCTATAGATTCTAAATATATATTTTTAATATTTTTAGAATAAAATTTCATTTCTTTTGAATCCATATCCTTCAAAAACTAGCTTTTAATAGTAAAAACCATTTTTAAAGAGTGACGTGTATTGGCTAACTCAATTTTTTTTCTATGAAGGATAAAATTCTATTTTTTTCTAATTTAGATTTGTGACTACGATATCTACTTCATGTAATTGGTTTCATAGTGTTTTATTGAATATTTTTTTCTTAATTACTTGTTTTGAAGTTAAACCACTTACAATTCTCAACATTCTAATGAAAGGCACTATAAAGAGAAATACATTCAATATCTAACCCTAGAGATCAAAATATCCTTTCTACAAGAAAGCTTGGGGAAGCATAGATTGAATCTCATCTTAGGTGCCCTAATTAGGAAATTTAGTAGCATTTGGATAGCATAGGAAAAATGGGAGGATAGATAAAAGAAAGAGGGGGAAACTCCTTATTTGTGAAATTCTTAGAAAAATGATTCTTTGTTAGGGAATTCATTTGTAGAGAAGTCAAAAAGAACATATTATAATTTGGCCATTGTATGATGGATGGTGCCAAGTCTCTTTCTCAAAAGATGGCCCTTGGATTTTAACCAAATCAATTTTTGGATTTGGGAATCCCTTGATTGGGCTAGGTTTTATAACCATCCTAAGGAATATTGGGATTCCTTTTCTTTTGGAAAAAAATGGGAATATGCTTCACAAAATCCAAACCATAAATGAATCAAATCCTAAATGGGGAATTGAGAATTGATGCCAAAGTTTATATTATGAAAGACTTGTTCAAGCCCCTCCCACAATCCATTTTGTTTGAATCAAAATTTGGATTTTTGAAGCAAGCTATCAAAATTGAGATAAACCTTGTCTTTTACAAATTTTATAAATCAAATTCACATTATTATATTATAAGCATAAGTCCCTAAAAATACTAAAATTTGCAAGGATAAATTGAAAGATGGGAAACATTGTTGTCACATGATTTTTGGATCCTATAGAGGTTGGGAACAAAGCTCCAATTGAAGTGTTGGAACTTATAGAGATTGGGCTTGAGGAATCACTCCTGAAAAACCATGTCTTGAATCATCCCATCCAAGACTCCTAGGATCATTGTAAAGATCAAAGAAGAGAATTATTTAAAAATATTTCAAATTAATCCCATGTTGAATAATCTAGAAGATATAGAATCTACTAATATAAATATATAAGAAGGATATCACATTGATTTGGAGAAGCTATATAAATTGATCTCTACAAACACTAGAACCATCTCCCAACTTAAAACAAGAAAGGTAGATTATTTATGGCTACCAAAAAAAATAAATTCTTTCTTTTTTAATATGTATGGTCCAAATAACCCCATAAAAAATGTCTTATTAATTTTTATCTCAATAATTTTTTGCATCAATTGTAAGGTTTATTTATTACATTTTACATGGTGAGGAATACAATTTATTTATGAAACAACCCTTTTACCATGCATTTTCTCCTAGAAATCTAGATAGTAATGGAAAGTAAGATGATTATTCTTGTAATGTGGCTAATTTAGAAGCTTCACTAGAATGAGTAATAAAAGATTGAAATAAAAGAGTTCAAACCTCTTTAGAAACATTTAGATCCTTCTCTAAAATACTCAAAAAGTGTAAATACAACCTAGTGCTAGAGAGGTGCATACAAATTTATAGTGTGAGTTTGTGGAATGCATTTATCTTATTTGATTAAAAGTAAGAAGATTTGAGAAAGGTATAATAAGAATGTTTCATCATATGCACATAGGAACACTACATTTTTTTATAGAAGCATGCAAATAATTACCTTACTACAATCAATATCTATTTCAAAGAGTGTGTTGATTGGACACTCTTTAAATTATAAAAATTCCCATTTTGACAAAATCAATATTGACTATACTTAGGTGATCCCACAATAGTGGTTTACACTTTTTGGCCAAACTGGACATTTAACTTATTTTTTTTAATTAAATCTTAACTTTCGGGCACTTATAGCTGCTAAACTATGAGGAATTTGAAGATGATGCAAACTAGTGATTTGTGACATTTTGTTTGTAGATTTTAAATATATATTTAAAAAAAATATTGGAATCAAATTGTATTTATTTTTACATATCCTTCAAAAACTATTTTTTAATAGTAAACACCATTTTTAATGAGTGACGTGTACTGGATAACACAACCTTTTTTCTATTAAGGATAAAATTCTATTTTTTTCTAATTTAGATTTGTAACTACAATATCTACTGCTTGCAATTGGTTTCATAGTATTTTATTGAATTTTTTTCTTAATTATGTTTTTAAGTCAAACCACTTACAATTTAGACATAGGTTTACTTGCTGACTGCTATTCCCCCAATTTAAACTTGAAAATTTTAAATTTTTTAATGCATTCCTTTACTCACCCTTGAGCCTGTAGAATCACAAAAATGATTAGATTTGAAAATTTGATAGAGCTGATGCAATTTCCTTTCATCAACATGATCCTAACCCTATTCCACACAATATGCCCAATTTTCATGCAAAAATACTTCATTGTCTATGAGATTTTAATCCTTACATTTTCTCATTTCTAATTTGCAAACTGGACCAAAAATTGAGATTCTGGTTGTTGGAGCTAATTTTTTTTTGGGTTTTTCTTGGAAATGTATCATTTCCCTACTGTCCAAATTTCATGCCAAATAGAGCTATTTTGTGGGAGATATGGAGATTTTTGTCTTTTAGCCAAGTATAGTTTCAGGAGAAATGAATAAGGACATTTTTGGAGTATTATTTGACATCCTCCTATCAACTTCAAGTGACCTTTTGAGGTAAAATACATATGAGGATGGCATGCTATAAGGTCCTATGTTTTAAAGGTGAATGACTTTATTAAAATTTGAATGGCTGCAGTGACATCATAGAGTTGATATTTTCCATGGAGTTATATTTTTCAAAAGTTGTAAAAGTGGGTAAATATATTCATTTTGGAAAATGAATTTATTCACGATGGAACATTAAAAGTTCCCATGATTAATGACTTTATTCATGGTGGCTTTGAAAATATTTATAAGAAAAGTTCATATTCAAAGATTATGAATTTCATGTTTTGGGGAGTTTCCAAGGTTTTAAAACTCTTTAGGCCACTGACTCATAGGTTTTAAAGTTGTCATTTCCCCCAACTTTTGGGCATTGTCTCTTTCTCTCTCTCTTCATAGCATGGTGCAATAATTAGGGCATGTGTGCATAATAAATTCATTGAAATGGATTTGGAAACTTTCTGTTAGTGACTATATGTAGATGCATAAAATGGATTAGATGAATTAGCCTTAGAAATCCATAGGCAACACAAGAAAGAGCACGTGGACGGTCTGGTAGAATGTCTCAAAGAAATGTCTTCTCATGGGAAATCATGATCACAGGATATAAATCAAATAGACGTTGAAGAAGGCTTTGAAAACTCCTGGGCTAATGTAGTTGGTGAGGTGCACAAAGTGTATCCACAAAATAGATTTGATGAAAATAAAGGCAGCTTGGGAAAGTGAAAGAATAAGAGCACATAAACTATTAAAAGAAAGATCTCATGAGCTACAACTCTTCAATCCCTACAATCTTGGATCATAATGCAAAGCCAGATTCGGGCCCGTTGCTCATACATGGTAATTGAAGATCAAATTAAGTAGATTCTCAATGACTTGTAATCTTGACATGGCCCGCACCTACACATGTTAAGCATTTGATAAACTTCCATAGCATAAAGATGAGTTTAAAGCCCAAAGTGAGAACCATAAAAATTAGGTATTCCTTCATGGATTCTTTCACAGCTGGGAGTCAAGCTTCACAATGTTGTTTGTGTTTTCTATTTGGTTCTTCATGGAATTGACACTGTTGAGGATGATATGAGTATTCCATTGGACACAAAGCTACCAATTTTGAACAATTTCCATCAACACATATATGAGCCTACATGGCACTTCTCATGCAAAGTTAATGAGTACAAAGAATTGATGGACCAATTTAATCATGTGTCTACTGTCTTTTTAGCACTTGGAAAGAGATATCAAGAAGCAATTGAAGAAATAACTAGAAGAATGGGTGCAGGGATGGAAAAATTTATCTATCAAGAGGTAGAATCAGTTAAGGACTATGATGAATATTGCCATTATGTTGCAGGATTAGTTTGTTTGGGATTGTCTAGACTATTTCATGTAGCTTGTCTTGATGATTTTCCTCTAGATTTCTTGTTTGATTCAATTGGTTTATTTCCTTAGAAACTCAACATTATAAGAAATTACTTGGAAGCACACCAAGGCATTCAATAATACCATGATGCACTTAAACAAATGTATGAGAAGATTATGTTTAAATATGATCAAGTTGCATGTATGAATGTGGGAAAGATTACATCCATACTAAATAGTGGAAAAACTACTTTGCTAAGTGTAGCCTCCAAATCACCTCCAATGACAGCTTGAGAAAGCCTTCTCTAATCACTCTAAAGGATGATATAACATATTCCTCCTTGAGAAGATGTAGTGGTACTCAAAGATTTATTTTGAATATACCACTTGAGGAAGAGAAAGGGCATTCGGTTGAGAATCCAACTCTCTACAAAATAGAACTCTATAAATACGGTGGAGGTTTATTAGATTCAAAAAGTGGGGCTACATCTGGTGGTCTTGACAATTATTTTAGGCAAACTACTTCATCCTTGAAACCTCACATAGAACTTGGAGTAGGACCTGCATATTATGTGTTTAATACTAACAACTATACAAGGGGTGATTTTGCATATAAAGGAGGGAGATTTAGTAACTTCATCACTAGATGAGGAAGAAATAAAAAAGTAGAAGTCAAGAACATGTATATGAGTTGTTTAGTAAAGTTGTTAGTTCAGTAGCTTGCCATCAAATTTCAAACTCCGAGTTTGATCCTCACTTTGTCTTCTTTAGAAAGCTAGAAATGTTTTGGCCTTCTATTGATTAGAGAAAAGGCATTGTGCCAAATTCTAAAGACCACATCTTGATGCCAAGCAAACCAGATAATGCCTCACACATAAATATATTAGATGTTGTAGGATGATTGGAGAGAGGTCCTATAGGTATCACAGGGACCAATTTATATTATGCAGAAGAAATAATTGAGAGCATTTCAGAGGATATCAGAGCTAGTTTGTTAGGTGGATATCACTCTTCACATCTTGGAAGGATGGGCCTGCTTGAAGCATTGTGAACCAAAGGTGTTAAGTATATATCCTTCAAAAAATAGGAGAAGATTGATACAAAAGAAAAATAATTGAGATTGTTGAAAGGAAACCCCAAAGAAAAGATCACTTCATGGCAAGAGTTGTTACAAGTTGTAAATTAATAGATTTGTTGCAAAAGCGAGTTTCATTGACATAACAACTTTAATTCAAGGAAGTGTATGCATAACATTATTTTTCAATTGTTACTATGGATAATCATAATTGGCCGAAGATCAGAAAATTCTAATAGCCCTTGATGTTGTGCACCTAGATGAAGGATTTTAATCTATGGTCATAGATGTTCCTCTACTTTTTATTTAAATAAATATCATAATATAGGGAGCATGTGACAAATTTTCCAAAGGGGGGCGTGAACTTAATGAAGATATTGTCCAATCCTCATATCTTCAGAGTTAGCAATTGAAAATTTATCTTCAAATAAAGATAGTTATGCCGCGAAAGGAATGCATAAGGTTATCAAGAAATAGTTATGTGAAAGAGAAAGACAACTTTTTTTTGAATTATCTAATTTCAAGAAGCAGTTATAGGAACTAAAGAGTCTCATTAGGGAGCGTTATTTATTGTAAAAATATTTCTAAAGGGGGATATTTTTTTAACTATTCAGGGGAAAGAAGGGAGTAGCATATTTCTCTTTCTTGCACAATCTTGATGTACAGGGGTATTGAGTCTGTGAATTCATATTTTGAGCACTGAAGAAATAAAGGAGATATTGTTAAATCTTTGCATTTATTAATGTCCTCTTTAAATTGAAGATGAACTTTGAGTCATTTTAATTGCTCTTCCATGTTTATCCTCTTATATTGAACCGTGTATGTGTTTTTCTTGAAGCTTTGAATTCAAAATAATTTATATGTTGAAAGGAGGTTTGTTGTTCATTATTTTCTTGAGTATCATTTGGGTATGGAATAGGTGGGCTTTGTTTCATTTATTGAATCCTTTCATTTCAAGTTAAATTCATCGCATCTATTTCATGGTTATGGGTAGGTGTCAGTTTTTGAAAGAGGAAAAAATGGGTTTTACAAGGATTCGAAACCACAAAGTTTACAAACAAAAGAAAAGATCATCAAAGACCCCATAAACAAAGAGGTTGCAGAGAGGAAAAAAAATGACAAAGACACAACCACCAAAAAGGGCCAGCAAGTGCCATAAAAAAGACCCAAAAATACCAGACAAAACGCCAACAGCGACTAAACTTGGGACTTTAAAATTTTCGTTGTCTTAGCTTGCATGTCGTTCATTTCCTAAACCCCGCTCTTTAAGATCTGAACCCTCTGGGTAGTCGGAGGTTCTTTCCTCTTAAGGTTGGAATGTGTCCTCTTTGATATTCCTTGGTCCTCATTCTTGCTTTTATCCTTGTCCTCTTCTAGATCAACAATCAGCGAGCCCTGTTGTGACTTTTCCAACTTTTCAGACATTGCATTGATTATAATGGCATTGTGCCTTGCCATTCTATGGTTTTGTTCCACAACAGTTTTCATATTGTTTTTTATTTTAACAACTTTAGCTTCCAAAGTCTTATACTTGTCCTCAATGTCATCATCTCCCATTCCAGTATTATTCTTTTTCTGTTTTCCTTCTTCATTGCTCAGAGCAGACAACTTCAATTCCAGTTCCTCCAACTTGCTTTTTAGAACCCTATTTCTGAGATTAAGATAATTAATTTCTTGATAGGCCCATTTCATAACCTTGAAAATATCACCAACACTACTTCTAGCAGAGGCAAGGATATCTCCAGACTGATCCTAGTCTAAAACTAGGTTAAAATCATCTGGGTTAGGGGAGTTGGGAAATCTGGTACCATTATCTCTGAAAGAGGTAGGAGGGGTAGAGACAAAGTTTCTGCTAGCTTCAGGGTTCTCATTTTTGTCCTCTAGAGAGTATGTAGAGTAGGAAACCAACTTATTGGCAAGGGAACCCTTGAGAGCAGGATTCTTTAAAGGAACCAGACAACTGGGGTAAATCTCAGGGTTAGCTTTCATGATCTAGGGTTTACAAAGATTGCTTTTCTTACCAGACAGGACAAGGGATGAATGGGCTTCAACAATTTTGTCCGAGTTAGGATTATAATGATTCTACGAACCACCACTATCTGTATCATAGTCCTCAGACACTGTGGAGGAAACCTGTTTAGATAAAGCTGACAAGATTTGAAAATGTTCATAGATTAACCTAATAAGACAAGGATGAAGAATAATGTATCTCCTGGGATTCTTCTTATGGTCCTCAAGGATATTGCTCAATGAACAGAACAAATAATGAGGCAGAGAAATTCGTACCTTATGGCATAAGTGGTTAAGGAGAGAAAAATGATGACCATAAACTCTAGTGAATCTCCTGTCCAAGGTAATATACTCCATTATGACATGAAGCACCTTGATGGTGTTGATTTCAAAATAGCTATTGGAAAATTTGACCAGTTTCATTTTCTCCTTTTCTTTCTTAGTGAATATGATTACCGCCTCGTTTGAAAACGTTCTATCATGATAAAACTTCATGCTCTCAGTGGACATTCCAGCCACCTCTCCTATGATTTTATCATCCAATTTCACCTTTCTCCCAAAGAGTCTTGATTATTTCTCCATTATTCTGGTTCTTATCAAAGTAGTCAGTAGCCATAGGATCAGGCCCATGAATTTTTTCCAGGTATGGAACCAAACCACCTTGCTCAACCTATTTCCAGACCTTAGCATTCCTCGTGTGCATTTCATAGCTATTTGGATTTATTATTTTCCTATCCCCCCCGATATTCGTATGCACCTCACTGCAATCTCTACCAGTGCTGAAAACCTATTGCAAATTTATGTAGCCATTCCAATGAACTCACAAAGTGTGCCGCTTTTTCTTACCAGCTAAGTTATTTGACACAGCCCCATCAAATCTCTTGATTTTGATGTACTTAGCCCTTTTCCTTATCATCATTAAAGATATTTTCCTCTTTCCCATGTGTAAAATCATAATCTAATAAGGCCCTGAATTCATCTCCCAAGTCCCTGAAATTATGCCATGTGTTCAAACCTCCCCTCTTAACCCCCTCATTCACAAAGTAATCTGCCATGCTATTAGCTTCCCTATAGACGTGGGAGATTTTAACTTTATCGAACTTGTTTAAGATAGATTTTGCTTCTTCAATCTAATTCTTAATAGACCAAGAGGGAGGGGTCCTACCCAGGAGACAGTCAATGATTTTTTTGGAGTCCCCTTCAAGCCATAAATATTTTATATTCAGATTATGTGCTAAATTTAAAACTTGAAAAGCTCCTATTTCCTCTGCCACATGGTTGGTTTCATGACCTAGGGAAATGGAAAAAACTGCCATAAAGTTACCACTTGAGTTATGGGTAGGTGTCAATTAGCCTTTTCTTCTTTTTGGTGAAAAGCATACCCAATCTTTATTCATTGCATATCTATTGAAGGTAGTTGCACCTTGTAAAATAAGCAGAGAGAACTTGCAAATATCATTGTAAGTGACTCAACTATTGGTGGGATTTTCATAGGCATGGGCAAGAATAGTGTAAAATTCAAATGACAAATTTGTTAACCAACACTGACACAATTTTTTTGTGTGTATCGAAATTATATATTTTTTTGTTGGATGGACATCAATATCTAGCGTGCATAGATATTTTTCAGATTTTTTTTTGATAATCTACTATTTTTCCACATGTGAAAAACAAATAGCTTGATTTTTGATGAAAAACCTATGTTTAATTAAACTAAAAAAAGTACATAATAGAACCAAAATATATTAAAATTAGATTTTATGGATAGCCCATTCCAAGGACTACCATCATCCAGTTGGGGACCTATGAAGTTTATTCTATTTTTAGATTCAACCCAAGCTCGGAAAGGAAAACATTTGTAGAAAATTGCTAGAGCAAAGAAATAAGGGAAAAAAAGGGGGGGTTCAAGCGAACCCCCTACACCCCTCCAAGCAAAGGGGGGTTTGCTTGAACCCCCCATTTTTTTGCAATTTTCCTTTGTTTTAATTAAGAAAATGTGCCAAAAAGGGGATGAAATCACTTAGGGGTTCACTCGGAGGGGGTGTTCGAGCAAACCCCTTTTTTGGGTTCATGCGAACTCCCCCCCATTTGAGGAAACAACTAAAAACCCAAAAAAAAATTCTTCGGAGTGCTTTTACAATTTTTCTTTGTGAAGGGAATTTTAAACAAGTATTGTGAGATTGCTCGCTTCCATAGATTAAGCTTACAAGAATCTATTGGTCATAAACTATTAGTGACCTACATCTAAATCACAATGTCATCGTAACTCATCTATCAACTAAATAACACATTGTTTTCTACCTCTAAATCATCTATCAACTAGAGTTTAAAAAGTTTATTTTTAATAATTGTAACCTTTATCTATCTATATTGTTGAACAACCCAACTCTGACAATAAAGCTATCAATTTATAGAGCTACATGCCTTCTAATTATAGACATAGGAAAATAAATAATTAAATTTTACTTATGCTTTAATTTGTATTTTGGAAAAAAAATTAGGTTTTCTTAGAGTTTATATTACATCATAGTTAGTGAATAAATGGTTATGGTTTGTTAAATTAGAATATGGTTTTAAAATTTAAATAGTTATTAAAACTTATATCTTAATAGATTTCCATTCAATTTTGATAATAAAAATACTTTGTTCTTCTTGTTAAATATAAGACATATTCAAAATGCAAGTACACAACCGTCCTACCATTATTTGGTAGGAACTTCATAGCAACACGACATTATTTTTTGTAAGGGTTGTAAAAACTCCAATCGTGAATTTTTAAGAGACAAATACCTAAATAAACCATTGTGAAGATATCTTATCATTGTATGTTATTTTATTGTGAAATTATTTTATCATAATTTATGGAATGTCACAGAATTATCATATGAAAAAACATGTCTACTTCTACTACATAATTAATAGCACTATTAGGTAAGATTAACAATTTTTTATTGCACATCTATGTTATGCATTTGATCTTTCTTCTTTGAACTAGAGTTTCATATGCTCTTGGTAGTAAAGTAAGGTTGAAAATAATAGTAAGACTATAGGAAGAAAAATATTTTGAGGAGGTGAGAGTGGAGAGGAGAGTGAACATAGGGGATGTTTTTAAGGTTTATCATGGCGGCCTTGGGAATTAATTTTACAGAGCATGTGGTAATCAATATGTAAACTCAATTTTTTTCATCATTACAAAAAACCCAAGTTTAGTGACATGGAAGTTGTTTTGTGAGCTTTTATATGTTTCAATATCCCCTTTTTCTTTCTTCTAATTTATAAATTTTATCTGACATCAAAATATGATGTGGAATGCATGCATTGGGGGGTGGTTATAAAGGACAAATATGAGATGGGTTAATTATTATTTCTAAATCTAATATGAGGTAAACTAAGTGCAACTTTATTGTTACTATCAACAAGATTGTGGCATCTTTTCTTTTGTTCAAGTGTGCACATTTGAATTCCATTGATCAACAAGCCTCTAGCATGGCTATATTTTTGTTTTCACTAGATAAAGATATCTAAAATTCTTGGAATTTTTTTCTTTATTATATTTCTTTCTTGAGTGATTCATTAAAATCTAATCTTCATTCAACCATGGACAACTTGGAGAAGCATAATGCATGATTTTATAATTGGAATCTTTGCTTTTGAACTAGTTAAGGGTTCATAATAAGTTGAAAATGGATCAATCATGTGGCAATCCAACACATCAGTGCATGCTTGATTTATAGAAATATTTCCCCTGCAATTCAAAAGCTCTCAATTTACAAAGAAAATAGGAAAAATAGAATGTGATGTATACAAACATCAATAAAATGATCAAAACACTTAGTAGGCAAGGGAATATAAATAAGAGGAGCCTTCACATGAAGAAGAGCAAAAGAAGGAACTTTACTATCAACCATGTAGAGTAATTCCCATGCTAGAGCATAAATATTCTCAAATTTTTTCCCATGACCACATAAATTTTATCTATGCAAGGTTCATTGATTTCTTTATTTTTTAAAGTTGTAACATAAATCAGTCTTTACTTTGTAGAAATTAGAGATGCCGACAATTTTGGTAAATCTCAATATGTAATCTTTAAATTTCTTATAAAAAATTGAGATAATAAAATAGAGGGAAATTCCCATGGCATGCCAAAGAGTTGTATCATGCCAATGATCCCTAATACTAAAATACAACTAATAATTTTATCGGAAAAGTGAAGAATTGTGCAGTTACATAAAAAAAATTGTGGTATGCATTCATGAATTTAGAGCATAAGTATGTGTTTAATATGGCGACTTTGAATTGTTCTAATGTAATATAATTTTCTTCACTTTTTATCATATATTTAATAAAGTTTTATTGATCAATATTTATTTAAGCACTAAGTTGTGGCCTAAGGGAGTTTAGAATACAATTTTTTTAATAAGATCAATACATTAGGACTAACCGTACAAATGGAATTTATATCTTTCATATTGTTTGGATTACCCCAAATACCCACTTTGCATGAAATCCCTTATTTTTTCTTTCCGTTGTAGAGGTACAACAAGTTATAATCTTCAATACCTTTAGTATTTGTATATTTCATCCTTTGCCACAAGCATTGCAAGTTCATAAGATTTACCTACAACAAAGTAATCATATTTTGCATACTATGCTAGTTTATTGCTCCAATACAATTTATTGTAAATACCTTTGATATAAGGAATGAAATGTTTTTTAAATTTTTAGATGGAAAAATCTTGGTACAATAGATTGTAAGAGTACAAGTTTGATATAAGGAATGAAATGATTTTTCAATTTTTTAGATGGAAAAATCTTTGTGATATATATCTATATATATATACTAATTTACATCTGCAATCTTAACATTTCATTGCTCTAATACTTCACTTTTGTGTAAGAAATATTGACATTGATTTTGGGGTTAATTTCTTTGCAAATTGTGATTTGGTGGTGGATTTGGAGATGAATGTCACTTTTCCTTCTATTAGCATCCTTTCTCTTTCCATGGAATCTATAGGTATTACAAGGAATTTCCTATTGGTAATT
This sequence comes from Sequoia sempervirens, assembly GCA_007258455.2. NCBI lineage: Eukaryota > Viridiplantae > Streptophyta > Pinopsida > Cupressales > Cupressaceae > Sequoia > Sequoia sempervirens. The sequence continues at coordinate 37,020,578 of VDFB02292527.1, read as the reverse complement.
GTTATAGATCCCCCACTAGCCTTTGTGCTAATTGCTAGAGTAGGTATCCCTTTAGTCTCTCCTTGCAGGTGTACAGAATTAGGGTCCTTGGTTTACACATAGTAAACCCATTGGGTAAGTGCACAAAGTTGAGTCCATGAAACGTGGAAGTTTTTTCCTTAACCAAAAAATTGAAATCAGCATTGAGCAAACAGGATCCCGATTTTAATAAACGGGATCCCAATTTTAATAAATGGGATCCCTATTTTTAAAAATCGGGATCCCGTTATGGTTTGGGATCCCAAGCTTGAGACGAAACGGGATCTCGATTTTTAAAAATCGGGATCCCGTTTCCCATCGGATTCCGAACCGATGGAAAAGTGAGACGAAACAGGATCCAGATTTTTAAAAATCGGGATCCCGTTTCCCATCGGATTCTGAACCGATGGAAAAGGCATGAGATCTCGATTCTCACAAAACGAGATCCCGATTTCTAAAAAGTGGGATCCCGATTTCTAAAAAATGGGATCCCGATTTCTAAAAAACAGGATCCCGATTTCTAAAAAATGGGATCCCGATTTCTAAAAAACGGGATCCCAATTTCAATAAATCGGGATCCCATTTTTTAGAAATTGGGATCCCGTTTTGTATTGCTATTTATTTAAAAAAAAACACATTTCACTGCACAGTGGACGGGACCCTGAGTATTGGCGACAGCGACCCCCACAATTAGCTACAGTTACGCCCCTACATGCCATTTTTTTGCATTTTTTTATTTTGAATTGAAATTTTGAAGAAAATAAATGAATTTAGCATGCTTTTTTAATTTATTTCATGTTTTAAGTATTTTTTTAAACTGTTATAGTAGAAATGAATAACTATAAAAATAGACGAAAAAATGCAATGAAACCTGAAGGTTTTTTAATAAAAATGAAAAAATGAACCTTGAATTGTGTTTTAGAAACAAAATTTAACTTTTGAAACCTAAATTGTTCAATTAAACCCAAAAAAATTGAATTTGAAAACCCTAATTGAAACAAAACAAAAAAAATGCATTTCAAAACCCTAGAAATTGAAATGAAATAAAACATTACATTTACAAATCCAAATCAAGCTTTTTGAAACCAATCCAAATCAAACGAAAATTGAATTTGAAAACATTAGTTTGAATTGAAATGAAAAATTGCATTAAAAACCCTAATTGTTTAAAATTGAAACCCTAAATTGAATTGGAACAAAAAATTGTTAAAACCTAAATTGGAATCGAACAAATCATTTTGATTTTGAAAACTAGGTAATTTCGAGCTCAAAAAAATTCATTTGCATTGCTTAAATGTTTTAAATTTTATTTGCTTTGTATGGAAAAAAGCGATATATATATTAAACTTTAGTTTGAATGTTAAATTATAATTAGATTAGAAATCAATATGTTAAAGAATAGTTAAAATTCATAAAGTTTATCTTGATGTTTGTTTGCAAATTTAGTTAGCAAATTCGTAAATCTAAGCGCATACAATCAATTCCAATTGACACTAACTTGCAAGTCTAAATTATGCCAAGGGCCACCCAAACTTCACCCTAAGTTTGCTAAACCCTAGACCCTAAACGTAAAATCTAAACCCTCAACACTAAAGCATTTGAAATTTATGAACCCTAGAACCTAATCTTTCATTGGACATACCTAAAATTATGTAGGTTCAATGTCAAGAATGGGTCTATTTGGTAGATTTATGAAAACTATTTTGAATATCTAGAATGCCATAAAAGTATAATTATAGTAATTCCAATTGGAAACACTTGGGTACATATATTGGGTACACATATATCATATGAAATTTAAATCTAAGAGTGTCTATTATAGGAGAGTTGATAATACATGGAAAAGAGGTTTGTATGGGAATATATGTGTCAAGAAAAACATACCACATGACCTCTATAGGATTTTTTAAGATGTGATCCTAGATAATAATCACCCATCCTCAATCATAATGGATTCTTTAGCAATTAAGAGATTCAATAACCATAAAATTACCTATATTTTGACCTACTGGGTTGTATGTGGAAGGATAGAAATGCATCAATAAGGAGACCAAGATGGAACCATTTAACACCTACAAGGTACACCTATTACATGGGAAAGGGAGGAAGTGCATCATGATAGTTTGGAGGAACTACATACTATTATTACAATTTAGAGATCTAGGAGGATGATTCATATAAAAGAAATATAATTAAATATTTATATTATTTAATATATTATATTTAATATAATATATTAAATAATATAAATATTTAATATCATAAAATATAATATAAGATTACAATTAAGGATAGGTAATGTTATAATTTACTTGGGGTTTTAATGAGGATTAGGCTTAAGATTCAATTAGGTTTGTAGTAAATAGTTAGGTTACAATTAGGAATATATAATAAATATTAATATAATTATAATACAAATATAAATTAATTTAAATATAATATAATATAGGAATACATTTAAGATTAGGTAAAGGTTATAATTTAATTAAGTTTCAATTAGGTTTGCAATTAAATTAGGATATGGTTAGGGTGGGGATCATTTAGCATTCTGTATTGTTAGAGTATGGGTTACATTTAAGTTATTATTTTGTGATATGTATAGATTCAGTTCATTTTAACATGATACTTTTTTATTAGAGGGGTAAACACTTTTTGACCCGAGAGCTAGATGGAACCAATGAGGGCTATACAAGTATGACTAAATTTTGGACCTCACTAGACATCTAGATCGCAACCATCCTATCACGCTAAATCATAAATCAATTTCTTAAGGGGTCCCAATGACAAATTTCTTAAGGGGATCAAAGAAGTTCTTAAAAATTTGGTGTGAAGTTTCCCAAGGCAACCAATTTAACAATAATAAGGTCGATGCAAGATTATAATATGAATGAGATTTCATGATCTAGGTTAGTCCAGTTGAAACAAGAGTAGTCTCAATCAACTATTCCACAAGATTTAATGTTCTTCACTAACTTGCAAGTTCATTAAATATTCCAAGGGGCACCAAAACTTTACCCTAAGTTTTGTAAACCCTAAACCCTGAACTCTAAAATCTAAACCCTAAACACTAAACCATTCATTTTGTCCTTAAAGGCTCTTAATGAAATTTGGTTGCATTGGGAAACTTCACCAAATTTTATTCACTTGAGCCATGTCATTTTCTCCTAGGACCTCACTGGACGTAAATCCCCTTAAGCCATCCTGTCACCCTAAATCGTAATTCAATTTTCTTAAGGGGATCAAAGAAGTTCTTAAAATTTGGTGATCAAAGTTGCCATCATGATCTAGGTTGGTCAGTTGAAACAAGAGTAGATCTTAATCAACTATTCCACAAGAAAATGTTCTTCACTAACTTGCAAGTTCATTAAATATTCCAAATTCTAAACCCTAAACCCTAAACACTAAACCATTCATTTTGTCCTACCCAGGATCATAAAGTGAAATTTGGTTGTCTTAGGAAAATCCACCAAATTTCATTTCCTTATGCCATGTAATTTTGTCCTAGGATCTTACTACATATATCCCCTTAAGTTATCCTATTACCCTAAACCCTAAACTCTAAAGTCTAAACCCTAAACCCTAAAGCCATCATTTTTTCTTGGGCTCTTAATGAAATTTGGTTGCCTTAGGCAACTCCACCAAATTTCATTTGCCTTCTCTCTGTGTTTTTTCCTAGGATCGCTTTGCACATATATCACATAAGTTGTACAATACCTAAACCCTAAACTCTAAAGTCTAAACCGTAAACCCTAAAGCCATCATTTTTTCTTAGGCTCTTAATGAAATTTGGTTGCCTTAGGCAACTCCACCAAATTTCATTCCCTTATGCCATGTAATTTTTTCCTAGGGTCTTACTACATGTAGATCCCCTTAAGCTATCCTATTACCCTAAACTCTAAACTCTAAAGTCTAAACCCTAAACCCTAAAGCCATCATTTTTTCTTTAAAGGCTCTTAATGAAATTTCGCTGCCTTGGTGATCAAAGTTGCCCAAGGCCCAACCAAATTTAACAATAATAAGATCCTACAAGATTATACAATATCAATAGTTAATTGTATTTTCATTCAAGTAACATGTGCCTTAGACATATAAATGAGACTTACATATAATTTTATCATTTGTATTCAATTATTTAAGGCCATTTATATTGAATGTTTTAAAGGTGTTTCCTAAACATGTATCTTACATCTTGAAATTACAAATCTAATGCAAGTTCACTCATATCTTAAAGATCAGATGGATCCATTCAATAATATTCGCAATCCACCTCCATGCCATCCATCTCCAACACCTTCACCTCCACCTCCGCCCACTCCACCTCGTAACCCCCCACCTCCACCACCTAAAATCAATGAACATGATCGTTTGCAAGAACAAATCAATGCTTCTGCTAGAACCATCCAAGACCAAATCAACATTATTCAAAATGAAGAATGTGTCGCACCTCCTGTGAGGATGTTCGCATCTAGGATGCAAACCCTTGTTGATGCTGTCAGGGCTATGGATGGGATTGTAGATGAGCATCGAAAATGGTTAGAGGAGAGGAGAACTCCTGATTTTGAAAAGGAAAACACAAAGAAATGAAGATCTATGCAGTAGAGAGCCATAATAGTTTATAAATTAAAACAATGATCTTAAATAGTTATGAATTTATAAGTCAGATTGATGGATATTTTTATTATTGATGAATTTATAAATTTGGTTCAAATGGATATTTTTAGTGACATGAATTTATGATTTTGGTTCTAGATGGATATTTTTTAGTGACATGGATTTATGAATTTGGTGGAATTTATGAACTTATAATGAATAGTATATAATAGTATATATTTTATGACTATCTACTAGATCATGATTTCTCACGCTGAAAAATTGTAATATATATATATGTGTGTATGTGTTAAGGTATAAAATGAGATTTTGTGTGAATGTTTCAAGTTTATTGTTTAGTATGTATGTGCATGTATTAAAAATTTGCATATATATAGTTCTTAAATTTTGAAATTTGTATGTATGTACATAGTTTAGTTTAATGATTTGTACGCATGAAAATTATGCATCATATTTTTTATTTTAAATGTACATGTACATACATTTAATTTTGAATTTTGTATGGACATGCTCTTGAGTTGAACAATCAATGTATATATATGTGCATTTCAATTAAATATATGATCTTAATAGATATGTTGCTCATCCTATTTCAATTAATATGATCTTAATATATGTATGCACATGGACTATTTTGTATGATTTGAAATGTAGGTGCACATTTATATCGAGCATATCATGGATGATTTTAACATTGATGATATCATCAATCACCACCTGACCCACAACCAGATCTGCCTCCCTCCCTCCCTCTGCCTCCACCTTCACCTCCACCTCCCCCTCCCCCTCCCCCTCCCCCTCCCCTCCACCTCCACCTAATATACCACATGCAACACCTATCGCATCTGATGAGGCTTGCTTGAGAGCACAAATAAATGATCAAGTTACATCCTTACAAAATCAAATCAATGCTATGCAGAGTGAAGCATTGATTCCTCCACATGTGAGACATTTTGTATCTGCAATGCAAAATGTTGTTGATTCCAACAGGATGATCGATTTTGATCTTGATAGCCATCAACGAGACAGAGAAAAAATGAGACAATTTTATTCTGATGGTCTCTCTTACAAACAAATATTAGACCTTAAAATAACGAAAGCCCATCTAGCCCCCTACTTTCTTGACCCCGTTACTCGACAACCCATTCCACCCAACAAATCCTAGAATATCCATGAGGTGGTGCATACATCCTCATATGATTGCACATTTTTGGGATCGATGGTATATGGTTTTTGATAGTCCCCCACATGCTAATTGGGAGTGCCCATTGTATTTTTGAGAAAACTATATGTAGAGTTTGTTTTGGGGCAAAAGCCCAATTATTTTGATTTTAGATATCATTTGGTGTTGTTGGTGGTGGCATGCCTGGCAGAATTAGGGTAGGGTTGATCCCAATGCCCACATGCATGCGCAGCCCCCTTGTTGTTGTCTGGTCCTCATTCACCGCCTGTATGCGTATCATCAAGCTGGTCCTTCAACATTGGGTTCCCTTGGTACACTCATGAGAGTGTGATCAATGCAGCTTACGTGATATGGCAGTGGGAGCATAGAGACGATGACGATGATGGAGGAGTTTTTTATGGAGCTTGTCTGAGTACTACTCCAGGAGTGTCGAGGCCCATCCCCCATATATGTACTAGTTGTCATCAAGTATGCTATGGACCTGATTAGGCCACACCTAGTTCAGGTGGACGGGGAGATTCTGGTGGTTCATCTGGTCGCATCAGTTCATTTGTAGAGTTCCTCGTAGCAAAACATCACCCTGAGGACACTATGACACATGTATAAATATGCATCTAGATGTACGTTCATTTTATAAGAATTTTTATGGTTGTATATATCAAAGAAAAGTTTGCAATACATTTTAACAATCAAATTGTTTGATGTACAGATGACACTAACGATGCAAGGGCAATCATTTGTTCCACAAGTACATACATCGACAGGTTGGTCATACTTGGCAACCCTTATGGGGTATTTTGATTTCAATTTTAAAATTATATATGAAATCATAAATTAATTATTTAACTTTAGGTTTTAAATTTATAATTGAATCGCATATATGTTTCAAATATTTATGTTGGTTTAGGTGAGTCAATCGACATCCACGTCCATTCCTCCTAAGGGATTGTCAAGCACTCCTCCACTATCGAGCGTCATAGATCAGGGGCATGTACATTCATATTGTAAATTTGTTTAAAGTTTACATTAGTATAGTTACAATTTTATGAGTTTTGAATTCACTAGATATATGAAACGCATGCATGTACACTTGTAAATATTATAAGCATTAAATGTCTATGTACATGTATGTCTAGGTTGATACCACAATAAGAATGGGTATTGGGAAAAAAATTGATGTTGCAGTTACTCGTGAGGCCATTGATTTCCAGGTTGTTTACAAAACTTTCTACACAAAATGTGCAAACTTGAATATATATGTATATATTAACCTAATTAAATTGTACATGCTTTAATTTTGATCTTGTAGGACTTTGTTAGTGCAACTTTCAGCCCTGACCCAGACATAGTTACACCACCAGGAGGACATGTAGAGCAGGTTTAAGATCAAATGGTAATTTAATTTTTTTATTATATTTAAAGTGAATTATAAATTTTAAATTGAATATATACATATTAATATGATATTTTCACATATTCTTTTTCTTTTATAGCATGAGACACATCCTGTAGTTGAGCATGTGTATAGGCAGGGTCCTAGAGAGCCTAGTGCACAACCTCGAGGAATCTGGTACAATTAAAATATATGATAAATTGAATTAAATTGAATTAAAAATTAATTGTAGAGTTGTACATCTAATTTCAAATTACGTCTTGTTTATGTAGATTGATTTAGAGAATTTAGAGGTTTCTTACATTTTGAGCATCGGATGTAGATATGATGGTAATTTAATTTTTATGATGGATTATAAATTAAATTGTCGGTAAATAATTTTGTGTGTCTTACATCTAATTTCATCTTTCTCTTATGCTCTGCAAAGTATTTCAGGTCATCCACATAGTCTGCATGGTGTGCAGAGGTCTCTTGATTATAGAGATAGTATATGACCTAGAAACATGTGATTTTATGTGTTATATTTGTTTATTTCATGGACTATATTTCTTATTTATCATGTACTCTGTTGGACTTTATTTCATGTGCGCTTAATATATTGGTTTCATGCACTTAATATGTTACATAAATTATGGACTTTATTATTGTTTGAAATTTTAATTTACACATGTACATTTATGCATTTTATGTTCATAGTCAGGACATTAATATAGGACATTGATGTGAAATTTAGTGATCTCATACATGGATTAATATAGGACATTTTAATATTTACAATAATCAGTCAATAAATCATAATTTACAAACAAAAGCAATCTATTTATATACCAGAAATTTAGGGTCTAAACCTGAATTGCATTAAAATATGGGTCAAGTGGACATGGATCTTATGCTTAAAATGTGTAGACGCACTTCCAAAATCTACATAAGTTATTATTTTAATATTATTTGGAAATAATCATGTGAATGTAAAGTCTTTGGATTACTGCATATTTAGATTAATATCAAGTTGGTAATGAAAGTCTTTAACATGTCAAATTTAACTATAGGAAAAATTGAGAACATTTCAAAAAGGCAAAAACAGTTATAAAATCAAAATAATCTTCAACTATAATAATGATTGCTCAAAATACACATGAATTAACACTATACATGAATAGTAGAAATCTTCCAACATAAAAAATCTTCAATATTTTTAAAAAAATTAAGAACATTTCAAAAAGGAAAAATCACTAATATTCTATTTTATTCAAAATTAACATATATATGTAAATAAATATTAAAATTTTAAGGCTTTACTAAAGGTTTTATTGTACAAAAATATAGAAACTTAGGATTAAGGTTAGGGTTATAGGATAAAGCTTTGGGTAAAGGTTAGGATTAGGACACAACTAGAGTTAGGGTTAGGTTTCAATTAGGGTTAGATACAACAAGGCTTAGGGATATGATTAATTTTAGGATAGGGTAAGGGTTCAATAAGGGTTGGGTTCTAATAATGGTTAGGGTTAGGGTTCAATTAGTATTACAGTTAGAATCAGGGTTCAATTCTAACTCTAATTAAAATTCTAATCCTAACCATAACAATACCATAGAAGATTAGAGAATAAAAGCATTAATAAATACTATAAATAATAGTTCATCTAACACTAATTTATAAGTTGTCAAAATGTGGCAGTCTTGAAGTGTCTAAGGGGTCATAATAGAAGCGTCTTAAGGGGATGTCTTAAGGGGTTATATAATATGTCTTAAAGAGGGAAGTCTAAAAGGGTCATAATAGAACGTTTTAATTAAGGGGATGTCTTAAGGAGTCTTAAGGGGATGTCTAAAGGGGTCATAATAGAACATGTTAATTAAGGGGACGTCTAAAGGGGTCATAATAGAACGTCTTAAGGGGATGTCTTAAGGGGTTATAATATGTTTTAAGGGGATGTCTAAAGGGGTCATAATAGAACATGTTAATTAAGGGGATGTCTTAAGGGGTCTTAAGGGGGTGTCTAAAGGGGTCATAATAGAACATGTTAATTAAGGGGATGTCTAAAGGGTCATAATAGAGCGTCTTAAGGGGATGTCTTGGGGTTATAATATGTCTTGAGGGGGGTCAAAGGGGTCATATGTAGAGCGTGTTAGTGGGGGATGTAAGGGGGTCTTAAGGGGATGTCCGAAACATGTATTTAATGTATTTAAAAGGACAAAATAAAACTAAAACTATATTTACCTTTATTTACTTAATCCATTGTACCATCTGCATCCTCTCTTTTTTGCAATGCATCTATGATTGCCTCATGCTCTTCCATAGAAATTGACCATAGTAATTTTTTTGAAGGTCTTCCATGATAGCGCTCTAGTTTTATATCTGTTGCCACCACCAAATGTGAATAATGCATAATCTTTTTGTGTTTCATAGTCTTCGAATGCAGGTAGACCATTCTTTTCTTCTCCGTATTTTTAAGTAGCCAGTGCCAACAACCACCACCGATCTATTGGGCTTATGTTCAAAAACCACCATCCAAATAAATTCTCAAAATTTGCCCAAGGGGATCCAAAAGACTTGTTCTAAAAAATTGCTTAAGGATCAAAAACTTGTTATCAAAATTTGCTTAAGAGGATGTCTTAAGGGGATCACCGTATCTGTTGGATAATGATAGACATCATCATCTTCCTGATGCACTATTAACTTATGTTTAGTCTCCACACAACGAGCCAACCAATATACTGTTTCCTCTTCATTCCCCTCGAGGTGCAATAGCGCATACACATGTCCTACCAACAAAATTTTAATTTAATAACTTGTGCATATCCATATAACTAATTTGAGTATTAAAAAATAACTTAATAAAGCAAAAATAAAATGAAATAAATTAAATTAAAATTACCTTCTTGTACAAGGTCTAAAACGATCATAATCTTAGGATGCAAACAATTGATCATTTTCTTCAATGGTTCTTTCCTTATTGATTGTAATGCTTCTCGGGGTGTCAGCGTCTTTGCTCCCCGCTTGTTCAGCAGCCAAACTACGTATTTTCACAAGCTTCCCAATCTCACGAGATGCAAAATGGAAAAAACATGCAACCTCCCTTATTCAAATAGTCGTAGCACCTTGTAGCACTCCTAAATGAATGCCATGGCCGATCTACTAAATGTCCTCACCGTCAACTCTAGATACAATGTTTTCTTCTTCCCACCAACCAAAGAATGATGAGCGTAGAGTAATCTTTTCGAGCTAAGGTGCGGATAATCTTCTATTACACCAATCCACAATCTCATGTGCATTTTTAAATTTTACTGAATCCTCGAATTTTAATTGTTCTCTAGCAAAAATTCTTTTGACACACGCACCAGCTCCATCATGTTCTCCTTTACCATGCCCAGCTTCAAAAAAACTCCATATATGTTGGACATTAAGTTCCTTGTGAACCCTACTTAACCAATAGAACATTCTAGCATTTTTGAACTGCCCCGTACAATTATCTGACCATATGAGGTGTTCTTTCATATGGATTCCTCTTTCTTTTAAATTTCTACAAAATATACTAAAATAATATTGAACAAACTCTTATGAATGTAACCGATTGTCACTCAAATAAAATGATACTCCCTCAAAAAATTTCTTGATTCCTTAGTGCTATCATCTACATATCTATAAACAATATGGACAAACATAGCTACTTGCACTGAATTATAATATTGAGATTGAATTTCCTCTTGCGGGGTGAGAGTATAATTCTCCGCAAAATCAACCACTGAAAGTATAGTACCAATTGGAAATGTGTTTCTACATGCGCGAAATTGGCCATCAAGCCATCGAGCATGTTCAGAGTGCATAACATATTTTGGTGCAATTTTATTATTAAATTCACTCATAAATGCATGCACACTAACTTTTTCTGTAACTAAATCACAACGCTTTCCTATTTTTCCATCTTTTAAAGAATAGTGAACATTCCTAAATCTTTTGACATCTGCAATTGTTGTCCGTCACTTGATCCAACACTTTCATGCAAACAAATTCTTAAAAGTGAAAGATTTCCACAGTTAATGCATTGTCCAGAAATACAAGAACTTAAATAAAATAATTTATCATTAGATTTTTCACAAAACAAACCTAAAATAAACTCTCTTATTGCTTCAGGTGGCATATCAATGCCACAATCTTGTATAATCATGTTGAGATGATGCAAGGTACAACGTATATCAAAAACATCATAAAACTAATGAAATTGAACGTATTTTACAACAACAAGATATTTGTTGCTTATTAATTTTTACATACCAGGGTTTACATTTTTCAAAAGACCTTTGACTTATTTTAATATTACTAGGTAACACTGAATCGCTACAAAATTTTCTATAAAATTCAGTTTGTGTTGTATCTAATACGTGTTTTGGGTGAGGATCGCGAACTTTGGACCCCACCCTTAATTTTAAAACATATCTAGCATTAAATTAAACCCTAGTATTATCATGCCAATATTTTTCGATCAAAGATTTAATTTCAACATTCAATTTTATATCAGACCTCGGTAGTCGTCCAATGAAACTCCAACATTGATTGATAGGATCATTTTCTATACTTTCTCTTCTTTTTGCCACTCTTACTAATGTTTTAGGATGCATTTTTAAAACTTCACTAATATTGCTTACCATTCTTTTATTCAAAGTTGTTTTATTAACTATAGTAGTAGTTATAGCTCTTCTTGCTGTGTTTTTATCTTTAGATCCACTATTTTTCCCAATAGATTGAATGGCACTAGCAACAGTAGACATAGCATGTTTTAATGATTGATCTTTTCTTTTTGGTTTAACATAAAAGCCTAACCTTTTCATTACTTTCATCATTTTTTGCATTCTCATCAATTACATCATTAGTTGACATTGAAATGCAATTTTTTTACGATAAAAGAATTTTGTGTATATACTATTCGCATGTGTTCGTATTTGCCTCCAAGAAATTTGATCAGGAAGATTATCGAAAACACCACTTCCAATTTTAAAAAAATATTTTCATTAAATTCAACATCACATTCTAGATTTTCATCTTCATTTTCATCTTCATCTTCATTTTCATTTACATTTTCATCTTCATTTTCATCAACAACACAGTTTTCATTTTCATTTTCATTTTCATTTTCATCAACAAAACAGTTTTCATTTTCATTTTCATATTCATTTTCATTAACAAAATGGTTCTCATTTTCATTTTCATCAACAAAACGGTTTTCATTTTTATTTTCAATTTCATCAAAAATATAGGTTTTGTTTTCATTTTCAAGAAAATAATCATTTTGATTTTTCATTTGCAACAAAAGATTTTTCTTTTTTCTTTTCAACAAGTTCTATAAAAGTTTCATCTCTCTTAATATAGTTAATGTCAACATCATTATATCCAGCATCTTGTAAAACTTCTACATACAAATTTACCATTTCAAGTTAACATGTGGATTTGAAGACGTACCTGGATTTGTGCATATTGAAACATTCTCCTTAACATTCAAAGAGGGATTTGAAGACATAGTAGGACTTGTTTGTATAATCATATTCTTCTCCAAATTGACTCCTTGCAAATTAGCTTCATCTACAACTATGGTATCTTCAATTTTTTCATCTTCAATAGTTGTTGAATTGGTTGCTCCACCATCGTTCATTGATTTCATTCTCATTCTTCTTTCTCTTTGTCTTTGTCTCTCTTTTTCTCTATTTGCTTCAACTTCTTGAGGAGTCAATGTCTTTCTTCTCTTATTACGAAGTTTATCTCCCATAATTATAAAATTCTCAAGCACAAATGAATGTTAGTAGTGAAATACTTCAAAATATTCAATCCAAATTGGAAGTTGAATACCTAATACGACAAAATTCTTCCTCTTGTGTTCCTCAAAACAAGTAGAAAACTACCACAATTCCACTTTAAAAATTGTTTTCTTTATGATTCCTTTGAAAAATTCAATCCATATTGCAAATTGAAATCTTTTGTTCCTCCAAACAAGCAAAAAAATAACACAATTTCACTTCACAAATGGTGTAGATGATGCTCCCTTTGATAAAATCAACCAAAAATCAAATTCACCACCTGTAAATACAATAACTTATGAAAAAAATTGATTTTTAGTGCTCTCGGCCATACATATGAGGTTGCAAAGTTGCAGATTTGACAGTAATTTTGCATAGTGTTTTTAAATCAAATAAACGGGATCCCACTTATTATAAAACGAGATCCCTATTATAAAACAAGATCCCGGTTATTAATAAGCGGGATCCTGCTCTATAATCGGGATCTCGTTCACCGACATTGAATGTCAGAGCCGTTGTAAAGGTAACAGGGTCCTGTTTATGAAATGGGATCCTGTTCCATTTACAATGGTTGGAATGCTGTTGGATGGGAACGAGATCTCGATTATAGCACGGGATCCCGTTTTATAATCGGGATCCCGTTTTTTTAAATTTGAATTTTGTTTTGCATTGTGGGTGGGTTTTTGCCAAGGTTTTTGGTTCGGGAAAAGCTTTGGAAGTCCGAACCTAAGCCTTCAACCTAGTTTGACCTACAAATTGAAGGCCCTAACAATGTCAAAGAAAAATATCGACTTTAGACGTATGGTTGGCGACCTTTTTTCCAAAATTTTCTGATGAAATTAAAACCCATTTTAGATGAAACAATGCAGATTCTAAATATGTAATTTTTTTGCAATTGAATTATTTTTTCTATTTTCAATTAATTTCTAATAAAATTGGTCCATAAACTTTAAATATCAGAGTTTTACTATTTTAATAACTTTTGATCAACATAACATTTTGACAAGCAGTTACCGAGGAAACAACTTAAGAAAATTATTTTCAATTTGAAAAATAAATAAATCAGAAAATGATAATCTTATGCATGTAGGTACATGATGATTTTCAAAGCGACAAATCTGCCTAATAAAAAAATAACAAAAAAAAAAAATTCAATAAAAAATTACAAAAAAATATCAATACCAAGCTTCAGTGAATCATAAAACTTTTCCCAAAAGGATTTAGAAAAATACGATAATTTAAGTCAAAATATGGATGTCGTACACGTGCATGGTATGGTAAAAAAAAATGACTTTTAAACAGTGGTTTTTAGAAATTCCTATTAAAACTCAATTTGTACAATCTGGGTATTGAAATAAATTACATATTTGGAAACTAGACTCCGAGCACTAGATTTTATGATTAGTGACTTTTTAAAAAATTTCATCTCTAAGTGCTTCAAATTTTAAGGTCAAATGTGTCAAATACTGAAAATCAGGGAAAACACTTCCACTTTTTGGCCAAAAAGTGGACTCAACTTCTTGCACACACCCAATTTCTTGTTCTCAATCCTCCCATTTTCTTGTATTTGGATAAGATGTGATTAACGATAGAAAATTTTATTATAATAATGGATTGATCTCATGGTTAACCATTTTTTTTGTTCCCTTATTTGAACAATTGGGTATTTAATTAATAGACAATTCTCATGGTTAAACATATTGACCTATATCATTATTCTAGGGATATTTTTTATTACAATATTTCAATCAATTACAAGTAGGGAGGTGGTTTTTGGATGGTGGTTTTTGGATGTAGGGTCAACATTGTTTATTTCTCAAGCCCTAGTTCTCTTAATTCAACCCTCTCATAGAACACATTAATGTTCTTCCCATTTTAATTAGAATTCCTAATCTCCCTCTTCCAATTTGGAGTGACCCTTAATTTTATTCAATTAGTAAAGTATTATTCAATTCCTAAATATGGACTCTACTACAAATTTTAGTCTAACTACTTATTCCAAAATTTTAGTCAACATCAAAATTTTGAAGGCTCTTCCTAAAAATATCATTATAAGAATTGAAGAAAAACCTTGGAATCAATTCATGGATTATGAGAATCTTCCCTTTTTATATAAATGACACTTTGCTATTGGACAAATAGATTTTTATTTCACCCACTCCTATCACTTAGTGGCGGGCTTAAATAATTTCCGCTAAAAGTTCCTTCTTGAAAACTTGATTATTGGTGATATTTTGAACTTTAGGATGTTGTCTCAAATCAAGTGGACCCTAATGTTACCATGGTGAAAAATATTCATGCATAGGCTCTTTCTATTTTTGGTAAAGTTTATATGATCATGAACCAAAGTAAATATGGTTCCACCTTTTAGGAGATGGAACTAGGTTTAGGACCTATTTCAATCTAAGTTCATTAGGAAACCCTAGAGACTTCAACCCAATGATTCAATTGAGGGAAGGATTAGGAGGTTTCCTTAGGTGTGATTAAAAAGGGGGTTCACCAGTAAATGAAATTTTTAAGGAGAAATGTAAACCCTAATGCACTAAACCCTAGAAATTTGAAAGAATTAAATCAAATGAACAAACAAAAATCAGACATAAAGGAACTTGGTAAACTCATAGATTCCAAGCAAGATATGCAACTCTGAAATTATACTTTTTGAAATGCATTGGGACTCATATGCTAGGCTAGGAAATTTATTCCTAGTCTAGGTTTTGGGGCAAAATCTAGAATCTCTTGGTGACTGATTAGGATCTGCAAAAATCTAGCAAAAAGGGTGTACTGGGACTCATAAGCCCAGACAATTGCAAAGTGTCCCAAAAAAGTGATCCTAGGAGCAAAATTTTGAAGTGAACTTTGTGAGCCTCTAAATACAAATTAAATAAGCACTTTCCCATTGGTTTCATGTAAATAAGTTGGATATCTTGCTCTAGATTCAAGTTTTCATGGGCCTTGACAAATTCTTATGACAACTTTGCAATTTTGGTACTTTTGAAGGGTTCAAGTCCTCTTTTTCTTCAACCTATAAACTTGCAACATACAAAGAGAGGGAAAAAATGTTGTTTTGTTAGGGAATGGTGGCTTTCCTTGGTCAAATTCCATTTTGGTAATCAAACCTTAATGATAAATGAAGCATGAATGAAATGAAACATGAAACATAAAACTAAACAATAGAACCTTGTTTGAAACATTTTACATCTACAAACAAGCATGAAGTGGCCTCAATGGATGTAGACCTTGATCATGAATCTTGATGAAAGATAATTCCTTTAAATACTAGAATTGATCTTGAACAATACATCACAACATTAGCTCAAAACCATATGCATGATGCACTAAATATTTGGCATGATGAAATGACTCTTGATTGTTCTAATAATATTCTATAAATATGCCCTTGAATGCCTTAGAAATGCTCTTGTGAAATTACCCTTGAATTCTTATGAAATTATAGCTTGTTAGAAGAAATTATGTGAAATAAGCTTGTATTTATACTTCTTTATGCCAAATTTCCAAAAATTACAGTTGACACTACAAGTCAACATCAAATCTAGGATAATAAAATCTCATCAAGAATTTGATTTAAAATAGGTCCTAGTTAAAGTGGGACTCATATGCCAAGTTGGGCATATGAGTCCTAGTGGCTTAAAACCAGGACACAAACTCTAAGAATGTATTGTTTAATACGATATTTAAAATCAAGTCTCGAGACCTAGGTGGGACTTGTACGCCCAAGGTGGTGTATGAGTCCCAGATCACTAGATCTGAAACATAACCAAAATTATTGAATTATGATTGGTTATTTGATAAGTGTTGAGATTATCCATAGAAAGATGCAATTAATTAGGCTTGTGGATGCAAAATAGGACCAATTAAGACATAAATGATCCCAATTAATTAATAAATCCCTAGATTAGTGTGAAAGTGTAAATATACAGTTTACAACACCCTAAATAAGGTAGAATTAGGTCCATTTAGTTTAAAAGGGCCCTAAACTTAATGTGAATGTGTAAAACACATTAAAAAACTAAATCAAGCCAACATTAGGCTCATTTTAATATTAATTATTCCCAAATTAAGTTAGGAAAAGGGATACCTTTAATGTTACTACATTTATCCAAGAGGGGTCCAAGTGTACCAATGTGGATGGTATAGAATGATAAATATCAAGGAGGTAGCCAAGCCCCCAGGATCGAAGATCCTACATCAATCCAACATAAGTGCATAGGGACACACACAAGGTGTATGACATGCAACATCAAGATACACAAACATGTACAATGTCAATGACTAACATAAAGAAAAATAAAAATGGGTTGATCAAGCCTTGACTATTTTTCCAACACAATGTGGATCAAGTCTCAACTGTTTGTCCAAAACGCACACTCACATTGAGGCAATGAAACTTTAGGTTGTCCGATGGGTGAGTATCCAAAAAGGGTGGCTTAGCGAGAAATCCATGGCTCTGTATCAACTTCTCACCATATAATGAGAAACTCATGCCTGTGTTTAGGCTTCTCATCATACTAACCATACTAAAGCTATCCCTTTGATAACTTTTGAGCACGCCTAAATCTGTAAATTATCAATATCAAACACTCATTAGTGGGGTTAGTTTATGCAAATGAAAATTTATGAATACTCCTATGAAATAACACATCATACCTCACAAGCAAACTAATTGAAAGCATAAAAGAATCATGATATATACCTATTCCATAGTGGATTGGTGTCACTTGTGAAAAGTGACTCTTTCCCAATCCTTGAGAAGCTCAATGATAAAATGCCTTGAAGATGGAGTGAAGTGGACAAAATTAGCTCTCAATTGAAGAGAGTAACTTTTCATGAAGATTGTGGATGGATTGTTGAAGAATGAGCCTTCTATTTATAGAATCTCAAGTTGAAAGAGTGCCCAAAAGAGAGCAATGTGGGATAAAGATTTAGCCAATAAGAAGGAGCCACTTGTCCAAATGTGAGTGGACGGAGGAGTGCAAGTTTTGGTCAATGTGCCAATAAATGAGATTAGTTTTCCTTTCCAAATTCAAATTTGGCTTGTTGGAGGGAGAAAAAGAGACTTAAATGCCAAGTGGGGGACATGTAAGAGGGGAGTTATTGCCATGTTGGAAGGGACAAATCAACTTGTTTTGAAATTCAAACTTGAGGGAATATTATCCAAAGATTCCTTGTTGAGGGAAAATGAGGATTTAATAAATGAGTTAATTGATTTATTTGTGCAAGTGGGAAAAGCTAGACAATGTGATGGGTGATTATATTAGATTTATTTAGTGGGGGATTAGGTGATTTGACCCATTTGACTTAGATTTTAGGGATTTAAACTAAATCAAAGGGAGATGAAAGGTGATTTCAGATTTAATTAAATAAAGGTTTGATTTATTTAATCAAAGAGGGATAATGATAGGCTTAAATTAAATAAAGTTAATTTATTCAATTTAAATGAGATGAACTTAGGAGATGATTTATTTAATCAAAAGATGTAATGTTAGGATTTGATTAAAAACTAGTCTATTTATTCAAATGAGGTAATGATTTAACTAAATAAAGTGAATTTATTTAATTAGAGGATGAAATGCTATATTTAATTAAATAAAGGTTATTCAATTAAAATGGTGAATTGAAATGCATGCATATTTTGCTTGTCTACAACTTCAATAGGGAGCCACAAAATGAAAATTTGAGCTTCACAAGGCCTAACAAGTTGCATTAAGCACTTAAGAACATTTATGCATGTAAAGGATTGTTCAAAGGGATCTTTTCTTAATTCATGTAAGGTCTTTTCTTAGGGAACATTGTTCCTAATGTCTCTAAGAGAGGAAAAATCAAAGAAATATCATGTTCTCAGAGGAGATAAAACCCAATGACACCACCAAGAAAAGAACACATTGTCAAAAGAAGAAAGAAAATCACACAAAGAAAATAAGGATGTAAAAAATAATTCCAATGTATGCCCCCACTTTAAAGTGATTGTTAACACCACTGTTGTGAGTGATCTGTTTTAAAGTAGCTAATGAAGAAGACATGAGAGCTTCTTCGGAAAGCCCTATGCCAAGTCACATGTTCCTGAATGAAACAACATCATAGATAAGGGATTTCCTCCAAAATGTAATAAATAAAGATAACTCGATACGTCACATGCGAGAAAACTTAAGGCATGTCATCCAAATCCCAAGCTTGATCTTATATATATATATAGATAGAAAGTGATCGACTAGCCAAAAGAGACAACAACAAGTGTCATACGAGGACAGGGCTACGCAACCCCCTTTCCCCTACTTAGTGCAAGACAAGGGTGAGCCGAGGTGATTGATGAGAAGCATGAAAATCAATATCAATTAGAGGAACAAGGTGCTTCAACACGAGGAAGAGCATCACAATCCTTAAGATGTTGAATTTTACCACTCAAAGATTTACATTCATTAGTAGAATGACCATGAACTCTATGATATGCACAAAATGAACTCTTGTAGTTAAATTTATTTCACGTTCTTAGAGCCTGGAGGGATATCAAACAATCTTGGATAAGTCTTTGAAAAGATACTCTCTTGAACAATAGTAGAAGATGTTCCTTTGTTTTGCAGAAAAGATATCTTTTGCTCAGTACAAGGTTTCCTACTTACACAAGACTCTTTAGATGGAAAGATCTTGTTCTCTCGGAGGGTGTAAAATCTAATGAAAAACAATCGTTACTAAGACATGTCCTAGGAGTGCTTTGTGTGATGACATTAATGTTAAGCGAAGACTTTGTTTCTTTCATTTCTTTCAAAGGACAATGATCAAGTCCACTAGTTTCAATCAATTCAGGATGCACTAATGTTAAAGTTTCCTTAAAAGAATCTTTTGTAATAGTGTTGGCATTGAGTGAAGGCTTGTTTATTTCTTTCAAGGGATAATAACCAAGACCATTAGTCTTTCCTTGTATGTTAGACTCTATAGGGACAAAGATACCTTGTTCTATAGCAACACATCCTTTTCCATAATTTTTTTTCATTTCTTATAGATTTGGTGGTTGCTCATTATCATTTTCATCAAATTTTTTTCTATAATTTTTTTCTTCTTCTAAATTGGTTGAGGTGGATGCTTTTGAATTTTATGTTGACATCACTCATTTTTCCCTATTTAAATGTACGACAAATGAAAAAATTAAAATTCAGGCTAGTAGTACATACCGGAGTAGGTGCTCCCTCAAGATGACGGTACCTCCAGATTCGATAAGTATGGTGGGAAGCCTCTAGAACAGGTGAAATCTTCGCTCGTAAATCACTCTGAGCTCTAACGATTTCTAAATTGAGAATGCATAAATGAATATTTTTCAAACTCAAATTGCTATTTATCGGTTGAAAATTAGGGTTTTTGACCTACCTTGTCTATTGGACGCACCTTTTGATGACTTCAAACTCAAATTTGATCCCTTTATTTACCTATAACCTCAATTCTATCTTCACCATCTAATTCTTGGCCATGAACTTGTCTTATCGGGATAATTTTCCAAAAATTTTGATTTTTTTTGAAAATTCGTAAAATTTTCCCAAGGGGGCATACCCATACCTTGACTTCACTAGGGCATCCTTTAATTGAATTTCTTTGACACAACATGATGAACCCGTATTATGTTAAAGAGGGGGAAAATATAGACACTGAAAAATGTCCTACGTCTACGAGTGTCATTTTCCTTGGTCCTCGTCCTTTGATAATTAAATAATTTTAACTATTTGATTATTCCTTATCACATTCCTCTATTAATTAAATAATTTTTAATTGTTTAATTAATTCACTTTCTAATCTTTGTTCTATCTAGATCAATTATTTATCTATTCATTTTTCTTTTGATTCTACTATAGTTATGTAATTATCAAAATTATTTAATTATCCCTTGTCATTTTCTCCCCCATTTTAAATAATTAATCTAAGTAAATTATTTAATGTCTCTTTTCCATTTTTCTCTCATTTAATTAAAATGGTTGAATAATCATTTTAATTAAAATCCCATTTCCTTTTTCCTCAAAGAAATAATTCAAATGAATTATTTATTCTCATCTTGGTCAAATATTCTTGTCTCATTGAATTAATTATTTCTAACTTTTTAATTCATCTATTTCCTCCACTTTCTCATTTAATATATGTCATAGCCGTCTTCATCATAGCCATTGGTGTCATAGTCCTCCCATGAATAGCATATTCTGGTTGCATAAGTCCCCCACCATTGATCTTGGCATCTTTCTAGAATTTTGATCTCGACTGTCCATTTGAATGGTTGTCTATAAAAGCAACCTTCCTCCTCCATTTTTTCCTTCAAACAACCATTTTGTCTCCAACCTTCTACTTACTATTTTCAGGTTATTGCACAACTTCAACAACAAATCTGAGGGAAAATTTTGCAAAAGGAGAAATAGGAGAGACAAGAGAAGGAATCAACTTCAATGAGGAGTGTTCTATTTCATATGCTTGCATTTTGATTTCTCTCCTTATTTTTATTCTCTTGTTTAGATGTGGTTTTTAGCTTAGAAGTGTTGGTTGTCACTTTATCTAGGCTAGGACTATTTTATCCCATCTTACATCATCATCCTATGCAATGAGACAACATGTGATTTTATTAGCCAATCTCATAATTAAATATGCAATTCTTAAGTTTAGCTTAAGTGAATAAAGTAATAGGTGATCTAATTAATTAATTAATATGATATAATTATTTAGACTACTATATTATTACTTTAATAATTTATGCCAATGGACTCGAATGAATGATCTAGAGTAAGATCCCAAAGTAACAAAAAAGAGGGAAAACCAACAAACTAATAAAATTAAAATAATGAACCATATAAACTTATAGAGATATTACATCACAGGTGTCCTGCCTTGGGCTCACTTGGAAATTTGAACTCTTTGTTTCCACATACAACATACTTCGACGATAAAATAAATAATGTATACATATCGATACTTAATGATATCAATATTTTGCATAATGAGTGCTACTTAATTACTATTCTATTTCTTTGCAAAAAGAATTGTAAATGTGTGCATACCATGATTTAAAAAAAAGAAGGTATATGAAGAAAATATGGCAATGACTAAGGTCCTAAATGGTCCATCAGTCACCATCAATTTCTCAAACTTATATAAATTTTGAACAACAATGTTTCATAGTTTTGTAACCATATTCTAGCCATCTCATAATCGGTAGGGTTCCAGTTTGGCCCTTTTCTTTGAGTATACAATTACAAGTAAAATTACCATTATATGATGTATTCTTAACACATTATTTTGTTCCAGTTGTTAGATATCATCTTAGTCTTGAGCTTCCATGTCTATTTTCTTCTTTTTATTTGGTTTATATAGGTTAAAATAATTTTAATATCTCCATAAAGTTAGAAATATCTAACTTGAAGGCTTGTACAAGAAACTTTCATTGATCACAACCATGTAGTGAGTTAGTTGGTTTCTTAAAAAATAAAATAAAATAATGAAAAAATTAATAAAAGACAAAATATTTCCAGTTGTGGTAAACTCGGTTATATGTCTAATAATTTACTAACCCTCAGGTTCCAATCCTTGGAAGACATGCCATTAGAGCATTATGTTGCATCTAAATCTGGGGGGAAGATATGCACCATCATAGCATACCACACTTAAATCTAGGTGTAGAATTCCTTAATGGACGAGACCAACTAAATTAAAGTGTGACCATATATTAATTAAAAAATAACACCAAATCCACATTCCTGACAAAATTTATCTTTCAATAGATTTAATTTCACCAATATCTATAAACAACTAATATGCTTATTGTAATAACTTAGGTCTTCATAGACCAACAAAAAATGGTATGATATATTTTCTACATTCTCAAATTAGATAACCAAACCTAGGAACAAAGGAACTTGTCGATCTTGCTTAATTTTTTTCATTATCACCATGCCATGAAGTATTGAGAGGAAAGGTATAAAAATGGAACTAACCCAATGGGCCAATTCCCTTCCTACCAAATAAATATTATAACTATTTTCTATCAAGTTTCATTCTGTGAAAAGTTAGATCTTTTGCACTATGAAGGAATCCAATATTTCATTTTAGCCCATTGTATATAAATTTATGTTGTAATGACACATTTGTTGCACCAATTGTAATTGATATGCAAAAGGAACTCCAAATCCACTATTGTCTTTTCTTGGTCTTCATCAATGTCTCCTTGTAAGTTCTACAAAATAGGTATAATAATTCATAAACCACAAATGGATGCTTCTTTTATCTCTAGATGATGGGTGATGACACAATACTGGTTTACAATTTTTGAGAGATCCCAATTTTTGTTAAAATCACATATTTTTAGAAAATATAATGATTTAAGCCTTGGAAAGTTCCATCTAAAGGATTCCAATTGAAGAGGGTTTTATTAAACCACCTTAGATCAAACCCCTTTGGATAGAACCTCGCTAATTTTAAACCATACCTATATAGAGTCTCCTTTACACCTATCATTTAATGTTGATAAAAAACACTTTTGATTTACCTTTTGGGGGATACAATAAATTCATTTAATTTTTTTTTTTGTAAGTATGTATTCCTTATTATAATCTTCTCAAAAAGTATAATTTTAAATAAATTTAATTTAATTATTATATTTATTTTTTATTTCTTGTGAATGTAGGTTTTTCACTAAAAATCAAGCTCTATGTTTTGCACATGTGGAAAAAAATAGATTATCAAATTTTTTTTTGAGAAATATCAGTGCACTAGTTATTGAAGTCCTTGATCCAACAACCAAAAAAAAATTGATACACACATTTTTTTATGTTGTATATAGTCTGCCTATGTTTGAATTGTAATTGGTTTGACTTCGAAACTTGATTAAGGAAAAAATATTCAATAAAACACTATGAAACCAAATGAAAGTGCTAGATATTGTAGTTACAAATCTAAATTAAAAAAAAAAAAAATTATCCTTCATGGAAAAAAAGTTATGTTGTATACAGTGAGCATCACTCCTTAAAAATGATGTTTACTGAAAAAAACTAGCTTTCGAAGGAGATGGAAAAAGAAGAGAAATATGATTCCAAAAAAAGTGAAAAATATATATTTAGAATCTATAGAAAAAATGTCACAAATCACTAGTTTGCATCATCTTCAAATTCCTCGCGGTTTATTGAATTTTTTAAACTAATCTTCACATTCGAGCACCTATATTTGCTAAACTATGAGGAATTTGAAAATGATGCAAACTAGTGATTTGTGACACTTTGTCTATAGATTCTAAATATATATTTTTAACATTTTTAGAATAAAATTTCATTTCTTTTGAATCCATATCCTTCCAAAACTAGTTTTTAATAGTAAACACCATTTTTAAAGAGTGGCATGTATTGGCTAACATAAGTTTTTTTCTATGAAGCATAAAATTTTATTTTTTCTAATTTAGATTTGTGACTACAATATCTAGTACTTGCAATTGGTTTCATAGTATTTTATTGAATTTTTTTCTTAATTATGTTTTGAAGTCAAACCACTTACAATTTAGACACAGGTTTACTTGCTGACTGCTATTCCCCCAATTTAAACTTGAAAAATTTAAAATTTTTAATGCATTCCTTTACTCACCCTTGAGCCTGTGGAATCACAAAAAATGATTAAATTTGAAAATCTGATAGAGCTGATGCAATTTCCTTTCATGGGAATGATCCTAACCTTATTCCACAAAATATGCTCAATTTTCATGCCAAAATACTTCACTGTTTATGAGATTTTAATCCTTACATTTTCTCGTCCGTGATTTGCAAACTGGATCAAAATATGAGATTCTGGTTGCTGGAGCTAAAAAAAATTTATTGGCTTTTGCTCGAAGATGTATCATTGCCATGTTGCCCAAATTTTGTGCCAAACGGAGCTATTTTGTGGGAGATGTGGATATTTTTGTCTTTTAGCCAAGTATAGTTTTAGGTGAAATGAATAAGGACATTTTTGGAGTACTATTTGACGTCCTCCGATCAGCTTCAAGTGACCTTTTGAGGTAAAATACATATGAGGATGACATGCTATAAGGTCCTATGTTTTAAAGGTGAATGAATTTATTAAAAGTTGAATGTTTGTAGTGACATCATAGAGTTGATATTTTCTGTGGAGTTAGGTTTTTCAAAAGTTGTAAAAATGGCTAAATATATTCATTTTGGAAAATGAATTTATTTGAGGTGGTTTTGAAAATATTTAAAAGGAAAGTCATATTCAAAGGTTATGAATTTCATGTTGTCGGGAGTTTCCAAGGTTTTAAAACTCTTTAAGCGACCGGTTCATAGGTTTGAAAGTTCTCATTTCCCCCGACTTCCTGACATCGTCTCTCTCTCTCTCTCTCGATAACATAGTGCAATAATCATGGCATGTGTGCACAATGAATTCGTTGAAACGACTTTGGAAACTTTCTTTTAGTGACCATATGCAGATGCATAAAATGAATTTGTTAATTTAGCCTAAAAAATCCATAGGCAACACATGAAAGAGCACGTGGATAGTCTGGTAGAACGTCTCAAAGAAATGTATTCTCATGGGAAATCATGATCACAATATATAAATCAAATAAATGTTGATGAAGGCTTTGAAAACTCTCAGGCTAATGCAATTGGTGAGGTGTGCACAGTGTATCCACAAAATGGATTTGTTGAAAATAAAGGAAGCTTGGGAAAATGAAAGAATCAAAGCACATAAACTATTAAAAGGAAGATCTCATGAGCTACAACTCTGTGATCCCTACAATCTTGGTTCAAAATGCAAAGCTAGATTCAAGCTCGTCGCTCATGCATGGTAACTAAAGATCAAATTACAAAGATTCTCAATGACTTGTATTCTTGACATGGCCTGCACCTACACATGTTAAGCATTTGATAAACTTCAATAGCATAAAGATGAGTTTAAAGCCCAAACGAAGAACCATAAAAACTAGGTATTCCTTCATGGATTCTTTTGCAACTGGGAGTCAAGCTTCATAATGTTGTTTACGTTTTCAGTTTGGTTCTTCATGGACTTGACACTATTGAGGATGATATGAGTATTCCAGTGGATACAAAGCTACCAATTTTGACCAATTTCCATCAACACATATATGATCCTGCATGGAACTTCTCATGTGGTGTCAATGAATACAAAGAACTGATGGACAAATTTCATTATGTGTCTACTGTCTTTTTAGCACTTCAAAAGAGATATCAAGAAGCAATTGAAGAAATAACTAGAAGGATGGGTGCAGGGATGGACAAATTTATCTATCAAGAAGTAGAATCAGTTGAGGACTATGATGAATATTGCCATTATGTTGCAAGATTAGTTTGTTTGGGATTTTCTAGACTGTTTCATGTAGCTTGTCTTGAGGATTTGCCTCTAGATTTCTTGTCCTATTCAATTGGTTTATTTCTTCAGAAACTCAACATTATAAGAAACTACTTGGAAGCACACCAAGGTAGTCAACAATACCATGATGCATTTAAAAAAATGCATGATTATATTATGTTTAAATATGATCAAGTTGCAAGTATGAATGTGGGAAAGATTACATCCATACTAAATAGTGGAAAAAGCTACTTTGCTAGGTGTAGCCTCCAAATCACCTCCAGTGACAGCCTGAGAAATCCTTTTTTGATCACTCTAAAGGATGATCTAACATATTCATCCTCAAGAAGATGTAGTGGTACTTGAAGATTCATTTTGAATATACCACTTGAGGAAGAGAAAGGGAATTCGGTTGAGAATCCAAGTCTCTACAAAATAGAACTCCGGAAATATGGTGGAGGTTTATTAGATTCAAAAAATTGGGGCTACATCTAGTGGTCCTCATAATGATTTTAGGAAAACTACTTCATCCTTGAAACCTCACACAGAACCTGGAGTAGGACCTGCATATTATGTGTTTAATATTGACAACTATACAAGGGGTGAATCTGCATATAAAGGAGGGAGATTTAGTAACTTCATCACTAGATAAAGAAGAATTAAAAAAATTAGAATTCAAGAACATGTATATGAGTTGTTTAGTAAAGTTGTTAGTTCATTGGCTTGCCATCAAATTTCCAACTCTGAGTTTTATCTTCACTTTGTCTTCTTTAGAAAGCTAGAAATGTTTTGGCCTTCTATTGATCAGAGAAAAGGCATTGCGCCAAATTCTAAAGACCGTGTCTTGATGCTAAGAAAACTAGATAATGCCTCACACATAAATAGATTATATATTGTAGGATGATTGAAGAGAGGTCCTACAGGTATCACAAGGACCAATTTATATCATGTAGAAGAAATAATTGAGAGCATTTCAGAGGATATCAGAGCTAGTTTGTTAGGTGGATATCACTCTTCACATCCTGGAAGGATAGGCATGCTTGAAGCATTGTGAACCTATGAGCACCTGCAAATCTACACAAAGCTATTCCTCCAACATTTTGTTAACAATGAGGTTAGTTCATATAATTGCACCAATAATCCTATGAAATAATGCAAAATGTTTCCCAAACATGATTGCAAAACAAACTAAATTGGAAGCATGAAAGATACATAATGCACACCTATTCCATAGTGGATTGGTGTCACTTTGTTGTGATAAATGACTCTTTCCCAACCCTTGACAAGCTCAAATGATGCAAATGTAATGGTGATGGGAAAAATTAGTTCTCATTGGAAGAGAGTAAATTTGCATGAGGATTGTGGATGCATTGTTGAAGAATAAGGTTTCTACTTATATATTCTCAAGTTGAAGGAGTGTTCAAAAGAGAGAAATGTGCGATAAAGTTTTAGCCAATGAGATGAAGCCACTTGTCACCTTTTGAGTGGTTGAGGAATGTGCAAGTTTTGGTCAATGTGCCAATAAATGGGATTGGTTGGCCTTTTCAAAATTCAAATTTGGCTTGTTGGAGGGAGAAAAAGAGACTTAAATTCCAAGTAGGGGACATGTAAGAAAGAAGTTATTGCCATGTTGGAAGGGACAAGTAAACTTGCTTTCAAATTCAAACTTGAGGAATATTCTTCCAAAGATGCTTTGTTGAGGGAAAATGATGAATTTATAAATGAATTAAAATGCTTTATTGGTGCAAGTGGGAAAAGCTAGAGGATGTGATGGGTGGTTACATTAGATTAATCATAGTTTGATTAACTTGGATGATGATTAGATGCTTTGACCCATTTGACTTAAATATTTGGATTTATTTAAATAAAAAAGGGAGGAATATGAATTTGAGATTTAATTAAATAAAGTTTTGTTTATATAATTAAAAGGATGATGTAAGGTACAAAGGTTAATCAATTTGAGGAAGATGAATCTAGGAGATGATTTATGAAAGATGGAATGTTAGGATTTGATTTAAAATTGATTTATCTAATGAGATGAGGAAATGAGTGAAATTAGAGGATGAAATGTTAGATTTAATTAAAGGAAGGTTATTTAATTAAACTGGTGGATTAAAATGCATGTCTTATTTGCGTGTCTACAGAACCAAAGGTGTGCAATATATATCCTTCAACAGATAGGAGAAGATTGATGCAAAAGAAAAATAATTGAGATCGTTCAAAGGAAAACCTAGAGAAAAGATCACTTCATAGCAAGAGTTGTTACAAGTTGCAAATGCATAGATGTGTTGCAAAAGAGAGTTTCATTGACATAAAAACTTTAATTCAAGGTAGTGTATGCATAGCATTATTTTTCAATTGTTACTATGGATAATCATAATTGGCTGAAGTTGGGAAAATTCTAATAGCCCTTGATGTTGTGCACCTAGCTGAAGGATTTTAATCTACGGTCATAGATGTTCCTCTACTTTTATTTCAATAAATATCATAATATAGGCAACATGCGACAAATTTTCCAAAAGGGGGGCACAAAATTAATGAAGATATTGTCCAATACTCATATCTTTTGATTCAGTAATTGAAATTTTATCTTCAAATAAAGATAGTTATGTCGTGAAAGGAATGCAGAAGGTTATCAAGAAACAATTATGCGAAAGAGAAAGGCATAATTTTTTTTTTGAATTATCTAATTTCAAGAAGTAGTTACAAGAAATGAGGAGTCTCATTAGGGAGGCTTATTTAATGTAAAAATATTTCTAAAGGGGGATCTTTTTTCAGCTATTTAGGGGAAAGAAGGGAGCAACATATTTCTCTTTTCTGCATAGTCTTGATGTATAGGGGTATTGAGTCTGTGAACTCATATTTTGAGCATTGAAGAAATAAAGGAGATATTGTTAAATCTTTGCATTTATTAATGTCCTCTTTAAATTGCAGATGAACTTTGAGTCATTGTAATTTCTCTTCCATGTTTATCCTCTTATATTGAACTGTGTATGTGTTGTTCTTGAACTTTGAATTCAAAATAATTTATCTGTTGAAAGGAGGTTTTTGTTCATTATTTTCTTAAGTACCATTTGGGTGTGGAATAGGTGGGCTTTGTATCATTTATTTGCATCCTTTCATTTCAAGTTAAAGTCATCACATCTATTACATGGTTATGGGTAGGTGTCATTTAGCCTTTTCTACTTTTTGGTGGAAAGCATACCCAGTCTTTATTCATTGCATATCTATTGAAGGTAGTTGCACCTTGTAAAATAAGTAGAGAGCACTTGAAAAAATCATTGGAAGTGACTCAACTGTTGGTAGGATTGTCATAGGCATGGGCAAGAAGAGTATAAACTTCGAATGAAAAATCTGTTAACCAACACTGACACATATTTTTTTGTATGTATCTAAATTCCCTTTTTTGTTGGATGAAGGACATCAATATCTAGTGCATAGATATTTTTCAGATTTTTTTTTTGATAATCTACTATTTTTCCACATGTGCAAAACAAATAGCTTGATTTTCGGTGAAAAATCTATGTTTGATAAAACTAAAAAAAGTACATAATAGAACAAAAATATATTAAAATTAGATTTGATGGATAGCTCATTCCAAGAACTACCATCATCTAGTTAGGTCTGTGAATTTGATTCTATTTTTGTCTTCAACCCAAGCTCAGAAAGGAAAATTTTTGTAGAAAATTGCTAGAGAAAATGAAGAATGGAAAAATAGGGGGGTTTAAGCGAACCCCCTACACGGGCCTCCAAGCAAAGGGGGGTTCACTCGAACCCCCCTTTGTTTTTCAATTTTCCTTTGTTTTCATTAAGAAAATGTGCCAAAAAGGGGATGAAATCACTAAGGGGTTCACTCAGAGGGGGTCTTCGGGAAAACCCCTTTTTGGGTTCATGCGAACTTCCCCCCCTTTGAGCGAACCACTTAAAACCCAATTTTTTTTTTCTTCAGAGCATTTTTACAATTTTTCTTCGTGAAGGGAATTTTAAACCAGTATTGTGGGATCACTCGCTTCTATAGATTAAGCTTACATGAGTCTATTGATCATAAACTATTAGTGACCTACATCTAAATCACAATGTCATACTAACTCATCTATCAACTAAATAACACATTATTTTCTACCTCTAAATCATCTATCAACTAGAGTTTAAAAAGTTTATTTTCAATAATTGTAATCCTTCATCTATCTATATTGTCGAACAACCCAACTCTGACAATAAAGCTATCAATTTCTATCAAGTTCTAGAGCTACATGCCTCCCAATTATAGACATAGGAAAATAAATAAATAATTTTTTCTTATGCTTTAATTTGTATTTTGGAAACAAATTTAGGTTTTCTTAGAGTTTATATTACACCATAGTTAGTGAATAAATAGTTATGGTTTGTTAAATTAGAAGATAGTTTTAAAATTTAAATAGTTATTAAAACTTATATCTTAATAGCTTTCCATTCAATTTTGATAAACAAATACTTTGTTCTTCTTGTTAAATATCAAAGACATATTCAAAATGGAAGTACACAACCATCCTGCCATTAGTTGGTAGAAACTTCATAGCAACACAACCTTATTTTTTGTAAGGGTTGTAAAAAATCTAATCGTGAATTTTTAAGAGACAAATACCTAAATAAACCATTGTGAAGATTTCTTATCATTGTATGTTTTTGATAAAGGAAAAAATAGGTTTTATAGGGACCCGAAACCACCAAGTTTACAACAAAAGACATAGAAGGACAAAAAAATCTAGCGGAATAAATAGGCTGCAATAAAAGAAAAAACTAGATAAAGCAGCAGCCAACCAAAAAAGGCCAGGAAAGTCAATAAAGAAACCAGCCAAAATGCCAACCAAAAAACCAGCAGCAACTAACTCAGAGTCTTCAGAATAGACTCAGTCTCAACCTCCAGGTCCTGCATGTCTTGGACACCCTTCTTGAAAGTTTGGATCATCTGCGGCGTGGGGGGTGCCTTCCTTTTCATATTGGCCTTGGTTCTCTTAGAAATCCCAATGTCCTCTTCCTGGTTTTTATCTTTCATCTCTTCCAAATCGACAACCAAGGACCCTTGTTGAGCTTTTTCCAAATTTTCAATCATAGCGTTGATAATGATGGCATTATGTCTTGCCATTCTATTATTATGTTCAACAATTATCTTCATAGTATTTTTGATTTTTTCCAATTCTATTTCAATCCTTCTGTCCTTACCCGCATTGTCCTGGATCTCTTTTCTAGCAATGTAATCTTTACACTCTGCATCCTTCTTGCTTAACACATACACCTTAGCTCCCATTTCTTCCAATTTACTATGGAGGGCTGAGTTTTTTATTTTCAGGTTGAATTAATTTCATGAAAGACCCATTTCGACATTCTAAAATGGTCCATACAATTATTCCTTGCTATGCCCAGAAAATCAGCAGTGGGTTCCCTATCAAGATTGAAGCAACTTTTAGCAGGATTAGAGGCTCTAGGGGACCCAATTCTAACATCTCTGTCCATCAACGAGACAATAGAGGAAGAATTATTATTAGCACTAGAATCCTTAGAATTAGGAGAATCTTCAGAATATGAAACAAGGTTTTTGACAGGTAGATTCTTTCCAGCACCTTTTGTTTTAGGAGTAGAGCTTCTAGGCTTAGAAGTAGGGAAGGCTTTAACAGATTGGGGATTATGGACTTGGGTTATCTTGCCAGTCTGGAAAGAGGGCGGAGTCAGGACCATTCTCACTGGACTCAAATTGGGATTATTCCCCGAATAGTTAGGTTCGGTATCATCCTCCTCGGACTCCAGAGAGGCAACCAAATTAACAGGGGCCGACATATTTTGAAAATGTTCAAAAATTAACCTAATCAGACCAGTATGCAATATAGGATATCTTTTTGGGTTTTTCTTATGGCCTTCCAGACTCTTTCTTAAGGAACATAGAAGATAGTAGGGAAGTGAAATCTTGACCTTATAGCGAAAATGATTGAGCAAGGAAAAATGATAGCCGTAGGCCCTAGTGAAATGACCATCTAGGGTGATATACTCCATGATGACGTGAAGAAATTTTCTCTAGAGAGCTTTGATGGTGTCGACGTCAAAGTAACTATTGGAAACTTTCACCAGTTTCAATTTTTCCTTGTCTTTCTTTAGAAATCTAACCACCACTTCATTAGAGAAGATCCTATACCCAAAAAAATTGTGTCCTTCAGTGGGCATACCAGTCACTTCAGCTATGAGATTTTCATCAAGCTTAACTTTCCTGCCAAAAAGGGTTATTTCCCCATTGTCCCAATTCCTCTTAAAATACTCAGTAGCTTCTTGATTAGGCCCATGGAGTTTTTCTAGAAAAGGGAGTAAACCCCCACTTTTAACTTTATTCCACACTTTAGAGTTTCTTATGTGCATCTCAAAGCTGTATGAATCAACTCTTTTTATGTCTCCTCCCATTTTAGCAAGCACAGTAAAGTAGACAGAGATGAAATCTTGACTCGAAATGGTCCTGCCAAACCTATGAGCCCACAAAGTGTGCCGAGCAATCTTACAGGATAAGCTAATTAGCTCAGCCCCATGCAATCTAATGATAGTGATGTACTTACCCCATTCTATCATCATTAATGACATGAAACACATCTTGCCCATGTGACACATCATAGTTCAATAAGGCTCGGACATTAACACCTAAATCACTAATGTTCAGCCAAGTGCACTGTCCTTTGCTCTTAACCCCTTCATCCGCAAAAAAGTCTGCCACAGCATTGGCTTCTCTGTAGGTGTGGGAAACCTTTATATTATCAAACTTAGCTAAAGTCAAAATAGCATCATCAATCTAAGACTCTATTGTCCATGAGGGGGGGACCTACCTAAAAGACATTCAATAATATTTTTTGAGTCCCCTTCAAGCCAAAGGTTTTTGAAATTCAGACTATGAGCCAAATTTATAACATGAAAAGCTCCAGCTACCTCAGCTAAGTGATTGGTTTGAGAACCAAGGGGTGTGGCAATCACACCAAGAAAATTTCCCAAAGAATCCCTTATTAATCCACCGCATCCTACCGCCCCAAGATTACCTTTAGCTGCCCTATCCAAGTTGGCTTTAATCCAACCGTTAGGCAGAAAAGTCCAGCAGACACCCTCCCTATCCTTCTTAGCATGTTTAGGAGCACAGGAAATATCAAAACTAATATTCCATTCCTTAGCAATCATAAGATCATAGGAAGAACAAGCCACTTTCTCGGTGTTACAAACCTTCTAGGGGATAGAATTGAAATTTTCTTTCATTAATCTAATTATTTTATCAAACACAATGACCACCGAAGATTATTTATCTCTGTAAATTCTATTGTTTCGTTCTTTCCATAGACCCCAAGCAACATGAGGGAAGGAAAAATCCCACAGTTTATGAAGTGCTGGATTGTGAGTAGGGGATTTCCATTGGATGAAGAAGTCTTCAATTGACAAGGGGAACACCCAAGATAATTTCCAATAATAGAGGAATTTTTCCCAAATCGTGGCAGCAAAAGGACAATGAAGAAAAAAATGACAAACTGACTCTTCTTCCATCTTGTAGAGATAACATCAATTGGGTATTTGAAAGCCTCGCTTGAAAAGATTGTCAATCGTGAGAACTTTTTTTTGAAGTAGGATCAAGAAGAAGATGTTGACTTTAGGTACCAGGTGTTTGAACCAAGCATTCAACTAGAAGGGAGGAGGAGCCTAGGCAGAAGACAGCCTGGTAAAAGCCGACGAAATAGAATAGTTGCCCGAAGGTTCATCTTTCCAAATAATATGATCTTCCATCTGATCATGGAAAAGTGTGACAACCAACAAGGATGAATGAACATGAGCAAGAGCCTGACTAACAAGACACAAATCCACCCATTTTCCATTCCTCCAATAATCTTTAACATACAAACCAAATAGAGATTTATAATTCTCAGCCCACCCACGAAAAGGTTCAATTTTGATAAGGGGCTCATTAAACAACCATCTATCCTCCCAGAATCTTGTTAGGTTTCCACTCCTGATTTTCCAACCCACCCCTATTTCAACAACTTTTCTACCAGTAATCAGGTTATTCCAGTAGGTTGAGCCTTTGGGTAGAAGATGGGAATCCATCATGATTATAAGAGATATGTTATTCTCCAAATATTTGCTTGTCAGGATATCAGTCCATTCCCCTGAGGACGAAAATAGCCTCCAAATTTTTTTGGCAAGAAGAATCTTGTTAACCATTATGATTTTTCTAAGACCTAAACCATTGGCCTTTTTAGGTCTACACACCAGGTCCCACCCTATTAAAGGAAACTTTTTTCTTTCTTCAACACCCGACCAAAGAAATCTTTTTTGAATCTTTTCAATGGCATCTGCAAACTTGGCCGAGATTTTAAAGAGGCTTAAAGCATAAATCGACAGATTCTAAAGAGTAGCTTTAAGGAGCTGTAATTTACCCATTTGACTTAGCAAAGCTCCTTTCCATCCAGCAATCTTCTTACTAAACCTCTCAACCAACGAAATCCAAAAGGACTCCAGGGGTTTAAGGATTAAAGGTAAACCTAGATAGGTGGCAGGTAAAGACTCCACCCTGCAACCTAGGATTCTGACAATTTTATTCTGTCTATGTTCAAGAGTATTAAAGAAAAAGAGAGAGATTTTCTATTTATTAATCAACTGGCTAGATGCCCTCCCATACGCATCCAATAGAGTTTTCAAAGTTTTTCCCATTGAAACAACAAATTTTCCCAAGAGCATGGTATCATCGACAAACTGTTGATGAGAACAGATCAAATTGCTAGAGGATGGTTTAAGACCAACAAGGGATCTTTGATCTATCGGCCTTTTCAAATTTCTTCCAAGACTTTAAGCCATAATAGTAAATAAAATAGGAGAGATATGATCTCCTTTTCTTAGACCTCTGGAGCTTTGAAAGAAAATCAAGGGAGATCCATTAACCATAATAGAGATAGTAGTAGACACAAGCTGCTCCACCAACTGAAGAACCCTATTGCTGAACCCAAACACCTTTAAAATATTAAACAAGAATTTCCAATCCACTCTATCATAGGATTTTGAAATATCAAGCTTTAAATGGAACCCTTCGGTCTTTGATTCAACCAGGGAATGGATATTCTCATGCATTGTGACTATAGAATGAAGGATCTGTCTGCTAGGGACAAATCCATTCTGTTGAGGAGAAATCAGAGTTGGAAAAAGAATTGAAAGTCTGGCAGTCAAAACCTTCGAGATGATTTTGTAGATAGAGTTACAAAGGATGATGGGCCTGAAAGCATCAAAGTCCACCACTCAGGCTTCTTAGGAATAAGAACCATAAAAGTTGCATTCAACTCTTTTAGGAGACTTCTGGATCCAAAAATTTCTTTTACAACATTCATCACGTCCTCTCCAACAATCTCCCAAAACCATTGAAAGAAGAACATAGGGAACCCATTGAGACCCGGAGCTTTACTCCCTTCAAAGGAAAAAATAGCCTTCCTAACTTACTCACTAGAGGGAATAACAGTCAACATAGAGTTATCTTCCTGATTGATCACATTAGGTATAGCCTCTATCAAATGATCTTGATCATTTTGGTTATTTTCATCATTCTCAGAAAGAAGGTTTTTGAAGAAGTTAACATCAAGCCTTCTAACATCCTCTTCCTCCTCATACCTATTACCATCAACTTCAATTTGAGAAATTCTGTTAACCGTCCTATGTTTTGAGGCTGACAAATGAAAGTACCTAATATTTTTGTCACCTGCAGATAACCATAAAGCTCTAGATCTTTGTCTCTAGAACTCCTCTTCTTTTGAAATGATGCCATGCATCTTAATAAGGAGCTCATTCTCTTTTTCCTTAATATCATTCAAATATCCTTCCTTCTGGATTTTATATTCGATCTCTCCCAACTCCATTTGAAGATTAGATTTTATTCTAAAAATGTTCCTAAAGGACTCTTTTTTCCATTTTTAAAAATTGAATTTAACTTCCCTTAATTTTTTAGCCACTCTAAACATAGCTATTCTGAAGATATTAATATTCCACCATTTCCTAATTTCCTCTTTATAAAGAGGATGGGAAAGCCAAATTTTTTCAACTCTGAAGGGGATATTTTTCTTTATCTTTAAAGGATCCGCAACAAAACTTATGGGGAAATGGTCAAATCCAATCCTAGAAAAGGATTTAAGAGAACAATAATAGTTTAAGAACCATTGATCAAAGATTAAAGTTATATCTAATCTAACTTGGATTAGATCCATGCCATTTCTACTATTCAACCAGGTATAGGAAGCGCCCTGCAAATCCAGATCAATCAATGCCTGATTATTGATAAAGTTCTGA
Organism: Sequoia sempervirens; assembly: GCA_007258455.2. Taxonomy (NCBI): domain Eukaryota; kingdom Viridiplantae; phylum Streptophyta; class Pinopsida; order Cupressales; family Cupressaceae; genus Sequoia; species Sequoia sempervirens. The sequence continues at coordinate 36,983,946 of VDFB02292527.1, read as the reverse complement.
AGATCCTCCTTACTTTCTGCATTGATTTGGGATCCTTCAAATTTTTCTTCATTTAGTAAGGGAGTATTAAAGTCTAACATGACAACCCAAGACTCACTGTTAAAAATCCTTCGGAAAGTGGCCAACTTTGACTAGAAAGATTTTCTGATGCCTTTTCCATTGGGAGCATAGATATTTGATTGAATCCAACTGAAATTATCCCTAATATGGGTGAATCTAGTAGCAATATGGTTTGATCCTTCCAAAATCGGATCCCCTTTGATTATGTGACTATTCCAGAAAGTGGCAATACCTCCTGAAGCACCATTTGAGTTGTTGCCATGTATACTACAGTACTGAAATAGTTTCATCTTTTCCACTTTTTCCTTTGACATTTTAGTTTCCTGAATAAGGAGAATATCTGGCTTATGATCTCTAACAAAATTGTGAAGTACATCCTGCTTATGGGGATTATTAAGTCCCCTGATATTCCAAGACATGATCTTCATGATTTACCAGGTGAGTGGAGGCACTCTGGGATGGTTTTCTGAAATCCATCTACAATATCCTGAAAACTGTTATGCTCTCTTGTCCATTTAGTATATTTTTTTCCACGAGAGTTCTTTGTTGCTCCACAGTCTGCTTTGGATTTTGACCTAGTAGAGATACCACTTGGAGTCTTCCATTGTTTATCTTTTTTCTTCTTTTTCTTGGATAAAACCTCCTCTCTATCAGTATCTTCTTGACTTTCCATCTCTTTACTTGATTCCCATTCCTTATCCGTGAGAAGTCTTTGCTCCTAGGGTAATGTGTCCATGATGCCATTCAAATGAAAGGTTGAATAGTCACTAGAAAGTTTAATAGTTTGGTCTTGATTATCATAGGAGTCCTTAACTAATTCTAAGGAATTAGGATCCGTAAAGGGATCTACACCCAAAGGAAAAAAAACTTAAGAGGAAGGGAGTAGAAGAGGGATATTCAGCTCCAAGGACAAACCCTGGATAGGTATGTCCTCCAAGCCCGGATTCCATTCTATATTCTTAGCTGGGCTTGTCTCTTGGAATAAAGGACCAACATCCTAGCTCTGATTTTCTTCACCAACCACCTGCTCCACACTTGCTTCTTTTTCCTTAGTTTTCAAGGTGTCCTCAAAATCCTTACGTTGGAGTTCTTGTGGAACCACACACTTACTTCCTATATCACAATCGACCTCTTTTGTTATTCCTTGAGCTTTAGACTCTTTATTCTCTAGGATTTCTCCTTCTGATTTATTCCTCCATATAGATTTTGAAGTTCCAACTGGCTTCTCCTTTTCATTGATGGCATTTAAAGGGCATTTCTTAGCCTAATGCCCAGATTTTCTACATTTGAAACAAGCAAAAGGAATAGTTTCAAACTCAATAGCCTGCGACCAAGAGACCAACTTTGAAAGAATCTCAATTGATGAAGGAAGGTCAACATTCTGAGAGACCCCCACACATATTCTTGCAAATACCAACCTCTTTCTAGCAGCTGTCATAGAATCAATAGAAAGAAGCTCTCCAAAAGAGTTCACAATTCCATAAAAGACATCTTCGTTCCAGTACTCTAGGGGAAGACCTAGCAGTCTGACCCACATTGGGACATTCTAAAAAATAGAATCCGAAAGATCCAAATTTGAAGACCATTTTTTAAGAGCCAGGGAGGATTTCCCTATTACCCATGGACTGCCACTTCTTACAGCCAAGATATCCTCCCTGTAGGTAAATTCAAACGCAAAAAGGCCCTTTGGGAGTGCCGCCACTGAAAATTTTCCATAAGTTCTCCATTTTTTTCGACAAACTCCCTAACCACTTAATTGTTTGGTCTAGGGCCCATAAATTTACCAACCAGGGTTCTTTCCATTAAAGCAATGTTATGATCAATTAACATATCTGGCACATAAATTACAAACTTACCTTTCTCAGGGAAAGAGATATTTTGCACTAGAGGGAAAGATGACTTTCCATTTGGTTTAACCCCAAATAGAGAGGCCCAAGGCTTACGATTGCCTCCATTTTCACCACTAGTCCCCACCACGCCTTTAGGTTTTTCACTTTTTTGACCGACAAGGGAACCCACAGATTTAGCAGCCGGAATATCCTTTCCTCCCGGGTCCACTAGAATTTTGTTTTCGGAATCCGCTTCTTCCGGATCAGCCTCACCTTGCTTCTTAATCGAGAGAAGCACCGATCCCACCTGCGATTTCTCAAATCCTGCTCTGCCTCCATTTCCAACGCTCAATTTTTCAAAATCCTTCTTTTCCCGCTCATGCCCATGCCCGCACTTGTGCTACACCATTTTGAATTTATGAAATGTTAGGTATCATTGTATGTCATTTTATTGTGAAATTATTTTATCATAATTTATGGAATGTCATGAAATTTTCATACGAAAAACCATGTCTACTTCAGCTATATAATTAATAGCACTACTATGTGGGATTAATTTTTTTTTTTATCGCACATCTATGTTATGCATTTGATCTTTCTTCTTTGAACTAGAGTGCCATATGTTCTTGGTAGTAAAGTAAGGTTGGAAATAATAGTAAGGCTATGGGAAGACAAAGGAGGAGCTGAGAGTGGAGAGGAGAGTGAACATAGGGGATTTTTTTTTGAGGTTTATCATGGTGGCCTTGGGAATTACTTTTATAGAGCATGTGGTAATAAATATGTAAACACAAATATTTTCATCATTACAAAAAACCCAAGTTTAGTGACGTGAAAGTTGTTTTGTGAGCTTTTATATGTTTCAATCTCCCATTTTTATTTCTTCTAATTTATAAATTTTATCTGACATCAAAATATCATGTGGAATGCATGCATTGGGGGTTGGTTATAAAGGACAAGTATGAGATGGGTTAATTATTATTTCTAAATCTAATGTGAGGTAAACTAAGTGAAACTTTATTGTTACTATCAACAAAATTGTGGCATATTTTCTTTTGTTCAAGTGTGCACATTTGAATTCCATTGATCAACAAGACTCTAGCATGGCTATATTTTTGTTTTCATTATATAAAGATATCTCAAATTCTTAGAATTTTTTTCTTTATTCCGTTTCTTTCTTGAAGGATTCATTAAACCCTAATCTTCATTCAACCATGGACGACTTGGAGAAGCATAATGCATGATTTTCTAATTGGAATCTATGCTTTTGAACTAGTTACGGGTTCATAATAAGTTCAAAATGGGTCAATCATGTGGCAATCCAAGACATCAGTGAATGCTTGTTTAATAGAAATATTTCCCCTGCAATTCAGAAGCTCTGAATTTACAAAGAAACAAGGAAAAATAGAATGTGATGTATACAAACATCAATAAAATGATCAAAACACTTAGTAGGTGAGGGAATATAATTAAGAGGGACCTTCACATGAAGAAGAGACAAAGAAGGAACTTTACTATCAACCATGCAGAGTAATTCCCATGCTAGAGCATAGTTATTCTCAAATAATTTTTTTCCCATGACCACATAAATTTTATTTGTGCGAGGTTCATTGATTTCTTTATTTTTTAAAGTTGTAACATAAATCAATATTTACTTTGTAGAAATTAGAGATGCCCACAATTTCGGTGAAGCTCAATTTGTAATCTTTAAATTTCTTATAAAAATTTGAGGTAATAAAATAGAGGGAAATTCCCATGGCATGCTGAAGAGTTGTATCATGCCAATGATTCCTAATAAGAAAATACAACTAATAATTTTATTGGAAAAGTGAAGAATTGTGCATTACATCAAAAAAATTGTGGCAAGCATTCATGAATTTAGAGCATAAGCATGAGTTTAATATGGCGACTTTTTATTGTTCTAATGTAATATAATTTTCTTCAGAATTTATCATATATTTTTTATTAATCAATATTTATTTAAGCACTTAGTTGTGGCTTGGGGGAGCTTAGAGAGCTACAATTTTTTTAATAAGATCAATACATTAGGACTAACCCTCCAAATGGAGTTTTTATCTTTCATAGTGTTTGGATTACCCCAAATACCAACTTTGCATGAAATCCCTTAGTTTTTCTTTCCATTGTAGAGGTACAACAAGTTATAGTCTTCAATACCTTTAGCAATTGTATATTTCATCCTTTGCCACAAGCATTGCAAGTTCATAAGATTTACCTACAACAAAGTAATCATTTTTTGCATACTATGCTATTTTATTCCTTCAATACAATTTATTGTAAATACATTTGATATAAGGAATGAAATGTTTTTTAATTTTTTAGATGAAAAAACTCGGTACAATAGATTGTAAGTACAGGTTTAATATAAGGAATGAAATGTTTTTCAATTTTTTAGATGGAAAGATCTCAGTTATATATATATATATATATATATATATATATATATATATATATATATATATATATATATATATATCTCCAATCTTAAATTTTCATTGCTCTAATACAATAGATTGTATATACCTTTGATATGAGGAATGAATTTTTTTTCAAATTTTTATATGGAAAACACTTGGTTATATATATTGATTTACATCTACAATATTAACATCCTGTTCATCTTGATAGATCATAGGGAGTGGGATCTAAAAAATCTTCTCCACAGATTTTTCCAAATGCTATTTTCTTATATCTCAAGTATTGATAAACAATTATGTTCTTAGTTTTGATTCGCTTTAAGTTAAACCTTCAATATGTTTTAGGTGTTTCTACTTCTCGTGCCTCATTAGGTGAAGAAAGTATCAAGATGTTAACACTTCTTGGAATTTATATTATTCCATAAATACAATGCTTGACAAGGAAACATTATGATGACGTGCAAGAAAGTATTATATTTTATTTACCCAAAACGTAAAGAAACATTCACAATCTTATGAATATAGAATTAATCATGTCAGAATTAGATAGAAGAATTCCTATTAGATTTATCCTTTCTCAAAAATACCTTTCAATTCAAATTCATTCATATTACTTAATATGGAAAGGTTGTCACCATTTTTTACTCTCGCTATTGCTCTATGAAATATTAATATTTATTATTTTATTATTACTTGTAATTTAGGTCTTTTTTAGTGTGTAGAGAGCTCTACAAGTGTACCAACAACTATTTTCCATCATATAGTATAGGAAGTTGCACTACATGATATTATTTATATTTTAAAATTATTAAACTAAAAATCGCCCAATCAAATTACAAAGGTTATGTACATTAAAAATATTTTAAAATTATTTTGTTTTATTTTAGAATTAGTTAATAATTATTTTATTTTATTTACTATCAAACAAAAAAGACTTTATATAAATAAATCATTTAATCATCAAATATTTAACAAATATTTATTGTAATGAACAAACTCAACTTTAACTATACTAGTCAAAGTTGTTTCTACTATAAATCAAAGTTGGGATCTAGGTCAACACTAGCTAAAAATCTAAAAAACGTTATTTAATCTTCCTTTAGATGGTATCAGTGAATCTGAAAACGTTATTTAATATTCCTTTAGATGATATCTATGATTCATCTATTGATTAGCCAATAAATATTAATAGATATAATCTGTAAAGTACTATTAATTAGAAAACTATAAACATGAAAAATAGTTTACAAATGTCATTCAATTTTATTATTTTAAATGTCTATAATCTAATATTGATTCTAAAAATAGAAAATAAAATTAACATTTAAAACCAAACATACATATATAAACTAAAAAACTTAAATAAATAAACTAAACAAATAAAATAAACCAAACCTGTATTCAACTCATCCGTTCATAAAAAGTAATGGCATGCTTTATTTATCCATACCTTCTAACTTATTTAAGATACCCTTGTTATTGCTGTTGACGTCTCCCATCAGAATGCTATCATGCTCCACCGATGTTTTGAATATGGTTAAATTTTGAGCTAGAGGCGTTCAAACTGATGGGGCGAGAGAGGAGTAATTCAGTGGGAGTATTGTCTGCAGTGGTTTAAAGTGGATTGGTTACGATTTACTGAGGTTTTGGAGACTTTATAATATATATCATGTTTTAATTTATCTGATGAATAATGGACTTGATTTGTGTCGTTATACAATTTGGTTGGTTTATCGTGTTGACATCTTATAAACCCAGTTTTCATTCACTTAATGTTGTGTATGTAGAGTCCCATTGCATGCAAATATATTTTCTGGTTCTTGAGATGTAGACTATAAGACTATAAAATATGTCATGTAAACATTATGATCCAATATAGCTTTCATTATCTTTATATGTTGTACCTTCTTTTATAAGGTCTATTTTAGTTTTAGTCAACTAGAATCACATTTTATTGTAATTTCTAGCTTTATTATCCATGGATGTAAATATAGTTGATGGTTTTTGAGTTGTAGGCTAGAAGCCTTCATAATATTATGTCATGTTTTGATTTATATGATGCACAATGGGTTTGACTTGATCCATAATACAAATTGCAGCACCACCATTTCAACATGTGTTACACAACACATATATTAGGTTATTCAATACTTCAAGTCCTTATACATCAATTAGCAAAATCAATCCTATAGATTATATGATAGTTGTACACGTTAGTGTATTTAAGCAAAGTGCTTAACCAAGGGGTTTACCTAAGAAAACATGACCCTTGCAATCCATCAATCTCTCTAAACTATTAGTCAATAATACATTTATTTATGTATTTGTGATGCAATTCAATCCCACATGTTATAAGATTTTTTTTCACTTTACAATATTTTAGTAATGTATAATTTATGGGGTTTATCTCAGCAAACATAACCCATGTGATCTAACGATCTCAGTAAGGCATTATTCAATATTGCAAGTTCTTACACATCAATCAACCAAATCAATTTTAGAACCTACAATAGTTCAATGCGCCAAAGCATTTTTGCAAAGGATGAGGTCAACATCATGGAGCTCAAGTTTAACTTGCAAGCAATACTCTAATAGCTATAAATTTTATATATGAAGTAGTACACTGAGAATATATTTTTCTATATTGCAACATCAAGATTATATGCCTCATCAATACTTATTCTTCATCATTTTTTCAAAAGCTAGGTGTGATATCCTCTTCATTTAATTTCAAAATAGCATTTCTGATTATCCATTCTCAACTAATAATATGTTTTCTAGCTTGGCAATCCAAGCTAAAATGTTGGCTCTAGTATAACCTTTGTTATTTCACATGGAATACATTATAGAAAATATTATTATAAGGTAAAAATCAAACCGAAATTTTGTAACATAATTTTTTAGTAGAGGATTGAAGACATTTGAGGTTATATTTGTAGATGTCTTTAAAATTAAAAATGTCAATTCATCACCCTAATCTATTGTGTGCTAATGTTTTCCAAGAACTACTTAGGGGTTGATGAACTAGGACTAGCCATTTTCAAATTGGGTGCTCCACCATTAAGTAACTAATTCATTTAGAAATTGATTCGTCTATGGTACAGTTATGGTTCATTTTTCAACACCCCCTTGAGCAACAGTATAGGTGCTCATGACTTCTAGCTTGCTTGATATTGGTGACCTATCTCTACTACCATGATAAAAATTTCATGGACCAACTAGGATTTTAACATAGAACCAAACCCTTAAGGTCTTTTACTAGTAAATTATTGGCCCACTTGATCATTGGTCCATTTATGGTTTATGTGTGACTCGCCTTCTAACATTATAATTTCTACTTACAAGTGCTTTTTCCTTTGGTTTACTCTTTGTAAGCATTTGGGATTTCCAAAATTGTCTAATAGTAGAGATATGGTGGGGAGAAGCAACATGTCTCTTTGAAAGATAGTTCTACTTGTGGGAGTGTTATTAGAACATGTGAAATTAATCAAATATACACTTATATGAATAATTATTTGTTACAATAGGTGAAATATAGATAATATTTAATATGTGTTGACTACAAGTGTAATTTAATTATTTTACTTTTGGCACCTACAATTAAATATTAACCTCAAAAAATATGGTATAAAGTTTAATTTTATAGTATAAAAATAATACATAAACCTCGAAGAAGACAATATATAAAAAACATATACTATACAAATGTATTTTTAAATTTGTATTTTCCATTTCTTTCAATATTATAACACTTATGTATACATGAATATTATGTATTATTATCGTATCCTAACATCACACAAAAGTTAATGATTACAAAAACAAACATAAATTTTCTATATCTCCATATATGTTCATTCCTTATTAGTTTAGATACATTATCTTTTAAAATTGATTGCATGCTTTATTTTCTTACATGTAAATTTTATACAAATACATTTTAAGATTAATTGCATAAATTACATGTTTACATGTATACATAATTAAATATGCTAAAATTTGAGATAAAATTAGCTATTTCCTAATTTATTACAGTCCAATTCATCTATCTAAAATTTAAAGACAACTAAACTTATTTTCATATCCAAGGTAATTGATTTTAAGACTAAATTCAACACATTCTTCAACATTATTCTTAAAAGAAGCTTCAAAACCACAAAGTTCTAGGGAAAAAAATTAGAGCCAAGCTGAATTGGTTAAAGTGCGGGGACAAGGGTTCCAAGTTTTTCTTCAATTACCTGAAGGAAAAGAACTCAAAGGAGAAAATTGGCCAAATTTGGGATGGTACCCAAATGCTCTCATCTCAGGAAGAGGTTCTTGAGCAGTTCCATTCCTTCTATAAGGTTCTCTTCTCCTCGGAAGATGGAGGAGTAGCTGGCCTGAAGGCGAGGGGGCTCATCAAAGGCCTCATTCCTAAGAAGATTGTTGAGGAGGATGTGGTCAAGCTTGAGGCTGATTTAATGAAAGAGGAAATTAGAAAGGCAATCTTTTCTACGAGCAATGACAAGTCCCCTGGTTGTGATGGGCTTCCTGTTGATTTTTTTAAAACCTTTGAAGATTGAATTTGTGAGGACCTGCTGCAAGTCTACAAGGAGGCCCCAGACAAGGGCTCTTTAGGGAAATAGATTAATAGGAGGATCATCAAGCTGCTCCCAAAAGGGGAGACAAATCCTTAGTTAAGAATTGGAGACCCATCACCTTATTAAATGCCACTTATACGATTTTGGCTAAGGTTATTTCCCTAAGGCTTGCCAACATTCTCCCAAAGTTTATAACCAACACTCAAATGGGCTTCATAAAAAGGCGATATATTCTAGAAAACTTGATCACAAGTTGGGAGGCTCTAGAATGGGCCAAGCAGTCCAACCAAGATTCGGCCATGCTGCTATTGGATTTCAAGAAAGCTTATGACAGAGTGGAGTGGGAGTTCCTAAGGGTTGTTCTCCAAGCATTTGGCTTCCCTGCGAAGTTTTACAGTATGGTGAATACATTGTTGAAGGATGCCTCGGCCAAAGTTGAGGTTAATGGCAAGTTGTCAGAGGAAATAATGCTATAGAGGTCAATTCGACAAGGTTGCCCCCTCGCTCTAGCCCTTTTCGTAATTGCTTCTGATGCTTTGTCTTACCTACTAAAAAATAACTCCTTTTCTCCCAAGATCAGAGGAATCAGACTGCCTGATAACAGTGACCTCACCAATGTGCAATTCGCTGATGATACTTCATTCTTTGTGGAAATGAATAAGAGGAATTTGGACTCTTTAATGGTGAAGCTTGATTTGTTTTTCCAAGCTTTTGGGGCCATGCTGTCCAAAGCTAAGTCCATCTTCCTAGGCTGGAAAGAAAATCCTCCGGAGTGGTTGAATAGGTTTGGTTTCCAATGGGGAGGCCCCAACAAGCTGGTCAGGTACCTAGGAATCCCTTTTGCTGTCAATCCCAATCTCAAAGAGATGTGGATTTGGATTAGAGGTAAAATTGATAGGAAGCTTGAGACCTGGAATACAAGATATCTCTCTCTTGTAGGAAGAATCCAAGTGTGTCAGAAATTTTTTGCTTCATACAACATTTATTTCGCTTTTGTGTGGTTCTTTTGTAGCTACCAAGTGAACGAAATTCAAAAGAAGATAAGGGGATTCCTTTGGTTTGATGGGATGGGTAAAAGAAAGAGACACTCGGTGAAGTGGGACTAGTGTGCCCTCAGTAAGCAGCAAGGGGGTATTGGCTTGAAAGACTTAAAAGCTCAAGGTATAGCACTTGCTGCTAAGTGGATCCTTAAGTCCCTGAGTGGTAATGAACCTTCAAAATTTTTGGTGAGAAACAAAATTCAAAAGGCGGTCCCAAAGAAAGCCAAATCTTGGAAACTCCTTCCCCTAAGTGACATTCTCCTTAGCAAATGCCCCATGGTCCCTGCTGGCTCGCCGGTATTTAGGAGTATCAGGAAGGTGTGGGAGCTTACTAAGCATAAAGTTAATTTAAGGAATTATAACATAATTTTGAAAAATAACCAGAAGTGTCATTCCTCTGGATCTATGTGGTGGAATCTAGAGCATAATAACAAGACTCTTGCTCTGCTTCAAGGGTGTTCTGCCAAAGCGTGGAATGCTAAAGGTATCAGAACCTTTGGAGATATTCTCCCCAGGGCTAGTTTAAAAACTTGGAATGAGTTGTGCCTGGAGTTCAACATTCCAAGCTCCAAGTATAGAACTTTCTCCACCATTCAGGAAGCCTGCAATGGTGCAGTTTTGCCAATTGCTTCGGGAGATACGGTCAACATTGCCCAGGATTTCATTTGGCAGGATGGCACCAGTGCTAGTAATGTGAAGGCCAAAACAATTTACAATGAACTTACGAGTAGCACCATTGTGATGGACCATATTAACTCCTGTTGGGGTATGTCTGTGGACATTAAGAAGTTTTAGAATATTTTTTATTTTGTTTGGCATAGTTCCATCGAGCCTAAAAAGGATTCCTTTAGATGGCTTCTTCTTTTACAGAGGATTCCGTTTAAAACTAACTCTAATGATGTTGAAATTTGCAGCCGCATTATGTTTTGTATCTTTTTTAGTTTTGGAAAAAGTTATAATCAATTTGTAATTCACAATTCTGTATAGTTGTTTTTAACTATTGACAGTCTGTATCTACCTAAGACATTTAGCTTTGATCTTTGTATCTAGCTGTGCTATATAGTTCTCAGTAGTGATATATTGTTGTTGGCATACTGTATCTAGCTGTGGATACGTTGAATTCTAACTGTTCATTCTATTATTAATTAAAAAAAACATTATTCTTAAAACTAAATATATTAATATCTCTTATTCATTTCTTGGCGGTAATTAATTTACCTGCATAATTTAATTAACTTAAATTACTTAAGAACAAGGTTCCCTTTTCCTTCCAATACTACCTTGATAAAAGCATTTAAGATTATATCTAACTCATGCATTGTTATCACTATAATTAAATTTCGTATTTTCTCTCTTTTATTTTATAAAATAAAGTATTTAATTTGCCATTTTCATATATTATAATAAATTAATGTATACATAAATTATAAACATTATTTTATTAATATAAATTAGTTGAAGGAAATATTAAGTTTTCTTTCCAATACAACTTTCACAAATAATTTCAAACATCTTCTTACTTCACTTTTGTGTAAGATATATTGACATTGATTTTGGGGTTAGTTTCTTTGCAAATTGTGATTTGGTGGTGGATTTGGAGATGAATGTCACTTTTCCTTCTATTATCATACTTTCTCTTTCCATGGAATCTATAGGTGTTACAGGGACTTTCCAATTGCTAATTGTTATAGATCCCCCACTAACCTTTATGCTATTTGGTAGAGTAGGTATCCCTTTAGTCTCTCCTTGTGGGTGTTTAGAATTTGGCTCCTCGCTTTATACATAGTAAACCCATTTCTTGTTCTCAATCCTCCCATTTTCTTATATTTGGATAAGATGTGATTAACAATAGAAAATATTATTATAATAATGGATTGATCTACATGGTTAACCATTTTTTTCCTTCCCTTCCTTATTTGAACAATTGGGTATTTAATTAATAGATAGTGCTCATGGTTAAACATATTGACCTATATCCTTATTCTAGGGATAATTTGTATTAGAATATTTCAATCAATTACAAGTAGGGAGGTAGTTTTGGATGGTGGTTTTTGGATGTAGGGTCAACATTGCTTATTTCTCAAGCCGTAGTTCTCTTAATCCAACCCTTTCATAGAACACATTAATGTTCTTCCCATTTTAATTAGAATTCCTAATATCCCTCTTCCAATTTGGAGTGACCCTTAATTTTATTCCATTAGTAAAAGTATTCTTCAATTCCTAAATATGGACTCTACTACTTCAAATCTTAGTCAACATCAAAATTTTGAAGGCTCTTCCTAAAAATATCATTCTAAGAATTGAAGACAAACCTTGGAATCAATTCATGGATTATCAGAATCTTCCCTTTTTCTATAAATGGCACTTTGCTATTGGACAAATAGATTTTTATTTCACCCACTCTTGTCACTTAGTGGTGGGCTTAAATACTTTGTGCTAAAAGTTCCTTCTTGAAAACTTGATTATTGGTGATATTTTTGAACTTTGGGGTGTTCTTTCAAATCAAGTGGACCCTAATGTTACCATGGTGACAAATATTCATGCATAGTCTCTTTCTATGTTTTGTCAAGTTTATATGATCCTGAACCAAAGGAAATAGGGTTCCACCTTTTAGGAGATGGAACTAGGTTTAGGACCTATTTCAGTCTATGTTCATTAGGAAACCCTAGAGACTTCAACCCAATGATTCGATTGAGGGAAGGGTTAGGAGGTTTCCTTAGGTCTGATTAAAAAGGGGGTTCACCAGTAAATGAAGTTTTTAAGGAGAAATGAAAACCCTAATGCACTAAACCCTAGAAAGTTGAAAGAATTAAATCAAATGAACAAACAAAAATCAGACAGAAAGGAACTTGGTAAACTGATGGATTCCAAGCAAGATCTGCAACTCTAAGATTCTACATTTTGAAGTGCACTGGGACTCATATGCCAGGCTAGGAAATTTATTCCTAATCTAGGTTTTGGCGAAAAATCTAGAATCTCCTGGTGATTGATTAGGATCTGCAAAAATCTAGCAAAAAGGGTGTACTGGGACTCATACGCCCAGACGGTTGCAAAGTGTGCCAAAAAAAGTGAAAAGTGTCCTAGGAGAAAATTTTTGAAGTGAACTTTGTGAGCCTCTAAATACAAATTAAATAAGCACTTTCCCACTGGTTTCATGTAAATAAGTTGGATATCTTGCTCTAGATCTGATTTTTTGTGGGCCTTGACAAATTCTTATGACAACTTTGCAATTTTGGTACTTTTGAAGGCTTCAAGTCCTCTTTTTCTTCAACCTATAAACTTGCAACATAAAAAGAGAGGGAAAAAATGTTGTTTTTTTAGGGAATGGTGGCTTTCCTTGGTCAAACCCCATTTTGGTAATCAAACCTTAATGAGAAATGAAGCATGAATGAGATGAAACATGAAACATAAGACTAAACAATAGAACCTTGTTTGAAACCTTGTAGATCTACAAACAAGCATGAAGTGGCCTTAATGGATGTAGATCTTGATCATGACTCTTGATAAAAGATAATTCCTTTGAATACTTGAACTGCTCTTGAACAATACATCACAACATTAGCTCAAAACGACATGCATGATGCACTAAATATTTGGCATGATGAAATGACTCTTGATTGTTGTAATAATCTTCTATAAATCTGCCCTTGAATGCCTTAGAAATGCTCTTGTGAAAGTACCCTTGAATGCTTATGAAATTCTAGCTCGTTAGAAGAAATTATGTGAAATAAGCTTGTATTTATACTTTTTTATGCCAAATTTGCCAAAATTACAACACTACAAGTCGACATCAAATCTAGGATAATAAAATCCCATCAAGAATTTGATTTAAAATAGGTCCTAGTTAAAGTGGGACTCATACGCCAAGTTGGGCGTATGAGTCCTAGTGGCTTAAAAATGGCACACAAACTCTAAGAATGTCTTGTTTAATGCGATATATAAAATCAATTCCTGAGACCTAGGTGGGACTCGTACGCCCAAGGTGGTATATGAGTGCCATATCACTACATCTAAAACACATAACCAAAACCATTGAATTATGATTGGTTATTTGATAAGTGTCAAGATTATCCGTAGAAAGATGCAATTAATTAGGCTTGTGGATGCAAAATAGGACCAATTAAGACCAATAATCCCAATTAATTAATAAATCCCTAGATTAGTGTGAAAGTGTAAATATACACTTTACAACACCTTAAATAAGGCAAAATTAGGTCCATTTAGTTTAAAAGGGCCCTAAACTTAATGTGAATGTGTAAAACACATTACAACACTAAATCAAGGCAACATTAGGCTCATTTTAACATTAATTATTCCCAAATTAAGTTAGGAAAAGGGATAATTTTTATGTTACTACATTTATCCCCCACTTTAGTGAGAGGAGGAACTTGCTTCAAACTCACACTAAAGTACACATCCAAGAGGGGTCCAAGTGTACCAATGTCGATGGTATAGAATGATAAAGATCAAGGAGGTAGCAAAGCCCCTAGGATCCAAGATCCTACATCAATCACACATTTACGCTTCTCATCATACTAACCATACCAAAGCTATCCCTCTGATAACTTCAATAAGGAGCCACAAAATTAGAATTTGAGCTTCACAAGGCCTAACAAGTTGCATTAAGCACTTAAGAACATTTACGCATGTAAAGGATTGTTTAAAGTGATATTTTCTTAATTCACGTAAGGTCTTTTCTTAGGGAACATCGTGCCTAAAGTCTCCAAGAGAGGAAAAATCAAAGAAATATCACGCTCTCAGAGGAAATCAAACCCAATGACACCACCAAGAAAAGAACACATTGAAAGAAGAAAGAAAATCACACAAAGAACATAAGGATGTAAAAAATAATTCCAATGTATGCCCCCACTTTAAAGCAATTGTTAACACCATTGTTGTGAGTAATCTTCTTTAAGGTAGTCAATGAAGAAGAAAGGAGAGCTTCTTCGGAAATCCCTATGCCAAGTCATATGTTCCTGAATGAAACAACATCGTGGATAAGGGATTTCCTCCAAAATGCAATAACTAAAGATAACTCAGTACGTCACATGCGCTCCAACTTAAGGCATGTCGTCCACATCCCAAGATTTCTCTTATATATATATATAGAAAGTGTTCAACTAGCCAAAAGAGGCAACGCCAAGTGTCATATGTAGATAGGGCTATGCAACACCCTTTCCCCCACTTAGTGCAAGACAAGGGTGAGCCGAGGTGATAAAAAATGACCCGATTGTTAGATTATCCTAACATGACTCGGAGATAAAAAAATATTAAGGAAATAATTTAGTCATAAAAATGGAAACAATTAACTTGCGAAATAAAATGACTCATTTGCATTATCATTATGTTGATAATAATTAGGTAGAAAAATATGACATCCATGCATTTATTTTACTATAAATGAGGTGAAAATGGGTAGAAAGGCTACATTTTTATGCCCTGATATGTTGCAATAGTTTCACAGTTGTTCTCCTTGTGTTGTGCAGTGTGGTGCTTGGGTTCATGACATGGCTTAACCACCTCCTGTAGATCTTGGATCTTGTATAAATCTGGTAGTTGTATTAGGCATTGATAGGTCAATCTTTTGGTGCAACAGTAGCTACCTATGTAACAATTGATATTAGAGCCGAGGTCTCTAATTGAAATGACTTGGAGATCAAATATATTAAGGACATAATTTAGTCATAAAAAAAGGAAACAATTAAACTACCAAAATAAAATGACTCATTTGTATTATCATTATGTTGATACAAATTACAAAAGAAACATATATTGAACCCATTAACAATAATTAGGTAGAAAACTATGTGATCCATGCATTTCTTTTACTATAGATGAGGTGAAAATGGGAAGAAAGGATAAATTTGTATGCACTAATATGTTGCAAGAGTTTGGCCATTGGTCTCCTTGTGTTGTGTAGCATGGATCTTAGGTTCATTACATGGCTTAACCACCTCTTATGGATCTTGGATCTTGTATAAATCTGGTAGTTGTATTGAGTATTGACAAGTCAATCTTTTGGTGCAACGACAACCGCCTATCAGACAATTGGTATGAAAGCCGAGGTCACAAGTTTGAACACCTCGCTTGCACTGTTGGGATTGTTGCAATATTTTCACCCTTGGTATCCTCGTTTCGTGTAGCATGGCACTTGAGTTCATGACATATAATCCAGTGTGCAACCCCCTTTACTCTGATTATTTTTAACACATTTTTGTTTCTTAGTGTTGCCTATATTTTTATTATTTAAGTGCATGCAAACCCACTTTCCACTAGTCATTTGACTATGCTTGGGTCATCCCACAATAGTGGTTTACAATTTTTGGCCAAAATGGACATTGAATTAAATTTTTTTAACTAATCTTCACATTCGGGCACCTATATTTGTAAACTATGAGGAATTTGAAAATGATGCAAACTAGTGATTTGTGACATTTTGTCTATAGATTCTAAATATATATTTTTAACATTTTTAGAATAAAATTGCATTTCCTTTGAATCCATATCCTTCCAAGACTATTTTTTAATAGTAAACACCATTTTTAAAGAGTGGCCTGTATTGGCTAACACAATTTTTTTTTTCTATGAAGCATAAAATTTTATGTTTTCTAATTTAGATTCGTGACTACAATATCTAGTACTTGCAATTGGTTTCATAGCATTTTAAACAATTTTTTCTTAATTATGTTTTGAAGTCAAACCACTTACAATTTAGACATAGGTTTACTTGTTGACTGTTATTCCCCCAATTTAAACTTGAAAATTTTAAATTTTTTAATGCATTCCTTTACTCACCCTTGAGCATGTGGAATCACAAAAAATGATTAAATTTGAAAATCTGATAGAGATGGTGCAATTTCCTTTCATGGGAATGATCCTAACCCTATTCCACAAAATAAGCCTAATTTTCATGCCAAAATAATTCACTGTCTACAAGATTTTAATCCTTACATTTTCCCGTCTATGATTTGCAAACTTGATCAAAATCTGAGATTCTAGTTGCTGGAGCAATACAAATTTTGGGTTTTTCTCGGAGATATATCATTGAAATGTTGTCCAAATTTTGTGCCAAACAGAGCCATTTTGTGGGAGATATGGAGATTTTTGTCTTTCATCCAAGTATAGTTTCAGGAGAAATGAATAAGGACAATTTTGGAGTACTATTTGACGTTCTTTGATCAGCTTCAAGTGACCTTTTGAGGTAAAATACATATGAGGATGGCATGCTATAAGGTCCTATGTTTTAAAGGTGAATGACTTTATTAAAATTTGAATGTTTGCAGTGACATCATAGAGTCGATATTTTTCGTGGAGTTAGGTTTAACAAAAGTTGTAAAAATGGGTAAATATATTCATTTTGGAAAATGAATTTATTTGAGGTGGTTTTGAAAATATTTATAAGGAAAGTTCATATTCGAAGGTTATGAATTTCATGTTGTCATAAGTTTCCAAGGTTTTAAAACTCTTTAGGCAACCGACTCATAGGTTTTAAAGTTGTCATTTCCTCCGACTTCTTGACATCGTCTCTCTCTCTCTCTCTCTCTCTCTTCAAAGAATAGTGCAATAATCAAGGATGTGTGCACAATGAATTCGTTGAAACAAATTTGGAAACTTTTTCTTAGTGACTATATGCAAATGCATAAAACGGATTTGTTAACTCAGCCTCAAAAATCCATAGGCAACATAGGAAAGAGCACATGGGCGGTTTGGTAGAACATCTCAAAGAAATGTCTTCTCATGGGAAGTCATGATCGTACCTAGATATAAATCAAATTAACATTGAAGAAGGCTTTGAAAACTCTCAGGATAATGCAGTTGGTGAGGTGTGCACAGTGTATCCACAAAATGGATTTGTTGAAAATAAAGGCACCTCAGGAAAATGAAAGAATAAGAGCACATAAACTGTTCAAAGGAAGATCTCATGAGCTACAGCTCTGCGATCCCTACAATCTTGGATCAAAATGCAAAGCCAAATTTGGTCCCATCGCTGATCCATGGCAACTGAAGATTGAATTAAGCAGATTCTCAATGAATTGTATTCTTGACATGGCTCGTGCCTACACATGTTAAGCATTTGATAAACTTCAATAGCATAAAGATGAGTTTAAAGTAAAAACTGAGAACCATAAAAATCAGGTATTCCTTCATGGATTCTTTCACAGCTAGGATTCGAGCTTCGCAATGCTATTTGCGTTTTCTGTTTGGTTCTTCATGGACTTGAAATTGTTGAGGATGATATTTGTATTCCAGTGGATACAAAGCCACCAATTTTGACCAATTTCCATCAATAGATATATGATCCTGCATGGCACTTCTCATGCAGAGTTAATGACTACAAAGAACTAGTGGACCAATTTCTTCATGTGTCTATTGTCTTTTTAGCGCTTCAAAAGAGATATCAAGAAGCAATTGAAAAAATAACTAGAAGGATGGGTTCAAGGATGGAAAAATTTATCTGTCAAGAGGTAGAATCAGTTGAGGACTATGATGAATACTGCCATTATGTTGTAGGATTAGTTTTCTTGGGATTGTCTAGACTGTTTCATGCAGCTTTTCTTGAGGATTTGCCTCTAGATTTCTTGTCCCATTCAATTGGTTTATTCAGAAAATCAACATTATAAGAAACTACTTTGAAGCACACCAAGGCAGTCAACAATACCATGATGGATTTAAACAAATGCGTGAGCAGATTATGTTTAAATATGATCAAGTTGCACGTATGAATGTTGGAAAGATTACATCCATACTCAATAGTGGAAAAAGCTCCTTTGCTAGGTGTAGCCTCCAAATCACCTCTAGTGACAGCCTAAGAAATCCTTCTCCGATCACTCTAAAGGATGATCTACCATATTCTTGCTCGAGAAGATGCAATGGTACTCAAAGATTCATTTTGAATATACCACTTGAGGATGAGAAAGGGAATTCGGTTGAGAATCCAAGTCTCTACAAAATAGAACTCGAGAAATATGGTGGAGGTTTATTAGATTCAAAAAGTGGGGCTACATCTGGTGGTCTTCATAATGATTTTAGGAAAACTACTTCATCCTTGAAACCCCACACAGAACCTGGAGTAGGACCTATATATTTTGTACTTAATGTTGACAACTATACAAGGGGTGAATCTGCATATAAAGGAGGGAGATTTAGTAACTTCATCACTGGATAAAGAAGAAATAAAAATTTAAGTAGAAGTCAAGAACGTGTATATGAGTTGTTTAGTAAAGTTGTTAGTTCGGGTAAAAGCAAGAAGTTGAGTACATAAAGAGGGGAAATTTCGGGAAAAACAAAAAGTTTCGAAGGAAACGCATACACATTATCTAAAAAATGCATATGCATTACGGATTGGGTACGCAAGCCGAAATTTGAAATGCGTACGCGCTTAGCTACGGGTTTGCGAACCAGAAACGTGTACGCATTTTGCGAAGGTATTTTTTTTTAAAAATAAATGGGTCAATGGGTAATGTGTATGCGTTATGAAACACGTACATATTTCATTTGAATAACGTGTACGTGTACGCGCTATTTAAAAATTGAATTTCCACACTCGAAACGTGTACGCGTTTTGTGAAGGTATTTATTTTTTAAAAATAAACCGGTCAATGGGTAACGTGTATGCATTATGAAACGCGTACATGTTTCATTTGAATAACGTGTATGCGTTATTTAAAAATTGAATTTCCACACCACATCTAGCCTTGGTTTTAGGCTTGGGAGAGGCTTGGCAATCCGAGCCTTAGCCTTTGACCTGCAACTAAAAAACTAAGGCAGATTGAAGAAGAATGTCCAACTTTGACAACATAGCTGATGGACTTTTTTTCTGAATGAATCTATAAAATTAAAACCCATTAGAGAACACAATGTCTACTTTCTAAATATATAAATTTTGTTAATATTGGATTATGTTTTCTATTTTTTAATTAATTTGTAAGCAAACTAGTCCTTAAACTTGAAATATCAGGTTTTTTTGGTTTTTTAATAACTTTTTATTGGTTAAGTTTTTTGAAAAAAAATTATATGGCATCAAACTTCAGACAATTCTCTACACAATGAAAAATAAATAGTCAAAAGATGTTTTTTTTAGATCCAATTATGTTGTCCGTACACGTTGATTTTAAAAAACATCAATTAAGGCCAATAAAAATTTAATAAAAAAAAATATATTCAACCAAAAATTACAAAAAAAAATCCACATCAAACTTGATGTTGTTAGCTCTCTTTTCCCAAAAGGAATTAGCAAAATAATTTTATTTGGGTCCAAAAGTGTTGTCCGTACACCTGCTTGGTATGGTAAAAAAAAGAGACTTTTAAAAAGTGGTTTTTATAGATCCCTATCAAAATTTAATTTCTATAATATGGGTATTTTAATAATTTACATATTTGGAAACTAGATTCAAAATGATAGATTTTATATCACTCAATTTTTTTAAGATTCATTGTGTAAGTGCCTCAAATGTTCAGTCCAAGTGTGACAAATTCTGAAAAACAGCAAAAACATTTCCACTTTTTGAGCTTTTTGTGTACCCAACTTCTTGCATCAGCTCGTTCATTGGCTTGCATATAATTTAAAACTCCAAGTTTGATCTTCACTTTGTCTTCTTTAGAAAGCTAGAAATGTTTTGGCCTTCTATTGATCAGAGAAAAGGAATTGTGCCAAATTCTAAGGACTGCGTCTTGATGCCAAGTAAAGAAGATAATGCCTCACACAAAAATAGATTATATGTTGTAGGATGGTTCAAGAGAGGTCCTGCAGGTATCACAAGGACCAAATTATATCGTGCAGCAGAAATAATTGATAGCATTTTAGAGGATATCAGAGCCAGTTTGTTAGGTGGATATCACTATTCACATCCTAGAAGGATGGGCCTGCTTGAAGCATTGCGAACCAAAGGTGTTCAATGTATATCCTTCAACAGATAGGAGAAGATTGATACAAAAAAAATAAAATTTCAAGATCTTTGAAAGGAAAACCCAGAGAAAAGATCACTTCATGGAAAGAGTTGTTACAAGTTGCAAATACATAGATGTGTTGCGAAAGAGATTTTCATTGACATAACAACTTTAATTCAAGGCAGTGTATGCATAGCATTATTTTTCAATTGTTACTATGGATAAATCACAATTGACCGAAGATGGGAAAATTCTAATAGCCCTTGATGTTGTGCACCTAGCTGAAGGATTTTAATCTATGGTCATATATGTTCCTCTACTTTCTATTTCAATAAATAACATAATATAGGCAGCATGCGACAAATTTTCCAAAGGGGGGCACCAACTTAATGAATATATTGTCCAATGCTCATGGGTAAATATATTCATTTTGGAAAATGAATTTATTTGAGGTGGTTTTGAAAATATTTATAAGAAAAGTTCATATTCGAAGGTTATGAATTTCATGTTGTCAGAAGTTTCCAAGGTTTTAAAACTCTTTAGGTGACCGACTCATAGGTTTTAAAGTTGTGATTTCCCCTGACTTCTTGACATCGTCTCTCTCTCTCTCTCTTCAAAGCATAGTGCAATAATCAAGGATGTGTGCACAATGAATTCATTGAAACAGCTTTGGAAACTTTTTCCTATTGACTATATGCAAATGCATAAAACGGATTTGTTAACTTAGCCTAAAAAATCCATAGGAAAAATAGGAAAGAGCACGTGGACGGTTAGGTAGAACGTCTCAAAGAAATGTCTTCTCATGGGAAATCATGATCGTACCTAGATATAAATCAAATAAACATTGAAGGCTTTGAAAACTCTCAGGATAATGCAGTTGGTGAGGTGCACATGGCGTATTCACAAAATCGATTTGTTGAAAATAAAGGCAGCTTAGGAAAATGAAAGAATCAGAGCACATAAACTATTCAAAGGAAGATCTCATGAGCTACAACTCTACGATCCCTACAATCTTGGATCAAAATGCAAAGCCAGATTACGTCCCATTGCTCATCCATGGCAACTAAAGATCGAATTAAGCAGATTCTCAATGAATTGTATTCTTGACATGGCCCGCGCCTGCACATGTTAAGAATTTGATAAACTTCAATAGCATAAAGATCAGTTTAAAGCCCAAACTGAGAACCATAAAAATCAGGTATTCCTTCATGGATTCTTTCGCAGCTAGGATTCGAGCTTCGCAATGCTATTTGCATTTTCTGTTTGGTTCTTCGTGGACTTGACACTGTTGAGGATGATATGTGTATTCCAGTGGATACAAAGCTACAAATTTTGACCAATTTCCATCAACACATATATGATCCTACATGGCACTTCTCATTCGGAGTTAATGACTACAAATAACTAGTGGACCAATTTCATCATGTGTCTACTGTCTTTTTAGCGCTTCGAAAGAGATATCAAGAAGCAATTGAAGAAATAACTAGAAGGATGGGTGCAAGGATGGAAAAATTTATCTGTCAAGAGGTAAAATCAGTTGAGGACTATGATGAAAACTGCCATTATGTTGCAGGATTAGTTTGCTTGTGATTGTCTAGATTGTTTCATGCAGCTTTTCTTGAGGATTTGCCTCTAGATTTCTTGTCCCATTCAATTGGTTTATTTCTTCAGAAACTCAACATTATAAGAAAATACTTTGAAGCACACCAAGGTAGTCAACAATACCATGATGCATTTAAACAAATGCATGAGCAGATTATGTTTAAATATGATCAAGTTGCACGTATGAATGTTGGAAAGATTACATCCATACTAAATAGTGGAAAAAGCTACTTTGCTAGGTGTAGCCTCCAAATCACGTCTAGTGACAGCCTAAGAAAGCCTTCTCTGATCACTCTACAGGATGATCTAACATATTCCTGCTCGAGAAGATGCAGTGGTACTCAAAGATTCATTTTGAATATACCACTTGAGGATGAGTAAGGGCATTCCGTTGAGAATCCAAGTCTCTACAAAATAGAACTACATAAATACGGTGGAGGTTTATTAGATTCAAAAAGTGGGGTTACATCTGGTGTTCTTTATAATGATTTTAGGCAAACTACTTCATCCTTGAAACCCCACACAGAAGCTGGAGTATGACCTGCATATTTTGTGCTTAATGTTGAAAACTATACAAGGGGTGAATCTACATTTAGTAACTTCATCACTGGATAAAGAAGAAATAAAAATTTAAGTAGAAGTCAAGAACGTGTATATGAGTTATTTAGTAAAGTTGTTAGTTCATTGGCTTGCCATATAATTTCCAACTCCAATTTTGATCTTCACTTTGTCTTCTTTAGAAAGCTAGAAATGTTTTGGCCTTCTATTGATCAGAGAAAAGGAATTGTGCCAAATTCTAAGGACCGCGTCTTGATGGAAAGTAAACCAGATAATGCCTCACACAAAAATAGATTATATGTTGTAGGATGGTTCAAGAGAGGTCCTGCAGGTATCACAAGGACCAATTTATATTGTGCAGAAGAAGTAATTGAGAGCATTTTAGAGGATATCAGAGCCAGTTTGTTAGGTGGATATCACTCTTCACATCCTGGAAGGATGGGCCTGCTTGAAGCATTGAGAACCAAAGGTGTTCAGTGTATATCCTTCAACAGATAGGAGAAGATTGATACAAAAGAAAAATAATTTCAAGATCGTTGAAAGGAAAACCCGTAGAAAAGATCACTTCATGGCAAGAGTTGTTACAAGTTGCAAATGCATAGATGTGTTGCAAAAGAGATTTTCATTGACATAATAACTTTAATTCAAGGCAGTGTATGCATAGCATTATTTTTCAATTGTTACTATGGATAAATCACAATTGGCCGAAGATGGGAAAATTCTAATAGCCCTTGATGTTGTGCACTTAGCTGAATGATTTTAATCTATGGTCATAGATGTTCCTCTACTTTGTATTTCAATGAATAACATAATATAGGCAGCATGCGGCAAATTTTCCAAAGGGGGGTGCAAACTTAATGAATATACTGTCCAATACTCATATCTTCTAACGCAGTAATTGAAATTTTATCTTCAAATAAAGATAGTTATGCCGCGAAAGGAATGAGAAAGGTTATATGAAACAATTATGTGAAAGAGATTTAGGCATAATTTTTTTTTGAATTATCTAATTTCAAGAAGTAGTTACAGGAACTGAAGAGTCTCATTAGGGAGGCTTATTTAATGTAAAAATATTTCTAAAGGGGGATCTTTTTTCAGCTATTCAGGGGAAATAAGGGAGCAGCATATTTATCTTTTCTGCACAGTCTTGATGTATAGGGTTATTGAGTATGTGAACTCATATTTTGAGCATTGAAGAAATAAAGGAGATATTGTTAAATCTTTGCATTTATCAATGTCCTCTTTAAATTGCAGATGAACTTTGAGTCATTGTAATTTCTCTTCCATGTTTATCCTCTTATATTGAAATGTGTATGTGTTGTTCTTGTAGCTTTGAATTCAAAATAATTTATCTGTTGAAAGGAGGTTTGTTGTTCATTATTTTCTTGAGTATCATTTGGCTGTTGAATAGGTGGACTTTGTATCATTTATTTACATCCTTTCATTTTAAGTTAAAGTCATCACATCTATTTCTGGTTATGGGTTGGTGTCAATTAGCAAGTGACTCAACTGTTGATAGTATTGTCATTGGCATGGGCAAGAAGAGTATAAACTTCAACTGTTGGTAGGATGAGAAAGGGCATTCAGTTGAGAATCCAAGTCTCTACAAAATAGAACTCCAGAAATATCGTGGAGGTTTATTAGATTTGAAAAGTGGGGCTACATCCGGTGGTCTTCATAATGATTTTAGGCAAACTGCTTCATCCTTGAAACCCCACACAGAACCTGGAGTAGGACCTACATATTTTGTGCTTAATGTTGACAACTATACAAGGGGTGAATTTGCATATAAAGGAGGGAGATTTAGTAACTTCATCACTGGATAAAGAAGAAATAAAAATTTAAGTAGAAGTCAAGAACGTGTATATGAGTTGTTTATTAAAGTTGTTAGTTCATTTGCTTGCCATCAAATTTCCAACTCCAAGTTTGATCTTCACTTCGTCTTCTTTAGAAAGCTAGAAATGTTTTGGCCTTCTATTGATAAGAGAAAAGGAATTGTGCCAAATTCTAAGGACCGCGTCTTGATGCCAATTAAACCAGATAACGCCTCACATAAAAATAGATTATATGTTGTAGGATGGTTCAAGAGAGGTCCTGCAGGTATCACAAGGACCAATTTATATCGTGCAGCAGAAATAATTGATAGCATTTTAGAGGATATCAGAGCCAGTTTGTTAGGTGGATATCACTCTTCACATCCTGGAAGGATGGGCCTGCTTGAAGCATTGAGAACCAAAGGTGTTCAGTGTATATCCTTCAACAGATAGGAGAAGATTGATACAAAAGAAAAATAATTTCAAGATCGTTGAAAGGAAAATCCAGAGAAAAGATCACTTCATGGAAAGAGTTGTTAAAATTTGCAAATGCATAGATGTGTTGCAAAAGAGATTTTCATTGAAATAACAACTTTAATTCAAGGCAGTGTATGCATAGCATTTTTTTTCAATTGTTACTATGGATAAATCGCAATTTGCCGAAGATGGGAAAATTCTTATAGCCCTTAATGTTGTGCACCTAGCTGAAGGATTTTAATCTATGGTCATAGATGTTCCTCTACTTTCTATTTCAATAAATAACATAATATAGGCAGCATGCGACAAATTTTGTAAAGGGGGGCGCAAACTTAATGAATATATTGTCCAATACTCATATCTTCTGAATCAGTAATTGAAATTTTATCTTCAAATAAAGATAGTTATGCCACGAAAGGAATGCAAAAGGTTATCTAGAAACAATTATGTGAAAGAGAAAGGCATAATTTTATTTTCAATTATCTAATATCAAGAAGTAGTTACAGGAACTGAAGAGTCTCATTAGGGAGGCTTATTTAATGTAAAAATATTTCTAAAGGGGGGTCTTTTTTCAGCTATTCAGGGGAAAGAAGGGAGCAACATATTTATCCTTTCTGCACAGTCTTGATGTACAGGGTTATTGAGTCTGTGAACTCATATTTTGAGCATTGAAGAAATAAAGGAGATATTGTGAAATCTTTGCATTTATTAATGTCTTCTTTAAATTGTAGATGAACGTTGAGTCATTGTAATTTCTCTTTAATGTTTATCCTCTTATATTGAAACATGTATGTGTTGTTCTTGAAGCTTTGAATTCAAAATAAGTTATCTGTTGAAAGGAGGTTTGTTGTTCATTATTTTCCTGAGTATAATTTGGGTGTGGAATAGGTGGGATTTGTATCATTTATTTGCATCCTTTCATTTCAAGTTAAAGTCATGGCATCTATTTCATGGTTATATAGGTAGGTGTCAATTAGCCTTTTCTTCTTTCTAGTGAAATACATACCCACTCTTTATTCATTGCATATCTATTGAAGGTAGTTGCACCTGGTAAAATAAGTAGAGACCACCTGCAAATATCATTGCAAGTGACTCAACTGTTGGTAGGATTTTCATGGGCATGGGCAAGAAGAGTATAAACTTCAAATGACAAATCTATTAACCAACACTGACACATAATTTTTTTGTATGTATCGAAATTCCTTTTTTTTGTTGGATGAAGGACATCGATATCTAGTGCATAGATATTTTTCAGAATTTTTTTTTGATAATCTACTTTTTTTCCACATGTGCAAAACAAAGAGCTTGATTTTCGATGAAAAACCTATGTTTAATTAAACTAAAAAAAGTACATAATAGAACAAAAATATATTAAAATTAGATTTTATTGATAGCTCATTCCAAGAACTACCATCATCTAGTTGGGTCTGTGAAGTTGATTCTATTTTTGTCTTCAACTCAAGCTCAGAAAGGAAAATTTTGTAGAAAATTGCGAGAGCAAAGGAAGAAGGGAAAAATAGGGGGGTTCAAGCGAACCCCCCTTTGTTTTGCAATTTTCCTTTGTTTTCATTAAGAAAATGTGCCAAAAAGGGGATGAAATCACTGAGGGGTTCACTCGGAGGGGGTGTTCGAGCAAACCCCTTTTTGGGTTCATGCAAACTCCCCCCCCCCTTGAGCGAACCACTTAAAACCCAATTTTTTTTTCTTCAGAGCATTTTTTACAATTTTTCTTCATGAAGGGAATTTTAAACCAATATTGTGGGATCACTCGCTTGTACAGATTAAGCTTACATGAGTCTATTGATCATAAACTATTAGTGACCTACATCTAAATCACAATGTCATCGTAACTCATCTATCAACTAAATAACACATTGTTTTCTACCTCTAAATCATCTATCAACTAGAGTTTAAAAAGTTTATTTTCAATAATTGTAATCCTTCATCTATCTATATTGTCGAACAACCCAACTCGACAATAAAGCTATCAATTTCTATCAAGTTCTAGAGCTACATTCCGCCCAATTATAGACATAGGAAAAGAAATAATTAAATTTTTCTTATGCTTTAATTTGTATTTTGGAAACAAATTTAGGTTTTCTTACAGTTTATATTACACCATAGTTAGTGAATAAATGGTTATGGTTTGTTAACTTAGAAGATAGTTTTAAAATTTAAATAGTTATTAAAACTTATATCTTAATAGCTTTCCATTCAATTTTGATAATACAAATACTTTGTTCTTCTTGTTAAATATCAGACATATTCAAAATGGAAGGACACAACCGTCCTACCATTAGTTGGTAGAAAATTCATAGGAACACGACCTTATTTTTTGTAAGGGTTGTAAAAACTCCAATCATGAATTTTTAATAGACAAATACCTAAATAAACCATTGTGAAGATATCTTATCATTGTATGTTATTTTATTGTGAAATTATTTTATCATAATTTATGGAATGTCACAAAATTTTCATACGAAAAAACATGTCTACTTCTGCTATATAATTAATAGCACTATTAGGTGGGATTAAATTTTTTTTATTGCACATCTATGTTATGCATTTGATCTTTCTTCTTTGAACTAGAGTGCCATATGTTCTTGGTAGTAAAGTAAGGTTGAAAATAATAGCAAGACTATGGGAAGACAGAGGAGGAGGTGAGTGGAGAGGAGAGTGAACATAGGGGAATTTTTTTTTAGTTTTATCATGGTGGCCTATGGAATTACTTTTATAGAGCATGTGGTAATCAATATGTAAACTCAATTTTTTTCAACATTACAAAAAACCCAAGTTTAGTGACATGAAAGTTGTTTTGTGAGCTTTTATATGTTTCAATCTCCCATTTTTCTTTCGTCTAATTTATAAATTTTATCTGACATCAAAATATGATGTGGACTGCATGCATTGGGGGTTGGTTATAAAGGACAAGTATGAGATGGGTTAATTATTATTTCTAAATCTAATATGATGTAAACTAAGTGCAACTTTATTGTTACTATCAATAAAATTGTGGAATATTTTCTTTTATTCAAGTGTGCACATTTGAATTCCATTGATCAACAAGCCTCTAGCATGGTTATATTTTTATTTTCACTAGATAAAGATATCTCAAATTCTTGGAATTTTTTTCTTTATTCTGTTTCTTTCTTGAATTATTCATTAAACTCTAATCTTCATTAAACCATGGACGACTTGGAGAAGCATAATGCATTATTTTCTAATTGGAATCTATAATTTTGAACTAGTTAAGGGTTCATAATAAGTTGAAAATGGGTCAATAATCTGGCAATCCAACACATTAGTGCTTGCTTGATTAAGAGAAATATTTCCCCTGCAATTCAGAACATCAAAAAAATGATCAAAAAGCTTAGTAGGCGAGGGAATATAATTAAGAGGGACCTTCACATGAAGAAGAGCCAAAGAAGGAACTTTACTATCAACCATGCAGAGTAATTCCCATGCTAGAGCATAGACATTCTAATATAAGTTTTTTCCCATGACCACATAAATTTTATTTGTGCAAGGTTCATTGATTTATTTATTTTTTAAAGTTGTAACAGAAATCAGTATTTACTTTGTAGAAATTAGAGATGCCCACAATTTTGGTGAAGCTCAATTTGTAATCTTTAAATTTCTTATAAAATTTTGAGGTAATAAAATAGAGGGAAATTCCCATGGCATTCCAAAGAGTTGTATCATGCCAAGGATCCCTAATACTAAAATACAACTAATAATTTTATTGGAAAAGTGAAGAATTGTGCATTACATCAAAAAAATTGTGGCATGCATTAATGAATTTAGAGCATAAGCATGTGTTTAATATGGCGATTTTGAATTGTTCTAATGTAATATAGTTTTCTTCAGAATTTATCATATATTTTTTATTGATCAATATTTGTTTAAGCACTTAGTTGTGGCCTGGGGGAGCTTAGAGAGCTACAATTTTTTTAGTAAGATCAATACACAAGGACTAACCCTCCAAATGGAGTTTATATCTTTCATAGTGTTTGGATTACCCCAAATACCAACTTTGCATGAATTCCCTTAGTTTTTCTTTCCATTGTAGAGGTACAACAAGTGATAGTCTTCAATACCTTTAGCAATTGTATATTTCATCCTTTGCCACAAGCTTTGCAAGTTCATAAGATTTACCTTCAAGAAAGTAATCATTTTTTGCATACTATGCTATTTTATTGCTCCAATACAATTTATTGTAAATACGTTTGATATAAGGAATGAAATGTTTTTTAATTTTTTAGATGAAAAAACTTGGTACAATAGATTGTAAGTACAGGTTTAATATAAGGAATAAAATGTTTTTCAATTTTTTAGATGGAAAGATCTCAGTTATATATATATATATATATATATATATATATATATATATATATATATATATATATATATATATATATATCTCCAATCTTAACTTTTCATTGCTCTAATACAATAGATTGTATATACCTTTGATATGAGGAATGAATTTTTTTTCAAATTTTTATATTGAAAACATTTGGTTATATATATTGATTTACATCTACAATATTAACATCCTGTTCATCTTGATAGATCATAGGGAGTGGGATCTAAAAAATCTTCTCCACAGATTTTTCGAAATGCTATTTTCTTATATCTCAAGTATTGATAAACAATTATGTTCTTAGTTTTGATTCGCTTTAAGTTAAACCTTCAATATGTTTTAGGTGTTTCTACTTCTCGTACCTCATTAGGTGAAGAAAGTATCAAGATGTTAACACTTCTTGGAATTTATATTATTCCATAAATACAATGCTTGACAAGGAAACATTATGATGACGTGCAAGAAAGTATTATATTTTATTTACCCAAGATGTAAAGAAACATTCACAATCTTATGAATATAGAATTAATCATGTCAGAATTAGATAGAAGAATTCCTATTAGATTTATCCTTTCTCAAAAATACCTTTCAATTCGAATTCATTCATATTACTTAATATGGAAAGGTTGTCACCATTTTTTACTCTCGCTATTGCTCTATGAAATATTAATATTTATTATTTTATTATTACTTGTAATTTAGGTCTTTTTTAGTGTTTAGATAGCTCTACAAGTGTACCAACAACTATTTTCCATCATATAGTATAGGAAGTTGCACTACATGATATTATTTATATTTTAAAATTATTAAACTAAAAATCGCCCAATCAAATTACAAAGGTTATGTACATTAAAAATATTTTAAAATTATTTTGTTTTATTTTAGAATTAGTTAATAATTATTTTATTTTATTTACTATCAAACAAAAAGGACTTTATATAAATAAATCATTTAATCATCAAATATTTAACAAATATTTATTGTAATGAACACACTCAACTTTAACTATACTAGTGAAAGTTGTTTCTACTATAAATCAAAGTTGGGATCTAGGTCAACACTAGCTAAAAATCTAAAAACGTTATTTAATCTTCCTTTAGATGGTATCAGTGAATCTGAAAATGTTATTTAATATTCCTTTAGATGATATCTATGATTCATCTATTGATTAGCCAATAAATATTACTAGATATAATCTATAAAGTACTATTAATTAGAAAACTATAAACATGAAAAATACTTTACAAATGTTATTCAATTTTATTATTTTAAATGTCTATAATCTAATATTGATTCTAAAAATAGAAAATAAAATTAACATTTTAAACCAAACATACATATATAAACTAAAAAACTTAAATAAATAAACCAAACCTGTATTCAACTCATCCGTTCATAAAAAGTAATGGCATGCTTTATTTATCCATACCTTCTAACTTATTTAAGGCTTTTTAATATAAGTGGATATGGTGACAGCTCTTTTCAAAAATTTGCAGCATGTTGGCTCTGGATATTAAACATGCCCAGCTGACACAACTTTTGTTGAAACTTGGCAGCATGTATGATCTATAATATGGCCTTCACAGTTTGGAAAACTTTTTAAAATACCCTTCTCATTGCTGTTGACGTCTCCCATCAGAATGCTATCATGCTCCACCGAAGTTTTCACTGGTGGCACAACTTTTGTTGAATATTGGCAGCATGTAGGATCTATAATATGGCCTCTACAATTTGGACAACTTTTTAAAATACCCTTGTTATTGTTGTTGGTGTCTCCCATCAGAATGCTATCATGCTCCACCGATGTTTTCACTGGTGACATGGCTTCTGTTGAAGCTTTGCAGAATTTGGGATCTCGAATATGACCTCTACAGTTTGAAAATCTTCCTAAAATACCCTTCTCATCCTTGTTAATGTCTCCCATCAGAATGCTATCATGCTCCACCGATGTTTTCACTGGTGACACAACTTCTGTTGAAGCTCTGCAGCATTTAGGATCTCGAATATGACCTCTACAGTTTGAACAACTTCTTGTAGAGACATTGAAGTTAGACATTGAACTGAGCATGACAACAAGTGCTATGAGCATGATAAGCATTGATTTCCCCATATTGACAAGAAATGCTGTAGAGCTTTAGGTAAATGGAATAACAGTAGATAACTTAGTGACGCAGGAGCAGATGAAGATACTGAAGGAGATGGGAAATTTGGTCATATTTATAAAGAAAAAGGGAAGGCGTGCATTCAAAATATATTCTGAATAGTTCAAAATATGGTTAAATTTTGAGCTAGAGGCATTGAAATTGATGGGGCGTGTAAAAGTGTCCGTACATGGCGTTATTCTTTGACTATGTCTCCTCCTTTATGTTGACAGCTTGCTTACAGTTGGGCGAGAGAGGAGTAATTCAATGGGAGTATTGTCTGCAGTGGTTTAAAGTGGATTGGTGACGATTTACTGAGGTTTGCCAAGTGCATAGATGTGTTGCAAAAGAGATTTTCATTGACATAACAACTTTAATTCAAGGCAATGTATGCATAGCATTATTTTTCAATTGTTACTATGGATAAATCGCAATTAGCTGAAGATGGGAAAATTCTAATAGCCCTTGATGTTGTGCACCTACTGAAGGATTTTAATCTATGGTCATAGATGTTCCTCTACTTTCTGTTTCAATAAATAACATAATCTAGGCAGCATGCGACAAATTTTCCAAAGGGGGGTGCAAACTTAATGAATATACTGTCCAATACTCATATCTTCTAACTCAGTAAGTGAAATTTTATCTTCAAATATGTTGTGCATGTTTTGCACACACGCCTCACCGTAGGCAGGGACCCCCTTTTTTTTTCTCTCCCGACAGGCTGCTTTGCTCCTGTCTTGTTTTGCGTGCCCCATTTCCAAGCCCAAATTGGCCATGTGCCTTCAAATGATCAAATCCCCTACCCAAATTCACCTACTTGGGGTATTCAAATCTGCAGAGAAATGAAGTCATCCGTCCCCTTTTTTGCCTTTTGTCTTGTTCTTGTTGTTTGGAAACATCCGTGGACCCCCGTCGGTCTGATTTCCACATTATTGATTTTGAGGCTAACATCTTGGTGGATTTGGGATGTGTTTGAAGTGCATAAATGAACTGCCAAGGTTTCGTCAATGTTCCATTAAGTTTCGATGGTTTCAGAACTTTCCCTTTGGAATTCCCTTCCTCCTTGGCTATTTGGAAACATCCACGGAGCCCCGTCACTCCCGTTTCCTCAATTTTGACTTTGGGGGAAACCTTTTTTGGATCGGGGATGTGTTTGAAGTGCTTAAATGAAATGCCAAGGTTTCATCAAAGTTTGGTTAAGTTTCGATGGTTTCAAAACTTTGCCTCCGGAATTCCCTTCCTCGGCTGTTTGGGAAACATCCACGGACCCCCGTTGCTCCCATTTCCTCAATTTTGACTTTGGGGGAAACCTTTTTTGGATCAAGGATGTGTTTGAAGTGCTTAAATGAACTACCAAGGTTTCATCAATGTTTCGTTAAGTTTTGATGGTTTCAGAACTTTGCCGAAATTCCCTTCCTCCTTGGCTGTTTTGGAAACTCCGCACCCCTGTCGCTCCCGTTTCCTCAATTTTGACTTTGGGGAAACCTTTTTTGGATCGGGGATGTTTGAAGTGCTTAAATGAATTGCTAAGGTTTCGTCTAATGTTCCGTTAAGTTTCGATGGTTTCAAAACTTTGCCTCGAATTCCTCTCCCTTGGCTTGGAAACATCCGTGGACCCCCAACTCTTTTTTCCACATTTTTACTTTGGGGTCACCCTTTTTGGATCTAGGATGTGTTTGATGTGCTTAAATGAATTACCAAGGTTTCGTCAATGTTTATTAAGTTTTGATGGTTTCAGAACTTTTCCTCTGGAATTCCCTTCCTCCTTGGCTATTTGGAAACATCCGCGGACCTCCGTCACTCTCGTTTCCTCAATTTTGACTTTGGGGGAAACCGTTTTTGGATTAGGGATGTGTTTGAAGTGCTTAAATGAACTGCCAAGGTTTCACAAAGTTTGGTTAAGTTTCGATGGTTTCAGAACTTTCCTCCGAATTCTTCCTCCTGGCTTCGCTTTTGGAAACATCTGCGGACCTCCTGTTCTCCCTTTCCTCAATTTTGACTTTGGGGGAAACCTTTTTGGATCGGGGATGTGTTTGAAGTGCTTAAATGAACTGCCAAGGTTTCGTCAATGTTCTGTAAAGTTTCGATGGTTTCAGAACTTTGCCTCCGAAATTCCGTTCCTCGGCTGTTTTAGAAACATCCACAAACCTCCGCCGATCCCGTTTCCACATTTTTTACTTTGGGGGAAACCTTTTTTGGATTGGGGATGTGTTTGAAGTGCTTAAATGAACTGCCAAGGTTTCATCAAAGTTTGGTTAAGTTTCGGTGGTTTTGAAGCTTCGTCCCCCTTTTGCTGTTTTGGAACATCCGGTGGCCGCCTCCTTCCCAGCCTCCGGAGCCCAGCCTCTCCGTGGCCGTTTTAGGGGTTCCGCCTCTCTGTGGCCATTTTGGAACATCCGGCGGCCACCTCCCTTCCGCCCTTTAGATCCCGACCCCTCCGTGGCCGTTTCTGGGGCTCCGCCTCTCCGTGGCCATTTTGGACATCCGGCGGCCACCTCTCTTCCAGCCTCCGGAGCTCGAGTCCTCTGTGGCTGTTTTTGGAAGTCCTTCCCCCTTTGGCCATTTGGAACATCCAGCGGCCATCTCCTTCCTGGCCTCTAGAACCCAGGCCCTCCGTGGTCATTCCTCCTTGGCTGTTTTGAACATCCGGGAGCCTGCCTCCTTCCCAGCTGTTTTGAACATCCAGGAGCCTCCCTTCTTCCCAGCTATTTTTAACATCTGGGAGCCCGCCTCCTTCCTAGCTGTTTTGGCTTCTGTCCGCTGTCTGCCTTCTTGCTTTCTTCCGCCGTCTTTCTGCCCTCTGGCGCTCGCACCCTTGAAGCACGCATTAATGTTTATGGCCCAAATGAGCTCTAAATATGAATATCAAGATATTTTGATGATGCATGGATAGATCTAACAGAGAATTTGTAGATTTGACTGGCATTTTTCTTAACTCATGTATAAATGCACTTACGACACTTCGTGTTTGTAGGAGTCAAAAAGCCTTCCGCAGGTCTATCAAAGAGGCCCATTGAGAGAGTTGTACTACCTTTTTCCAGATGATGATGATTTCTAAGGAGCTTTCTGCCCAAATCAGGGGCCACCAATCCATTGATGCAAGTCATCAACCGACCTGTTTGATCCAATAAAAAATGTTGCAAGTCCACTAGATGGAGGGCAGCCTTCAAACAGTCTCTGCTACAGTAAAAAGGGAAATCAACAACAGGACAAATCTGCTACAACACCTGAGCACTAGATGACAAAATAGAGAAAAGACAAGGAATGTATTTTAAAATTGCTGGATAATGAGGGGTAGGTGAAACCCTAATGTAATCAAATCTGAACCATTCATTACAAATTGATCCTAGTCATTCATTTGGGCATTGGAAAAACTATAAATAGGGGTTTTCCCCTCATTTGTAAGGGTTGGAGAGCTGTTGTGAAAAGCATTTGCAACAATAGAAGATAACATTGCATGATTTTATGGATGTTTTCTTTGATTTTTCTTATCTTGCATGCATGGTTTTTCCTTCGATGTTAGTTTTAATGTTAGTTTCTTGAATGGAAGTGATAATGGAAATTGCTGTTTTGGTATTTGATGAACTTTCAGCCCATACTTTTAGCACTTGTTGATGACAAGTTGTTGTGCAAAGTTAGCCTGGGTTTCTTTATTCCAATGCTGCAACTTAGTTCAATTGCATGTTCATGATGTGCATATGCAATCTGAAAATCAGCAGACCTTAGAAGATTGCACTGGTTTTGTGTAGCTGTAGGTTTATCTTGGTCAAGCAAAACTCAGTTTAGGAAGCCTGTCTACTTTAGTAGCCACCATTGTTACTGTTTATTCTTTGCTTAGGATTAGAATAGCTTTCTTAACCCTTCTCCTTTTGCTGTTTATTTTAATCCTTGGTTAGAGTAGGACCCAAAGCATCACCATGAAGCTAAATCAGATGAACTTGATGAGTTTCAACTTGCTATTTTGAGTGGACAACCACTGTTCATTCACTTCCAGCACTTTAAAACTGCATTTGCAAACCCAACTTCCCATGCTTTGTAACTCATCTATAAGACCGCCTTGTGATTCCAGCAAATCACATCAAACAACTGAGATATTCCAAGCACTGTCAAGACCTGACATTAGAGACCTTGGGATAGTGTTCTACAATCTAATTGTGGAAGATTGTCTTTCAAGAGAGGTAGTGCACCTACGCACTGCCTGTGTTGAAAAGTGCATAAAAAACACATCAACAAAATAAAGATATGCCATGAAAGGAATGTAGAAGGTTATCAAGAAACAATTATGTGAAAGAGAAAGGCATAATTTTTTTTTGAATTATCTAATTTCAAGAAGCAGTTACAGGAACTGAAGAGTCTCATTAGGGAGGCTTACTTAATGTCAAAATATTTCTAAAGGGGGATCTTTTTTCAGCTATTCGAAGGAAAGAAGGGAGCAACATATTTCTCTTTTCTGCACAGTCTTGATGTACAGGGTTATTGAGTATGTGAACTCATATTTTGAGCATTGAAGAAATAAAGGAGATATTGTTTAATCTGTGCATTTATTAATGTCCTCTTTAAATTGCAGATGAACTTTGAGTCATTGTAATTTCTCTTCCATGTTTATCCTCTTATATTGAAACATGTATGTGTTGTTCTTAAAGCTTTGAATTAAAAATAATTTATCTGTTGAAAGGAGGTTTGTTCATTATTTTCTTGAGTATCATTTGGTTGTTGAATAGGTGGGCTTTGTATCATTTATTTTCATCCTTTCATTTTAAGTTAAAGTCATCGCATCTATTTCATGGTTATGGGTAGGTGTCAATTAGCCTTTCCTGCTTTTTGGTGAAAAGCATACACTGTCTTTATTCATTGCATATCTATTGAAGGTAGTTGCACCTTGTAAAATAAGTAGAGAGCACTTGCAAATATCATTGCAAGTGACTCAACTGTTGATAGGATTGCCATGGGCATGGGCAAGAAGAGTATAAACTTCAACTGTTGGTAGGATGAGAAAGGGCATTCAGTTGAGAATCCAAGTCTCTACAAAATAGAACTCTACAAATATGGTGGATATTTATTAGATTCAAAAAGCGGGGCTCTATCCAGTGGTCTTCATAACGATTTTAGGCAAACTGCTTCATCCTTGAAACCCCACACAGAACCTGGAGTAGGACCTGCATATTTTGTGCTTAATGTTGACAACTATACAAGGGGTGAATCTGCATATAAAGGAGGGAGATTTAGTAACTTCATCACTAGATAAAGAAGAAATAAAAATTTAAGTAGAAGTCAAGAACATGTATATGAGTTGTTTAGTAAAGTTGTTAGTTCATTGGCTTGCCATCAAATTTCCAACTCCAAGTTTGATCTTCACTTTGTCTTCTTTAGAAAGCTAGAAATGTTTTGGCCTTCTATTGATGAGAGAAAATGAATTGTGCCAAATTCTAAGGACCGTGTCTTGATGCCAAGTAAACCAGATAATGCCTCACACAAAAATAGATTATATGTTGTAGGATGGTTCAAAAGAGGTCCTACAGGTATCACAAGGACCAATTTATATCGTGCAACAGAAATAATTCAGAGCATTTTAGAGGATATTAGAGCCAATTTGTTAGGTGGATATCACTCTTCACATCCTGGAAGGATGGGCCTGCTTGAAGCATTGCGAACTAGAGGTGTTCAGTGTATATCCTTCAATAGATAGGAGAAGATTGATACAAAAGAAAACTAATTTCAAGATCATTGAAAGGAAAACCTAGAGAAAAGATCACTTCATGGAAAGAGTTGTTACAAGTTGCAAATGCATAGATGTGTTGCAAAAGAGATTTTCATTGACATAACAACTTTAATTCAAGGCAGTGTATGCATATCATTATTTTTAAATTGTTACTATGGATAAATCACAATTGGCTGAAGATTGGAAAATTATAATAGCCCTTGATGTTGTGCACCTAGCTAAAGGATTTTAATCTATGGTCATAGATTTTCCTCTACTTTCTATTTCAATAAATAACATAATATAGGCAGCATGCGACAAATTTTCCAAAGTGGGGTGCAAACTTAATGAATATATTGTCTAATACTCATATCTTCTGACTCAGTAATTGAAATTTTATCTTCAAATAAAGATAGTTATGTCACGAAAGGAATGCAGAAGGTTATCTAGAAACAATTATGTGAAAGAGAAAGGCATAATTTTTTTTTTAATTATCTAATTTCAAGAAGCAGTTACAGGAACTGAAGAGTCTCATTAGGGAGGCTTATTTAATGTAAAAATATTTCTAAAGGGGGGTCTTTTTTCAGCTATTCAGGGGAAAGAAGGGAGCAGCATATTTATCTTTTCTGCACAGTCTTGATGTATAGGGTTATTGAGTCTGTGAACTCATATTTTGAGCATTGAAGAAATAAAGGAGATATTGTTAAATCTTTACATTTATTAATGTCCTCTTTAAATTGCAGATGAACTTTGAGTCATTGTAATTTCTCTTCCATGTTTATCCTCTTATATTGAAACGTGTATGTGTTGTTCTTGAAGCTTTGAATTCAAAATAAGTTATCTGTTGAAAGGAGGTTTGTTGTTCATTATTTTCCTGAGTATCATTTGGGTGTGGAATAGGTGGGATTTGTATCATTTATTTGCATCCTTTCATTTCAAGTTAAAGTCATCACATCTATTTCATGGTTATGGGTAGGTGTCAATTAGCCTTTTCTGCGTTCTGGTGAAAAGCATACCCACTCTTTATTCATTGCATATCTATTGAAGGCAGTTGCACCTGGTAAAATAAGTAGAGACCACTTGCAAATATCATTGCAAGTGACTCAACTGTTGGTAGGATTTTCATGGGCATGGGCAAGAAGAGTATAAACTTCAAATGACAAATCTATTAACACTGACACATAATTTTTTTGTATGTATCAAAATTCATTTTTTTTGTTGGGTGAAGGACATCGATATCTAGTGCATAGATATTTTTCAGAATTTTTTTTGATAATTTACTTTTTTTCCACATGTGCAAAACAAAGAGCTTGATTTTTGATGAAAAACCTATGTTTAATTAAACTAAAAAAAGTACATAATAGAACAAAATATATTAAAATTATATTTTATTGATAGCTCATTCCAAGAACTACCATCATCCAGTTGGGTCTGTGAAGTTGATTCTATTTTTGTCTTCAACTCAAGCTCAGAAAGGAAAATTTTTGTAGAAAATTGCGAGAGCAAAGGAAGAAGGGAAAAATATGGGGGTTCAAGCGAACCCCCCTTTGTTTTGCAATTTTCCTTTGTTTTCATTAAGAAAATGTGCCAAAAAGGGGATGAAATCACTGAGGGGTTCACTCGGAGGGGGTGTTCGAGCAAACCCATTTTTGGGTTCATGCAAAGTTCCCTCCTCCCCCTTGAGCGAACCACTTAATACCCAATTTTTTTTTCTTCAGAGCATTTTTTACAATTTTTCTTCATGAAGGGAATTTTAAACCAATATTGTGGGATCACTTGCTTGTAAATATTAAGCTTACATGTGTCTATTGATCATAAACTATTAGTGACCTACATCTAAATCACAATGTCATCGTAACTCATCTATCAACTAAATAACACATTGTTTTCTACCTCTAAATCTTCTATCAACTAGAGTTTAAAAAGTTTATTTTCAATAATTGTAATCCTTCATCTATCTATATTGTCGAACAACCCAACTCGACAATAAAGCTATCAATTTCTATCAAGTTCTAGAGCTACATGCCGCCCAATTATAGACATAGGAAAAGAAATAATTAAATTTTTCTTATGCTTTAATTTGTATTTTGGAAACAAATTTAGGTTTTCTTAGAGTTTATATTACACCATAGTTAGTGAATAAATGGTTATGGTTTGTTAAATTAGAAGATAGTTTTAAAATTTAAATAGTTACTAAAACTTATATCTTAATAGCTTTCCATTCAATTTTGATAATACAAATACTTTGTTCTTCTTGTTAAATATCAAAGACATATTCAAAATGGAAGTACACAACCGTGCTGCCATTAGTTGGTAGAAAATTCATAGGAACACGACCTTATTTTTTGTAAGGGTTGTAAAAACTCCAATTGTGAATTTTTAATAGATAAATACCTAAATAAACCATTGTGAAGATATCTTATCATTGTATGTTATTTTATTGTGAAATTATTTTATCATAATTTATGGAATGTCACAAAATTTTCATACGAAAAAACATGTCTACTTCTGCTATATAGTTAATAGCACTATTAGGTGGGATTAATTTTTTTTATTACACATCTATGTTATGCATTTGATCTTTCTTCTTTGAACTAGAGTGCCATATGTTCTTGGTAGTAAAGTAAGGTTGAAAATAATAGTAAGACTATGGGAAGATAGAGGAGGAGGTGAGTGGAGAGGAGAGTGAACATAGGGGAATTTTTTTTTAGGTTTATCATGGTGGCCTATGGAATTACTTTTACAGAGCATGTGGTAATCAATATGTAAACTCATTTTTTTCATTATTACAAAAAACCCAAGTTTAGTGACATGAAAGTTGTTTTGTGAGCTTTTATATGTTTCAATCTCCCATTTTTCTTTCATCTAATTTATAAATTTTATCTGACATCAAAATATGATGTGGAATGCATGCATTGGGGGTTGGTTATAAAGGACAAGTATGAGATGGGTTAATTATTATTTCTAAATCTAGTATGATGTAAACTAAGTGCAACTTTATTATTTTTTATAAAAGGGATAAACGGGTTTTACAGCGACCCGAAAGCACAAAGTAACATTACAAACGAAGACCAAAACAAAGGTCCAAAAGATAAAAAGGCTGCTAGACAGATTAAAAACTAGCTAAAACAGAAAGCCGCAAAAAGTCGCAAAAAAGCCGTCAGAAGGCCAGCAGACAGACAAACTAGGGCCCAGCCAT
The DNA here is from genome assembly GCA_007258455.2 of Sequoia sempervirens. Taxonomy (NCBI): domain Eukaryota; kingdom Viridiplantae; phylum Streptophyta; class Pinopsida; order Cupressales; family Cupressaceae; genus Sequoia; species Sequoia sempervirens. The sequence goes on along the minus strand of VDFB02292527.1, from coordinate 36,943,266 downwards.
AGCTAATCCATAGTCTTCAGAAGCTCATCAGCAACCTCTTCCAGGTCCACCATTTCCTAGACCCCCTCCATGAAAATCTGAGCTATATTTGGGGTAGATGGTTCTTTTCTTTTCATACTAGATCTAGTGCGCCTAGAAACCCCCACATCCTCATCCTGGTCTTTCTCCTTATCTAAGTCAACAATTAGCGCTTTGTTCTAGGTTTTCTCCATTCTTTCAGTACATGCTTTGATGATTAATGAATTATGTTTGGCTATTCTGCTATTTTGATCAACAAATTTTTTCATGGTTCCTTTAATTTTATCGAGATCATTTTCAACAGCACTGTCCTTTTGCATGCTAGCCTTCGCAAAGGTATTCTTGTCCACTTCGAACTGTATTAGCCCAGCAACTTTGGCTTCAATTTCCCCCAACTTACTATGAAGAGACAGATTTTTGGTCTTCAACTCATTGATTTCATAAAATAACCATTTGGCAGAATTAAATTGGTGCTCAGAGCATCTCTTGGCAGTTCCAACGAAGTCAAAAGGGGGGTCACAATCATAATTGACACCAAAATTAACCTACTCCGCACCTCTAGGAGGGCTACGATTCTCCTTTTGAATATTCTAAGGGGAGTGGGGATCCTCAAGACTAACCTCGGCCGCTTTAGCAGAAACAACAGGAGAATCTTTAAGATAGGAAACTAAGTTCTTCGCCGGAGAACTAGAGCTCGCCAAAATAGCATTAGGGTTAGCGCGGCCAGGAGTAGGAATAGAGAAAGCACTAGAGGGCTGGGGGGAGCGGCCAGAGGTAGAAGGTGGGGGTAGGGGAAGCGAGGAAAGCTTGACACGGCCAGGAGTAACATTAATCCTAGATAAACTAGGCTCAATATCATCCTCATCAGGCTCTGAAGGGGCTAAAGGGTTTGAGAGGGTAGGCATATTCTGAAAGTGCTCATAAATGAGCCTTAAAAGACCCGTGTGAAGAATCGGGTATCTTTTAGGGCTCCTACTGTGGTCAGAAAATCTATTTCTCAAGGAACAGAGCAAAAAGAAAGGGATGGAAACACACACCTTATGCCAGAAGTGATTGTGCAGCACGAAGTGGTATCCATAAACCCTAGTGAAGTGGCTGTCAAGAGTGATGTACTCCATTATAACCCTCAACACTTTTCTCCATAAAGCTTTTATGGTGTCTGCTTCATAGTAACTATTCGACATCTTGACAAGTTTTTGCTTCTCTATTTCAGTCTTAGGGAACCTCATCACAACTTCATCAAAGAATTTCCCGTCTCTAAAAAATTTATGCTCTCCAGTCGGCATACCAGTAACCTCCGCAATCAAAGCTTCATCAATATGAACTTTCCTCCCAAAGAGGAGAACCTCCCCATTGTTCCATTTTTTCTCAAAGAAATCAGTAATCTCCTCCTGAGGGCCGTGGAGTTTCTCGATGAACGAAAGTAAGCCACCACTTCTTATTTTGCTCCACACTTTAGTGTTCTTGGTGTGTGACTCGAAACTGGTAGGTTCGACCCTCTTCCGTTCCCCACCCATTTTTGAGATCTCGGTGCAAATACTATTGCAAACGAAGAACCTATTCCAGATAGTTCCTTTGCTTCACAGGACCCACAAAGCATGCCAAAGTAAATAATTATTCTGCCGGATACTATTGGCCCCATATAGTCTACTTATTTTGTTAGTCATGACTTGTACTTTCATCATTATTACAAGGAGCCGCCACTTTTCCTGTCACCGCATCAAGCACCAATAAAGCTTGAGCATCAGAATGGAGGTAAATCATTTTGTGCCATGTGAGGATTTTATCACTCTTAACTCCCTCATTAGCAAAAAAATCTGCAACTGCATTCGCCTCGTGGTAAGCATGAGTGATTTTAATTCTATCAAACTTACTAAGTAAAACCTTAGCATCTTCAATCCAGTTTTTAATCAACCATGTGGGCTGGGACCTACCACAAAGGCTGTCTATTATATTTTTTGAATCACCTTCAAGCCATAAATTTTTAAATTTAATTTCCACTGCTAGGTTGATTATGTAATAAGCGCCCGCCGCTTCCACCACATGATTAGTTTGAACCACCAAAGGGGTGGAAACAACTCCCATAAAGTTACCTGCCGAGTCCCTTAGGACCCCTCCACACCCAGCCTTTCCCGGATTTCCTTTGGCCGCACCATCAAAGTTGGCTTTGGCCCATCCATCCATAGGAAAACTACAGCAAACTCCCTCCCTGGATTTTTTTGTTACTATCAACAAAATTGTGGAATATTTTCTTTTGTTCAAGTGTGCACATTTGAATTCCATTGATCAACAAGCCTCTAGCATGGCTATATTTTTATTTTCACTAGATAAAGATATCTCAAATTCTTGGAATTTTTTTCTTTATTCTGTTTCTTTCTTGAATGATTCATTAAACTCTAATCTTCATTCAACCATGGACGACTTGGAGAAGAATAATGCATTATTTTCTAATTGGAATCTATAATTTTGAACTAGTTAAGGGTTCATAATAAGTTGAAAATGGGTCAATCATCTGGCAATCCAACACATTAGTGTGTGCTTGATTAAGAGAAATATTTCCCCTACAATTCAGAACATCAATAAAGTGATCAAAAATGTTAGTAGGTGAGGGAATCTAATTAATAGGGACCTTCACATGAAGAAGAGCCAAAGAAGGAACTTTACTATCAACCATGCAAAGTAATTCCCATGCTAGAGCATAGACATTCTAAAATAAGTTTTTTCCCATGACCACATAAATTTTATTTGTGCAAGGTTCATTGATTTCTTTATTTTTTAAAGTTGTAACAGAAATCAGTATTTACTTTGTAGAAATTAGAGATGCCCACAATTTCGGTGAAGCTCAATTTGTAATCTTTAAATTTCTTATAAAATTTTGAAGTAATAAAATAGAGGGAAATTCCCATGGCATTCCAAAGAGTTGTATCATGCCAATGATCCCTAATACTAAAATACAACTAATAATTTTATTGGAAAAGTGAAGAATTGTGCATTACATCAAAAAAATTGTGGCATGCATTCATGAATTTAGAGCATAAGCATGTGTTTAATATGGCGACTTTGAATTGTTCTAATGTAATATAATTTTCTTCAGAATTTATCATATATTTTTTATTGATCAATATTCATTTAAGCACTCAGTTGTGGCCTGGGGGAGCTTACAGAGCTACAATTTTTTTAGTAAGATCAATACACAAGGACTAACCCTCCAAATGGAGTTTATATCTTTCATAGTGTCTGGATTACCCCAAATACCAACTTTGCATGAAATCCCTTAGTTTTTCTTTCCATTGTAGAGGTACAACAAGTTATAGTCTTCAATACCTTTAGCAATTGTATATTTCATCCTTTGCCACAAGCAATGCAAGTTCATAAGATTTACCTACAACAAAGTAATCATTTTTCACATACTATGCTATTTTATTGCTCTAATACAATTTATTGTAAATACGTTTGATATAAGGAATGAAATGTTTTTTAATTTTTTAGATGAAAAAACTTGGTACAATAGATTGTAAGTACAGGTTTAATATAAGGAATGAAATGTTTTTCAATTTTTTAGATGGAAAGATCTTAGTTATATATATATATATATATATATATATTTATTTATATATATATATATATTTATATCTCCCATCTTAACTTTTCATTGCTCTAATACAATAGATTGTATATACCTTTCATACGAGGAATGGAATTTTTTTCAAATTTTTATATGGAAAACACTTGGTTATATATATTGATTTACATCTACAATATTAACATCTTGTTCATCTTGATAGATCATAGGGAGTGGGATCTAAAAAATCTTCTCCACAAATTTTTCCAAATGCTATTTTCTTATATCTCAAGTATTGATAAACAATTATGTTCTTAGTTTTGATTCGCTTTAAGTTAAACCTTCAATATGTTTTAGGTGTTTCTACTTCTCGTGCCTCATTAGGTGAAGAAAGTATCAAGATGCTAACACTTCTTGGAATTTATATTATTCCATAAATACAATGCTTGACAAGGAAACATTATGATGACGTGCAAGAAAGTATTATATTTTATTTACCCAAAACGTAAAGAAACATTCACAATCTTATGAATATAGAATTAATCATGTCAGAATTAGATAGAAGAATTCCTATTAGATTTATCCTTTCTCAAAAATACCTTTCAATTCAAATTCATTCATATTACTTAATATGGAAAGGTTGTCACCATTTTTTACTCTCGCTATTGCTCTATGAAATATTAATATTTATTATTTTATTATTACTTGTAATTTAGGTCTTTTTTAGTGTGTAGAGAGCTCTACAAGTGTACCAACAACTATTTTCCATCATATAGTACAGGAAGTTGCACTACATGATATTATTTATATTTTAAAATTATTAAACTAAAAATCGCCCAATCAAATTACAAAGGTTATGTACATTAAAAATATTTTAAAATTGTTTTGTTTTATTTTAGAATTAGTTAATAATTATTTTATTTTATTTACTATCAAACAAAAAAGACTTTATATAAATAAATCATTTAATCATCAAATATTTATTGTAATGAACAAACTCAACTTTAACTATACTATTCAAAGTTGTTTCTACTATAAATCAAAGTTGGGATCTAGGTCAACACTAGTTAAAAATCTAAAAACGTTATTTAATCTTCCTTTAGATGGTATCAGTGAATCTGAAAACGTTATTTAATATTCCTTTAGATGATATCTATGATTCATCTATTGATTAGCCAATAAATATTACTAGATATAATCTGTAAAGTACTATTAATTAGAAAACTATAACATTAAAAATAGTTTACAAATGTTATTCAATTTTATTATTTTAAATGTCTATAATCTAATATTGATTCTAAAAATAGAAAATAAAATTAACATTTTAAACCAAACATACATATATAAACTAAAAAACTTAAATAAATAAACTAAACAAATAAAATAAACCAAACCTGTATTCAACTCATCCGTTCATAAAAAGTAATGGCATGCTTTATTTATCCATACCTTCTAACTTATTTAAGGCTTTTTAATATAAGCAGATATGGTGACAGCTCTTTTCAAAAATTTGCAGCATGTTGGCTCTGGATATTAAACATGCCCAGCTGACACAGCTTTTGTTGAAACTTGGCAGCATGTAGGATCTATAATATGGCCTTCACAGTTTGGAAAACTTTTTGAAATAACCTTGTTATTGCTGTTGACATCTCCCATCAGAATGCTATCATGCTCCACCGAAGTTTTCACTGGTGGCACAAATTTTGTTGAATATTGGCAGCATGTAGGATCTATAATATGGCCTCTACAGTTTGGACAACTTTTTAAAATACCCTTGTTATTGTTGTTGGCATCTCCCATTAGAATGCTATCATGCTCCACCGATGTTTTCACTGGTGACAGGTCTTCTGTTGAAGCTTTGCAGCATTTGGGATCTCGAATATGACCTCTACAGTTTGAACAGCTTCCTAAAATACCCTTCTCATCCTTGTTAATTTCTCCCATCAGAATGCTATCATGCTCCACCGATGTTTTCACTGGTGACACAGCTTCTGTTGAAGCTCTGTAGCATTTAGGATCTCGAATATGACCTCTAGAGTTTGAACAACTTCTTGCGGAGACATTGAAGTTAGACATTGAACTGAGCACAACAACAAGTGCTATGAGCATGATAAGCATTGATTTCCCCATATTGACAAGAAATGCTGCAGAGCTTCAGGTAAATGGAATAACACTAGATAACTTAGCGACGTAGGAGCAGATGAAGATACTGAAGGAGATGGGAAATCCGGTCATATTTATAAAGAAAAAAGGAAGGCGTGCATTCAAAATATATTCTGAATAGTTCAAAATATGGTTAAATTTTGAGCTAGAGGCGTTCAAACTGATGGGGCATGTAAAAGAGTCCGTACATGGCGTTATTCTTTGACTACATCTCCTCCTTTATGTTGACAGCTTGCTTACAGTTGGGCGAGAGAGGAGTAATTCAGTGGGAGTATTGTCTGCAGTGGTTTAAAGTGGATTGGTTACGATTTACTGAGGTTTGCCAAATTCGTTTACCATGCTGGCATGAAAACGTAGGTTTTATATTCTGCAGGGGGTAAGTTATGTACACCTCATATTGTGGAGCACGAGTTAGGTGCCTCCCTCAGATTTGGGAGTATGAGGAGTCCCATATATACTATAAGCTGTCTGTAGACCCAAAACAGATTGCCTGGTATTCGTGGACTATAAAATAATAATTATTAAATTATTATTTTATATGTTGTGCCTAAGGTTCATATTGGTTTTAATCACCTACAGTCATATTTTATTATCCATGGTTTATGGTTTTGGAGACTTTATAATTAGCCGATAGGCTATTCTATGTGGGTGAAGCCCACTGACATTTCCCCCAGTCTGATGCCAGGAAAAAGGTGGGGTTCCCGTCTAGTCTGATTAGCTCCCTGCAAAACATACTCGTCACGTCGTATTCAACAGCCAGGTCAATCGTTTGGTTGTCCAACTTTATCATGTCCGCTAAATTCGTCTGCAGGTTTCTGGGGATTATGAAGGAAAAACAAAAAAGAAATTTCAGCCCACCGTAAAGTTAAAAAAAAGCGCCTCCGTTTTTCACCCACTGTAAGACAGTAAATAAGGATTTAAAAAGAAGAAAAAGAAATTATATTTTATCTTTAATGATTGTGCTGCCAGGCTATCAAGCTCATCCACAAGAGGGATTTTTGTATACACTGCATGCCAAAAGACAAACCACAAGAATTAATTTGCCTTCCTATGGAAAGTTTTTCAAATTGTATGGACGTATTTTGAGATTATATTTAAGATATTTATGTTAACTTGCAAATGAATATATATTTAATTAATTAATTGTTATATTAAATATTAAATGAGGTTTAATATATTAGATTTCACATATCTTTTAATTAATTATATTAAATGATAATAGTAGTTTATATATCTTAATATTAATCTATATAGTATAGGTTGAGAGATAATATATTAGAGGAGTATATTTTATTTTTTACTCATTCTTCTAATTAAAAAAATACCCTCTTCCACGTCTACTATATAGATTAATATTAATATATATATATATATATATATATATATATATTAAAATATTATTAAAAGATATTAATATTATATTAATATCAATATTATATTATTAATATTAGTACTATTTGATAGTAATATGTTATTATTAATATATGATATTACTATTGTTAAATTTATATTATAATTATTATAAAGTGATTTCTTTTTTTATTATTATTTTAGGTTTAAGGCTAGGCTTAAGGTTTATTGTTAGTGTTAGTGTTAGGGTTAGGGATATGGATAGAATTAAATTTAGAGTTACAATTATAGTTAGTGTAGGTGATTAATTGTATTCTCAATTCTAATTTGAACAATAATTGAAATAATAGTTCTATAACTCTTAACTTAACCCTAAATCATAAACCATAAGCCCTAATCATAACCCTAACTTATACCTAACCCTAGCCAAAAATAATAATCATAACCCTAACCTAACCCTAATCTTAACCATATTTCTCATAACCCTAACACTAAATTTAACCATAACTCTAACCCCAACCCTAACCCTAAACCATACCCACAACTAACTCTATCCTTATCATAAACCGTAAACCATAAACCCTAATCATAACCATAACCTTACCATAACACTAACAAAATACCATAATCATAACCCTAACCTAACTATAATCATAACCTTATTTCTCATAACACTAACACTAACCCTAACCCTAATTCTAACCATGATCATAACCTTAACCCTAATTCTTTTTCTCATAACCCCAATCTCAACCCTAAAAAAATTCTGAACCTTAATCCAAAATCCTATCTCTAATCCCAACCCTAATCCCAATCATAAATGTAACTCTAAACCTAACCATAAACCATAAACCCTAATTGTAACCCTAAACTAACCCTGACTTTAACATGAACCCTAACCCTAACCATAATCTTAATTATAACTGTAAATTGTAACCCTAATCTCAACTCTATTCCAAACACTAATCCTATTCTTAACAATAACCCTAACCCTAGCCTTGATCCTAACCTTAATCCAAAACTAAACCCTAACTCAACCCTAACCTAACCATAACTCTAATCCTAACCAAAACACTAATTGTATTCATAACTCTAATCCAAACAATAACTATAACTCTTCACCCTATACCATAAACCATAAGAGCTAATCGTAACCCTAACCTATACTTAATATTAATTGAAAACCGTAATCATAACCCTATCGTAACCCTATTTCTTATAACTCTAGCACTAAACCTAGCCAAAACCCTAACCCCAACCCTAACCATAGACCATACCCACAACCTAACCCTATCCTTACCATGATCCCTCAACCATAAACATAAACCTAGAACCTAACCATAATCGTAACCTTATTTCTCCTAACCCTTACCCTAACAATAATCCTATTCCTAACCCTAACCCTAACCCTAACCCCAAATAAATCCCTAACACTAACTGTAACTCTAACCCTAACACTAACCATAACTCTAACACTAAGCCTAACCCAATTTGTAACCCTAACCATTACCATAATCATAACCTTGTCCTTAACCCTAACCCTCACCTTCATCCTATGCCTAACCTTAACCCTAACACTATTCCTCATAACTATAATTGTAACTCTACCCCTAGCCCTAAACCTAACCATAATATTGAACCTAAACCTAATACTAACCCTATTCCTAAATTTAACCCTAAACTGCAACCTATCTCAACTTTAATTCCCAATCATAACCACAACTCTAAAACTAACCCTAAACCTGAAATGATAAACCCTAATTATAACTCTGAACTAACCAGGTAACCCTAATCAAATACCATAATTGTAACTCTAACCTAATAATAATCCTAATCCTTTTTCTCATAACATTAATCCAAACCTTAAACCATAAACCCTAATGGTAACCCTAAACTTTCCCTAACTCGAGCCATAAAGCATAATCATATCTCTAACCTAACCCTAATCTTAACCCTATTTCTCACAATCTTAATAGGAAGCCTAAGAAAAAATCTAACCCCAACGCTAAACCTAAACCATACCCATAGCTAAAACTATCCTTGTCAAAAATCTTAAACCGTAAACCCTAATCTTAACCCTAATCTAACCCTAATGCTAAAAAAATACCATAATTGTAACCTTAACCTAACCATTATCATAACTTTATTTCTCATAACACTAACACTAACTCTAACCCTAACCCTAACCCTAACCCTAACCCAAACCCAAACACTAACCTGACCATAACCCTAACCAAATCCCTAACTATAACTATAACCCTAACCCAAACACAAACTCCAACCCTAAACCTAACCTTAATTCATTTTCTGATAACCCTAACCATCACCCCAACCTTAACCCTAACCATAATCCTAACCCTAATCCAAAACCCTAACCCCTAGGATCTCCTCCAGTCTAATGTCAGCGTGGAGAACTTAATGGAAAAAAAAAATAGTATGTGGTCATTTATCCCATTTATGACAAAAGGACAATTTGTAATCTAATCAGCCTATCGACATAACTATTGCACCTCATTGGGGTGCAAGTGCTAGTATATATCATGTTTTAATTTATCTGATGAATAATGGACTTGATTTGTGTCGTTATACAATTTGGTTGGTTTATCATGTTGACATCTAAACCCAGTTTTCATTCACTTAATATTGTGTATGTAAAGTCCCATTGCATGTAAATATATTTTCTGGTTCTTGAGATGTAGACTATAAGACTATAAAATATGTCATGTAAACATTATGATCCAATATAGCTTTCATTATCTTTATATGTTGTACCTTCTTTTATAAGGTCTATTTTAGTTTTAGTCACCTAGAATCACATTTTATTGTACTTTCTAGCTTTATTATCCATGGATGTAAATATAGTTGATGGTTTTTGACTTGTAGGCTAGAAGCCTTCATAATATTATGTCATGTTTTGATTTATATGATGCAAAATGGGTTTGACTTGTTCCATAATACAAATTGCAGCACCACCATTTCAACATGTGTTACACAGCACTTATATTAGGTTATTCAATACTTCAAGTCCTTATACATCAATTAGCAAAATCAATCCTATAGATTATATGATAGTTATACACATTAGTGTATTTAAGCAAAGTGCTTAACCAAGGGGTTTACCTAAGAAAACATGACCCTTGCAATCCATCAATCTCTCTAAACTGTTAGTCAATAATACATTTATTTATGTATTTGTGATGCAATTCAATCCCACATGTTATAAGATTTTTTTTCACTTTACAATATTTTAGTAATGTATAATTTATGGGGTTTATCTCAGCAAACATAACCCATGTGATCTAACGATCTCAGTAAGGCATTATTCAATATTGCTAGTTCTTACACATCAATCAACCAAATCAATTTTAGAACCTACAATAGTTCAATGTGCCAAAGCATTTTTGCAAAGGATGAGGTCAACATCATGGAGCTCAAGTTTAACTTGCAAGCAATACTCTAATAGCTATAAATTTTATATATGAAATAGTACACTAAGAATATATATTTCTATATTGCAACATCAAGATTATATGCCTCATCAATACTTATTCTTCATCATTTTTTCAAAAGCTAGGTGTGATATCCTCTTCATTTAATTTCAAAATAGCATTTCTGATTATCCATTCTCAACTAATAATATGTTTTCTAGCTTGGCAATCCAAGCTAAAATGTTGGCTCTAGTATAACCTTTGTTATTTCACATGGAATACATTATAGAAAACTTGATCACAAGTTGGGAGGCTCTAGAATGGGCCGAGCAGTCCAACCAAGATTCGGCCATGCTGCTGTTGGATTTTGAGAAAGCTTATGACAGAGTGGAGCAGGAGTTCCTAAGGGTTGTTCTCCAAGCGTTTGGCTTCCCTGCGAAGTTTTGCAGTATGGTGAATACCTTGTTGAAGGTTACCTTGGGCAAAGTTGAGGTTAATGGCAAGTTGTCAGAGGAAATAATGCTGGAGAGATCAATTCGACAAGGTTGCCCCCTTGCTCCAGCCCTTTTCGTAATTGCTTCTGATGCTTTGTCTTACCTGCTAAAAGATAACTCCTTTTCCCCCAAGATCAGACGGATTAGACTGCCTGATAATAGTGACCTCACTAATGTGCAATTTGCTGATGATACTTCATTCTTTGTGGAAATGAATCAGAGGAATTTGGAATCTTTAATAGTGAATCTTGATTTGTTCTGCTAGGCTTCTGGGGCCAAGCTGTCCAAAGCTAAGTCCATCTTCCTAGGCTAGAAAGAAAATCCTCCAGAGTGGTTGAACAAGTTTGGTTTCCAATGGGGAGGCCCCAACAAGCTGGTCAGGTACCTAGGAATCCCTTTTGCTATCAATCCCAATCTCAAAGAGATGTGGAATTGGATTAGAGGTAAAATTGATAGGAAGCTTGAGAGCCGGAATAGGAGACATCTCTCTCTTGCAGGAAGAATCCAAGTGTGTCAGAAAATTCTTGCTTCGTACAACATTTATTTCACTTATGTGTGGTTCTTTTGTAGCTACCAAGTGAACGAAATTCAAAAGAAGATAAGGGGATTCCTTTGGTCTGATGGGAAGGGTAAAAGAAAGAGACACTCGGTGAAGTGGGACTGGTGTGTCCTCAGTAAGAAGCAAGGGGGTATTGGCTTGGAAGACTTAAAAGCTCAAGGTATAGCACTTGCTGCTAAGTGGATCCTTAAGTCCCTGAGTGGTAATGAACCTTGGAAAATTCTGGTGAGAAACAACATTCAAAAGGTGGTCCCAAAGAAAGCCAAATCTTGGAAACTCCTTCCCCTAAGTGGCATTGTCCTCAACAAATTCCCCATGGTCCCTGTTGGCTCGCCGGTATTCAGGAGTATCTGGAGGGCGTGGGAGCTTACTAAGCATAAAGTTAAGTTAAGGAATTATAACATAATTTTGAAAAATAACTAGAAGTGTCATTCCTCTGAATCTGTGTGGTGGAATCTAGAGCATAATAACAAGACTCCTGCTCTGCTTCAAGGATGTTTTTCCAAAGCGTGGAATGCTAAAGGTATCAGAACCTTTGGAGATATTCTCACCAGGGCCAGTTTAAAAACTTGGAATGAGCTGTGCTTGGAGTTCAACATTCCAATCTCCAACTACAGAACCTTCTCCACCATTCGGGAAGCCTACAATGGTGTAGTTTTGCCAATGGCTTTGGGAGATATGATCAACACTGCCAAGGATTTCATTTGGCAAGATGGCACCAGTGTTGGTAATGTGAAGGCCAAAACAATTTACAATGACCTTATGAGCAGCACCATTGAGATGGACCATATTAACTCCTATTGGGGTATGTCTGTGGACATTAAGAAGTTTCAGAATATTTTTTCTTGTCTGGCATAGTTCCATGGAGCCTAAAAAGGATTCCTTTAGATGGATTGTTCTTTTATAGAGGATCCGTTTAAAACTAACTCTAATGATGTTGAAATTCGCAGCATATGCAGAGTCTCAGAATCAATCAAACACATTCTTTTTGAGTGTTTCTATGCTCAAGAAATCTGGAGCATGTTTTGTTACAATTTAAATTTTTGGAATGATAATGGTAAAGCTCATTGGAATAATGTGTTGTTTCCAGATTTTAAGATTAATAAAAAATACAAGATTTTTTGGTACTTACTAACGAAGTTATGTGGCACATTTGGAAAATGAGAAATGAAAGAAAATTTAAGGGGTCCAAGAGGGAACTTACTGAGTTCAATAACAAACTCACGTTTGTTAATATTTCTATGCAGGTCTTGGTGAACATGGAGAATTCTCTAGGTGATTTGTAGTCTACAAAGGACCCAAGGAGTTGCGGCCAGATGCATCAGCTTTATGGTGAAGTGCCTGAACTTTTCTGTAGAACCCTCGATGAGTTTCAAAGGCATGTTAAGGAGGAGAACATTCAAGAATGATTCCAAGAAGATGTTTTCTCTAGATCAGATGCAGGAGGAAGAACAAGTTTTAGTCACTATGGAGATTGAGGTGAATTAGGGGCAACCAAATCTAGAGTTCTTTTTGAGAGCATTGGAGGCAGTCAAAAAGGAACTCATTCATCAGGTGGCTGCTGAGAAAGATGATTGAGAACTTTGAGACAATAGAGGTCTTCTCCTGTGATGTGAGAGAGGCTATTCAAACTTTGATCAACTGGGGTGTGGTGGAGGACTATTCTATCTCCTTTTTGATACTTTTTGCTCTCTATAGGTAGCTGCATTATGTTTTGTATCTTTTTTAGTTTTGGCAAAAGTTATAATCAATTTGTAATTCGCAATTCTGTATAGTTGTTTTTAACTGTTGACAGTCTGTATCTACCTAAGACATTTAGCTTTGATCTCTGTATCTAGTTGTGCTATATAGTTCTATAGCAGTGATATATTGTTGTTGGCATACTATATCTAGCGATGGATACGTTGTAATCTGACTGTTCATTCTATTATTAATAAAAAAACATTATTCTTAAAAATAAATATATTAATATCTCTTATTCATTTCTTGGCAGTAATTAATTTACCCGCATAATTTAATTAGCTTAAATTACTTAAGAACAAGGTGCACTTTTCCTTCCAATACTACTTTCATAAAAGCATTTAAGATTATATCTAACTCATGCATTGTTATCACTATAATCAAATTTTGTATTTTCACTCTTTTATTTTATATTATAAAATATTTAATTTACCATTTTCATATATTATAATAAATTAATTTATACATAAATTATAAACATTATTTTATTAATATAAATTAGTTGAGGGAAATATTAAGTTTTCTTTCCAATACCACTTTCACAAATAATTTCAAACATCTTCCTCCACTTTTGTGTAAGAAATATTGACATTGATTTTGGGGTTAGTTTATTTGCAAATTGTGATTTGGTGGTGGATTTGGAGATGAATGTCACTTTTCCTTCTATTAGCATCCTTTCTCTTTCCATGGAATCTATAGGTGTTACAGGGACTTTCCTACTATTGCTAATTGTTATAGATCCCACACTAACCTTTGTGCTAATTGCTAGAGTAGGTATCCCTTTAGTCTCTCCTTGTGGGTGTTTAGAATTTGGCTCCTTAGTTTATACATAGTAAACCCATTTCTTGTTCTGAATCCTCCCATTTTCTTATATTTGGATAAGATGTGATTAACAATAGAAAATATTATTATAATAATGGATTGATCTACATGGTTAACCATTTTTTTCCTTCCCTTCCTTATTTGAACAATTGGGTATTTAATTAATAGATAGTGCTCATGGTTAAACATATTGACCTATATCCTTATTCTAGGGATACTTTTTATTACAATATTTCAATCAATTACAAGTAGGGAGGTAGTTTTGGATGGTGGTTTTTGGGTGTAGGGTCAACATTGCTTATTTCTCAAGCCCTAGTTCTCTTAATCCAACCCTCTCATAGAACACATTAATGTTCTTCCCATTTTAATTAGAATTCCTAATCTCCCTCTTCCAATTTGGAGTGACCCTTAATTTTATTCCATTAGTAAAAGTATTGTTCAATTCCTAAATATGGACTCTACTACTTCAAGTCTTAGTCAACATCAAAAATTTGAAGGCTCTTCCTAAAAATGTCATTCTAAGAATTGAAGACAAACCTTGGAATCAATTCATGGATTATCAGAATCTTCCCTTTTTCTATAAATGGCACTTTGCTATTGGACAAATAGATATTTATTTCACCCACTCTTGTCACTTAGTGGTGGGCTTAAATACTTTGTGCTAAAAGTTCCTTCTTGAAAACTTGATTATTGGTGATATTTTTGAACTTTGGGGTGTTCTTTCAAATCAAGTGGACCTTAATGCTACCATGGTGACAAATATTCATGCATAGGCTCTTTCTATGTTTTGTCAAGTTTATGTGATCTTGAACCAAAGGAAATAGGGTTCCACCTTTTAGGAGATGTAACTAGGTTTAGGACCTATTTCAGTCTATGTTCATTAGGAAACCCTAGAGACTTCAACCCAATTATTCGATTGAGGGAAGGGTTAGGAGGTTTCCTTAGGTGTGATTAAAAAGGGGGTTCACCAGTAAATGAAGTTTTTAAGGAGAAATTAAAACCCTAATGCACTAAACCCTAGAAATTTGAAAGAATTAAATCAAATGAACAAACAAAAATAAGACAGAAAGGAACTTGGTAAACTGATGGATTCAGAGCAAGATCTGCAACTCTAAGATTCTACTTTTTGAAGTGCATTGGGACTCATATGCCAGGGTAGGAAATTTATTCCTAATCTAGGTTTTGGTGAAAAATCTAGAATCTCCTGGTGACTAATTAGGATCTGCAAAAATCTAGGAAAAAGGGTGTACTAGGACTCATACGCCCAGACAGTTGCAAAGAATGCCAATAAAGTGAAAAGTGTCCTAGGAGAAAATTTTTGAAGTGAAATTTGCAAGCCTCTAAATACAAATTAAATAAGCACTTTCCCATTGGTTTCATGTAAATAAGTTGGATATCTTGCTCTAGATCTAATTTTTTGTGGGCCTTGACAAATTCTTATGACAACTTTGCAATTTTGGTACTTTTGAAGGCTTCAAGTCCTCTTTTTCTTCAACCTATAAACTTGCAACATACAAAGAGAGGGAAAAAATGTTGTTTTTTTAGGGAATGGTGGCTTTCCTTGGTCAAACCCAATTTTGGTAATCAAACCTTAATGAGAAATGAAGCATGAATGAGATGAAACATGAAGCATAAGACTAAACAATAGAACCTTGTTTGAAACCTTGTAGATCTACAAACAAGAATGAAGTGGCCTTAATGGATGAAGATCTTGATCATGACTCTTGATGACAGATAATTCCTTTGAATACTTGAATTGATCTTGAACAATACATCACAACATTAGCTCAAAACCACATGCATGATGCACTAAATATTTGGCATGATGAAATAACTCTTGATTTTTGTAATAATCTATAAATCTTCCCTTCAACACCTTAGAAACGCTCTTGTGAAATTATCCTTGAATGCTTATGAAATTCTAGCTTGTTATAAGAAATTATGTGAAATAAGCTTGTATTTATACTTTTTTATGCCAAATTTCCCAAAATTACAACACTACAAGTCGACATCAAATCTAGGATAATAAAATCCCATCAAGAATTTGATTTAAAATAGGTCCTAGTTAAAGTGGGACTGGGCATATGAGTCCTAGTGGCTTAAAACTTGCACACAAACTCTAAGAATTTCTTGTTTAATGCGATGTTTAAAATCAATTCATGAGACCTAAGTGGGACTCGTACGCCCAAGGTGGTGTATGAGTCCCAGATCTCTAGATCTAAAACACATAACCAAAAACATTGAATTATGATTGGTTATTTGATAAGTGTCGAGATTATCCATAGAAAGATGCAATTAATTAGGCTTGTGGATGCAAAATAGGACCAATTAAGACATAAATAATCCCAATTAATTAATAAATCCCTAGATTAGTGTGAAAGTGTAAATATACACTTTACAACACCCTAAATAAGGTAGAATTAGGTCCATTTAGTTTAAAATGGCCCTAAACTTAATGTGAATGTGTAAAACACATTACAACACTAAATCAAGGCAACATTAACCTCATTTTAACATTAATTATTCCCAAATTAAGTTAGGAAAAGTGATACTTTTTATGTTACTACATTTATCCCCCACTTTAGTGAGACGAGGAACTTGCTTCAAACTCACACTAAAGTACACATCCAAGAGGGGTCCAAGTGTACCAATGTCGATGGTATAGAATGATAAAGATCAAGGAGGTTGCCAAGCCCCCAGGATCCAAGATCCTACATCAATCCAATATAAGCACATATGGGTGAGTATCCAAAAAGTGTGGCTTAGTGAGAAATCCATGCCTCTATATCATCTTCTCACCGTACAATGAGAAATTCATTCCCACGTTTAGGCTTCTCATCATACTAACCATACCAAAGCTATCCCTCTGATAACTTCAATAAGGAGCGACAAAATAAAAAATTTGAGCTTCAAGATGCCTAACAAGTTGCATTAAGCACTTAAGAACATTTACGCATGTAAAGGATTGTTTAAAGGGATCTTTTCTTAATTCGCGTAACGTCTTTTCTTAGGGAACATTGTGCATAATGTCTCCAAGAGAGGAAAAATCAAAGAAATATCATGCTCTCAAATGAAATGAAACCCAATGACACCACCAAGAAAAGAACACATTGAAAGAAGAAAGAAAATCACACAAAGAACATAAGGATGTAAAAAATAATTCCAATGTATGCCACCACTTTAAAGTGATTGTAAACACCATTATTGTGAGTAATCTTTTTTAAAGTAGTCAATGAAGAAGAAAGGAGAACTTCGGAAATCCCTATGCCAAGTCATATGTTCCTGAATGAAACAACATCGTGGATAAGGGATTTCCTCCAAAATGTAATAACTAAAGATAACTCAGTACGTCACATGCGCTCCAACTTAAGGCATGTCGTCTACATCCCAACTTAAGGTATGTCATCCACATCCCAAGCTTTCTCTTATATATATATATGTATAGAAAGTGATCGACTAGCCAAAAGAGGCAATGACAAGTGTCATACGAGGATAGGGCTACGTAACACCCTTTCCCCCACTTAGTGCAAGACAAGGGTGAGCCGAGGTGATAAAAAATGACCCGATTGTCAGATCACCCTGACATGACTCAGAGATAAAAAAATATTAAGGAAATAATTTAGTCATAAAAAATGGAAAAAATCAACTTGCGAAATAAAATGACTCATTTGCATTATCATTATGTTGATAATAATTAGGTCAAAAACTATGACATCCGTGCATTTATTTTACTATAAATGAGGTGAAAATAGGTAGAAAGGCTACATTTTTATGCCCTAATATGTTGGAATAGTTAGACCCTTGTTCTCCTCGTGTTGTGCAGTGCGGTGCTTGGGTTCATGACAAGGATTAACCACCTCCTGTAGATTTTGGATCTTGTATAAATCTGGCAGTTGTATCAGGCATTGATAGGTCAATCTTTTGGTGCAACAGTAGCTACCTATGTAACAATTGATATCAGAGCCGAGTTCTCTAATTGAAATGACTTGGAGATCAAACATATTAAGGAGAGAATTTAGTCATAAAAAAAGGAAACAATTAAACTACCCAAATAAAATGACTAATTTTTATTATCATTATGTTGATACAAATTACAAAAGAAACATATATTGAACCCATTAACAATAATTAGGTAGAAAACTATGTGATTCATGCATTTATTTTACTACAGATGAGGTGAAAATGGGAAGAAAGGATAAATTTGGATGCACTAATATGTTGCAAGAGTTTGGCCCTTGGTCTCCTTGTGTTGTGTAGCATGGATCTTGGGTTCATGACATGGCTTAACCGCCTCCTATGGATCTTGGATCTTGTATAAATCTGGTAGTTGTATTGGGCATTGACAAGTCAATCTTTTGGTGCAAGGACAACCGCCTATCCAAAAATTGGTATCAAAGTCGAGGTCACAGGTTTGAACACCTCGCTTGCACTGTTGGGATTGTTGCAATATTTTCACGCTTGGTCTCGTTGTGTCGTGTAGCATGGCACTTGAGTTCGTGACATCTAATCCAGTGTGCAACCCACTTTACTTTGATTATTTTTAACACATTTTTGTTTCTTAGTGTTGCCTATATTTTTATTATTTAAGTGCACACAGACCCACTTTCCACCAGTCGTTTGACTATGCTTGGGTCATCCCACAATAGCGGTTTACAATTTTTGGCCAAAATGGACATTGAATTAATTTTTTTAACTAATTTTCACATTCGGGCACTTATATTTGTAAACTATGAGGAATTTGAAAATGATGCAAACTAGTGATTTGTGACATTTTGTCTATAGATTCTAAATATATATTTTTAACATTTTTAGAATAAAATTGCATTTCCTTTGAATCCATATCCTTTCAAGACTAGTTTTTAATAGTAAACACCATTTTTAAAGAGTGGCCTGTATTGGCTAACACAAATTTTTTTCTATGAAGCATAAAATTTTATGTTTTCTAATTTAGATTCGTGACTACAATATCTAGTACTTGCAATTGGTTTCATAGCATTTTAATTTTTTTTTTCTTAATTATGTTTTGAAGTCAAACCACTTACAATTTAAACATAGGTTTACTTGCTGACTGTTATTCCCCCAATTTAAACTTGAAAATTTTAAATTTTTTAATGCATTCCTTTACTCACCCTTGAGCATATGAAATCACAAAAAATGATTAAATTTAAAAATATGATAGAGATGATGCAATTTCCTTTCATGGGAATGATCCTAACCCTATTCCACAAAATATGCCTAATTTTCATGCCAAAATACTTCACTGTCTACGAGATTTTAATCCTTACATTTTCCCTTCTATGATTTGCAAATTGGATCAAAATCTGAGATTCTGGTTGCTGGACCAAAATTTTTTTTGGGTTTTTCTCGGAGATGTATCAATGAAATGTTGTCCAAATTTTGTGCCAAACGGAGCTATTTTGTGGGAGATATGGAGATTTTTGTCTTTCAGCCAAGTATAGTTTCAGGAGAAATGAATAAGGACTATTTTGGAGTACTATTTGATGTCCTCTAATCAGCTTCAAGTGACCTTTTGAGGTAAAATACATATAAGGATGGCATGCTATAAGGTCCAATGTTTTAAAGATGAATGACTTTATTAAAATTCGAATGTTTGCAGTGACATCATAGAGTCGATATTTTCCATGGAGTTAGGTTTATCAAAAGCTGTAAAAATGGGTAAATATATTCATTTTGGAAAATGAATTTATTTGAGGTGGTTTTGAAAATATTTATAAGGAAAGTTCATATTCGAAGGTTATGAATTTCATGTTGTTGGAAGTTTCCAAGGTTTTAAAACTCTTTAGGCGACCGACTCACAGGTTTTAAAGTTGTCATCTCCCCCGACTTCCTAACATCGTCTCTCTCTCTCTCTCTTCAAAGCATAGTGCAATAATCAAGGATGTGTGCACAATGAATTCATTGAAATAGCTTTGGAAACTTTTTCTTAGTGACTATATGCAAATGCATAAAATGGATTTGTTAACTCAGCCTCAAAAATCCATAGGCAACACAAGAAAGAGCACGTGGATGGTCTGGTAGAACGTCTCAAATAAATGTCTGGTAGAAGGCTTTGAAAACTCTCAGGATAATGCAGTTGGTGAGGTACGCACAGTGTATCCACAAAATGGATTTGTTGAAAATAAAGGCAGCTCAGGAAAATGAAAGAATCAGAGCACATAAACTGTTCAAAGGAAGATCTCATGAGCTACAGCTCTGCGATCCCTACAATCTTGGATCAAAATGCAAAGCCAGATTCGGTCCCATCGCTCATCCATGGCAACTGAAGATCGAAATAAGTAGATTCTCAATGACTTGTATTCTTGACATGGCCCGCGCCTGCACATGTTATGCATTTCATAAACTTCAATAGTATAAAGATGAGTTTAAAGCCCAAATTGAGAACCATAAAAATTAGGTATTCCTTCATGGATTCTTTCGCACCTGGGATTCGAGCTTCGCAATGCTATTTGTGTTTTCTGTTTGGTTCTTAGTGGACTTGGCATTGTTGTGGATGATATGCGTATTCCAGTGGATACAAAGTTACCAATTTTGACCAATTTCTATCAACACATATATGATCCTGAATGGCATTTATCATGCGGAGTTAATGACTACAAAGAACTAGTGGACCGATTTCATCATGTGTCTACTGTCTTTTTTGTGCTTCGAAAGAGATATCAAGAAGCAATTGAAGAAATAACTAGAAGGATGGGTAGAATCAGTTGAGGACTATGATGAATATTGCCATTATGTTGCAGGATTAGTTTGCTTGGGATTGTCTAGACTGTTTCATGCAGCTTTTCTTGAGGATTTGCCTCTAGATTTCTTGTCCCATTCAATTGGTTTATTTCTTCAGAAACTCAACATTATAAGAAACTACTTTGAAGCACACCAAGGCAGTCAACAATACCATGATGCATTTAAACAAATGTGAGTAGATTATGTTTAAATATGATCAAGTTGCACGTATGAATGTTGGAAAGATTACATCCATACTAAATAGTGGAAAAAGATGCTTTGCTAGGTGTAGCCTCCAAATCACCTCTAGTGACAGCCTGAGAAAGCCTTCTCCGATCACTCTAAAGGATGATCTAACATATTGTTGCTCGAGAAGATGCAGTGGTACTCAAAGATTCATTTTGAATATACCACTTGAGGATGAGAAAGGGCATTTGGTTGAGAATCCAAGTCTCTACAAAATAGAACTCCAAAAATATGGTGGAGGTTTATTAGATTTGAAAAGTGGGGCTACATCTGGTGGTCTTCATAATGATTTTACGCAAATTGCTTCATCCTTGAAACCCCACACAGAACCTGGAGTAGGACCTGCATATTTTGTGCTTAATGTTGACAACTATACAAGGGGTGAATCTACATATAAAGGAGGGAGATTTAGTAACTTCATCACTGGATAAAGAAGAAATAAAAATTTAATTAGAAGTCAAGAACGTGTATATGAGTTATTTAGTAAAGTTGTTAGTTCATCGGCTTGCCATCAAATTTCCAACTCCAAGGTTGATCTTCACTTTGTCTTCTTTAGAAAGCTAGAAATGTTTTGGCCTTCTACTGATTAGAGAAAAGGAATTGTGCCAAATTCTAAGGACTGCGTCTTGATGCCAAGTAAACCAGATAATGCCTCACACATAAATAGATTATATGTTGTAGGATGGTTCAAGAGAGGTCCTGCGGGTATCACAAGGACCAATTTATATCATGCAGAAGAAATAATTGAGAGCATTTTAGAGGATATCAGAGCCAGTTTGTTAGGTGGATATCACTCTTCACATCCTGGAAGGATGGGCCTGCTTGAAGCATTGCGAACCAAAGGAGTTCAGTGTATATCCTTCAACAGATAGGAGAAGATTGATACAAAAGAAAAATAATTTCAAGATCGTTGAAAGGAAAACCCGGAGAAAAGATAATTTCATGGCAAGAGTTCTTACAAGTTGCAAATGCATAGATGTGTTGCAAAAGAGATTTTCATTGACATAACAAATTTAATTCAAGGCAGTGTATGCATAGCATTATTTTTAAATTGTTCCTATGGATAAATCACAATTGGCTGAAGATGGAAAAATTCTAATAGCCCTTGATGTTGTGCACCTAGCTGAAGGATTTTAATCTATGGTCATAGATGTTCCTCTACTTTCTATTTCAATAAATAAGATAATATAGGCAGCATGCGACAAATTTTCCAAAGGGGGGCACAAACTTAATGAATATACTTTCCAATACTCATATCTTCTAACTCAGTAATTGAAATTTTATCTTCAAATAAAGATAGTTATGCCGCGAAAGGAATGCAAAAGGTTATCAAGAAACAATTATGTGAAAGAGAAAGGTATAATTTTTTTTTGAATTATCTAATTTCAAGAAGGAGTTATAGGAACTGAAGAGTCTCATTAGGGAGGCTTATTTAATGTAAAAATATTTCTAAAGGGGGATCTTTTTTCAGCTATTCGGGGGAAAGAAGGGAGCAACATATTTCTCTTTTCTGCACAGTCTTGATGTACAGGGTTATTGAGTATGTGAACTCATATTTTGAGCATTGAAGAAATAAAGGAGATATTGTGAAATCTGTGCATTTATTAATGTCCTATTTAAATTGCAAATGAACTTTGAGTCATTGTAATTTCTCTTCCATGTTTATCCTCTTATATTGAAACATGTATGTGTTGTTCTTGAAGCTTTGAATTCAAAATAATTTATCTGTTGAAAGGAGGTTTGTTGTTCATTATTTTCCTGAGTATCATTTGGGTGTGGAATAGGTGGGATTTGTATCATTTATTTGCATCCTTTCATTTCCAGTTAAAGTCAACGCATCTATTTCATGGTTATGGATAGGTGTCAATTAGCCGTTTCTGCTCTCTAGTGAAAAGCATACCCACTCTTTATTCATTGCATATCTATTGAAGGTAGTTGCACCTAGTAAAATAAGTATAGAGCACTTGCAAGTATCATTGCAAGTGACTCAACTATTGGTAGCATTTTCACGGGCATGGGCAAGAAGAGTATAAACTTCAAATGACAAATCTATTAACCAACACTGATACATAATTTTTTTGTATGTATTGAAATTCCTTTTTTTTGTTGGATGAAGGACATCGATATCTAGTGCATAGATATTTTTCAGAATTTTTTTTTGATAATCTACTTTTTTTCCACATGTGCAAAACAAAGAGCTTGATTTTCAATGAAAAACCTATGTTTAATTAAACTAAAAAAAGTACATAATAGAACAAAAATATATTAAAATTAGATTTTATTGATAGCTCATTCCAAGAACTACCATCATCCAGTTGGGTATGTGAAGTTGACTCTATTTTCATCTTCAACACAAGCTCAGAAAGGAAAAATTTTGTAGAAAATTGCGAGAGCAAACGAAGAAGGGAAAAATAGGGGGTTGAAGCGAACCTCCTACACCCCTCCAAGAAAAGTGGGGTTCGCTCGAACCCCCCTTTGTTTTCATTAAGAAAATGTGCCAAAAAGGGGATGAAATCACTGAGGGGTTCACTCAGAGGGGGTGTTCAAGCAAACCCATTTTTGGGTTCATGCAAACACTCCCCCCCCTTGAGTCAACCACTTAAAACCCAATTTTTTTTTCTTCAGAGCATTTTTTACAATTTTTCTTCATGAAGGGAATTTTAAACCAATATTGTGGGATCGCTCGCTTGTATAGATTAAGCTTACATGAGTCTACTGATCATAAACTATTAGTCACCTACATCTAAATCACAATGTCATCGTAACTCATCTATCAACTAAATAAAACATTGTTTTCTACCTCTAAATCATCTATCAACTAGAGTTTAAAAAGTTTATTTTCAATAATTGTAATCCTTCATCTATCTATATTGTCGAACAACCCAACTTGACAATAAAGCTATCAATTTCTATCAAGTTCTAGCGCTACATGCCGCCCACTTATAGACATAGGAAAAGAAATAATTAAATTTTTCTTATGCTTTAATTTGTATTTTGGAAACAAATTTAGGTTTTCTTAGAGTTTATATTACACCATAGTTAGTGAATAAATGGTTATGGTTTGTTAAATTAGAAGATAGTTTTAAAATTTAAATAGTTATTAAAACTTATATCTTAATAGCTTTCCTTTCAATTTTGATAATACAAATACTTTGTTCTTCTTGTTAAATATCAAAGACATATTCAAAATGGAAGTACACAACCGTGCTGCCATTAGTTGGTAGAAAATTTATAGGAACACAACCTTATTTTTTGTAAGGGTTGTAAAAACTCCAATCGTGAATTTTTAATAGATAAATACCTAAATAAACCATTGTGAAGATATCTTATCATTGTATGTTATTTTATTGTGAAATTATTTTATCATAATTTATGGAATGTCACGAAATTTTCATACGACAAAACATGTCTACTTCTGCTATATAATTAATAGCACTATTAGGCGGGATTAAATTTTTTTTATTGCACATCTATGTTATGCATTTGATCTTTCTTCTTTGAACTAGAGTGCCATATGTTCTTGGTAGTAAAGTAAGGTTGAAAATAATAGTAAGACTATGGGAAGACAGAGGAGGAGGTGAGTGGAGAGGAGAGTGAACATAGGGGAATTTATTTTTAGGCTTATCATGGTGGCCTATGGAATTACTTTTACAGAGCATGTGGTAATCAATATGTAAACTCAATTTTTTTCATCATTACAAAAAACCCAAGTTTAGTGACATGAAAGTTGTTTTGTGAGCTTTTATATGTTTCAATCTCCCATTTTTCTTTCGTCTAATTTATAAATTTTATCTGACATCAAAATATGATGTGGAATGCATGCATTGGGGGTTGGTTATAAAGGACAAGTATGAGATGGGTTAATTATTATTTCTAAATCTAATATGATGTAAACTAAGTGCAACTTTATTGTTACTACCAACAAAATTGTGGAATATTTTCTTTTATTCAAGTGTGCATGTTTGAATTCCATTGATCAACAAGCCTCTAGCATGGCTATATTTTTATTTTCACTAGATAAAGATATCTCAAATTCTTGGAATTTTTTTCTTTATTCTGTTTCTTTCTTGAATGATTCATTAAACTCTAATCTTCATTCAACCATGGACGACTTGGAGAAGCATAATGCATTATTTTCTAATTGGAATCTATAATTTTGAACTAGTTAGTGGTTCATAATAAGTTGAAAATGGGTCAATCATGTGGCAATCCAACACATTAGTGCGTGCTTTTTTAAGAGAAATATTTCCCCTGCAATTTAGAACATCAATAAAGTGATCAAAAATGTTAGTAGGCGAGGGAATATAATTAAGAGGGACCTTCACATGAAGAAGAGCCAAAGAAGGAACTTTACTATCAACCATGCAAAGTAATTCCCATGCTAGAGCATAGACATTCTAAAATAAGTTTTTTCCCATGACCACATAAATTTTATTTGTGCAAGGTTGATTGATTTCTTTATTTTTTAAAGTTGTAACATAAATCAGTATTTACTTTGTAGAAATTAGAGATGCCCACAATTTCGGTGAAGCTCAATTTGTAATCTTTAAATTTCTTATAAAATTTTGAGGTAATAAAATAGAGGGAAATTCCCATGGCATTCCAAAGAGTTGTATCATGCCAATGATCCCTAATACTAAAATACAACTAATAATTTTATTGGAAAAGTGAAGAATTGTGCATTACATCAAAAAAAATGTGGCATGCATTCATGAATTTAGAGCATAAGCATGTGTTTAATATGGCGATTTTGAATTGTTCTAATGTAATATAGTTTTCTTCAGAATTTATCATATATTTTTTATTGATCAATATTTATTTAAGCACTTAGTTGTGGCCTGGGGGAGCTTAGAGAGCTACAATTTTTTTAGTAAGATCAATACACTAGGACTAACCCTCCAAATGAAGTTTATATCTTTCATAGTGTTTGGATTACCCCAAATACCAATTTTGCATGAAATCCCTTAGTTTTTCTTTCAATTGTAGAGGTACAACAAGTTATAGTCTTCAATACCTTTAGCAATTGTATATTTCATCCTTTTCCACAAGCATTGCAAGTTCATAAGATTTACCTACAACAAAGTAATCATTTTTTGCATACTATGCTATTTTATTGCTCCAATACAATTTATTGTAAATACGTTTGATATAAGGAATGAAATGTTTTTTAATTTTTTAGATGAAAAAACTTGGTACAATAGATTGTAAGTACAGGTTTAATATAAGGAATGAAATGTTTTTCAATTTTTTAGATGGAAAGATCTCAGTTATATATATCTCCAATCTTAACTTTTCATTGCTCTAATATGATAGATTGTATATACCTTTGATATGAGGAATGAATTTTTTTTCAAATTTTTATATGGAAAAAACTTGGTTATATATATTGATTTACATTTACAATATTAACATCCTGTTCATCTTGATAGATCATAGGGAGTGGGATCTAAAAAATCTTCTCCACAGATTTTTCCAAATGCTATTTTCTTATATCTCAAGTATTGATAAACAACTATGTTCTTAGTTTTGATTCGCTTTAAGTTAAACCTTCAATATGTTTTAGGTGTTTCTACTTCTCATGCCTCATTAGGTGAAGAAAGTATCAAGATGTTAACACTTCTTGGAATTTATATTATTCCATAAATACAATGCGTGACAAGGAAACATTATGATCACATGCAAGAAAGTATTATATTTTATTTACCCAAAACGTAAAGAAACATTCACAATCTTATGAATATAGAATTAATCATGTCAGAATTAGATAGAAGAATTCCTATTAGATTTATCCTTTCTCAAAAATACCTTTCAATTCAAATTCATTCATATTACTTAATATGGAAAGGTTATCACCATTTTTTACTCTCGCTATTGCTCTATGAAATATTAATATTTATTATTTTATTATTACTTGTAATTTAGGTCTTTTTTAGTGTGTAGAGAGCTCTACAAGTGTACCAACAACTATTTTCCATCATATAGTACAGGAAGTTGCACTACATGATATTATTTATATTTTAAAATTATTAAACTAAAAATAGCCCAATCAAATTACAAAGGTTATGTACATTAAAAATATTTTAATATTGTTTTGTTTTATTTTAGAATTAGTTAATAATTATTTTATTTTATTTACTATCAAACAAAAAAGACTTTATATAAATAAATCATTTAATCATCAAATATTTAACAAATATTTATTGTAATGAACAAACTCAACTTTAACTATACTAGTCAAAGTTGTTTCTACTATAAATCAAAGTTGGGATCTAGGTCAACACTAGCTAAAAACCTAAAAACGTTATTTAATCTTCCTTTAGATGGTATGAGTGAATCTGAAAATGTTATTTAATATTCCTTTAGGTGATATCTATGATTCATCTATTGATTAGCCAATAAATATTACTAGATATAATCTATAAAGTACTATTAATTAGAAAACTATAAACATGAAAAATAGTTTACAAATGTTATTCAATTTTATTATTTTAAATGTCTATAATCTAATATTGATTCTAAAAATAGAAAATAAAATTAACATTTTAAACCAAACATACATATATAAACTAAAAAACTTAAATAAATAAACTAAACAAATAAAATAAACCAAACCTGTATTTAACTCACCCGTTCATAAAAAGTAATGGCATGATTTATTTATCCATACCTTCTAACTTATTTAAGGCTTTTTAATATAAGCGGATATGATGACAGCTCTTTTCAAAAATTTGTAGCATGTTGGCTCTGGATATTAAACATGCCCAGCTGACACAACTTTTGTTGAAACTTGGCATCATGTAGGATCTATAATATGGCCTTTATAGTTTGGACAAATTTTATCATTAAAACTTTTATCATAAACCAGGTAACAAAACACCATAATCTAACACATGCACAACCCAAGTCAACTCAAGAAATACATTTGAACAATAATACACCCTTTCTATACTATTCATTCTGGAAGACTTATTCAACTAAGACTTTCCCAATTTTCCCTAAAGAACATGACTAAAAGAAAATCAAGACAAGTATATGTCTAATGTTCGGATATACTAAATCCAATCATTGAAAATAATTAACAAGTAATTATAATAACCTAAATACAATTCTTTTCACAACCAATTAAGATTATAACATGATTTAATTCTAATTTTAACTTTCACAACTTTACTAATCAATATTGATCAAGTTTTATATTTTAACCTTTCTGTTAAATATCTAATTAATGTTGTTCCTAACATATATATTTATACACAAAAGCACTTGTTATTTCATACAAAATAAATGTAAATTTTTAAAATAAATTATTTAAATAACATAGAAATAATATATATATACATACATACATATATATATATATATATATATATATATATATATATATATATATATATATATATATATATATATATATATATATATATATATATTATAAGTCTGAAGCCCTAATTCAAAATTATTTTTGAATTAAAACTATCGTATTTTTTGTGGGTTATAAATGAAACACAAATTTTCCAAAGTTTATATGGAATGTTGTTTACACAGCCACGGTGGTTACCAGTCAAAAGCCTTCCCCATACGGGGAGGAGGCTATGTAGCAGCCGTCGCCCCATATGGGGGTGGCTGTGGGGGTAGCCCCGCGGCCCCCTCCATAAGACTGTGTTTTATACATTGACATTTAAATTATACAGTCAAAAATTCTGTAAATTTTCTATTTCGCATAAACGAAATTTAACACGAATTTCGTACGGCGATTTCACAATTAAATTTTCATATAAATAAACAAAGTACCTTTCACTATTCAATTTATATATGTATATATGATGATATATATATATATATATGTATAGATATATGTATATGTATATATATTAATATATATATATATATATATATATCTATACAAATCTACAGGGTTTCATACTGGGAAAATAAATATTTTCCACAAAGTTTCAATGGGGAAATTGGGGAAATGATAAATTTCTTCCAGGGTTTTCAAAAGAACATGCACAGTATTTCCAATTCAAAAACTAAATAATTCCTGGAGGATTCAATTTCCTTATTCAACGAATATTTCCCTTCAGAAAATTAAATACTATCTTCAGAGAATAAACTACATAAGTTTTCTTCTTTTCTTATCAAAACTTCACAAGACAAATACAACAAATAATTTCTTTGCGAGAAACACAGAGATTTGAATTACTTTTAATATCTTTTCATATACTTTCCTTTCCAAAACAAACAAAATAAATTCACAAGAAGATTACTTATTTTGCTGTGCTTTGAAAATTCACTGGTGAAGATCTTTGCCTGTAGCTTCCACAATTCTCTCCTGAGATACAAAGCCCAAACAACATCCAGATATTTTCCACCAAATTGCAACAAAATACCAAAAAGCATATATAGAGAATTTTATAGAGCACCAAAATATTTTTTCTGTGAAGAAAATTCAATAGCCTCTGTGATATTTCTAGGTCCCAATTAACCTCCGTGAACAATTCTTCAACAATAATCAATAAATGCACTGGCACACATGTCGAGAAGTGCAAAATATCTTTTAACCACTTCTCGGCAATCTTGCCTTTTCAAAATTTTGCATGGTTTAATTCATTTATTTAAATTTAAAAATCAAATTTCAAATTGCATGCATTTATTTAATTTAATTTAAATTTACAATTTCCAAATACAAAGATTTATTTAATAACCAAAACTACCATTTCCACAAATTATTTAATTTAAATATTGAATCTATTCGCACACAATTTTAAAACAATTTAATTTAATTAAACAAATTTAATCTTTTAAGATCAAACCATTTAACCAAACAAGCTAATTAATTAATTAAATAGCAAGCAACTAATTTCTTCAACATTTAAAAATTAATTTAAATAACAGTAAATAAAACATAATTAACTATTATTTAAATTGACATTTTCCTTTCAAGCAATTTAAACCAAATAGAAAAATACAAAACAATCCTATGACTCTGAACTAAAACAGACGATGTACTACGACCAGGTTATAGACTAGACTAGGATGAACCTAACTACTACCTCCCAATCAACATATTTGTTGAGTCTTGACACACTCAGACCTGAATAACCAGGTGGAGTCGGTGTCATGTACCTATAATCCTGCAACCAAGCAATAACATGTATATATATAAAAACCATTGAACAGGCACACCGTGCAGAGAAAATCACGGACATCACAGGGCACTCGCAAGCGAGTGATGCAATTCTGTTCTCCACACCAATACACGTCACATCAGACTGAAGAAATAAATAATTGTTAGTCCATCAAAACATATACATAACAATAATCAAGTGAAAATAAACATCTACGCTATCTCAAAACATGTCTGAAATCAATAATCACCATACAATGTATCATCATGTTATTGAATAAATCCACTATCGCTCAAAACTAGCGATCAAAACATCCAAACAAAGTATCATAGTCTAATAGTGTGAAACATATCAGCAGAAAACATAAGCATAAATGGAGGGGTACTACATCCTCCCCCCTAGGATCAGGCTTACTCCTGGAAGCCTGCTAGTAGCAAACAAATAACACATACTCATCTAAAATAGGTCCTTCCAAGAAATGGAAGACTAGCCACTAAGATCCCTCTGAATCAGTACTTAGTCAATGTCTCGACCCCTGACGATCAACCCCCGATGAAGAAGGATGTGCACGGTTCCCAAAGAACGATGCCGGTCCTCCATCAGGAACCTCTCCAACTACACCTTGGTGCTCATCCTAGTGGTTACCCACCATGATAAATACCCTATGTGACCTGCCTGAATCTCCCACTGTAGGCTCTGAAACTATAGGTCGAGGCCCAAAACCAGAAGAACCTCTCATCAGACACTGCCTAGCAATGTGTCCCTGCTGTCCACACGAGTAACAACCTATGCTTCTATCGAATCCTCTGCCACCCGAAGGTGCATTGGATTGCTAGAAACTACCCCTACTGACAGTAGACTGCACACTCTAAGGGCTATTACCTTGCTATGGTTGCGGGTTGTTATCTTTTGAGGTGTACGTTGTTATTGTTGCTGCCCACCCTTTGTGGGTGTCTGTTGGTTCCTAGAGGAACCACCTGTCTGTGCCTGTCCACCCCGTGGACTAAAACCTGCTACAAGAGTATTGCCAATCTGTACTCCTGTGTGACAACCTAACGCCATAACAAGGTTCTCCTCCACTATGTGAGCCTTCTCCACTGCAACTTCCATAGTCTTTGGCTCAAAGACTCGGACACCACCACTAATGCGGGCGTTTAAACCCCTGATGAAGTGCTCTACTAGCATAGGCTCATCATCACCAATACCAGCATACTACTTGAGTTCATAGAACCTACGTTCATATTGCTCTACAGAAAGAGCTAACTAATGTAGATCATGGAACTCGTCAGCCCGTCGCTGCCTCCAGTGTTCTGATAGGAATCGTGCTCTAAATGTCTCGAGAAACTTCTCCCAAGACACTGACCCAATATCCAAGTGGAGCTTCTGCTCCTCCAGGTGCCACCAAGTAGAGGCGAATCCTCTCAAATGCATAATAGTACATCTTGCATGGGTATTGCTACCATAAGGGTGCATGGCGAAGCATCTACCCAAATCCAATAGCTAGGTCTCAGCCTCTAAGCCACCTCCTGTACCATCAAAGGTAGGAGGACGTGCCCTCAGTAAATCTCTCATGTGTCCTGTAGTGATAGCATCCTGGTGTGTTGTGTCATCTACTCTCCTAGGAGATCTATCTCTCTCTCTGACAACCTCCTGCTCATCTTCCTGTCTAGGTCCAAGTCGAGCTAGGACCTCCTCTAATAAATGACGTATCTGTGAATCCTCTGCTCCTGACTGTACAGGATTCTGTCCCTCATTCCTCTGATCCATCTGTTCTACCTGATCACTATGATGAGGGCTGAGAGGGGGAGTAACCTAAGGGATTGGCCCTTGGCCTCCACCTCAACCTCTACCATGACCTCTTCCACCTTGCCTAGGCATGTTCCTACACATAACAATAACGAGTCCTAGATACTATTCAACCAAGGCTAATAGTTTGCGACACTACGTACTAGGTAAACCTAATGGGCTAGCGATTACCCAGAGCGCCAAGTGTTTGTAACCTTGGCTCTTATACCAATCTGTAATGCCCCGTCATAATAACCTAAGGAATGTTGCAATTGTGTATAAAAGAGTAATAATTTTTTTTTTTTAAAAATATAATTATTAATTTAATTAGTTGCATACATTCGTTAAGTTACACGACGTTACACTACTTTGAGTTTCTATAGACGACTTTAGTATTTCGCATTGCACATATTAATTAACATTAACATAAAGATAAACATTGCATAACATTGAATTCCATTCAAAATAACATAAAGTACTAACATGTTTCATACATTGCATTTGATAAAGTATACAATACTCATCCATCTGATGAGGTAGATCAAATAATAATTACAATTTACATTTACATTGTTCACCTCATATGCAATTGAGGGATTTTTTCAAATATAAGATTTACAAATTACAATGAAGAAGTACACATAAGTTTCCAAGTGTGAGCTCTCCATCCATAAAGCTCTCGATGCCATGATCACAAAACTGGGGACCCAATGGAGTAAGGTGCATGTTCCACCCAACCATGTGGTACCCGTAGGTCCACCCCCCATGCTAGGAGATAGTAATATGGTTACCTAGACATAATCTACTAACCCTAGACACTAGTACATAACAAACTAATGGTTACATTGCTTCTAGATTTAGACAATTGATTGTACCACATACAAAAGGTTAACAGTTATTTTAGGTGGAGTGTCATCACAACGTTGCAAAGGTTACCCTAGTGTTTCTTCCTAGGTTCCGCCCCCCAACATGGGTTACCCTGGTAACCTCTTATGAAACCCGACCCCATTGCAAATCATTGCGGAATCGAATGTCTTTTGAAGAAACAAGACACCGATTTGCCATTCCAGGCCTTCTCATCTTATACTCAAGACTAGAGTAGCTCAAGAGTCATAAGCGAGGCATAAACGTCTTGTTAAGAGTTTTAATCTAACTATTGTGTTCTTTAGTTATCACTGACTTACTAACTCTTTGCAAGTTACCCTGACACTACTTTGTGTGTCGGCCCTTACAAAAAGCCACTCCCCTAAACATAACATGGATTTCTAAGTTTTCATGACTAGGGTTTACAAAGTGCACAAAGTACATCACATAATAACAAATGACCCACAATGGTCATTAAGACTTTTATCATAAACCAGGTAACAAAACACCATAATCTAACACATGCACAACCCAAGTCAACTCAAGAAATATATTTGAACAATAATACACCCTTTCTATACTATTCATTCTGGAAGACTTATTCAACTAAGACTTTCCCAATTTTCCCAAAAGAACATGACTAAAAGCAAATCAAGACAAGTATATGTCTATTGTTTGGATATACTAAATCCAATCATTGAAAAGAATTAACAAGTAATTATAATAATCTAAATACAATTCTTTTCACAACCAATTAAGATTATAACATGATTTAATTCTAATTTTAACTTTCACAACTTTACTAATCAATATCAATCAAGTTTTCTATTTTAACCTTTTGTTAAATATCTAATTAATGTTGTTCCTAACATATATATTTATACACAAAAACACTTATTTCATACAAAATAAATGTAAATTTTTAAAATAAATTATTTAAATAACATATAAATAATATATATATATACATATATACATACACACATATATATATATTATTATTATAAGTCTAAAGCCCTAATTCAAAATTATTTTTGAATTAAAACTATCGTATTTTTTGTGGGTTTTAAATGAAACACAAATTTTCCAAAGTTTATATGGAATGTTGTTTACACACAACCATGGTGGTTACTAGTTGGCAGCCTTCCCCATACGGGGAGGCGGCTGTGTAGCAGCCGTCGCTGCCTGTGAGGGTAGCGCCGGCTGCCTCCACAGCCGTCGCCCCATATGGGGGCGGTTGTGGGGGTGGCCCCACGGCCCCCTCCATAAGACTGTGTTTTATACATTGACATTTAAATACAGTCAAAAATTCTGTGAATTTTCTATTTCGCATAAACGAAATTTAACACGAATTTCGTACGGTGATTTCACAATTAAATTTTCATATAAATAAACAAAGTACCTTTCACTATTCAATTTATATATGTATATATGATATATATATATATATGTATAGATATATGTATATGTATATATATTAATATATATATCTATACAAATCTATAGGGTTTCATACTGGGAAAATAAATATTTTCACAAAGTTTCAATGGGGAAATTGGGGAAATGATAAATTTCTTCCGGGGTTTTAGAAAGAACATGCATAGTATTTCCAATTCAAAACCTAAATAATTACCGGAGGATTCAATTTCCTTATTCAACGAATATTTCCCTTTAGAAAATTAAATACTATCTTCAGAGAATAAACTACAGAAGTTTTCTTCTTTTCTTATCAAAACTTCACAAGACAAATACAACAAATAATTTCTTTGTGAGAAACACAGAGATTTGAATTACTTTTAATTATATCTTTTCACATACTTTCCTTTCCAAAACAAACAAAATAAATTCATAAGAAGATTACCTGTTTTCTTGTGCTTTGAAAATTGACTGGTGAAGATCTTTTCCTGTAGCTTCCACAATTCTTTCTCGAGATACAAAGCCCAAACAACAACGAGAGATTTTCCACCAAATTGCAACAAAATACCAAAAAGCATATACAGAATTTTACAGAGCACCAAAATATTTTTTCTGTGAAGAAAATTCAATAGCCTCTATGATATTTCTAGATCCCAATTAACCTCCGTGAACAATTCTTCAACAATAATCAATAAATGCACTAGCACACATGTCGAGAAGTGCAAAATATCTTTTAACCACTTCTCGGCAATCTTGCCTTTTCAAAATTTTGCATGGTTTAATTCATTTATTTAAATTTAAAAATCAAATTTCAAATTGCATGCATTTATTTTATTTAATTTAAATTTACAATTTCCAAATACAAAGATTTATTTAATAACCAAAAATACCATTTCCACAAATTATTTAATTTAAATATTGAATCTATTCACACACAATTTTAAAACAATTTAATTTAATTAATTAATTTATTTAATTAAACAAATTTAATCTTTTAAGATCAAACCATTTAACCAAACAAGCTAATTAATTAATTAAATAACAAGCAACTAATTTCTTCAACATTTAAAAATTAATTTAAATAATAGTAAATAAAACATAATTAACTATTATTTAAATTGACATTTTCCTTTCAAGCAATTTAAACCAAATAGAAAAATACAAAACAATCCTATGACTCTGAATTAAAATGGACGATGTACTACGACCAGGTTATAGACTAGACTAGGATGAACCTAACTACTACCTCCCAATCAACATATCCATTGAGTCTTGACACACTCAGACCTGAGTAACCAGGTGGAGTCGGTGTCATGTACTTGCAATCCTGCAACCAAGCAATAACATGCATATATATATAAACCATTGAACAGGCACACCGTGCGGAGAAAATCACGGACATCACAGGGCACTCGCAAGTGAGTGATGCGATTCCATTCTCCACACTAATACACGTCACATCAGACTGACAAAATAAATAACTATTAGTCCATCAAAACATATACATAACAATAATCAACTAAAAATAAACATCTACGCTATCTCAAAACATGTCTAAAATTAATAATCACCATACAATGTATCATCATGTCACTGAATAAATCAACTATCACTCAAAACCAGCAATCAAAACATCCAAACAAAGTATCATAGCCTAACAGTGTGAAACATATCAGCAGAAAACATAAGCATAAATGGAGGGGTACTACACAATTCATCACCCTAATCTATTGTGTGCTAATGTTTTCTAAGAACTACTTAGGGTTGATGAACTAGGACTAGCCATTTTCAAATTGGGTGCTCCACCATTGAGTAACTAATTCATTTAGAAATTGATTCATCTATGGTATGGTTATGGCTCATTTTTCAACACCCCCTTGAGCAACACTATAGGTGCTCATGACTTCTATCTTGCTTGAGATCGGTGACCTATCTCTACTACCATGACAAAAATTTCATGGACCAACTAGGATTTTAACATAGAACCAAACCCTTAAGGTCTTTTACTAGTAAATTATTGGCCCACTTGATCATTGGTCCATTTATGGTTTATGTGTGACTCGTCTTCTAACATTATAATTTCTACTTGCAAGTGATTTTTCCTTTGGTTTACTATTTGTAAGCATTTGGGATTTCCAAAATTTTCTAATAGTAGAGATACGGTGGGGAGAAGCAACATGTCTCTTCAAAAGACAGTTCTACTTGTGGGAGTGTTATTAGAACATGTGAAATTAATCAAATATACACTTATATGAATAATTATTTGTTACAATAGGTGAAATATAGATAATATTTAATATGTGTTGACTACAAGTGTAATTTAATTATTTTACTTTTGGCACCTACAATTAAATATTAACCTCAAAAATATGGTATAAAGTTTAATCTTATAGTATAAAAATAATACATAAACCTCGAAGAAGACATTATATAAAAAACATATACTATACAAATGCATTTTTAAATTTTTATTTTCTATTTCTTTAAATATTATAACACTTATGTATACATTAATATTATATATTATTATCGTATCCTAACATCACACAAAAGTTAATGATTACAAAAATAAACATAAATTTTCTATTTCTCCATATATGTTCATTCCTTATTAGTTTAGATAGATTATCTTTTAAAATTGATTGCATGCTTTATTTTCTTACATGTAAATTTTATACAAATACATTTTAAGATTAATTGCATAAATTACATGTTTACATGTATACATAATTAAATATGCTAAAATTTGAGATAAAATTAGCTATTTCCTAATTTATTATAGTCTAATTCATCTATCTAAAATTTAAAGACAACTAAACTTATTTTCATATCTTGGGTAATTGATTTTAAGACTAAATTCAACACATTCTTCAACATTATTCTTAAAAGAAGCTTCAAAACCACAAATTTCAAGGGCAAAAAATTAGAGCCAAGCTGAATTGGTTAAAGTGCGGGGACAAGGGTTCCAAGTTTTTCTTGAATTACCTGAAGGAAAATAACTCAAAGGAGAAAATTGGCCAAATTTGGGACGGTACCCAAATGCTCTCATCTCAGAAGAGGTTCTTGAGCAATTCCATTCCTTCTATAAGGTTCTCTTCTCCTCGGAAGATGGAGGAGTAGCTGGCCTGAAGGCGAGGAAGCTCATCAAAGGCCTCATTCCTAAGAAGATTGTTGAGGAGGATGTGCTCAAGCTTGAGGCTGATTTAACGAAAAAGGAAATCAGAAAGGCAATCTTTTCTATGAGCAATGACAAGTCCCCTGGTTGTGATGGGCTTCCTGTTGAGTTTTTTAAAACCTTTGAAGATTGGATTTGTAAGGACCTACTGCAAGTCTACAAGGAGGCCATGGAAAAGGGCTCTTTAGGGAAAGAGATTAACAGGGGGATCATTAAGCTACTCTTAAAAGGGGGAGACAAATCCTTAGTTAAGAATTGGAGACCCATCACCTTATTAAATGCCACTTATAATATTTTGGCTAAGGTTATTTCCCTAAGGCTTGCCAACATTCTCCCAAAGTTTATAACCAACACTCAAACGGGCTTCATAAAAGGGCAATATATTCTGGAAAACTTGATCACAAGTTGGGAGGCTCTAGAATGGGCCAAGCAGTCCAACCAAGATTCAGCCATGCTGCTGTTGGATTTTGAGAAAGCTTATGACATAGTAGAGTGGGAGTTCCTAAGGGTTTCTCTCCAAGCATTTGGATTCCCTGCGAAGTTTTGCAATATGGTGAATACCTTGTTGAAGGATACCTTGGCCAAAGTTGAGGTTAATGGCAAGTTGTCAGAGGAAATAACGTTGGAGAGATCAATTTGACAAGGTTGCCC
This sequence comes from Sequoia sempervirens, assembly GCA_007258455.2. Lineage (NCBI taxonomy): Eukaryota > Viridiplantae > Streptophyta > Pinopsida > Cupressales > Cupressaceae > Sequoia > Sequoia sempervirens. Next base: position 36,905,127 of record VDFB02292527.1, on the reverse strand, counting down.
CCTCGCTCCAGACCTTTTCGTAATTGCTTTTGATGCTTTGTCTTACCTGCTAAAAGATAACTCCTTTTCCCCCAAGATCAGAGGGATCAAACTGCCTGATAACAACGACCTCACTAATGTGCAATTCGCTAATGATACTTCATTCTTTATGGAAATGAATCAGAGGAATTTGGAATCTTTAATGGTGAAGCTTGATTTGTTTTGCCAGGCTTCTGGGGCCAAGCTATCCAAAGCTAAGTCCATCTTCCTAGGCTGGAAAGAAAATCCTCCGGAGTGGTTGAACAGGTTTGGTTTCCAATGGGGAGGCCCCAACAAGCTAGTTAGGTACCTAGGAATCCCTTTTGCTGTCAATCCCAATCTCAAAGAGATGTGGAATTGGATTAGAGGTAAAATTGATAGGAAGCATGAGAGGTGGAATAGGAGATATCTCTCTCTTGCAGGAAGAATCCAAGTGTGTCAGAAAATTCTTGCTTCGTACAACATTTATTTCACTTCTATGTGGTTCTTTTGTAGCTACCAAGTGAACAAAATTCAAAAGAAGATAAGGGGATTCCTTTGGTATGATGGGAAGGGTAAAAGAAAGAGACACTTGGTGAAGTGGGACTGGTGTGTCCTCAGTAAGTAGCAAGGGGGTATTGGCTTGAAAGACATAAAAGCTCAAGGTATAGGACTTGCTGCTAAGTGGATCCTTAAGTCCCTGAGTGGTAATGAACCTTGGAAAATTCTGGTGAGAAACAACATTCAAAAGGTGGTCCCAAAGAATTCCAAATCTTTGAAAATCCTTCCCCTAAGTGACATTCTCCTAAGCAAATGCCCCATGGTCCCTGCTGGCTCGCCAATATTCAGGAGTATCTGGAAGGCGTGGGAGATTACTAAGCATAAAGTTAATTTAAGGAATTATAACATAATTTTGAAAAATAACCAGAAGTGTCATTCCTCGAGATCTATGTGGTGGAATCTAGAGCATAATAACAAGAATCTTGCTCTGCTTCAAGGGTGTTCTGCCAAAGCGTGGAATGCTAAAGGTATCAGAACCTTTGGAGATATTCTCGCCAAGGCTAGTTTAAAAACTTGGAATGAGCTATGCCTGGAGTTCAACATTCCAAGCTCCAACTACAGAACCTTCTCAACCATTCGAGAAGCCTGCAATGGTGCAGTTTTGCCAATGGGTTCGGGAGATATGGTCAACATTGCCAAGGATTTCATTTGGCAAGATGGCACCAGTGCTGGTAATGTGAAGGCCAAAACAATTTGCAATGACCTTACGAGCAACACCATTGTGATGGACCATATTAACTCCTGTTGGGGTATGTCCATGGACATTTAGAAGTTTCAGAATATTTTTTCTTTTGTCCGGCATAGTTCCATGGAGCCTAAAAAGGATTCCTTTAGATGGCTTGTTCTTTTACAGAGGATTCCGTTTAAAACTAACTCTAATGATGTTGAAATTTGCAGCATATGCATAGTCTCAGAATTAGTCAAGCACATTCTTTTTTAGTTTTTCTATGCTCAAGAAATCTAGAGCATGTTTTGTTCCAATTTAAATTTTTGGAATGATAATGGTAAAGCTCATTGAAACAATGTGTTGTTTCCATATTTTAAGATTAATAAAAAATACAAGATTTTTTGGTACTTACTAACAAAGTTATGTGGCACATTTGGAAAATGAGAAATGAAAGCAAATTTAAGGGGTACAAGAGGGAACTTACTGAGTTTAATAAAAAACTCGCATTTCTTAATATTTCTATGCAGGTCTCGGTGAACATGGAGAATTCTCTAGGCGATTTGCAGTCTACAAAGGACCTAAGGGGTTGCAGCCAAATGCATCAGCTAAGTTATGGTGAAGCACCTAAATTTTTTTGTAGAACCCTCGATGAGTTTCAAAGGCATGTTAAGGAGGGGAACAGTCAAGAATGATTCCAAGAAGATGTTTTCTCTAGATCAGATGCAGGAGGAAGAACAGGTTTTAGTCATTATGGAGATTGAGGTGAATTAGGGGCAACCAAATCTGGAGTTCTTTTTGAGAGCATTGGAGGCAGTAAAAAAGGAACTCATTCATCAGGTGGCTGCTGAGAAAGATGATTGAGAACTTTGAGACAATAGAGGTCTTCTCCTGTGATGTGAGAGAGGCTATTCAAACTTTGATCAACTGGGGTGCGGTGGAAGACTATTCTATCTCCTTTTTGATACTTTTTGCTCTATATAGGCTGCTACATTATGTTTTGTATCTTTTTTAGTTTTGGAAAAAGTTATAATCAATTTGTAATTCACAATTATGTATAGTTGTTTTTAACTGTTGACAGTCTGTATCTATCTGAGACATTTAGCTTTGATCTCTGTATCTAGCTATGCTATATAGTTCTACAGCAGTGATATATTATTGTTGGCATACTGTATCTAGCTATGGATACGTTGTAATCTGACTATTCATTCTATTATTAATAAAAAAAAAACATTATTCTTAAAACTAAATATATTAATATCTCTTATTCATTTCTTGGCGGTAATTAATTTACCCGCATAATTTAATTAGCTTAAATTACTTAAGAACAAGGTTCACTTTTCCTTCCAATACTGCTTTCATAAAAGCATTTAAGATTATATCTAACTCGTGCATTGTTATCACTATAATTAAATTTTGTATTTTCTCTCTTTTATTTTATTTTATATAATATTTAATTTACCATTTTCATATATTATAATAAATTAATTTATACATAAATTATAAACATTATTTTATTAATATAAATTAGTTGAGGGAAATATTAAGTTTTCTTTCCAATACCTCTTTCACAAATAATTTCAAGCATCTTCCTACTTCACTTTTGTGTAAGAAATATTGACATTGATTTTGGGGTTAGTTTATTTGCAAATTGTGATTTGGTGGTGGATTTGGAGATGAATGTCACTTTTCCTTCTATTAGCATCCTTTCTCTTTCCATGGAATTTATAGGTGTTACAGGGACTTTCCTATTGCTAATTGTTATAGATCCCCCACTAACCTTTGTGCTAATTGTTAGAGTAGGTATCCCTTTAGTCTCTCCTTGTGTGTGTTTAGAATTTGGCTCCTCAGTTTATACATAGTAAACTCATTTCTTGTTCTCAATCCTCCCATTTTCTTATATTTGGATAAGATGTGATTAACAATAGAAAATATTATTATAATAATGGATTGATCTACATGGTTAACCATTTCTTTCCTTCCCTTCCTTATTTGAACAATTGGGTATTTAATTAATAGATAGTGCTCATGGTTAAACATATTGACCAATATCCTTATTCTAGGGATATTTTTTATTACAATTATATTTCAATCAATTACAAGTAGGGAGGTAGTTTTGGATGGTGGTTTTTGGATGTAGTGTCAACATTGCTTATTTCTCAAGCCCTAGTTCTCTTAATCCAACCCTCTCATAGAACACATTAATGTTCTTCCCATTTTAATTAGAATTCCTAATCTCCCTCTTCCAATTTGGAGTGACCCTTAATTTTATTCCATTAGTAAAAGTATTGTTCAATTCCTAAATATGGACTCTACTACTTCAAATCTTAGTCAACATCAAAATTTTGAAGGCTCTTCCTAAAAATGTCATTCTAAGAATTGAAGACAAACCTTGGAATCAATTCATGGATTATCAGAATCTTCCCTTTTTCTATAAATGGCACTTTGCTATTGGACAAATAGATTTTTATTTCACCCACTCTTGTCACTTAGTGGTGGGCTTAAATACTTTGTGCTAAAAGTTCCTTCTTGAAAACTTGACTATTGGTGATATTTTTGAACTTTGGTGTGTTCTTTCAAATCAAGTGGACCCTAATCTTACCATGGTGACAAATATTCATGCATAGGCTCTTTTTATGTTTTGTCAAGTTTATATGATCCTGAACCAAAGGAAATAGGGTTCCACCTTTTAGGAGATGGAACTAGGTTTAGGACCTATTTCAGTATATGTTCATTTGGAAACCCTAGAGACTTCAACCCAATGATTCGATTGAGGGAAGGGTTAGGAGGTTTCCTTAGGTGTGATTAAAAAGGGGGTTCACCAGTAAATGAAGTTTTTAAGGAGAAATGAAAACCCTAATGCACTAAACCCTAGAAATTTGAAAGAATTAAATCAAATGAACAAACAAAAATCAGACAGAAGGAACTTGGTAAACTAATGGATTCCAAGCAAGATCTGTAACTCTAAGATTCTACTTTTTGAAGTGCACTGGGACTCATATGCCAGGCTAGGAAATTTATTCCTAATCTAGGTTTTGGCAAAAAATCTAGAATGTCCTGGTGATTGATTAGGATATGCAAAAAACTAGCAAAAAGGGTGTACTGGGACTCATACGCCTAGACAGTTGCAAAGTGTGCCAAAAAAGTGAGAAGTGTCCTCAGAGAAATTTTTTGAAGTGAACTTTGTGAGCCTCTAAATACAAATTAAATAAGCACTTTCCCATTGGTTTCATGTAAATAAGATGGATATCTTGCTCTAGATCTAATTTTTTGTGGGCCTTGACAAATTCTTGTGACAACTTTGCAATTTTGGTACTTTTGAAGGCTTCAAGTCCTCTTTTTCTTCAACCTATAAACTTGCAACATACAAAGAGAGGGAAAAAATGTTGTTTTTTTAGGGAATGGTTGCTTTCCTTGGTCAAACCCCATTTTGTTAATCAAACCTTAATGAGAAATGAAGCATGAATGAGATGAAACATGAAACATAAGACTAAAAATAAGAGCCTTGTTTGAAACCTTGTAGATCTACAAACAAGCATGAAGTGGCCTCAATGGATGTAGATCTTGATCATGACTCTTGATGAAAGATAATTCCTTTAAATACTTGAATTGATATTGAACAATACATCACAACATTAGCTCAAAACCACCTTCATGATGCACTAAATATTTGGCATGATGAAATGACTCTTGATTGTTGTAATAATCTTCTATAAATCTTCCCTTGAACGCCTTAGAAATGCTCTTGTGAAAGTACCCTTGAATGCTTATGAAATTCTAGCTTGTTAGAAGAAATTATGTGAAATAAGCTTGTATTTATACTTTTTTATGCCAAATTTCCCAAAATTACAACACTACAAGTCGACATCAAATCTAGGATAATAAAATCCCATCAAGAATTTGATTTAAAATAGGTCCTAGTTAAAGTGGGATTGGGCGTATAAGTCCTAGTGGCTTAAAACCGACACACAAACTCTAAGAATGTCTTGTTTAATGCGATATTTAAAATAAATTCTTGAGACCTAGGTGGGACTCATATGCCCAAGGTGGTGTATGAGTCCCAGATCACTAGATCTAAAACACATAACCAAAAACATTGAATTATGATTGGTTATTTGATAAGTGTTGAGATTATCCATAGAAAGATGAAATTAATTAGGCTTGCGGATGCAAAATAGGACCAATTAAGACATAAATAATCCCAATTAATTAATAAATCCCTAGATTAGTGTGAAAGTGTAAATATACACTTTACAACACCCTAATTAAGGCATAATTAGGTCCATTTAGTTTAAAAGGGCCCTAAACTTAATGTGAATGTGTAAAACACTTTACAACACTAAATCAAGGCAACATTAGGCTTATTTTAACATTAATTATTCCCAAATTAAGTTAGGAAAAGGGATACTTTTTATGTTACTACATTTATCCCCCACTTTAGTGAGACGAGGAACTTGCTTCAAACTCACACTAAAGTACACATCCAAGAGGGGTCCAAGTGTACCAATGTCGATGGTATAGAATGATAAAGATCAAGGAGTTAGCCAAGCCCCCAGAATCCAAGATCCTACATCAATCCAATATAAGCACATATGGACACACACAAGGTGAATGATATGCAGCATAAGGATACACAAACATGTACAATGTCAATGACTAACAAAAAGAAAAATAAAAATAGGTTGATCAAGCCTCGACTATTTTTCCAACACAATGTGGATCAAGTCTCAGCGGTTTGTCCAAAACGCACGCTCACTCTGAGGCAACGAAAATTAAGAGAAGTTAAAATGAACCTCAGAAAGTGGAAAAAAGAGTCTTTTGGTAATATCTTTCAAATCAAATCTGATCTTCAGTTTAGGCTGTCTGAAATCCAAAACAAAATTAAGAAGGAAGGCTACCTGAATGAAACTAAGGAAAAGGAAAATGAGATTCTCACAAAGCTTCATGAGATAATAACAAGAGAAGAGGAATTATGGAGACAAAGATCTAGAGCTCTTTGGTTAAAGGTTGGAGACAAAAACACCAGATATTTTCATCTTTCTGCTTCCAAACAAAGGGCTGCTAACAAAATCTCAGCGATTGTGGTTGATGGCGGAACTTTTGAGGAGGAATAGGACATTAGAAGAGAAGTTGTCCTATTTTTCAAGAACCTTTTGTCTGAGAAAGAGGATATTAACTTAGAGGATCAAAATCAATTATTGGAGGCCATCCCCAGGATTGTTAATTCTAGAGACAATGATATGCTGACAGATATACCCACCAGTGAGGAAATTAGAAAAGCTGTTTTCTCTTTTGAAGGAAGCAAAGCGCCTGGTCCTAATGGCTTCCCTTTAATTTTTTTCCATTGGTTCTGGGACATTGTTGGGGAGGATGTTGAGAAGGCGGTGAAAGAGTTCTTCCGCTCTAGAAATCTTTTAAAAGAGCTAAATGCCACTTTCTTAGTTCTTATCCCCAAAAGACCTAGAGCACAGGATTTTGAAAGCTTTAGACCTATCAGCCTTTGTAATTCCTTCTATAAAATTATTTTGAAGGTGCTAACCTCTAGGTTGCTCCTCATCTTTCCCTCCATTATTGCTCCTCAACAGAATGGTTTTGTTCCTGGAAGACAAATTCTTGACTCTATTGTCCATGCTGATGAGAATGTTCACTCCCTCTCAGTCTCTAAATCAGAAGGATTCCTTCTTAAGCTTGATATTTCAAAGGCCTATGACAGGGTGGACTGGAACTTTCTATTCAAAATTTTAAAGTCTTTTGGTTTCAATGAAAGAGTTTTGCAGCTTATTGAACAACTCATCACTTCTGCTTCTGTGGCGGTTCTTATTAATGGATCCCCCTCCACTTTCTTCCGTAGATCTAGAGGTTTAAGACAGGGAGATCCAATTTCTCCTATCCTCTTCATGATTATGGCTGAGAGTTTTGGTAGGAATATGAGTAAGTTGGTTGCTCAAAGATCTATTATGGGGCTCAAACCGTCCTCGAAAAACCTGATATGCTCTCATCAACAGTTCGTGGATGATACTTTGCTAATGGGAAGGTCTGCTGTGTTGGAAGTGGAAGAGATGAAGAAACTTTTGGATACCTATGGCAGAGCTTCTGGTCAGGTGATAAATAAACAAAAAAGCTCATTGTATTTCTTTAACACATCTTTGCATAGACAGAGAAAAATAGCGGGAATTCTTGGCTGCAAGATTGATTCCCTTCCTGCTACTTATCTGGGATTGCCTCTTTGTTTAAAACCTCCAGAAACTTTTTGGATCTCTCTGGTTGATAGGTTTGGAAAAAAACTCACTGGTTGGAAAGGAGCTCGCCTAAGTCAAGCTGGAAAACTCCAGCTTCTTAAAGCTTCGCTGCAGAACCTTCCTATCTATGCTCTTAGCCTTTTCAAAATCCCATCTAAATATGTTGAAACCATTGATAAGATCCAAAAGAGATTCCTTTGGTCAGGAGTTGAAGAAAGAAAAAGAATGCCTCTATTTGGATGGGACCTGGTTTGTAGATCTAAAAAGGATGGAGGCCTTGGGCTAAGAAAAATCAGACTACTGAACAAGTCACTCCTAGCTAAATAGATATGGAGACTTTTCTTCTCCTCTGGGGAATCGAGTGAAATAATTAAAAGCAAGTACTTGCAGAATAACAATTCCCTTAAAGATTTGGCTGAGAATTCCAACCTCTCGAAAGGATCTAGTTGCTGGAACTATATGATTGATGGGATTAAGGTGGTGAAATTGTGTTTGAAATGGCAGGTTCACAATGGAAACCAAATTAGATTTTGGGATGATTGTTGGCTGTGTAATGAACCTCTGTCGCAGGATGGGAATCTCAGCAGATGGGTTGAGTTTTGTAAAGATACTTTTGGCCATTTTGTTAAAGATTACTGGAGGGATGGTAAGTGGATCAATCTCCCATTGATTAGCCCTGCTTTGGTCTCTGTTTACTCCTCCTTGAATGCTGTCAGACTTTTCTTAAATCAGGAGGATAACCTAATCTGGAAGTTTGAACCTTCGGGGTGCTTCTCTGTTTCTTCTGCTTTTTCCTAGATTTCACATGCTAATAGCCCTCTCCCTCTCTGGTCGCAAGCCTGGACTAAGCATCTCTTACCTAAGGTTAACATTTTTTTCTGGTCTCTGCTGCAAAATAAAATTCTAACTATGGATAATCTTAGTAAAAGAGGTTTTTTGCTCCCCAATAGATGCTACCTTTGTAAATGTAATGCTAAATCGGTTAACCACCTCTTTATCCACTGTCCTTTCTCCTCCTTGGTTTGGGACAAGCTTCTAAAAAGTTGGCATTTTTCTTGGGTCCCCTCGGAGTTGGTCACAAATTTTTTTGCTCAATGGCAAGCCCCTTCTTACAATCCATTTATTAAAAAATTGTGGGCTTTCTCATTCCCCCATGTGTCCTGGGGAATTTGGAAAGAGAGAAATAATCGGATCTTTAGGGATAAGGAATCATTAGAGGAAATAGTGTTTGAAAGAATTCTAAGGAGGATTAAAGAAAACTTCTCTATTGTCCCCTTAAGGGAGGACAAGGTTGAGACTGTTGTTTGCTCTCCTTTTGACAGCCTGATTGCTAGGGAATGGAGAATTAAATGGGATATTTCCAATGTGCCTAATACGACCAAAAAATCTAGGGATCGAGTGTGCTAGAGTTTTCCTATGGAAGGATGGGCCAAAGCCAATTTTGATGGCACGACCAAAGGAAACACGGGGAAGGCTGGGTGTGGTGAGTGTTGTGCCCTTAGCACACATGCCCCGTTTGGAACGGGGACCCTCTTTTCTTTCGCCTTGTCGGGTCCTTTTGGGGCCGCCTCATTTTGCGTGCCACTCTTTTTTGATGTTTTAGATGGTTGATGTTGCCCCAAAGTTCCATCATGGATCGATCATGCTTCCACTTTTGGTTTTTTGCTACCTTTCAGGGCCTTGTAGAGTGTCTCTGTGGCATTTTGGCCCTAACCAGCCCCGGGACTTGTCGGGCCCGGGCGTCCAGGGTTCCCTCTTCGGGTTTCCCCTCTGGAAATGTCGTCCTTTGTGGTGTTCGCCGAGCGTCTTCCCGGACCTCGGGGTCCGTCCTGCCGCCCTCCGTCTAAAACTTGCCACAAATTTTTTGGGGCGACGCCTGCCCCTCTGGGCCTCGGACCCCAGAAGTCTGCTTCCAGAGTTCCATCTCAGTCTCGCTGTCCGCGATGGCGAACCTCCGGTGGCCTCCTGCTCCTCGGGCCTCGCCTGCCTTATCTTTGTCGAGGTCTTCGTCGTGACCTGTCTACCGTGGGGTCTTCTGGGCCCGGCCGTTTGGAGTTCCGTCTCTGGAACTCCGTGACGGTTCCGCCATCCCAGACGGCTGAATCCTACTGGCTTCCCACCCTCTGGGCCCCGAGCCGCTCCTCGCCATTGCCATTGAAACAATGCAAAAATCTTAAGGCAGCCATCACTTTGCGTCTCCCCGGACGCCGGGCCTCGGCGTCACCGACGCTGCTGCCGACCTAAATTCAAATCCAGCGACTTTTCCCGTGGCCGTATGAGTATTTATGGCAGTCATTCATGGTGGTTTGGGTATAAAAATCCCAATCTGGGTAGTCATTATCATTCTACAGGATTGGAGTGAATTGGAGAATCTATCATCTGGAGCCCACCGCCCTCGACTACGTCGCGATCATCACCCTCGGCATCAGTCTGTCGACCGTGTGTGGATCCCACGTCCCTCGCCTAGCATGTTTTGAGGTAGGCCATCCACTCGCCCCCCCGAACTTCATTTTCATGATTTTTGAAACATTTAAATAAATGAACAATCCCTAGTAGAGCATAGATTGATAGAACACCAAATGGCGCACCAAACCCACATCTTGGAAAATCGGCAAAACCATTAGAAATGACCTCGCCACCGATTCAGGGGTCTTCCCTTGTGCGGCTATTCTTCACACAGGGAAGACGTCTGCCCGGGGCCCGAAACCCACCTTCGCCGTCGAAATTCAAAACTTCAAACATTCGCTGACGGCAATTCCCCTCTTCGGGCTTGGTTCGTCGGGTTTCCTTCCTCAGACTTCCGTTTGTCTTCTGCCGCGCCTGAGATGCCAAACCACCCTACCTCCCTGACTGCCAGATCCTGATCTCAGCTCTGCCATAAATTTGAAATGTAACCTGCGTCCTTTGGTCATCCTCGAGCTCGGAACCCTAGAGTTCTATTTCCGGAGTTCCGCTCAAGGTTCGCCTTCTTTGTTCGGCAAACGTCGCCTGACATCCTGCCTTCTGGGCTCTGCCAATGCATCGGTCCATCATTTTCTCCTTTGGGCCTCAGACGTTGGGCCTCTGTGCCTTATTTTTTGCCATTCAAAATGGTGAAGCCTTTTGGCGAAGTCCCCGATGATGCCCGACCCTGGGCCCCGGCTCCTGGACTTTCATCTGGGGAAGTTTGTGGATCTCCTGCCAGCGGAATCTTCGCCCCATCTGCCCAGTCGCTGGACCCCGAGCTTCAATCTGCCGTATGTTCCTGTTGAAACTCCTTGCCACCTCCAGTACGCCGGGCCCCGTGCCCCGGGATTCTGATCCTCGCCCGCCATTCCAAATGTAGACCCCCGCTCTGCCATCCGCCCCCCGGGCACCGGTGTCTAGACTTCCTTTCTCGGAAGTTCGCCTCTTGCTCGCCGTTTCTAACAGAAAAGGCCGACCGGTGCCCTGGCCTCCAGGCTCCGCCCCGCCAAATGTCGCTAAGCTTAAATGATAAACTCATACCACCGGCTTCCTACCCCCAGGCTTCCCTTGTCAGACTTTCGTGTGAGGATTGCCGTTCCAAATGGCGAAGTCCACCCTCCTTCCCGGTGTCGCTGGCCCGAGCCTTCGAAACAAATTGGCTTTATGTCGGCCGCCTATTGGCCCTCCAGGCCTTGTGCCTCAGACTTCTACCGTCGGGTTTTCGTCTGCTGTCCACCATCACCAACGACCATCGCTCAACAGCTTCCCAGCTTGAAACCTCTGATTCCTCCTAGATCGGTCCTAACAAGCCCAAATCTGGAATCTGACCTCGACCCACATGCTAATTTTTGGCCCTCTTCATCATGAGCTTCTCGAAACATTAAAATTTGGCCAAGGAAGGTCTCTGGGAGCTTTTCGTTACATTTTCCCTTTCGGACAGCATTCCTGCCAGGGAAGTCCAGCCCTCCAGGCCCGGACTACCCAAATGCCCTAAAACAAAGATCAATAACATCTAGAGATGAAATTTATGATATACTTGTTTGATTATTTGAAGTAGATGTTGTTTTCGAGACATGGACTAACATGAATGCTTTTGTGATCCATTGCACTAACCTTGTCCTTATCTGCAGAATATATGGAATCAGGTGCAGGAATTTCAGGGGCATCCGCCGAAGGGGACAAGGGAAAGAAGTCAGGAAGGACCCCTCAAGGGAAAGAGGACAAGCACCAAATGAAGTACCAATTCCAGGGTGAGCCACTCCATTCAAAGGTCATGACCGACTGGAAGGAAATCACAGATACTAATATTGGCCAGGTAGATATAGATGAATTCACTCAGAGGGTCAGGGTCAACCCGACAATGAAAAATGCCAGATTGATAAGGCAGAGTGGAATAGCCAAGGCCGCCGATTTCCCTCCCTCTCTCGTGGCGCTCGAGTTAGTCATGGCTTGCCGAGAAGCCTACCAGACTGAGACCAGAAAAATCGTGGATAAGGAGGGAAACATCCTTGCAGATATGTCACCAGAAGGGATCACCAAGACATTACACATTCCCATGTTCCAACAGATGGAGGTCCCCACGTTAGAAGAATGCCAGGCGGCATGGGATGCTAACCCAACAGGCTGCAAAAGGTCAATAAATCTGCATTGGCTTAAGGAAAAATGAGCTAGCGCTGTGAAGATTCCCTAGGAACTCTTCTGTAGCAATTTCCACTAAGACTACCATGACTTGGTGACCTTGTTGAGCAGGGTCATGGGTCTTCCAATGGCCGTTTACTTCCAGGAATGGATGGCGTACTATATTGAGCAAATCCTATGGGGAAATGAGGATGTTACAACCAAGGTCTCATTCTACTGGGGAGGTATCATCAGTGACTACTGCCATGAGCAGTTTGTCAACGTGAAGAAGAGTTCTAAATTCTACATGACCTCCTACCTTGTATACTGCCTAGCAGATCAAAGACAATATAGCAGACTGTTTGTGGCACCCGATCAGGGGCAGAAGCGAGGACTTAAGGCCTATGACAAGTACCCACAGCTCCAATACCACAATTTCAAGGAGTATTGCAGGGTCAATGACGCCTTCATAGGCCACATAATCAAGTTGATTGCTGGAGACTTCGAGAGGAGGGTCTCCCACAGTGCCAGGGCACTCCTAAAGTAATATGCTTTTTTGTTCATCTAGTTCCCAAAGTTTACATACATCCGGGCCTAGGGTTTCATTGAAAGGCCGAACAGATTGCCTCGCTACCTCAATGATAGAATCATCCTCTTAGAGCTTTCTCAGTAGCTCCAACACCTCCAAGCCATCTTTAGCAATAAGCATATAGCAGGGATCTCCTACCCCATGACCCTCGGCCAGGGCATGTATCGGCTGCAGACGTCCCAATGTGCCAACAACTCCGAGAAAGAGCTGAAGGACTAGCATTTTGACTGGTACACCGCTCACCCAAGGATGGACCCACACAACCATGTCAGGAAAGCACTAGGGCCAGCATATGCCCACCAGTACCACATTGAATATTTCTGGGTAGACTGTCAAGATGACAAAGAAGTGCGCGTAAGGCACTACATGTGCATGACGGTACTATTCTTGAGGAGGGTGCAACCATTCCCGATACCGGACCAGGCCGAGGAAGATGAGTCCACCATCATGCATCCGAGGTACCCTATGGTTGCCAACCTTCCAATACCGTCGATCGACTGGGATGAACAGGAGGTCGATGACCTGGACACCATCACCCAGCCAATCATAACTCGTACCAGGGAGTGGATCGATGGACAAGTGGCACATCTGAAGTGACAAGGGGTGGTCCTGACCTATGAAGGGCTCAAAAGCGAGCCAAGTGCCACGAAGGACGTTGCTGCCACCAGGTCAACCGGCGGGACCTCCAAGTCCCCTCCAGTCACCAGGTCCCATAAAAGAAAAGAAACAGAGACCGCACAGTCTCCAGATCCCAAGGAGCAAGCGAAGAGGGAAACAAGAGGCTCCTCTTCCAAAAGGCTCAAACAAGTGGTAGGGGCAGAAGAACCCTGACCTCCATTGGCTCTCCCTTCCCCTCCTATTGCACCTTCCACCTCCCTAGCTACGGTCGCCACTTCTCCGCCGGTAGTGGACATTTCTATCCATCTTGCCCCTTTGCCCCCAGTTGGGTCAGTGGTCATCATAGATTCCTCTTCTGGCATGACCACCCCTTGTCCTCTGCTACCATGTCTCCAATTACATCCCTCCCTCTAGCAACAATAACATCACCTATTCCCACTGCCGCTATGCCCGAAGCTCTTACGAGACATATGCAAAACCTCCCCCCTGAGCTCTCCTAGATCTTAATGAATCCAACTCTCCAAGCAGCCCTTACCCAGGTCCTTGCAACTGCCCAACCTTCACAGCCACCAACAGGGCCGCCAGCTATGGAAGCCACAATGCTTATCTCAAAGGAGTTGGAGGAGTGAGAGCAGGAAGCCTCAAAGTCTATCAAGGAGGAGGCTGACGAGTATCACGAGCACCCTGAGTAAGAGCATCAAACCATTGATAGGGTGGTTTATGAGGAGGAAGAGACGGGCTCTTCGAAGAGTGGGGATGAAGAGGGTGGCTCAGGTGCCAAGGAAATCATCCAGACTTTCGATGAGGACCTTGAAGAGGAGATGGTGCAGTAGCTGAAGAATGTTGGGGAGGGAACAAAAGAGTCAGCCCATGGTGAAGAAGGGCAGCCGCCAGAAGAACAACAGATAAAGGATTTGACTGAGGCTGAGACCCATACTGTCAAAATCCCCGAGGCCGAGGCTACTAAGGAGGAGAAAGAAGAAGAAGCAGCAAAAGAAGAAACTCCCATCTAGCAGTTATCTACTAAGCTGCCTGTCAGGCACCTCATATTCGTTCATGACTCTGATGAGGAGGAGGATGCTGCTAAAGAGAAAGGAGACCCCCAAAAGGGAAAAGGGGTGGAGGTCTTGCCTCTGACTGAGAAGGGCGAGGACAGCCATGATTCACCCAAGGATAAGTCTGCTATGCCTGATTGGTTGGAAAGGCAACTCAAGAAGATGACCCCAATGCTGAAGGACCCAAGGGCAAGGTTGGAGGCCATCTTAGCTCGATCTCAGATCACTATGAAGAAGGAGAAGAAGCCCAAGGTTTGATCCAAGATAACAATGGATGCTTCTGGCTCCCGAGCAACACAAATTGCAATGCCTACAATTGGCCAGGCAGGGGTGAGTTACGATATCTCCACCATTAACTTGGGGATGGCCACTAGAGAGAAAAAGGTTGAGCACCTTGAGGAGTCGGTGGCCATAGTGGTGCACCTGATAAAGTAGGACAAAATCTCCAAGGATGAGCTCAAGGCACAGGTTGCAACATTAACTGACTATATTCAGTAATGGTCCTCAGTGGACGACCTACCTACCACCTCCACAACCACACCACAGTTGCTCTCCAAAGAATAGATTGATAAAATGGAAAGAAGGAAGAACTTGGAGAAAACCACCGAGGATTGGTTCCGACAGGTCACGTACCTCAGAAACATGGGAATCAGCAGGGCTGTGCAGACAGCCAACAAGTTCTTGGACTTGATGCAATCTCTGGAGAGCACAAAGAGGCTCTGCACCAATTTCCCCGCTACCTACGACTCCACCTTCCCAAGGATCGAAGCTATCCTTCAAATTCCTGAGGCCACGTGGGAAGAGAAGCTAGAGCTTAAGAAAGAAGATCATTGGCTAGTGGATGTGTGGCGTAGAGACCTCAATAACCAGAAGGAGAGGTTGGAGCAAATCCTGAGTACAGTGGATCCAGATATTGAGTGGATCAAGGAGATTCGGGTAGAATGCGCCTGATATCTCAAGCTGATGATAGGCTATGATGTGCCCATGGTGCAAATGGATCTAGAGAAGATCAAGCCATACTTCCAGGAGAAGATGAAGGACGGGGCAGCAGGAGAAATCACAACGTAGTTCCTAAGTTTTTCTACCCATGCCTTCGACCAATCAGAGTTTTTTAGGGACCAAGGCTCGAAGTATGATGAAGATTGGAAAAGGCTGGAAGAAAATGCTAAGGAATGGAGCTATCAGGCATTGCGATGTGAAATCCTCGAAATAGACAAGCTCCAAGTGGTCATCCTCAAATATATAGAACACGTAGCTTTCGAGGAGCAGAAGAACAACCCAACCAAAGACGAAGACCTTCCTAAAGAGAAGCTACAACAAAGGAAACAACAATTTGCTAAATGATGAAAGAGCTACAGTGCCATCAGCTAGAAGACGAAATAGGGAAAGGACAAAAGTGTAATTTTAAATTGAGATCTATTTGGGGGTAGGTGAAACCCTATTTTGTAATGAATCTTGGCCACACAATGAGAATGAATCTTGGCCATTCATTTAAATTTTTGAAAACTATAAATAGGGCACTCCTCTCATTTGCAAAGAGAGAGTTGAGTTGTTGTAAAGACATGCTGTAGAAATTTATAAGAAATAACATTGACTTGGTGTATTTTCTTGATTTCTCCCATGTTGCTTGATTCATTCTCCAATGTTAGATATTTGACTTAGATCTTATTGCTGTTTAGTTAGCTGTTTTCTTTCTTTGGATAAATTTTAGGAATACTGTTGGGTGATTGTGAAAATTCTTGCCTTGTTGATGATCCCTTAGTCCATATTTTTTTGTTGTTTGCTGATGGTAAATAGCTGTGCAAAGTTAGCCTAGACTTAATTTTAAAGCTTCTCTAAAACAATCATCTTTGATTCATGCATGTATGTGGTGGATGAAGGATGAAATATCCGCAGCCCTTAGAAGATAGCACAATTTTCATGATACTGTGAAATCCCTGGTTAAGTGGGATATTGTTTTAAGGAATTGTCCATTGCAGGAACTCCATTGTCACTATTCATAGCAAGCTTCAGACTTAGGAACTTTTCCTCTCCTTCGCCCTTTTCCTTTTTTTTTAGTAACTAACCTATTCTAAGGTTCATTGCACATTGTAAAGCCAAATCCAATAACTAGATGGAGTCCAAGATTGCTGTTTGAACCTACAACCGGTGCATAACAACTTTCCATTTTAAGATCTAACTTCCATGCTTTGTGTCCTTGCTTTGTATTTTCTGTAAGACCTCCTTGTGATTCCAGCAAATCACATCAAACTATTGAGGTATCTAAGCACTGTCATGACTTGACATCCGAGAGACCTTGGGATAGTGTTCTGCAATTCGATTGTGGGAGATTGTCTTTCAAGAGAGGTAGTGCACCTACGCACTGCCTGTGTTGAAGAGTGCATAAAAACACCATCAACAGTGGGGTCCTAAGGGACTCAGCAGGTAACTTTATGGGAGTTGTTGCCACTCCCTTAGGAATCCAAACTAATCACGTGGCGGAAGCGGCGGGGGCTTATTACATAATCAACCTTGCTGTGGGTATTAAATGCAAAAATTTATGGCTTGAAGGGGACTCAAAAAATATAATTGATAATCTTTGTGGTAGGTCCCAACGCACATGATCGATCAAAAATTGGATTGAAGAGGCTAAGGCTTTACTTAATAAGTTTGACAGAATAAAAATAACTCATGCCTACCATGAGGCGAATGCGGTTGCAAATTTTTTTGCCAATGAGGGAGTCAAGAGCGACTATATCCTCACGTGGAACAAAAAGTCTGACCTCCACTTCGAAGCTCAAGCTTTATTGGAGCTTGATGTTATGAATGGGAAAGCAGCGGCTTATTGTATTAATGAGGAAGGTACGAGCCATGAATAACAATAATAGAAGATATAATGTGACCGAGAGCATCCGGCAAATAAATTACCTTCTTTGGCACGCTTTGTAGGTCCTGCGAAGGAAAGGAACTATCTAGAACAGGTCTTCTATCTGCAATAGTATCCGAACTAAGATCTCTAAAATGGGTGGTGAATGGAAGAGGGTTGAACCTACCAGCTTTGAATCTCACACCAAGAATGCCAAAGCGTGGAGTAAAATTAGAAGGGGTGGCTTACTTCCATTCATTGAGAAACTCCATGGCCTTAAAGAGGAGATTACGAATTTCTTCAAGAAAAATTGGAACAATGGGGAGGTTCTCCTATTTGGGAGGATAGTTCAGATTGATGAAGCTTTGATTGCGAAAGTGACTGGTATTCCGATGGAAGAGCATAAATTTTTTAGAGACAAGAAATTCTTTGATGAAGCTGTGTTGAGGTTCCCTAAGTCTAAAACTGAGAGGCAAAAACTTGTCAAGATGACAAACAGTTACTATGAAGTGGACACTATAAAAGCTTTATGGAGAAAAGTGCTAAGGGTTATCATGGAGTACATCACTCTTGACGACCGCTTCACTAGGGTTTATGGATACCACTTCGTGCTGCTCAATCACTTCCGGCATAAGGTGTGTGTCTCTATCCCCTTCTTCCTACTTTGTTCCCTGAGAAATAGCTTTTCTGATCATAGTAGAAGCCCTAAAAGATACCCGATTCTTCACACGGGTCTTTTAAGGCTCATTTATGAACACTTTCAGAATTTGCCTACCCTTCCAAACCTTGTTGCCCCTCCAGAGCTTGATGAGGATGATACTGAGCCTAGCATTTCTGATTCTAAAGCATCACCTGACCGCATCAAGAGCTCCTCGCCTCCTCTGCCTCCCCCTTCTACTCCAGGCCATTCCCCCTAGCCTTCTGGTGCCTGCTTTGTTCCCGCCTCTGGCCGATCTAACCCTAACTCTAAGGGGACAGGCTCTAGCTCACCAGTTAATAAGTTAGTTTCCTACCCTGATGACTCCCCTGTTGTTTCTACTAAAGCAGCTGAGGCTTGTCCTGAGAACCCCCACTTCCCTCAGAATTTTCAACAGGAGAACTATATCCCCCCTAGAAGGGAGGAGTCAGTTATTTTTGGGCCCAATGTTGAATGTGACCCCCCTTTCGATTTCATTGGAAATGCCAAGAAGTGTTCTTTGGACCAGTTTAATGCCGCCAATTGGTTATTTCATGAAATTAGTGAGTTGAAAACAAAAAAATTGTCTCTTCACTATAAGCTGGGGGAAATTGAAGCCAAAGTTGTAGAGTTAATTCAGAACAATGCAGAGAAGAATACCACTGTGCAGGATAATACATATAAGGACATTACCATTGAAAATGAAATGGAAAAAATGAAAGTTATAATGAAAAAACTTGCTGATCAAAATTGTAGAATTGCCACACACAACTCTGTTATCATTAAAGCTATGTTCGAAAGATTGGAGAAAACCTAGAAGAGAGCTCTGATTGTTGACCTTGACCAGGAGAAAGACCAGGATGAGGAAGCTGGGATTTCTAAGCGCACCAGATCTAGCACAAAAAGAAAAGCCCTGACCACCCCTAATATGACTCAGATCTTTATGGAGGGGGTCCAGGATATGGTGGACTTGGAAGAGGTTGTGGATGAGCTTTTGAAGTCCATGGATTAGCTGTGGCTGGGCCCTGCTTTGTTTGGTTGCTGGCCGTTTAATGGTTTTTTTTTGTGGTTTTTCGTGGCTGTCTGTTTTAGCTGGTTTTTTTCTTTCTGGTAGTTTTTTTGTCTTTTGGGCCTCTTTTGCGGTCTTTGTTTGTAATGATACTCTATGGTTTCAGGTCCCTGTAAAACCCATTTATCCCCCTTTTATCAAAAATGAAACTTTAGGTTGTCCGATGGGTGAGTATCGAAAAAGGGTGGCTTAATGAGAAATCCATGCCTCTGTATCATCTTCTCACCGTACAATGAGAAATTCATTCCCACATTTAGGCTTCTCATC
The DNA here is from genome assembly GCA_007258455.2 of Sequoia sempervirens. Lineage (NCBI taxonomy): Eukaryota > Viridiplantae > Streptophyta > Pinopsida > Cupressales > Cupressaceae > Sequoia > Sequoia sempervirens. The sequence continues at coordinate 36,885,984 of VDFB02292527.1, read as the reverse complement.
ATACTAACCATACCAAAGCTATCCCTCTGATAACTTCAATAAGGAGCCACAAAATGAAAAATTGAGCTTTACAAGGCCTAACAAGTTGCATTAAGCACTTAAGAACATTTACGCATGTAAAGGATTGTTTAAAGAGATCTTTTCTTAATTCGCGTAAGGTATTTTCTTAGGGAACATCGTGCCTAATGTCTCCAAGAGAGGAAAAATCAAAGAAATATCATGCTCTCAGAGGAAAGCAAACCCAATGACACCACCAAGAAAAGAACACATTGAAAGAAGAAAATCACACAAAGAACATAAGGATGTAAAAAATAATTCCAATGTATGCCCCCACTTTAAAGCGATTGTTAACACCATTGTTGTGAGTAATCTTTTTTAAAGTAGTCAATGAAGAAGAAAGGAGAGCTTCTTTGGAAATCCCTATGCCAAGTCATATGTTCCTGAATGAAACAACATCGTGGATAAGGGATTTCATCCAAAATGCAATAACTAAAGATAACTCAATACGTCACATGCACTCCAACTTAAGGCATGTCGTCCACATCCCAACTTAAGGCATGTCGTCCACATCCCAAGCTTTCTCTTATATATATATATAGAAAGTTATCGACTAGCCAAAAGAGGCAATGACAAGTGTCATACGAGGACAGGGCTACGTAACACCCTTTCCCCCACTTAGTGCAAGACAAGGGTGAGCCGAGGTGATAAAAAATGACCCGATTGTCAGATCACCCTGACATGACTCGGAGATAGAAAAATATTAAGGAAAGAATTTACTCATAAAAAATGGAAACAATTAACTTGCGAAATCAAATGACTCATTTGCATTATCATTATGTTGATAATAACTAGGTAGAAAACTATGACATCCATGAATTTATTTTACTATAAATGAGGTGAAAATGGGTAGAAAGGCAACATTTTTATGCCCTAATATGTTGCAATAGTTTCAGCCTTGTTCTCCTTGTGTTGTGCAATGCGGTGCTTGGGTTCATGACATGGCTTAACCACCTCCTGTAGATCTTGGATCTTGTATAAATCTGGCAGTTGTATCAGGCATTGATAGGTCAATCTTTTGGTGCAACAGTAGCTACCTATGTAACAATTGATATCAGAACCGAGGTCTCTAATTGAAATGACTTGGAGATCAAACATATTAAGGAGAGAATTTAGTCATAAGAAAAGGAAACAATTAAACTACCCAAATAAAATGAGTCATTTGTATTATCATTATGTTGATACAAATTACAAAAGAAACATATATTGAACCCATTAACAATAATTAGGTAGAAAACTATGTGATCCATGCATTTCTTTTACTACAGATGAGGTGAAAATGGGAAGAAAGGATAAATTTGTATGCACTAATATGTTGCAAGAGTTTGGCCCTTGGTCTCCTTGTGTTGTGTAGCATGGATCTTGGGTTCATGACATGGCTTAACCGCCTCCTATGGATCTTGGATCTTGTATAAATCTGGTAGTTGTATTGAGCATTGACAAGTCAATCTTTTGGTGCAACGACAACCACCTATCCAAAAATTGGTATCAAATCCGAGGTCACAGGTTTGAACACCTTGCTTGCACTATTGGGATTGTTGCAATATTTTCACCCTTGGTCTCCACGTGTCGTGTAGCATGGCACTTGAGTTCGTGACATCTAATCCAGTGTGCAACCCCCTTTACTTTGATTATTTTTAACACATTTTTGTTTCTTAGTGTTGCCTATATTTTTATTTTTTAAGTGGACGCAAACCCACTTTCCACTAGTCATTTGACTATGCTTGGGTCATCCCACAATAGTGGTTTACAATTTTTGGCCAAAATGGACATTGAATTAATTTTTTTTGACTAATCTTCACATTCGGGCACCTATATTTGCTAAACTATGAGGAATTTGAAAATGATGCAAACTAGTGATTTGTGACATTTTGTCTATATATTCTAAATATATATTTTTAACATTTTTAGAATAAAATTACATTTCCTTTGAATCCATATCCTTCCAAGACTAGTTTTTAATAGTAAACACCATTTTTAAAGAGTGGCCTGTATTGGCTAACACAATTTTTTTTCTATGAAGCATAAAATTTTATGATTTCTAATTTAGATTCGTGACTACAATATCTAGTACTTGCAATTGGTTTCATAGCATTTTAAACAATTTTTTCTTATTTATGTTTTGAAGTCAAACCACTTACAATTTAGACATAGGTTTACTTGCTGACTGTTATTCCCCCAATTTAAACTTGAAAATTTTAAAAAATTTAATGCATTCCTTTACTCACCCTTAAGCATGTCGAATCACAAAAAATGATTAAATTTGAAAATATGATAGAGATGACGCAATTTCCTTTCATGGGAATGATCCTAACCCTATTCCACAAAATATTCCTAATTTTCATGCCAAAATAATTCACTGTCTATGAGATTTTAATCCTTACATTTTCCCGTCTATGATTTATAAACTTGACCAAAATCTGAGATTTTGGTTGCTAGACCAAAAAATCTTTTGGGTTTTTCTCAGAGATGTATCATTGAAATGTTGTCCAAATTTTGTGCCAAACGGAGCCATTTTGTGGGAGATATGGATAGTTTTGTCTTTCATCCAAGTATAGTTTCAGGAGAAATGTATAAGGACAATTTTGGAGTACTATTTGATGTCCTCTGATCAGCTTCAAGTGACCTTTTGAGGTAAAATACATATGAGGATGGCATGCTATAAGGTCCTATGTTTTTAAGGTGAATGACTTTATTAAAATTTGAATGTTTGCAGTGACATCATAGAGTCGATATTTTTTGTGGAGTTAGGTTTATCAAAAGTTGTAAAAATGGGTAAATATATTCATTTTGGAAAATGAATTTATTTGAGGTGGTTTTGAAAATATTTATAAGGAAAGTTCATATTCGAAGGTTATGAATTTCATGTTGTCGGAAGTTTCCAAGGTTTTAAAACTCTTTAGGCAATCGACTCATAGGTTTGAAAGTTGTCATTTCCCCCGACTTCCTGACATCGTCTCTCTCTCTCTCTCTCTTCAAAGCATAGTGCAATAATCAAGGATGTGTCCACAATGAATTCGTTGAAACAGCTTTGGAAACTTTTTCTTACTGACTATATGCAAATGCATAAAACCGATTTGTTAACTCAGCCTCAAAAATCCATAGGCAACATAGGAAAGAGCACGTGGATAGTCTGGTAGAATGTCTCAAATAAATGTCTTATCATGGAAAATCATGATCCTACCTAGATATAAATCAAATAAACATTGAAGAAGGCTTTGAAAACTCTCAGGATAATGTAGTTGGTGAGGTGTGCACAGTGTATCCACAAAATGGATTTGTTGAAAATAAAGGCAGCTCAGGAAAATGAAAGAATCAAAGCACATAAATTGTTCAAAGGAAGATCTCATGAGCTACAGCTCTGTGATCCCTACAATCTTGGATCAAAATGCAAAGCCAGATTCGGTCCCATTGCTCATCCATGGCAACTGAAGATCGAATTAAGTAGATTCTCAATGACTTGTATTCTTGACATGGCTCGCGCCTGCACATGTTATGCATTTGATAAAGTTCAATAGCATAAAGATGAGTTTAAAGCCCAAACTGAGAACCATAAAAATTAGGTATTCCTTGATGGATTCTTTCGTAGTTGGGATTCGAGCTTCGTAATGCTATTTGCATTTTCTGTTTGGTTCTTCGTGGACTTGACATTGTTGAGGATGATATGCGTATTCCAGTGGATACAAAGCTACCAATTTTGACCAATTTCCATCAACACATATATGATCCTGCATGGCACTTCTCATGCGGAGTTAATGACTACAAAGAACTAGTGGACCAATTTCATTATGTGTCTACTGTCTTTTTAGCGCTTCGAAAGAGATATCAAGAAGCAATTGAAGAAATAACTAGAAGGATGGGTGCAAGGATGGAAATATTTATCTGTCAAGAGGTAGAATCAGTTGAGGACTGTGATGAATACTGCCATTATGTTACAGGATTAGTTTGCTTGGGATTGTCTAGACTGTTTCATGCAGCTTTTCATGAGGATTTGCCTCTAGATTTCTTGTCACATTCAATTGGTTTATTTCTTCAGAAACTCAACATTATAAGAAACTGCTTTGAAGCACACCAAGGCAGTCAACAATACCATGATGCATTTAAATAAATGCGTGAGCCGATTATGTTTAAATATGATCAAGTTGCACGTATGAATGTTGGAAAGATTACATCCATACTAAATAGTGGAAAAAGTTGCTTTGCTAGGTGTAGCCTCCAAATCACCTCTAGTGAGAGACTGACAAAGCCTTCTCCGATCACTCTAAAGGATGATCTAACATATTCCTGCTTGAGAAGATGCAGTGGTACTCAAAGATTCATTTTGAATATACCACTTGAGGATGAGAAAGGGCATTCGGTTGAGAATCCAAGTCTCTACAAAATAGAACTCCAGAAATATGGTGGAGGTTTATTAGATTTGAAAAGTGGGGCTACATCTGGTGGTCTTCATAATGATTTTAGGCAAACTGCTTCATTCTTGAAACCCCACACAAAACCTGGAGTAGGACCTGCATATTTTCTGCTTAATGTTGACAACTATACAAGGGGTGAATCTGCATATAAAGGAGGGAGATTTAGTAACTTCATCACTGGATAAAGAAGAAATAAAAATTTAAGTAGAAGTCAAGAATGTGTATATGAGTTGTTTAGTAAAGTTAGTTCATCAGCTTGCCATCAAATTTCCAACTCCAAGTTTCATCTTCACTTTGTCTTCTTTAGAAAGCTAGAAATGTTTTGGCCTTCTATTGATTAGAGAAAAGGAATTGTGCCAAATTCTAAGGACCGCGTCTTGATTCCAAGTAAACCAGATAATGACTCACACATAAATAGATTATATGTTGTAGGATGGTTCAAGAGAGGTCCTGCAGGTATCGCAAGGACCAATTTATATCATGCAGAAGAAATAATTGAGAGCATTTTAGAGGATATCAGAGCTAGTTTGTTAGGTGGATATCACTCTTCACATCCTGGAAGGATGGGCCTGCTTGAAGCATTGTGAACCAAAGGTGTTCAGTGTATATCCTTCAACAGATAGGAGAAGATTGATACAAAAGAAAAATAATTTCAAGATCGTTGAAAGGAAAACCCAGAGAAAAGATCACTTCATGGCAAGAGTTGTTACAAGTTGCAAATGCATAGATGTGTTGCAAAAGAGATTTTCATTGACATAACAACTTTAATTCAAGGCAGTGTATGCATAGCATTATTTTTCAATTGTTACTATGGATAAATCGCAATTGGCTGAAGATGGGAAAATTCTAATAGCCCTTGATGTTCTGCACCTAGCTGAAGGATTTTAATCTATGGTCATAGATGTTCCTCTACTTTCTATTTCAATAAATAACATAATATAGGCAGCATGCGACAAATTTTCCAAAGGGGGGTGCAAACTTAATGAATATACTTTCCAATACTCATATCTTCTAACTCAGTAATTGAAATTTTATCTTCAAATAAAGATAGTTATGCCACAAAAGGAATGCGGAAGGTTATCAAGAAACAATTATGTGAAGGAGAAAGGCATAATTTTTTTTTGAATTATCTAATTTCAAGAAGCAGTTACAGGAACTGAAGAGTCTCATTAGGGAGGCTTATTTAATGTAAAAATATTTCTAAAGGGGGATCTTTTTTAAGCTATTCGGGGGAAAGAAGGGAGCAGCATATTTCTCTTTTCTGCACAGTCTTGATGTACAGTGTTATTGAGTATGTGAACTCATATTTTGAGCATTGAAGAAATAAAGGAGATATTGTTAAATCTGTGCATTTATTAATGTCCTCTTTAAATTGCAGATGAACTTTGAGTCATTGTAATTTCTCTTCCATGTTTATCCTCTTATATTGAAACGTGTATGTGTTGTTCTTGAAGCTTTGAATTCAAAATAATTTATCTATTGAAAGGAGGTTTGTTCATTATTTTATTGAGTATCATTTGGCTATTGAATAGGTGGGCTTTGTATCATTTATTTGCATCCTTTCATTTTAAGTTAAAGTCATCACATCTATTTCATGGTTATGGGTAGGTGTCAATTAGCCTTTTCTGCTTTTTGGTGAAAAGCATATGCAGTCTTTATTCATTGCATATCTATTGAAGGTAGTTGCACCTTGTAAAATAAGTAGAGAGCACTTGCAAATATAATTGCAAGTGACTGAACTATTGATAGGATTGTCATGTGCATGGGCAAGAAGAGTATAAACTTCAACTGTTGGTAGGATGAGAAAGGGAATTTGGTTGAGAATCCAAGTCTCTACAAAATAGAACTCCAGAAATATGGTGGAGGTTTATTAGATTTGAAAAGTGGGGCTACATCTAGTGGTCTTCATAATGATTTTAAACTACTTCATCCTTGAAACTCCACACAGAACCTGGAGTAGGACCTGCATATTCTGTGCATAATGTTGACAACTATACAAGGGGTGACTCTGCATATAAAGGAGGGAGATTTAGTAAGTTCATCACTAGATAAAGAAGAAATAAAAATTTAAGCAGAAGTGAAGAACGTGTATATGAGTTGTTTAGTAAAGTTGTTAGTTCATTGGCTTGCCATCAAATTTCACACTCCAAGTTTGATCTTCACTTTGTCTTCTTTAGAAAGCTAGAAATGTTTTGGCCTTCTATTGATCAGAGAAAAGGAATTGTGCCAAATTCTAAGGACCGCGTCTTGATGCCAAGTAAACTAGATAATGCCTCACACAAAAATAGATTATATGTTGTAGGATGGTTCAAGAGAGGTGTTGCAGGTATCACAAGGACCAATTTTTTATCGTGCATCAGAAATAATTGAGAGCATTTTAAAGGATATCATAGCCATTTTGTTAGGTGGATATCACTCTTCACATCCTGGAAGGATGGGCCTACTTGAAGCATTGCAAACCAAAGGTGTTCAGTGTATATCCTTCAACAGATAGGAGAAGATTGATACAAAAGAAAAATAATTTCAAGATCGTTGAAAGGAAAACCCAAAGAAAAGATCACTTCATGGAAAGAGTTGTTACAAGTTGCAAGTGCATAGATGTGTTGCAAAAGAGATTTTCATTGACATAACAACTTTAATTCAAGGAAGTGTATGCATAGCATTATTTTTCAATTGTTACTATTGATAAATCGCAATTGGCCGAAGATGGGAAAATTCTAATATCCCTTGATGTTGTGCACCTAGCTGAAGGATTTTAATCTATGGTCATAGATGTTCCTCTACTTTCTATTTCAATAAATAACATAAATAGGCAGCATGCGACAAATTTTCCAAAGGGGGGCGCAAACTTAACGAATATACTTTCCAATACTCATATCTTCTAACTCAGTAATTGAAATTTTATCTTCAAATAAAGATAGTTATGCTGCGAAAGGAATGCGGAAGGTTATCAAGAAACAATTATGTGAAAGAGAAAGGCATAATTTTTTTTGTTGTTCATTATTTTCCTAAGTATCATTTGGGTGTGGAATAGGTGGGATTTGTATCATTTATTTGCATCCTTTCATTTCAAGTTAAAGTCATCGCATCTATTTCATGGTTATGGGTAGGTGTCAATTAGCCTTTTCTGCTTTCTGGTGAAAAGCATACCCACTCTTTATTCATTGCATATCTATAGAAGGTAGTTGCACCTGGTAAAATAAGTAGAGAGCACTTGCATATATTATTGCAAGTGACTCAACTATTGGTAGGATTTTCATGGGCATGGGCAAGAAGAGTATAAACTTCAAATGACAAATCTATTAACCAACACTGACACATAATTTTTTTGTGTGTATCGAAATTCCTTTTTTTTGTTGGATGAAGGACATCGATATCTAGTGTATAGATATTTTTCAGAATTTTTTTTTGATAATCTACTTTTTTTCCACATGTGCAAAACAAAGAGCTTGATTTTCGATGAAAAACCTATGTTTAATTAAACTAAAAAAAGTACATAATAGAACAAAAATATATTAAAATTAGATTTTATTGATAGCTCATTCCAAGAACTATGATCATCCAGTTGGGTCTATGAAGTTGATTCTATTTTCGTCTTCAACCCAAGCTTAGAAAGGAAAAATTTTGTAGAAAATTGCGAGAGAAAAGGAAGAAGGGAAAAATAGGGGGGTTCAAGCGAACCCCTTACAACCCTCCAAGAAAAGTGGGGTTCGCTCGAACCCCCCTTTGTTTTGCAATTTTCCTTTGTTTACATTAAGAAAATGTGCCAAAAAGGGGATGAAATCATTGAGGGGTTCACTCGGAGGGGGTGTTCGAGCAAGCCCCTTTTTCGGTTCATGCAAACTACGCCCCCCCCTTGAGCGAACCACTTAAAACCCAATTTTTTTTCTTCAGAGCATTTTTTACAATTTTTCTTCATGAAGGGAATTTTAAAGCAATATTGTGGGATCACTCGCTTGTACAGATTAAGCTTACATGAGTCTATTGATCATAAACTATTAGTGACCTACATCTAAATCACAATGTCATCGTAACTCATCTATCAACTAAATAACACATTGTTTTCTACCTCTAAACCATCTATCAACTAGAGTTTAAAAAGTTTATTTTCAATAATTATAATCCTTCATCTATCTATATTGTCGAACAACCCAACTCGACAATAAATCTATCAATTTCTATCAAGTTCTAGAGCTACATGCCGCCCAATTATAGACATAGGAAAAGAAATAATTAAATTTTTCTTATTCTTTAATTTGTATTTTGATAATACAAATACTTTGTTGTTCTTGTTAAATATCAAAGACATATTCAAAATGGAAGTACACAACCGTCCTGCCATTAGTTGGTAGAAAATTCTTAGGAACACAACATTATTTTTTGTAAGGGTTGTAAAAATTCCAATCATGAATTTTTAATAGACAAATACCTAAATAAGCCATTGTGAAGATATCTTATCATTGTATGTTATTTTATTGTGAAATTATTTTATCATAATTTATGGAATGTCACAAAATTTTCATACGAAAAAACATATCTACTTCTGCTATATAATTAATAGCGCTATTAGGTGGGATTAAAAAAAAATTATTGCACATCTATGTTATGCATTTGATCTTTCTTCTTTGAACTAGAGTGCCATATGTTCTTGGTAGTAAAGTAAGGTTGAAAATAATAGTAAGACTATGGGAAGACAGAGGAGGAGGTGAGTTGAGAGGAGAGTGAACATAGGGGAATTTTTTTTTAGGTTTATCATGGTGGCCTATGGAATTACTTTTACAGAGCATTTGGTAATCAATATGTAAACTCATTTTTTTTCATCATTACAAAAAACCCAAGTTTAGTGACATGAAAGTTGTTTTGTGAGCTTTTATATGTTTCAATCTCCCATTTCTCTTTCATCTAATTTATAAATTTTATCTGACATCAAAATATGATGTGGAATGCATGCATTGGGGGTTGGTTATAAAGGACAAGTATGAGATGGGTTAATTATTATTTCTAAATCTAATATGATGTAAACTAAGTGCAACTTTATTGTTACTATCAACAAAATTGTGGAATATTTTCTTTTGTTCAAGTGTGCACATTTGAATTCCATTGATCAACAAGCCTCTAGCATGGCTATATTTTTATTTTCACTAGATAAAGATATCTCAAATTCTTGAAATTTTTTTCTTTATTCTGTTTCTTTCTTGAATGATTCATTAAACTCTAATCTTCATTCAACCATGGACGACTTGGAGAAGCATAATGCATTATTTTCTAATTGGAATCTATAATTTTGAACTAGTTAAGGGTTCATAATAAGTTGAAAATGGGTCAATCATGTGGCAATCCAACACATTAGTGCATGCTTGATTAAGAGAAATATTTCCCCTGCAATTCAGAAGCTCTAAATTTACAAAGAAACAAGGAAAAATAGAATGTGGTGTATACAAACATCAATAAAATGATAAAAAAACTTAGTAGGCGAGGGAATATAATTAAGAGGGACCTTCACATGTAGAAGAGCCAAAGAAGGAACTTTACTATCAACCATGCAGAGCAATTCCCATGCTAGAGCATAGACATTCTAAAATAAGCTTTTTCCCATGACCACATAAATTTTATTTGTGCAAGGTTCATTGATTTCTTTATTTTTTAAAGTTGTAACAAAAATCAGTATTTACTTTGTAGAAATTAGAGATGCCCACAATTTCGGTGAAGCTCAATTTGTAGTCTTTAAATTTCTTATAAAATTTTGAGGTAATAAAATAGAGGGAAATTCCCATGGCATTCCAAAGAGTTGTATCATGCCAATGATCCCTAATACTAAAATACAACTAATAATTTTATTGGAAAAGTGAAGAATTGTGCATTACATCAAAAAAATTGTGGCATGCATTCATGAATTTAGAGCATAAGCATGTGTTTAATATGGCAACTTTGAATTGTTCTAATGTAGTATAACTTTCTTCAGAATTTATCATATATTTTTTATTGATCAATATTTATTTAAGCACTTAGTTGTGGCCTGGGGGAGCTTAGAGAGCTACAATTTTTTTAGTAAGATCAATACACTAGGACTAACCCTCCAAATGGAGTTTATATCTTTCATAGTGTTTGGATCACCCCAAATACCAACTTTGCATGAAATCCCTTAGTTTTTCTTTCCATTGTAGAGGTACAACAAGTTATAGTCTTCAATACCTTTAGCAATTGTATATTTCATCCTTTGCCACAAGCATTGCAAGTTCATAAGATTTACCTACAACAAAGTAATCATTTTTTGCATACTATGCTATTTTATTGCTCCAATACAATTTATTGTAAATACGTTTGATATAAGGAATGAAATCTTTTTTAATTTTTTAGATGAAAAAACTTGGTACAATAGATTGTAAGTACAGGTTTAATATAAGGAATGAAATGTTTTTCAATTTTTTAGATGGAAAGATCTCAGTTATATATATATATATATCTCCAATCTTAACTTTTCATTGCTCTAATACAATAGATTGTATATACCTTTGATATGAGGAATGAAATTTTTTTCAAATTTTTATATGGAAAAAACTTGGTTATATATATTGATTTACATCTACAATATTAACATCCTGTTCATCTTGATAGATCATAGGGAGTGGGATCTAAAAAATATTCTCCACAGATTTTTCCAAATGCTATTTTCTTATATCTCAAGTATTGATAAATAATTATGTTCTTAGTTTTGATTCGCTTTAAGTTAAACCTTCAATATGTTTTAGGTGTTTCTACTTCTTGTGCCTCATCAGGTGAAGAAAGTATCAAGATGTTAACACTTCTTGGAATTTTTATTATTCCATGAATACAATGCTTGACAAGGAAACATTATGATCACGTGCAAGAAAGTATTATATTTTATTTACCCAAAACGTAAAGAAACATTCACAATCTTATGAATATAGAATTAATCATGTCAGAATTAGATAGAAGAATTCCTATTAGATTTATCCTTTCTCAAAAATACCTTTCAATTCAAATTCATTCATATTACTTAATATGGAAAGGTTGTCACCATTTTTTACTCTCGCTATTGCTCTATGAAATATTAATATTTATTATTTTATTATTACTTGTAATTTATGTCTTTTTTAGTGTGTAGAGAGCTCTACAAGTGTACCGACAACTATTTTCCATCATATAGTATAGGAAGTTGCACTACATGATATTATTTATATTTTAAAATTATTAAACTAAAAATCGCCCAATCAAATTACAAAGGTTATGTACATTAAAAATATTTTAAAATTATTTTGTTTTATTTTAGAATTAGTTAATAATTATTTTATTTTATTTACTATCAAACAAAAAAGACTTTATATAAATAAATCATTTAATCATCAAATATTTACCAAATATTCATTGTAATGAACAAACTCAACTTTAACTATACTAGTCAAAGTTGTTTCTACTATAAATCAAAGTTGGGATCTAGGTCAACACTAGCTAAAAACCTAAAAACGTTATTTAATCTTCCTTTAGATGGTATCAGTGAATCTGAAAATGTTATTTAATATTCCTTTTGATGATATCTATGATTCATCTATTGATTAGCCAATAAATATTACTAGATATAATCTGTAAAGTACTATTAATTAGAAAACTATAAACATGAAAAATAGTTTACAAATGTTATTCAATTTTATTATTTTAAATGTCTATAATCTAATATTGATTCTAAAAATAGAAAATAAAATTAACATTTTAAACCAAACATACATATATAAACTAAAAAACTTAAATAAATAAACTAAACAAATAAAATAAACCAAACCTGTATTCAACTCATCCGTTCATAAAAAGTAATGGCATGCTTTATTTATCCATACATTTTAACTTATTTAAGGCTTTTTAATATAAGCGGATATGTGACAACTCTTTTCAAAAATTTGCAGCATGTTGGCTCTGGATACTAAACATGCCCAGCTGACACAGCTTTTGTTGAAACTTGGCAGCATGTAGGATCTATAATATGGCCTCTACAGTTTGGAAAATTTTTTAAAATACCCTTGTTATTGTTGTTGGCATCTCCCATCAAAATACTATCATGCTCCACCGATGTTTTCACTGGTGACACGGCTTCTGTTGAAGCTTTACAGCATTTGGGATCTCGAATATGACCTCTACAGTTTGAACAACTTCCTAAAATACCCTTCTCATCCTTGTTAATGTCTCCCATCAGAATGCTATCATGCTCCACCGATAACTTAGCGACGCAGGAGCAGATGAAGATATTGAAGGAGATGGGAAATCCGGTCATATTTATAAAGAAAAAAGGAAGGCGTGCATTCAAAATATATTCTGACTAGTTCAAAATATGGTTAAATTTTGAGCTAGAGGCGTTCAAACTAATGGGGCGTGTAAAAGAGTCCGTACATGGCGTTATTCTTTGACTACGTCTCCTCCTTTATGTTGACAGCTTGCTTACAGTTGGGCGAGAGAGGAGTAATTCAGTGGGAGTATTGTCTGCAGTGGTCTAAAGTGGATTGGTTACGATTTACTGAGGTTTGCCAAATTCGTTTACCATGCTGGCATGAAAACGTAGGTTTTATATGTTGTGCCTAAGGTTCATATTGGTTTTAATCACCTACAGTCATATTTTATTATCCATGGTTTATGGTTTTGGAGACTTTATAATATATATCGTGTTTTAATTTATCTGATGAATAATGGACTTGATTTGTGTCGTTATACAATTTGGTTGGTTTATCGTGTTGACATCTTATAAACCCAGTTTTCATTCACTTAATGTTGTGTATGTAGAGTCCCATTGCATGTAAATATATTTTCTGGTTCTTGAGATGTAGACTATAAGACTATAAAATATGTCATGTAAACATTATGATCCAATATAGCTTTCATTATCTTTATATGTTGTACCTTCTTTTATAAGGTCTATTTTAGTTTTAGTCACCTAGAATCACATTTTATTGTACTTTCTAGCTTTATTATCCATGGATGTAAATATAGTTGATGGTTTTTGAGTTTTAGGCTAGAAGCCTTCATAATATTATGTCATGTTTTGATTTATATGATGCACAATGGGTTTGACTTGATCCATAATACAAATTGCAGCACCACCATTTCAACATGTGTTACACAGCACATATATTAGGTTATTCAATACTTCAAGTCCTTATACATCAATTAGCAAAATCAATCCTATAGATTATATGATAGTTATACACGTTAGTGTATTTAAGCAAAGTGCTTAACCAAGGGGTTTACCTAAGAAAACATGACCCTTGCAATCCATCAATCTCTCTAAACTATTAGTCAATAATACATTTATTTATGTATTTGTGATGCAATTCAATCCCACATGTTATAAGATTTTTTTTCACTTTACAATATTTTAGTAATGTATAATTTATGGGGTTTATCTCAACAAACATAACCCATGTGATCTAACGATCTCAGTAAGGCATTATTCAATATTGCAAGTTCTTACACATCAATCAACCAAATCAATTTTAGAACCTACAATAGTTCAATGCACCAAAGCATTTTTGCAAAGGATGAGGTCAACATCATGGAGCTCAAGTTTAACTTGCAAGCAATACTCTAATAGCTATAAATTTTATATATGAAGTAGTACACTGAGAATATATTTTTCTATATTGCAACATCAAGATTATATGCCTCATCAATACTTATTCTTCATCATTTTTTCAAAAGCTAGGTGTGATATCCTCTTCATTTAATTTCAAAATAGCATTTCTGATTATCCATTCTCAACTAATAATATGTTTTCTAGCTTTGCAATCCAAGCTAAAATGTTGGCTCTAGTATAACCTTTGTTATTTCACATGGAATACATTATAGAAAATATTATTATAAGGTAAAAATCAAACCGAAATTTTGTAACATAATTTATTAGTAGAGGATTGAAGACATTTGAGGTTATATTTGTAGATGTCTTTAAAATTAAAAATGTCAATTCATCACACTAATCTATTGTGTGCTAATGTTTTCCAAGAACTACTTAGGGGTTGATGAACTAGGACTAGCCATTTTCAAATTGGGTGCTCCACCATTGAGTAACTAATTCATTTAGAAATTGATTCGTCTATGGTACGGTTATGGCTCATTATTCAACACCCCCTTGAGCAACACTATAGGTGATCATGACTTCTAGCTTGCTTGAGATTGGTGACCTGTCTCTACTACCTATTGATGGTGTTTTTATGCACTTCTCAACACAGGCAGTGCATAAGCGCACTACCTCTCTTGAAAGACAATTTCCCACAATCGAATTGCAGAACACTATCCCAAGGTCTCTCGGATGTCAGATCATGACGGTGCTTAGATACCTCAGTATTTTGATGTGATTTGCTGGAATCACAAGGCGGCCTTACAGAAATAAAAAGTGTGGATGCGAAGCATGAAGTTGGATCCTCAAAAATGGGTTCTTAGCATGAAAGCAGTTATGTGTTGGCTGTAGGTTCAAACAGCAATCTCAAACTCCATCTGGTTATTAGATTTGGCTTTATAATGTGCAATGAACCTTGGTATTGTTCAGTTTCTAAAAAAGGTGAAAAAGAGCGAAGGGGGAGAAAAGTTCCTAAGTCTGGAACCTGCAATGAATAGTGACAATAGAGTTCCTGCAATGGACAATTCCTTAAAACAATATCCCACTTAACCAGGGATTTCACAGTATCATAGAAATTGTGCTATCTTCTAAGGGCTACAGATTTTTATCCTTCATCCACCACATACATGCATGAAATAAAGATAAGTGTTTGGGGCAGCTTTAATCAAATCCAAGCTAACTTTGCACAGCTATCTACCTTCAGCAAATAGCAAAAAGTATGGACTAAGGGATCATCAATAGTGCAGGAATTTTCATAAACACCAAACAACATTCCTAAGATTTACCGAAATGCAATAAACAGCTAACTAAATAGCAAAGAGATCTAAGCTAAACATCTAATATTGGAGAAGTGAATCAAATGACATGAGAGAAAACAAGGAAATGCACCAAATCAATGCTATTTCTTATAAATTTCTGTAGCATGTCTTTACAACAACTCAACTCTTACTTTTGCAAATGAGGGGAGTGCTCTATTTATAGTTTTCCAAAAGTCAAATGAATGGCCAAGATTCATTTCCATTGTGTGGCCAAGATTCATTACAGAATAGGGTTTCACCTACCCCCAAATAGATTTACAATTAAAAAACATCTTTTGTCTTTTCCCTATTTCGTCATCTAGTGGATGACACTATTGCTTTTTCGTCATGTAGCTAATTGCTATTTTCTTGGCTATAGCTACTCTTCTAGGAGGTCTTCTTCCTTGGCTGGGCTGTCTTCTCGCTCCTCAGAGGCTGCATGTTCAATGTACTTGAGGATGACAACCTGGAGCTTGTCGATCTCGAGGACTTCGCATCTCAACGCCTGATAGCTCCATTCCTTGACGTTCTCCTCCAGCCGCTTCCAGTCTTCATCATACTTAGAGCCTTGATCTCTAAACAGCTCTGATCGATCGAAGGCACGGGCAGCAAAACTCAGGAAGTCTGTTGTGATATCTCTGGCTGTCCCGTCCTTCATCTTTTCCTCAAAGTATGGCCTGACCATTTCTGCATCCAATTGCACTATGGGCATATCATGGCCCATTATCAGCTTAAGGTACTCAGCGCATTCTACCCAGATTTCTTTGATCCATGCGATATCCAGATCCACCCTGCTCTGGATTTGTTCCATCCTCTCCTTTCGGTTGATGAGGTCTCTGTGCCATACGTCCACCAACCAGTGATCTTCCTTCTTCAGCTCTATCTTTTCTTCCCACGTGCTTTCTGGCATTTGAAGGATGGCCTTAACCCTCGGGAAGGCGGAGTCGTAGATCGCAGGGAAGCTGATGCAGAGTTTCTTTGTGCCTTCCAGGGATTGGATTAGGCTCAGGAACCTGTTGGCTATTTGCACAGCCAAGCCGATCCCTACATTTTCAATGCTTATGACTTGCTGGAACCAATCCTTAGTGGTCCTCTCCAAGTTCTTCCTCCTCTCCAGCTTATCTATCTGTTCCTTGGAGAGTAGTTGTGGCGCGGCTGTAGAGGTAGTGGGGAGGTTGTCTATTGAAGACCACTGCTGGATGTAGTCAGTTAGGGTAGCAACCTGCACCTTTAGCTCATCCTTGGTGACCTTATCCTGTTTAATTAGATGCACCACCGTGGCCATCGACTCTTCGAGGTGCTCGAACTTCTATTCCCTGGTTGCTTTCCCTAGGTCAATTATAGAGATATTGTAGCTAACTCCAGCCTGATCAATAGTTGGCGTTGCTACTTGTGCTGCCCGGGAGCCAGAAGCATCCATGGTAATCTTGGAATGGACCTTAGGCTTCTTCTCCTTCTAAGTTGTGGTCAGGGATCGAGCCAGGATGGCTTCCAATCTCGACCTCGGGTCGCTCAGAACAGGAGTAGTCTTTTCAAGCTGCTTTTCCAACCAGTCGGGCATGGCAGACTTGTCCTTGGGTGCATCATGGCTGCCTTCACCCTCTTCAGTTAAAGGCAAGACTTCTACCTCCTTTTCCTTTTGAAGCTCTTCCTTTTCCTTGACAACATCCTCCTCCTCGTTAGAGTCTTGATAAAACATGAGGTGCTTAACAGGTACCTTGGTGGTCAATATCTGTGTGGGATCTTGTTCTTTCGTTGCCTCCTCTTCTTTCTTTTCTTCAACAACCTCAGCCTCAGGGCTCTTCATAATGTGGGTCTTAGCCTCAGTGATATCCTCTTTAGGTTGCTCTTCTTGCAGCTGTCCCTCTTTACCACGTGGCGACTTCTCTGCCTCCTCCCCAACATCCTTTGACTGCTGAGCCAATTCTTCTTCAACGTCATCATCAAAAACCCGAATAATTTCCTTGGCACCCGAGCCATCTTCTCCATCCCCGCCCTCGGAAGAGCCTGTCTCTTCTCCCTCGTAGGCCACCTTGTCAATGGTTCTGTGCTCGTATTCGGGTTGCTCATAGTAATCATCGGCCTCTTCCTCGAAAGGCTTCGAAGCCTCCTGTTCCAGCTCCTCCAACTCTTTGGAAATCTGCATTGTGGCCTCCATGGCCGGTGGACCTATTGGCAGTTGTGAAGGCTGAGCTATTGTGAGGGCTTGGGCAAGGGCCGCCTAGAGAACAGGGTCCATTAGGACTTGTGAGAGCTCGGGGGGGAGACTCTGTAGGTGCCGGGTAATAGCCTCGGGTATGGTGGAAAGGGGGATAGGCGATGGTATTGTTGCCAGTGGGAGGGACGTAATGGGTGACATGGCAGCAGCAGAGGAAGGGGAAGTGGTCATGCTAGAGGAAGAGCCAATATTGATTATTGACCCAGCCGGGGGTGAAGAGGCAAGGTGAACAGAAATGTCCATCGCCTGTGGAGATGAGGCAAATGCGGCCTGAGAGGTGGGCAGCACACCCGTCGGGGGAGGAAGAAGCAAGGGAGGCTTCGCC
Source organism: Sequoia sempervirens (assembly GCA_007258455.2). Classification (NCBI taxonomy): domain Eukaryota; kingdom Viridiplantae; phylum Streptophyta; class Pinopsida; order Cupressales; family Cupressaceae; genus Sequoia; species Sequoia sempervirens. The sequence continues at coordinate 36,868,058 of VDFB02292527.1, read as the reverse complement.
TCTATTGTGATCATGGTCCTCTTGAGCTTCTTGGGAGATGAGCCTCCCGTGTCCTTCGTTGCTTGTTCTTTGGGGTCCGCAGACTGTGTTGTTTCTGCTTCCTTCCTATTTTGGGACCTGGTGATGGGGGGAGACTTGGAAGTCTCACAAGCTGATGGGGAGGTGGAAACATCCTTCGTGGTGCTTGGCTCGCTTTTGAGCGCTTCGTATGTTAAGGCCACCCCATGTTGTTTCAGTTGTGCCACCTACCCATTGACCCACTCCTTCGTGCGAGCTATAATTCGCTGCGTGATAGTATCCAGGTTCTCGACCTCTTGCTCATCCCAGTCGATGGAGGGGATTGCCAAGTCGGCAACCGCAGGGTACCTCGGGTGCACAAGGGTGGACTCATCCTCCTCAAGTTGATTAGGCACCGAAAACAGCTGCACCCTCCTCAAAAATTATACTGTCATTCACATGTAGTGTCTCATGTGGACCTCCTTATCATCTTTACAATCTGCCGAGAAATCTTCGACATGGTACTTGTGGGCGTATGCCGACCCTAGCGCCTTCCTGACATGGCCGTGTGGGTCCATTCATGTGTGAGCCATGTACCATTCAAAGTTATATTCTTTAAGTTCTTTCTCTGAGTTTCCGGTGCATTGAGATGTCTGCAATCGATACTGGCCCTAGCCGAGGGTCATGGGATAGGGGATCCCTGCTACGTGCTTGTTGCCGAAAACTATCTGAATGTGTTGGAGCTATCGGGAAAGCTCTAGGCGAATGATCCAGTCGTTTGGGTAACTCGGTACTTGTTCAGCCGTTCAGTGAATCCTTGGGCACGGATGTAAGTGAACTTGGGGAATTGGATGAATAGGAAGGTGTACTCCTTCAGGAGTGCCCGGGCGCTATGGGATACCCTTCTCTCAAAGTCTCCAGCTATCAATCTGATAATATGGCCAATGAAGGTGTCATTGACCCGGTAGTACTCCTTTTTGAAGCTGCGGTATTGTAGTTAAGGGTATCGGTCAAAAGGCTTGAGCCCTCACTTGTGATCCTGATCCGGCGCCATAGATAGTCCACTATATTGTCTCTGTCCTGCCAAGGAGTATACCAGGTATGAGGTCATGTAGAACTTGGAGCTTTTCTTGACATTTACAAACTGTTCGTGGAAGCAGTTGCTGATGATACTCCCCCAGTCGAATGAGATCTTAGTTTTCACGTCCTCATTGCCTTGTATGATTTGTTCAATGTAGTAAGCCATCCACTCTTGGAAGTAGGCGGTTGTTGGGAGGCCCATGACCCTGCTTAGCATAGTCACCAAGTCGTGATAATCTTCTTGAAAATCGCTGTGGAACAGCTCTTGGGGAACCTTTGCAGTGTTGCCCCATTTCTCCTTAAGCCAGTAAATGTTAATTGACTTCTTGTAGCCTAATGGATTGGCCTCCTATGCCACCTGACACTGCTCTAACGTGGGGATCTGCATATGTGGGAATGTGGGAATGTGGAAGGTTTTTGTGATTCCTTCCGGAGACATGTTGGCGAGGATATTCCCCTCCTTGTCCACGATTGTTCTGGTATCCATTTGGTAGGCTTCTCGGCAAGCCATTACTAATTCAGGTGCTATCAGAGACGGAGGGAAGTCGGCAGCTTTGGCGATTCCACTTTGGCGTATCAACCTGGCATTCTTTGTTTTAGGGTCAACCTTGACCCTCTGGGTGAACTCATCTATGTCCACCTGACTGATATTGGTATTTGAGATCTCTCTCCAGTCAGTCGAGACCTTTGACTGGAGCGGTTCACCCTAAAATTGGAACTTCATCTGATCCTTGTCGTCTTTTCCCTTAGCGGCCCTTCCGGATTTCTTGCCCTTATCCTTTTCGGCGGAGGCCCTTGAAGTTCCTGCTGCCGATTCCATATATTCTACAAGCAAAGGGCGAAGTCAGCACCACAAAACATCAACAGCGTTAATGTTAGTCCATATCATGAGCATATCATCTAGATAATTATTCAAATACATCATAACTTTATCCTCAGATGATATCGATTTCATTTTAGAGCATTTGGATAATCTGGGCCCGGAGGGCCAGACTTCCCTGGCAGGAATGCTGTCAGGGAGGGAAAACACGACCGAAAGTTCCTGGAGACCCCCGTCGGCCAAATTTTGGTATTTTAAGAGGCCCAAGTTGGAGAATGGCATGATTTAGGATGTGGGTTGAAGTCGGATTCAGGATTTGAGTCGGTTTGGATTGATTTAAGGAACTTCAGAGGTTTCAGGCCAGAAGGCAGCTAAGGGGCGGCCGTTGGAGATGGTGAACAACGAGCGGAAGTCCAGCATAGGAAGTCCAGCAGCGGAAGTCCGAGGGCCAGAGTCCGAGAGGCAAGAAGACGGCCGACAATGAGATATTACATTTGGACCAGGTGGCATTCGGAGTGGCGGGGCCCGGAGGCTAGGAGGGCGTGTCGCGAAGTCCGCCGCATAATCTTCGACCACTTTGAAAAGCGGCGGCGAGGACAAGACCGGAGCTCGGAGGGCGGGGAGCCGACGGAGGTTCGTCGTCGAGAGATATAGGCAGCGCTAATCAGCGGCGACGACGAGGAGACCCCCGGAGTCCAGCCCACGGGAGGACGCACGGCGACGGCCGCCTTGAGGTTATGACAGCAGTCAGATTACGGCGGCGAAAAGTGTCACGGGACCCGGGAGGCGGAACAACGCGGGCTAGCGGCCGCCGGGAGATATTATGTGTTTATTTGAACGGCGGCGGTGAAATATGGACCGGGACCCGGCGAATAGCGGGCAAAAGACGACGGCCGCCGCGAGGTTTGGCAGCGAGCGGGCGACGGCGGCGGCGAAGGTACCCACGGGGCCCGAAGATAGGACAGCCGGCAGGGTTCCGCCGTGGATGACGGCGGAACCATCATGGAGTTCCGAAGATGGAACTCCAGACGGCCGGGCCCGGAGGGTCCTTGGGGCAGGGCAAAGTTTAGGCTACCCCCAGACAGTTAAGGGAAACCCAGGACCCGAAGGGTAGGCGGCAAATGTGACGTTTTGGCCGCCACAAGGCACTTGCTGCATGAAGGATTTTTGAACCGTCTACCGGCAAGGACGAGGACCTCCTCGGGGCCCGAAGGGCAGGGCGCCGGCAGGGTTTCACCGTGGAACCGTCACGAAGTTCTGAAGACGGAACTCCGGACGGCCGAGTCCGGAAGGCAGCGGGGCAGCGAAGATTTTGGCGGAGTGAGACGGCAACAGGAGGCCCGGAACCTAGAGCCCGGGAGGACGCGACGCGCCAGCCGCCGCGATGTTTTCAATGTCGGCTCGATAGGCGGTGGAGAAAGTAGAGATCGGGCTCGGGGCGGCCGAGCGCCCTGGGTGAAGAACAGCCGCGATCGAGGAAAGTCCCGAGTCGGCGGCGACAGATATTGCTACGGTTTGGAAAACTTTTAAAGCAGGGGTTGTGGGCGCGACTGGGTGTTCTTCAACTTTATGCAATTTAATTACTTGTTCATTTTTAACGAAATCCCCAAAATGACGAAAAACACAGGACGGCAAACAGGAATAGCCTACCTCGAATACGCCGAGCGGGCAAGTGTGGAATCCAGCGGGGATCGACAGAGCGATGCAAGCACGGATGATCATGACGACGCCGATTGCAGTGGGCTCCAGATGCTGGCTTTATCAACTCGCTCCAATTCGCTAAGTGAAAATGAAACTGGTGGACCATACATTATATACTCTATCTGCCATTAATGCGATCATTTATTGCAAGTACGGCCATGCCAAAAGGTTGGTGGAATTAAAATTAGGTCAGCGACAGTGGATGAGACACCGGGGTCCGGAGGCCGGAGGGACGTGAGACGCCGACCGCCACGAGATTTTGCGTTGACTTTGTGACAGCGGCGATCGGATGCTCGGGGCCCGGAGGGTAGAAGGCCGTCGGGAGTTTGCCACCGAAGACCTCGCGCTATATGGGGAACGGCGGTGGCAGTCTTGGGACGGAATTCCAGACACGGACTTCCAGAGCTTGGGGCCCGAAGGAGCAGGGGTCATCCGGGAAATCCTCGAAGACTTCCGAACGGAAGATGGCAGGGCGGGCTTCAGAGGGCAGAAAGATGCCTGGGGAACGCCGCAAAGGGCGGCAAACGACAGGGGGAAGCCCGATAAGGGAACCCCGGAGGGACCCAGGGCCGTCCAGGGCCAAACAATGCCAAAGGAACCCACGAGGCCCCGGAGGGTAGCAAAAACCAAAAGGGAGGCACGGTCAATTTTAGGATGTAACCTTGGAGCAATATCGACCATGCAGAATGTCAAAAAAGAGGGGCATGCAAAACAAGGTGGCCCCAAAAGACCCGACAAGGTAAAAGAAAAGAGGGTCCCCGTTCTGAACGGAGCGTGTGTGCTAAGGGCACAACAAATGGCGACTCCGCTAGAGAACACTCTAGAGTGTTCTAGGGATAAATTTTTATTCAGGACCCAGAATCTCTGGTTTCGCAGACTAGGAGTGGCTTCCGAGGATGAACCTGGGAGAATGAGATCCTTAATTGGGTCAGCTTACATGACATCTCAAAAGTGTGTGTGAAGTGAGTTCATTCCTTTCCTAGGGATAGTAACCAGGGTTATTACTTTAACCAAGTGAGCTACATAAGTTGCCTAACACCAAAAGTAACCTGGACATTGCCCCGCTGCCAGTCAGGCGTCCATAGCCCCGGCGGAGTTGTCGCTACAATCTCATGGATATTGCTCTACTGCCGGCCGGGCGTCCATAGCCCTGGTAGAGTTATCCAAACGCCCATATGGTCTTTTATTTTCTTTTTTCAGAGTTTCTTCTCTTCCTTTTTGCTTTGATATTTCACTTCTCTTTTACCATTTAGCTCGACCGGGTAAGCATTGAAGCCTACAATGGGTTTGAGACTGCAGTGGTCACTGGAGTAGACTTAATATTTTTCACTCACTTGGGTGTCGTGACAACCATAGCACGGTCCTTCAGAATTTATTATTATGTAATTTTTGTGAGATCCGAGATGTGGGTAAGAAGATCCGGTGAAGGGTCAAGTTCTGAGCAGAATTTAGACAGGGAAATCATTCGCGGACAGCTTTACAAAGACCAATAGTCTAGAGTGAATGTTTAGCCAAAGAAAACGAAGAACGGTCAGTAAAGTGAACTGCTTGTCAGGCAAGCACGGCCACTGCAAAGGAGCAGGAAATAACCTTCGAAACAAAAACTATTGGGAGGGAGAAAGCAAAAAGCGACACGAACAATGCAAACAAGCAAGAAAGCAACTACTCTAACCTATGTACCGGTATTTACAACAAAGAGCTCGAAGGAGCTCAAACCTGGAAGTAATGCTTCAGTTGCTACCCATTGACTGGCAACGGGACATTTTCACCGGTTAAGTTCTTTAGGCGAAAGGCATTATCTCCCAAAATCTCAGCTATTTGAAAGGGGCCAAGCCAGAGCTTGTCGAATTTGTTGTGTCCCCCTTTCTTTTCATGGGCCTTGTCCCAATATAGGACCAAATCTGCAATCCGAAAGGCCTTGATTTTGGCTCGGTGGTCGAACCATCTCTTAACTATGCCCTGATGTTTGGCAAAATTTTCTATTGCGCGGTTTCGAACTTCCTCTAAATGTAAAAGTTCAGCTAAACGAGCTTCCCTACGATCTCCACCTTCATAAAAATCATTGATGAACTGAAGAGTAGGAATCTTCAGGTGGATGGGGAATATAGGCTCAAGGCCATAGACAAGGTGGAACGAAGAATCACCAAGGGCAGCCTTATAGTGGGTGCGATCAGCCCAAAGGGCAAAACGGAGCTGGGTGTACCAGTCCTTGGGGTTCCTATCTAATATCTTCTTGATCACAGTAATCAAATTCTTATTCGTGGATTCGACAAGGCCATTGCCCTGAGGGTAGTAATTGGATGAGAATTTGAGGGCAATCCCATAATCAAACGCCCAACTAGCAAATTTTAATGAAGCGAAGGCAGGTCCATTATCACATACCAAAGCATACAGACAACCAAAGCGATTTAAAATGAAACTTTCAAAGAAATCAGTAACTACTTCAGTTGTACAATACTTACAAACTATTGCTTCCATCCATCTAGTACAATAATTAGTAGCGGTCAGAATGTACCTGTGTCCTGCAGACAATGGAGGGCTTACCAGACCGATGAAGTCGAGACCCCACTGTGCAAAAGGCCTTACCTCCAGCATGGGCTGCAGTGGGACAACAACATTCCTCTCCCTGGTGGCAGCGGTCTGGCACGTATGACAGGAACGAACATGGAAATGGGCATCCTTGAAGAGGGTTGGCCAATAATACCCCGCCCTTAATGTTTGGTGTGCTGTAGAAGAGCCTGAGCCATGGCCCGTACCAAATTTATTGTGAAACTCCCTGCAAACGTGTTCTGCTTCCTCTTTGCCAAGGCATCTTAGATAAACGCCCTCGTGATTCTTCTTATAGAGAATGGACCCTTGTAACATATAGCCATTACTTTTCAATCTTAGGGCCCTTTTCTAGACTCCTTGCAGATGCGGCGGGCACTTATGATTCAGCAAATAATAAATGACATCTTGGTACCATTCTCCCGGGGAGACGTCTTCAATCTGATATTACTGTACCGTGAGTTCAGGGCCGGCCTGTGCTGCTGTCTCGGCCATTGTACGGGTGAGTGCCTGCCCTCTTACCAATTTCATTGGTTAGATCTCCATATCATATTCTTGGAGCAGGGTGACCCACTTAGCCCTCCGTTTGCCCAACTCGTTTTGCATGAGTAGCGTTTTGACTGCTGGGTCGGGGATGATGGCGAACACCTTGTTGCGTAGAATGTAGTGTCTAAATTTCTTTACTCCCCTAACGAGAGCGTACACCTGCTTTTCTATGTTGTGGTAACGTAATTCAACATCTTTGAGAGGGGCACTCATGAAGGTGATCGGATGCTCATTTCCTTCGTCATCCTTTTGGGTTAACATGCTAGCACAGGAGTGCTCTGAAGCAAATGAGTAGATATAGAACGGCTTCAGATAATCTGGACTGACTAACACAGGCGCCTCAACGATGGCTCGTTTGATTTCCTCGAAGGATTGTTTGGCATCTGGCGTCCACTCAACTTTGGCGTCCTGTTTAAGCATGGCATTGAGAGGTTTGACGATTTCCGCAAAACCCATGATGAATTTTCGGACAAAATTGATCTTTCCAAAGAAAGACTTTAATTCCTTCTTGCTGCCCAGGGGCTGAATCTTGAGTAATGACTCAATGCGTTTAGGATCAATGGAGATTCCCTGCTCAGATATGATGTGCCCGAGTAATCTTCCTTTGGTCACTCCAAAAATGCACTTCTTGGGGTTGAGAGAAACCCTGAATTCCTGGCATCTCTGAAATAATTTGCATAGGTCAGAGACGTGATCACCTCGCTTCTTGGAGAATACGGTCAAATCATCCATATAGATGATTATACATTTGCCAATCAGGTCCTTGAAAGTGATATCCATGGCGCGTTGGAAAGTGGCGCTGGCGTTGATGAGCCCGAACAACATTCTTTTGTATGCAAACGTCCCCCACTTAGTGGTGAACGCAGTCTTGTGGCGATCCTTATATTGTACCATTACTTGATTATACCTAGAGTATCTGTCGAGGAACGACATCATCTGGGAGCCGTTGACAACTTGTAGCACCTCATCTAATGAAGGCACCGAATAGTTGTCCTTCTCTGAGGCACGATTGAGATTGCAGAAATTCACGCATAATCTGATCTCTCCATTCTTTTTCCTAACTGAGACCAAATTAGCCACCCACATGGAGTGCCTGACTGGGAAGATAATTCTTGCTAAAAGTAATTTCTGCACCTCCTTGTAAACAATAGGTTCTAACAAGGCATTGATAGGGCGCTGCCACTGACGGAATGGCCTTACTTCAGTCTTCAGAGGGATGGTGTGCGTGATGACAGAGGTGTCGTACATTTTCAAATCTTCGTAACTCCATGCCACCACGTTAGGATATCTGCGCAAAGCATCCGTGATTCCCTTCTTTACTTCAGGCATGCATACTTTTCCAACAAAAACATTCTTGGTATCCTCGGCCGTTCCCAAGTTGTGAGCGTTGCACTGGTTGCTTATAGCCTCCTTTTTTTATTTGCCGATCCTGATCCCTAATCTGATCTAGGTTGAATACACGCTCCAGCTGAACCATACCTCTGGGGATCGTGTTGGTTTTCAGATTGATAACTCCCTCTATGTCCAATTCAGCCTCATGTGGATCAGCTTCGTCAATTATTTAGGCTGCAAAGATGTCAGAACTTGTGATGAACTGGAGGATATGCTTATCATCATTGAAGACCTGTAGGTGAGTAACATTATCTAGGACTGATGGCGTCGATGTTAGCTCAATAGTGAACTTCTTGAGCCCAGACAAAGAGAGGGGTTGTAGAGTGCTGGCTGCTTGAGCCAAGGCATCAACTGTGCGATTCTGAGCATGAGGGATCAATTGTATATTGAACGCATCTAGGCCCTCAAGGAGATCCCAAACCCTATGTCTATAATTGGCGAGTCTCCGATCATGATAGGAGTATAATTTTCTAACCTGTTTAACTACAAGTGCGAAATCCCCAAAGACTTGCAGCACTTTCACATTTTTCTTCAAGGCCATAAGAAGGCCAAGGACTAAGGCCTCATATTCTGCTAAGTTATTAGTGCAATAAAACTACAATCGATGGGCAGCGAGAAATGTCTTACCCGTTGGACTGATGAGTTCGATCCCCACTCCAGCTCCTTGCCTTGACTTCGATCCATCAAACCGGAGCATCCAGCATGAGGAGGATTCCTTATTTTCAGGTTTGATTGAGCCTTCGTTCTCTTTCGACTGGATGGCGGGTCTTGTGATCTTAGGGGGTTTTCAGGTTCGAGGCAACGATCAACAGGTGGTTCTGCTGGTGCCTCCTTTGGTGTTCCTGTCAGCAGAGCGGCGACCCTCTTAACATGCTCGACTGCTGCTTGGCATAAGCAACAGTCAAATTCAGAGTGAGGAGCATTGTGGACCCTACACCAGTTTGGTAATAAGAGGTCTTAGAAATTCATTTTAGCTCCTAGGCTGAGCTGATCCCTTGCACATTTTTCCATGAACTCCTGGAATCCATCGAGCAATCCCCAGTCATCATTTCTATCCAGCTCATCATCAGCTTCCATCAACATTCCTGCATTTGGGGGCACTTGTGCGGAGCCCACCGAGGGACTACACAATACCAGCAATACTTCATCTGCACGTTCTTCCTGAAGCTCAAACTCATTTTGGCAAGCAAAAGGGCGATAATTCCCCAAGTCGGTCTTAGCGAACAACAACTCATTGAGATTATTGTATTTCGTGATCATATACTTCATGCGGGGTTCACGGTCAATACGGATCTAATTTGGCAGCCCTTTCCATGGCAACCACATGTGAGAAAGGTCTGTGGTGGTGTATCTGTTTAGCACCTTGGTGAACTCTCTCCCCAGAATGATTCCATAAGCATCAGGAATATCTGCCACTTGGATATCAACAACCTGCTATATCCGGGGGTCCGCAGCGGTTTGCATGGGGATGCAGTTTATTTCGCCCATGATGTTAATCTCTGTTTTGTCCAGTTGGGTGACCTTTCTCTTTGAAGGCATGGGAGTGATGCCAAGAGCCTTGCATACGGCCAAGGGCATGACATTGGCAGACGCGCCTGAATCGAGCAGGCAGTTGTGCAAGTTCTTCTCAAAGACCCTAATAGTAGTCAGGAACGGGGGAGTTTCTGGTCTCCCTTGGAGGATGCCCACGGGTGTGTCCATTTGAGCTATTTGGCCTTTGTTCCTATCACTACCTGTATCCTTAGTATGCTTAAATTGCTGGTCCTTGGGAGGCTGTCTACTAGTCCTTCCTGGCTCCTTTTCAATGTATCTACTTGCCGACTGATTCACAGGCATATTGTTCCTTCTTCCGGTATTGTCATGTATCTCCTGTTCTTTCCTAGGCTCCTCAAAGGTTACCCTCTTGGCTGGGGTCTCTTGTGTTGTGCTAGATGAGGGAGTCCCATTCAGAACCCTGAAGAAGGCATTCCTTACGGCAGGAACCTTGAGTAATTCGAAGGCCAACAAACTAATTTTGACCTTCTTGAACTCTTCTGCCACATATTCACCCATCTGCTCAATTTCGGAGCTAAAAGCTTGGCCTATGGGAGAACTAGGGGTTTGAATCTTGGTTTGCCCAGGCGGATTTTGGGGTTGGCTCTAAGGCTGACTTTACGGTTGGTTTTGAGATTGATTTTTGTTAAGGTACTGGGTAGGTATGCGGGGTAGCCCAGGGTTGTTATTGACATTTGGATCAGGCGGAGTGGCGAGATTGTTTGGTGGGGTAGAAGTTGTGAAGGGTCCGTCGGCTTGTCTATTCCTAAGGAAATAGGGACTCGACCATTGATGGAACATGTGGACCTCATCCACAAATGGCTCTTCTTCATCCACCGGACCGTTATCTACCGAATAAAAAAGATGAGCTAAAGCTGATTCATTACTTACCTCTTACACTTTCTCATCCTCGATAGGGGCGGGCTCGGCTTCGGGTTCATTGCGATCACCTCACAGAAATGGCGCCTGATTGACCACCAGACATGAGGAATCATATGGCTCTGATGGGACGATGTCCCTACAGTTGGCATTGTCGACGACATTTTGTACCTCCACTTGAAAGATTTCAGCAGCTATTTGGAACTCAAGACAGTCTAGCTCAGAATGCCTGCTGGTTTTGTGAAGTCGGCACCATCCAGACAGAGCTGCTTCGGCTAGATACACACCGCTAAATGTTTTATCGTTGCTTGACGGTTGATCAAATGGCGTGGGGACACCACCGTTGTTGGGCCTGGTGTTCCATGTACGGTTTTACCTCTGAGAATGCCTCCTGTCTGTATTTTGATTGGAGTTATGCCCCCTCTCATAATTCTGTCCAAAGGAGGTGCCCACTTCACGATTATCTTTGTTATCTCTATTATCTCGAGACTCTCGACTGTCCCTATTGAGATTGGCCTGGAAGTTGCATTGGGAGACCTGCAGCTGATTATTCTAGTTTTTCAGATGTGTCATCTCCATGGACATCTTCTTAATCATTTCGGTCAGCTCCTCTAGTTTGTCCTTCTCGGCCGCACCTCCAGGCGATGGGGCCAAATTTTGGAGAAAAGCAGGCGAGGCTGCAGGTTGATTTTGATAGGCTGGAGGAAAGTCCGGTCTCGACAAGTACAATGGTGCCTGGGGCTATTGAGAATATGCTTGCTGTTGCAGAGCCATCTGAGAATAGTTGTACTGCTACTGGGGCTACAAATAAGATGTCGCGGGAGGTGCATAATTCAACAGCTGCCCCAGATGCGGCACCATAGGCAATTGTGGCACCTGGTTCATGAGAGGAGTTTGGTGAGCAAACACCTGATTAAGCCCCTGAATTTGCATTGGGTGGGAAACGGGCCCCAAAGAGGGCAGTGGGTTGGAGATATTTTGTCCCAAGTCTGCACTTGCAACGACGGCTTCCGCATATGCGGCCAGTAGGGTCACGGGTGGTGGGCGCATCCTCTTCACTAAGGCCGATGTGAGGTTGTCCAAGGCCGTGTAGTAGACTGGTAGAGCAGCCGCATCATTATGGATGTACGGATCCTGAAGCTTCATGTGAGCCCGATGGAAGAGATCATTGAAAGAGCCAATAGGTTCATTGACCTCCCTTCTGATGGACATGAAGTGTTGATAGAGGTCCGCCGGGTTGACAGGGATCTTGTATTTCTGCAGAAATGCATTCTTCATCAGGTTCCATGAGGTGATGGATCCCCTCGGCAGATTGATGTACCAGTAGAAGGCCTCTTCTCCCAACGAATGCGAAAAAAGGTGACATGCCACATCCTCGTGATCCACCTGCATTTTGGTAATCGTCGTTTTGAATATCTTGATATGCTCTTCAGCTATTCTTTGCATGTCTTGCAGATGGAATTTTGAACAAAAGCCCTCTAGATTCTTGGGCATGTCATTGTAAATAGCAAAGTGTATCGGCGAAGGGTTATGCGCAAGCCAAGCCATGGGAGGAGGCAGAGGTGGCACCTACTGTTGGAGAACAGGGATTTGGGGCTGTATTGCCAATACAACCACAATGTGGGGCTACCCTTGAGCTATGGTTGTCTAGACTGCGCCTTGGGCTGAAAGGGCCGGGAGAGGAGCGAACCCCTGGCTGCCGGAGGGAAGATGTGCAAATGTTGTTTGAGATGGTTGGGCGGAAGATGAAGGCCAGCCAAATGGAGGTGGGGGTGAAATGGAGGCAGATGGAGTGGAGGAAGAGGAAGAGGCAGAGCTGCTTCCTTGTGCTCATTTTGCCCTCGTGGGAGGCTGCAATTCTTCAAATTCTCTTTTATTTGGTGCTGATCGTAGAATCATTTGAAATCTCTCTCGGGAGAATGATCCAATCCGATCCAGCTTCGCTTTATCCCGTAGCTTAGTATTCCGATCGTGGCCCTCCTTCTAGCGCCAGTTCTGTTGATGGTGTTTTTATGCACTTCTCAACACAGGTAGTGCATAAGCACACTACTTCTCTTGAAAGACAATTTTCCACAATCGAATTGCAGAACACTATCCCAAGGTCTCTCGGATGTCAGGTCATGACGGTGCTTAGATACCTCAGTAGTTTGATGTGATTTTCTGGAATCACAAGGCAGCCTTACAGAAATACAAAGTTTGGATGCGAAGCATGAAGTTGGATCCTCGAAAAGGGGTTCTTATCATGAAAGTAGTTATGTGTTGGCTGTAGGTTCAAATAGTAGTCTCAAACTCCATCTGGTTATTAGATTTGGCTTTATAATGTGCAATGAACCTTGGTATTGTTCAGTTTCTAAAAAAGGTGAAAAAGAGCGAAAGGGGAGAAAAGTTCCTAAGTCTAGAACCTGCAATGAATAGTGACAATGGAGTTCCTGCAATGGACAATTCCTTAAAACAATATCCCACTTAACTAGGGATTTCACAGTATCATGGAAATTGTGCTATCTTCTAAGGGCTGCAGATTTTTATCCTTCATCCACCACATACATGCATGAACTAAAGATAAGTGTTTGGGACAGCTTTAACCAAGTCCAGGCTAACTTTGCACAGCTATCTACCTTCAACAAATAGCAAAAAATATGGACTAAGGGATCATCAATAGTGCAGGAATTTTTATAAACACCAAACAACATTCCTAAGATTTACCCAAATGCAATAAACAGCTAACTAAACAGCAAAAAGATCTAAGCTAAACATCTAATATTGGAGAAGTGAGTCAAATGACATGAGAGAAAATAAGGAAATGCACCAAATCAATGCTATTTCTTATAAATTTCTGCAGCATGTCTTTACAACAACTCAACTCTCATTTTTACAAATGAGGGGAGTGTTTTATTTATAGTTTTCCAAAAGTCAAATGAATGGACAAGATTCATTTCCATTATGTGGCCAAGATTTATTACAAAATAGGGTTTCACCTACCCCCAAATAGATTTATAATTAAAAAACATATTTTGTCTTTTCCCTATTTCGTCATCTAGTGGATGACACTATTGCTTTTTCGTCCTGTAGCTAATTGCTATTTTCTTGGCTGTAGCTACTCTTCTGGGAAGTCTTCTTCCTTGGCTGGGCTGTCTTCTCACTCCTTAGAGGCTGCATGTTCAATGTACTTGAGGATGACGGCCTGGAGCTTGTTGATCTCGAGGACTTCGCATCTCAATGCCTGATAGCTCCATTCCTTGGTGTTCTCCTCTAGTCGCTTCCAGTCTTCATCATACTTAGAGCCTTGATCTCTAAACAGCTCTGATCGATCGAAGGCACGGGCAGCAAAACTCAGGAAGTCCATTGTGATATCTCCGGCTGTCCCGTCCTTCATCTTTTCCTCAAAGTATGGCCTAACCATTTCTGCATCCAATTGCACTGTGGGCATATCATGGCCCGTTATCAGCTTAAGGTACTCGGCGCATTCTGCCTGAATTTCTTTGATCCATGCGATATCCGGATCCACCCTGCTCTGGATCTGTTCCATCCTCTCCTTTCGGTTGATGAGGTCTCTGTGCCATACGTCCACCAACCAGTGATCTTCCTTCTTCAGCTCTATCTTTTCTTCCCACGTGCTTTCTGGCATTTGAAGGATGGCCTTAACCCTTGGGAAGGCAGAGTCGTAGATCGCAGGGAAGCCGGTGCAGAGTTTCTTTGTGCCTTCGAGGGATTGGATCAGGCTCAAGAACCTGTTGGCTATTTGCACAGCCAAGCCGATCCCTACGTTTCCAATGCTTATGACCTGCTGGAACCAATCCTCAGTGGTCCTCTCCAAGTTCTTCCTCCTCTCAAGCTTATCTATCCATTCCTTGGAGAGTAGTTGTGGCACGGCTGTAGAGGTAGTGGGGAGGTCGTCTATTGAAGACCACTACTGGATGTAGTCAGTTAGGGCAGTAACCTACGCCTTTAGCTCGTCCTTGGTGACCTTGTCATGTTTAATTAGATGAACCACCATGGCCACTGACTCTTCGAGGTGCTCAACTTTCTGTTCCCTGGTTGCTGTCCCTAGGTCAATTGTAGAGATATTGTAGCTAACTTCGGCCTGGTCAACAGTTGGCGTTGCTACTTGTGTTGCCCGGGAGCCAGAAGCATCCATGGTTATCTTGGAACGGACCTTAGGCTTCTTCTCCTTCTTAGTTGTGGTCAGGGATCGAGTAAGGATGGCTTCCAATCTCGACCTCGGGTCGCTCAGAATAAGAGTAGTCTTTTCAAGCTGTTTTTCCAACTAGTCGGGCATGGCAGACTTGTCCTTGGGTGCATCATGGCTGCCTTCACCCTCTTCAGTTAGAGGCAAGACTTCTGCCTCCTTTTCCTTTTGAAGCTCTTCCTTTCCTTGGCAGCATCCTCCTCCTTGTCATAGTCTTGATAAAACACGAGGTGCTTAACGGGTACCTTGGTGGTCAATATCTGTGTGGGATCTTGTTCTTTCGTTGCGTCCTCTTCTTTCTTTTCTTCAACAGCCTCGGCCTCAGGGCTCTTCATAATGTGGGTCTCAGCCTCAGTGATATCCTCTTTAGGTTGCTCTTCTTGCGGCTGTCCCTCTTTACCACGTGGCGACTGCTCTACCTCCTCCCCAACATCCTTTGGCTGCTGAGCCAATTCTTCTTCAACGTCATCATCAAAAACCCAAATAATTTCCTTGGCACCCGAGCCATCTTCTCCATCCCCGCCCTCGGAAGAGCCCGTCTCTTCTCCCTCGTAGGCCACCTTGTTAATGGTTCTGTGCTCGTATTCGGGTTGTTCATCGTAATCATCGGCCTCTTCCTCGATAGGCTTCGAAGCCTACTGTTCCAGCTCCTCCAGCTCTTTGGAAATCTACATTGTGGCCTCCATGGCCGATGGACCTGTTGGCGGTTGTGAAGGCTGAGCTGTTGCAAGGGCTTGGGCAAGGGCCGTCTGGAGAATAGGGTCCATTAGGACTTGTGAGAGCTCGGGGGGGAGACTCTGCAGGTGTCGGGTAATAGCCTCGGGTATGGTGGAAAGGGGGATAGGTGATGGTATTGTTGCCAGTGGGAGGGACGTAATGGGTGACATGGCAGTAGCAGAGGAAGGGGAAGTGGTCATGCTAGAGGAAGAGTCGATATTGATTATTGACCCGGCCGAGGGCGAAGAGGGAAGATGAACAGAAATGTCCACCGCCTATGGAGATGAAGCAATTGCGGCCTGAGAGGTGGGCAGCACACCCGTCAGGGGGAGGAAGAAGCAAGGGAGGCTTCCCCTCTATTGTGATCACTGTCCTCTTGAGCTTCTTGGGAGATGAGCCTCCCGTGTCCTTCGTTGCTTGTTCTTTGGGGTTCGCAGACTGTACTATTTCTGCTTCCTTCCTTTTTTGGGACCTGGTGATGGGGGGAGACTTGGAAGTCTCACCAGCTGATGGGGAGGTAGAAACATCCTCCATGGTGCTTGGCTAGCTTTTGAGTGCTTCGTATGTTAAAGCCACCCCATGTTGTTTCAGTTGTGCCACCTGCCCATCGACCCACTCCTTCGTGCGAGCTATAATTGGCTGCGTGATAGTATCCAGGTCCTCGACCTCTTGCTTGTCCCAGTCGATGGAGGGGATTGCCAAGTCGGCAACCGTAGGGTACCTCGGGTGCACAAGGGTGGACTCATCCTCCTCAAGATGATCAGGCACCGGAAACAGCTGCACCCTCCTCAAAAACTATACTATCATTCGCATGTAGTGTCTCATGCGGACCTCCTTATCATCTTTACAATCTGCCCAGAAATCTTCGACATGGTACTTGTGGGCGTATGCCGACCCTAGCACCTTCCTGACATGGCCGTGTGGGTCCATTTGTGGGCGACCGGTGTACCATTCAAAGTTATATTCTTTAAGTTCTTTCTCTGAGTTGCCAGCGCATTGAGATGTCTGTAATCTATACTAGCCCTGGTCGAGGGTCATGGGATAGGGGATCCCTGCTACGTGCTTGTTGCCGAAAATTGTCTGAATGTGTTGGAGCTGCCAGGAAAGCTCTAGGAGAATGATCCAGTCATTCGGGTATCTCGGCAACTTGTTCGGCCGTTCAGTGAATCCTTGGGCACGGATGTAAGTGAACTTGGGGAATTGGATGAATAGGAAGGCGTACTCCTTCAGGAGCGCCCGGGCGCTGTGGGATACCCTTCTCTCAAAGTCTCCGGCTATCAATCTGATAATATGGGCAATGAAGGCATCATTGACCCGACAGTACTCCTTTTTGAAGTTGCGGTATTGTAGTTGAGGTTATCGGTCAAAAGGCTTGAGCCCTCGCTTGTGATCCTGATCCGGCGCCATAGATAGTCCACTATATTGTCTCTATCCTACCAAGGAGTATACCAGGTACGAGGTCATGTAGAACTTGTAGCTTTTCTTGACATTTACAAACTGCTCGTGGAAGCAGTTGCTAATGATACTCCCCCAGTCGAATGAGATCTTAGTTTTCACGTCCTCATTGCCTCGTATGATTTGTTCAATGTAGTAATCCATCCACTCTTAGAAGTAGGCAGCTGCTGGGAGGCCCATGACCCTGCTTAGCATAGTCACCAAGTTGTGATAATCTTCTTGAAAATCGCTGCAGAATAGCTCTTGGGGAACCTTTGCAGCGCTGCCCTGTTTCTCCTTAAGCCAATAAATGTTAATTGACTTCTTGTAGCCCAATGGATTGGCCTCCCATGCCGCCTGACACTGCTCCAACGTGGGGATCTAGATATGTGGGAATGTGGGAATGTGGTAGGTTTTTATGATTCCTTCCAGAGACATGTCGGCGAGGATATTCCCCTCCTTGTCCACGATTGTTCTGGTATCCGTCTGGTAGGCTTCTCAGCAAGCCATTACTAATTCAGGTGCTATCAGAGACAAAGGGAAGCCGGTAGCTTTGGTGATTCCACTTTGGCGTATCAACCTGGCATTCTTTGTTTTAGGCTCGACCTTGACCCTCTGGGTGAACTCATCTATGTCCACCGGGCCGATATTGGTATCTGAGATCTCTCTCCAGTCAGTCGAGACCTTTGACTGGAGCAGTTCACCCTGAAATTGGAACTTCATCTGATCCTTGTCGTGTTTTCCCTTAGCGGCCCTTCCGGATTTCTTGCCCTTATCCATTTCGGCGGAGGCCCCTGAAGTTCCTGCTGCCGATTCCATATATTCTGCAAGCAAAGGCGAAGTCAGCACCACAAAACATCAACAACGTTAATGTTAGTCCATATCATGAGCATATCATCTAGATAATTATTCAAATACATCATAACTTTATCCTCAGATGATATCGATTTCATTTTAGAGCATTTGGATAATCCAGGCCCGAAGGGCCGGACTTCCCTGGTAGGAATTCTGTCAGGGAGGGAAAACACGACCGAAAGTTCCCAGAGACCCTCGTCGGCCAAATTTTAGTATTTTAAGAGGCCCAAGATGGAGAACAACATGATTTAGGATGTGGGTCGAAATCAGATTCAGGATTTGAGTCGGTTTGGATTGATTTAAGGAACTTCGGAGGTTTCAGGCCGGAAGGCAGCTAAGGGGCGGCCGTTGGAGACGGCGAACAGCGGGCAGAAGTCTGACCTAGGAAGTCTGGCACCGGAAGTCTGAGGGCCGGAGTCTGGGAGGCAAAAAGACGGCCGACAATGAGATATTACATTTGGACCAGGCGGCATTCAGAGTGGCGGGGCTCGGAGGCCGGGAGGGCGCGTCGCGAAGGCCGCCGCATAATCTTCGACCACTTTGAACGGCGGCGGCGAGGACAAGACCGGAGCCCGGAGGGCGAGGAGCCGACGGAGGTTCACCGTCGAGAGATATAGGCAGCGCTGATCAGCAGCGATGGCGAGGAGACCCCCGGAGTCCAGCCCACGGGAGGACGCACGGCGACGACCACTGTGAGGTTATGACAGCGGTCGGATTACGGCGGCGAAAAGCGTCACGGGACCCGGGAGGCGGAACAACATGGGCTAGCGGCTGCCGGGAGATATTCTACGTTTATTTGAATGGCGGCGGTGAAATATGGACCGGGACCCGACGAACAGCGGGCGGAAGATGACTGCTGCCGCGAGGTTTGGCAGCGAGTGGGCGACGACGGCGGTGAAGGTACCCACGGGGCCCGAAGATAAGACAGCCGGTAGGGTTCCGCCGTGGATGACAGTGGAACCGTCACGGAGTTCCGGAGATGGAACTCCAGATAGCCGGGCCCAGAGGGTCCCTAGGGCAGGGTAAAGTTTAGGCTACCCCCGGACGGTTAAGGAAAACCTGGGACCCAGAGGGTAGGCGGCAAATGTGACATTTCGGCCGCCGCAAGGCACTTGCTGCATGAAGGATTTTTGAACCGTCTACCGACGAGGGCGAGGACCTCCTCGGGGCCCGAAGGGCAGGGCGCCGGTAGGGTTCCGTCGTGGAGAATGGCGGAACCGTCACGGAGTTCCGGAGACAGAACTCCGAACGACCGGGCTCGGAAGGCAGCGGGGCAGCGAAGATTTTGGCGGAGCGAGACGGCAACAGGAGGCCCGGAGCCCGGGAGGACGCAGTGCGCTAGCCACCACGAGGTTTTCAATGTCGGCTTGTAGGCGGCGACAAAAGTGGAGATCGGGCCCGGGGCAGCCAAGCGCCTTGGGTGAAGAATAGCCGCGACCAAGGAAAGTCCCGAGTCGGCGGTGGCGGATATTGCGACGGTTTGGAAAAATTTTAAAACGTGGGTTGTGGGCGCGACTGGGTGTTCTTCAACTTTATGCAATTTAATTACTTGTTTAATTTTTAAGAAATCCCCAAAATGATGAAAAAGACAAGATGGCAAACAGGAATAGCCTACCTTGGATACGCCAAGCGGGCAGGTGCAGAATCCAGCGGGGATTGACGGAGCGATGCAAGCATGGATGATCGTGACGACACCGATTGCAGTGGGCTCCAGATGCTGGCTTTATCAACTCACTCCAATTCGCTAAGTGAAAATGAAACTGGCGGACCATACATTATATACCCTATCTACCATTAATGCGATCATTTATTGCAGGTACGGCCGCGCCAAAAGGTTGGTGGAATTCAAATTAGGTCGGTGGCGGCGGATGAGACACCGGGGCCCGGAGGTCAGAGGGACGTGAGACGCCGGCCGCCACGAGATTTTGCATTGACTTTGTGACGGTGGCGACCGGATGCTCAGGGCCCCGAGGGCGGAAGGCCGTCGGGAGTTTGCCGCCGAAGACCTCGCGCTATATGGGGAACGGTGGCGACAGTCCCAAGACAAAAGTCTGGACACGGACTTCTGGAGCTCGGGGCCCGAAGGAGCAGGGGCCGTCCGGGAAATCCTCAAAGACTTCCGAACGAAAGATGGTAGGGCGGGCTCCGGAGGGCGGAAAGACGCTCGGGGAACACCGCAAAGGGCGGCGAACGACAGGGGGGAGCCCGATAAGGGAACCCCAGAGGCCTGGGCCCAGAGGGACCCAGGGCCGTCCAGGGCCAAACAATGCCAAAGGAACCCACGAGGCCTCAGAGGGTAGCAAAAACCAAAAGGCAGGCACGGTCGATTTTAGGATGTAACCTTGGAGCAATATCGACCATGCGGAATGTCAAAAAAGAGGGGCACACAAAATGAGGTGGCCCCAAAAGACCCGACAAGGCTAAAGAAAAGAGGGTCCCCGTTCCGAATGGGGCATGTGTGCTAAGGGCACAACACTACCATGATAAAAATTTCATGGACCAACTAGGATTTTAACATAGAACCAAACCCTTAAGGTCTTTTACTAGTAAATTATTGGCCCACTTGATCATTGGTCCATTTATGGTTTATGTGTGACTCGTCTTCTAACATTATAATTTCTACTTACAACTGATTTTTCCTTTGGTTTACTCTTTGTAAGCATTTGGGATTTCCAAAATTGTCTAATAGTAGAGATACGGTGGGGAGAAGCAACATGTCTCTTCAAAAGAGAGTTCTACTTGTGGGAGTGTTATTAGAACATGTGAAATTAATCAAATATACACTTATATGAATAATTATTTGTTACAATATGTGAAATATAGATAATATTTAATATGTGTTGACTACAAGTGTAATTTAATTATTTTACTTTTGGCACCTACAATTAAATATTAACCTCAAAAAATATGGTATAAAGTTTAATTTTATAGTATAAAAATAATACATAAACCTCGAAGAAGACAATATATAAAACACATATACTATACAAATGTATTTTTAAATTTGTATTTTCCATTTCTTTCAATATTATAACACTTATGTATACATGAATATTATGTATTATTATCGTATCCTAACATCACACAAAAGTTAATGATTACAAAAATAAACATAAATTTTCTATATCTCCATATATGTTCATTCCTTATTAGTTTAGATACATTATATTTTAAAATTGATTGCATGCTTTATTTTCTTACATGTAAATTTTATACAAATACATTTTAAGATTAATTGCATAAATTACATGTTTACATGTATACATAATTAAATATGCTAAAATTTGAGATAAAATTAGCTATTTCCTAATTTATTACAGTCCAATTCATTTATCTAAAATTTAAAGACAACTAAACTTATTTTCATATCCAGGGTAATTGATTTTAAGACTAAATTCAACACATTCTTCAACATTATTCTTAAAATAAGCTTCAAAACCACAAAGTTCAAGGGAAAAAAATTAGAGCCAAGCTGAATTGGTTAAAGTGTGGGGACAAGGGTTCCAACTTTTTTTTGAATTACCTGAAGGAAAAGAACTCAAAGGAGAAAATTGGCCAAATTTGGGATGGTACCCAAATTCTCTCATCTCAGGAAGAGGTTCTTGAGCAGTTCCATTCCTTCTATAAGGTTCTCTTCTCCTCGGAAGATGGAGGAGTAGCTGGCCTGAAGGTGAGGGGGCTCATCAAAGGCCTCATTCCTAAGAAGATTGTTGAGGAGGATGTGGTCAAGCTTGAGGTTGATTTAACGAAAGAGGAAATCAGAAAGGCAATCTTTTCTATGAGCAATGACAAGTCCCCTGGTTGCGATGGGCTTCCTGTTGAGTTTTTTAAAACCTTTGAAGATTGGATTTGCGAGGATCTTCTGCAAGTCTACAAGGAGGCCCTGGACAAGGGCTCTTTAGGGAAAGAGATTAACAGGGGGATCATCAAGTTGCTCCCAAAAGGGGGAGACAAATCCTTAGTTAAGAATTGGAGACCCATCACCTTATTAAATGCCACTTATACGATTTTGGCTAAGGTTATTTCCCTAAGGCTTGTCAACATTCTCCCAAAGTTTATAACCAACACTCAAACGGGCTTCATAAAAGGGTGATATATTCTGGAAAACTTGATCACAAGTTGGGAGGCTCTAGAATGGGCCAAGCAGTCCAACCAAGATTCGGCCATGCTGCCGTTGGATTTCAAGAAAGCTTATGACAGAGTGGAGTGGGAGTTCCTAAGGTTTGTTCTCCAAGCGTTTGGATTCCCTGCGAAGTTTTGCAGTATGGTGAATACCTTGTTGAAGGATGGCTCGGCCAAAGTTGAGGTTAATGGCAAGTTGTTGGAGGAAATAACACTGTAGAGATCAATTCGACAAGGTTGCCCCCTCGCTTTGGCCCTTTTCATAATTGCTTCTGATGCTTTTTCTTACCTGCTAAAAGATAACTCCTTTTCCCCCAAGATCAGAGGGATTAGACTGCATGATAACAGCGACCTCACTAATTTGTAATTCGCTGATGATACTTCATTCTTTGTGGAAATGAATCAGAGGAATTTGGAATCTTTAATGGTGAAGCTTGGTTTGTTCTGCCAGGCTTCTGGGGCCAAGCTGTCCAAAGCTAAGTCCATCTTCCTAGGCTGGAAATAAAATCCTCCAGAGTGGTTGAACAGGTTTGGTTTCCAATGGGGAGGCCCCAACAAGCTGGTCAGGTACCTAGGAATCCCTTTTGCTGTCAATCCCAATCTCAAAGAGATGTGGAATTGGATTAGAGGTAAAGTTGATAGGAAGCTTGAGAGCTGGAATAGGAGATATCTCTCTCTTGCAGGAAGAATCCAAGTGTGTCAGAAAATTCTTGCTTCGTACAGCATTTATTTCGCTTCTGTGTGGTTCTTTTGTAGCTACCAAGTGAACGAAATTCAAAAGAAGATAAGGGGATTCCTTTGGTCTGATGGGAAGGGTAAAAGAAAGAGACGCTCGGTGAAGTGGGACTGGTGTGTCCTCAGTAAGCAGCAAGGGGGTATTGGCTTGAAAGACTTAAAAGCTCAAGGTATAGCACTTGTTGCTAAGTGGATCCTTAAGTCCCTGAGTGGTAATGAACCTTGGAAAATTCTGGTGAGAAACAACATTCAAAAGGCGGTCCCAAAGAAAGCCAAATCTTGGAAAATCCTTCCCCTAAGTGACATTCTCCTCAGCAAATGCCCCATGGTCCCTGCTGGCTCGCCGGTATTCAGGAGTATCTGGAGGGCGTGGGAGCTTACTAAGCATAAAGTTAGTTTAAGGAATTATAACATAATTTTGAAAAATAACCAGAAGTGTCATTCCTCTGGATCTGTGTGGTGGAATCTAGAGCATAATAACAAGACTCTTGCTCTGCTTCAAGGGTGTTCTGCCAAAGCGTGGAATGCTAAAGGTATCAGAACCTTTGGAGATATTCTCGCCAGGGCTAGTTTAAAAACTTGGAATGAGCTGTGCCTGGAGTTCAACATTCCAAGCTCCAACTACAGAACCTTCTCCACCATTCGGGAAGCCTGCAATGGTGCGGTTTTTCCCATGGCTTCGGGAGATACGGTCAACATTGCCGAGGATTTCATTTGGCAAGATGGCACCAGTGCTGGTAATGTGAAGGCCAAAACAATTTGCAATGACCTTACGAGCAGCACCATTGTGATGGACCATATTAACTCCTGTTGGGGTATGTCCGTGGACATTAAGAAGTTTAGAATATTTTTTCTTTTGTCTGGCATAGTTCCATGGAGCCTAAAAAGGATTCCTTTAGATGGCTTGTTCTTTTACAGAGGATTCTGTTTAAAACTAACTCTAATGATGTTGAAATTTGCAGCATATGCAGAGCCTCGGAATCAGTCAAGCACATTCTTTTTGAGTGTTTCTATGCTCAGGAAATCTAGAGCATGTTTTGTTACAATTTAAATTTTTGGAATGATAATGTAAAGCTCATTGGAACAATGTGTTGTTTCCAGATTTTAAGATTAATAAAAAATACAAGATTTTTTCGTACTTACTAACGAAGTTATGTGGCACATTTGGAAAATGGGAAATGAAAGCAAATTTAAGGGGTCCAAGAGGGAACTTACTGAGTTTAATAAAAAACTCACGTTTCTTAATATTTCTATGCAGGTCTTGGTTAACATGGAGAATTCTCTGGGCGATTTGTAGTCTACAAAGGACCCAATGGGTTGCGGCCAGATGCATCAGCTTTATGGTGAAGCACCTGAACTTTTCTGTAGAACCCTCGATGAGTTTCAAAGGCATGTTAAGGAGGGGAACAGTCAAGAATGATTCCAAGAAGATGTTTTCTCTAGATCAGACGCAGGAGGAAGAACAGGTTTTAGTCACTATGGAGATTGAGGTGAATTAGGGGCAACCAAATCTGGAGTTCTTTTTGAGAGCATTGGAGGCAGTCAAAAAGGAACTCATTCATCAGGTGGCTGCTGAGAAAGATGATTGAGAACTTTGAGACAATAGAGGTCTTCTCCTGTGATGTGAGAGAGGCTATTCAAACTTTGATCAACTGGGGTGTGGTGGAAGACTATTATATCTCCTTTTTGATACTTTTTGCTCTTTATAGGCAGTTGCATTATGTTTTGTATCTTTTTTAGTTTTGGCAAAAGTTATAATCAATTTGTAATTCGCAATACTGTATAGTTGTTTTTAACTGTTGACGGTCTGTATCTACCTGAGACATTTAGCTTTGATCTCTGTATCTAGATATGCTATATAGTTCTACATCAGTGATATATTGTTGTTGGCATACTGTATCTAGCTGTGGATACGTTGTAATCTAACTGTTCATTCTATTATTAATAAAAAAACATTATTCTTAAAACTAAATATATTAATATCTCTTATTCATTTCTTGGCGGTAATTAATTTACCCGCATAATTTAATTAGCTTAAATTACTTAAGAACAAGGTTCACTTTTCCTTCCAATACTACTTTAATAAAATCATTTAAGATTATATCTAACTCGTGCATTGTTATCACTATAATTAAATTTCGTATTTTCTCTCTTTTATTTTATAAAATAAAATATTTAATTTACCATTTTCATATATTATAATAAATTAATTTATACATAAATTATAAACATTATTTTATTAATATAAATTAGTTGAGGGAAATATTAAGTTTTCTTTCCAATACCACTTTCACAAATAATTTCAAACATCTTCCTACTTCACTTTTGTGTAAGAAATATTGACATTGATTTTGGGGTTAGTTTATTTGCAAATTGTGATTTGGTGGTGGATTTGGAGATGAATGTCACTTTTCCTTCTATTAGCATCCTTTCTCTTTCCATGGAATCTATAGGTGTTACAGGGACTTTCCTATTGCTAATTGCTATAGATCCCCCACTAACCTTTGTGCTAATTGCTAGAGTAGGTATCCCTTTAGTATCTCCTTGTGGGTGTTTAGAATTTGGCTCCTCAGTTTATACATAGTAAACCCATTTCTTGTTCTCAATCCTCCCATTTTCTTATATTTGGATAAGATGTGATTAACAATAGAAAATATTATTATACTAATGGATTGATCTACATGGTTAACCATTTTTTTCCTTCCCTTCCTTATTTGAACAATTGGGTATTTAATTAATAGATAGTGCTCATGGTTAAACATATTGACCTCTATCCTTATTCTAGGGATAATTTTTATTACAATATTTCAATCAATTACAAGTAGGGAGGTACTTTTGGATGGTGGTTTTTGGATGTAGGGTCAACATTGCTTATTTCTCAAGCCCTAGTTCTCTTAATCCAACCCTCTCATAGAACACATTAATGTTCTTCCCATTTTAATTAGAATTCCTAATCTCCCTCTTCCAATTTGGAGTGACCCTTAATTTTATTCCATTAGTAAAAGTATTGTTCAATTCCTAAATATGGACTCTACTACTTCAAATATTAGTCAACATCAAAATTTTGAAGGCTCTTCCTAAAAATGGCATTCTAAGAATTGAAGACAAACCTTGGAATCAATTCATGGATTATCAGAATCTTCCCTTTTTCTATAAATGGAACTTTGCTATTGGACAAATAGATTTTTATTTCACCCACTCTTGTCACTTAGTGGTGGGCTTAAATACTTTGTGCTAAAACCTCCTTCTTGAAAACTTGATTATTGGTGATATTTTTGAACTTTGGGGTGTTCTTTCAAATCAAGTGGACCCTAATGTTACCATGGTGACAAATATTCATGCATAGGCTCTTTCTATGTTTTGTCAAGTTTATATGATCCTGAACCAAAGGAAATAGGGTTCCACCTTTTAGGAGATGGAACTAGGTTTAGGACCTATTTCAGTCTATGTTCATTAGGAAACCCTAGAGATTTCAACCCAATGATTCGATTGAGGGAAGGGTTAGGAGGTTTCCTTAGGTCTGATTAAAAAGGGGGTTCACTAGTAAATGAAGTTTTTAAGGAGAAATGAAAACCCTAATGCACTAAACCCTAGAAAGTTGAAAGAATTAAATCAAATGAACAAAAAAAAATCAGAGAAAAAGGAACTTGGTAAACTGATGGATTCCAAGCAAGATCTGCAACTCTTACGCAAAAATCTAGCAAAAAGGGTGTACTGGGACTCATACGCCCAGACAGTTGCAAAGTGTGCCAAAAAAGTGAAAAGTGTCCTAGGAGAAAAATTTTGAAGTGAACTTTGTGAGCCTCTAAATACAAATTAAATAAGCACTTTCCCACTGGTTTCATGTAAATAAGTTGGATATCTTGCTCTAGATCTAATTTTTTGTGGGCCTTGACAAATTCTTATGACAACTTTGCAATTTTGGTACTTTTGAAGGCTTCGAGTCCTCTTTTTCTTCAACCTATAAACTTGAAACATACAAAGAGAGGGAAAAAATGTTGTTTTTTTAGGGAATGGTGGCTTTCCTTGGTCAAACCCCATTTTGGTAATCAAACCTTAATGAGAAATGAAGCATGAATGAGATGAAACATGAAACATAAGACTAAACAATAGAGCCTTGTTTGAAACCTTGTAGATCTATAAAAAAGCATGAAGTGGCCTCAATGGATGTAGATATTGATCATGACTCTTGATGAAAGATAATTCCTTTGAATACTTGAATTCATCTTGAACAATACATCACAACATTAGCTCAAAACCACATGCATGATGCACTAAATATTTGGCATCATGAAATGACTCTTGATTGTTGTAATAATCTTCTATAAATCTTCCCTTGAACGCCTTAGAAATGCTCTTGTGAAAGTACCCTTGAATGCTTATGAAATTCTAGCTTGTTAGAAGAAATTATGTAAAATAAGCTTGTATTTATTCTTTTTGATGCAAAATTTCCCAAAATTACAACACTACAAGTTGACACCAAATCTAGGATAATAAAATCCCATCAAGAATTTGATTTAAAATAGGTCCTAGTTAAAGTGGGACTGGGCGTATGAGTCCTAGTGTCCTAAAACCGTCACACAAACTCTAAGAATGTCTTGTTTAATGCGATATTTAAAATAAATTCCTGAGACCTAGGTGGGACTCGTACGCCCAAGGTGGTGTATGAGTCCCAGATCACTAGATCTAAAACACATAACCAAAAACATTGAATTATGATTGGTTATTTGATAAGTGTCGAGATTATCCGTAGAAAGATGCAATTAATTAGGCTTGTGGATGCAAAATAGGACCAATTAAGACATAAATAATCCCAATTAATTAATAAATCCCTAGATTAGTGTGAAAGTGTAGATATACACTATACAACACCCTAAATAAGGCAGAATTAGGTCCATTTAGTTTAAAAGGGCCCTAAACTTAATGTGAATGTGTAAAACACATTACAACACTAAATCAAGGCAACATTAGGCTCATTTTAACATTAATTATTCCCAAATTAAGTTAGGAAAAGGGATACTTTTTATGTTACTACATTTATCCCCCACTTTAGTGAGACGAGGAACTTGCTTCAAACTCACACTAAAGTACATTTCCAAGAGGGGTCCAAGTGTACCAATGTCGATGGTATAGAATGATAAAGATCAAGGAGGTAGCCAAGCCCCCAGGATCCAAGATCCTACATCAATCCAATATAAGCACATATGGACACACACAAGGTGTATGATATGCAACATCAAGATACACAAACATGTACAATGTCAATGACTAACAAAAAGAAAAATAAAAATAGGTTTGATCAAGCCTCGACTATTTTTCCAACACAATGTGGATCAAGTCTCAGCTATTTGTCCCAAACGTAGGCTCACTCTGAGGCAACGAAACTTCAGGTTGTCCGATGGGTGAGTATCCAAAAAGGGTGGCTTAGTGAGAAATCAATGCCTCTGTATCATCTTCTCACCGTACAATGAGAAATTCATTTCCATGTTCAGGCTTCTCATCATACTAACCATACCAAAGCTATCCCTCTGATAACTTCAATAAGGAGCCACAAAATGAAAATTTGAGCTTCACAAGGCCTAACAAGTTTCATTAAGCAATTAAGAACATTTACGCATGTAAAGGATTGTTTAAAGGGATCTTTGCTTAATTCGCGTAAGGTCTTTTCTTAGGGAACATCGTGCCTAATGTCTCCAAGAGAGGAAAAATCAAAGAAATATCACGCTCTTAGAGGAAATCAAACCCAATGACACCACCAAGAAAAGAACACATTGAAAGAAGAAAGAAAATCACACAAAGAACATAAGGATGTAAAAAATAATTCCAATGTATGCCCCCACTTTAAAGTGATTTTTAACACCATTGTTGTGAGTAATCTTCTTTAAAGTAGTCAATGAAGAAGAAAGGGGAGCTTCTTCGAAAATCCCTATGCCAAGTCATATGTTCCTGAATGAAACAACATCGTGGATAAGGGATTTCCTCCAAAATGCAATAACTAGAGATAACTCAGTACGTCACATGCGCTCCAACTTAAGGCATGTCATCCACATCCCAACTTAAGGCATGTCGTCCACATCCCAAGCTTTCTCTTATATATATATAGAAAGTGATCGACTAGCCAAAAGAGGCAACGGCAAGTGTCATACGAGGATAGGGCTATGTAACACCCTTTCCCCCACTTAGTGCAAGACAAGGGTGAGCGGAGGTAATAAAAAATGACCCGATTGTCAGATCACCCTGACATGACTCAGAGATAAAAAAAATATTAAGGAAAGAATTTAGTCATAAAAAATGGAAATAATTAACTTGTGAAATAAAATGACTCATTTTCATTATCATTATGTTGATAATAATTAGGTAGAAAACTATGACATCCATGCATTTATTTTACTATAAATGAGGTAAAAATGGGTAGAAAGGCTACATTTTTATGCCCTAATATGTTGCAATAGTTTCACCCTTGTTCTCCTTGTGTTGTGTAGTGCGGTGCTTGGGTTCATGACATGGCTTAACCACCTCCTGTAGATCTTGGATCTTGTATAAATCTGGCAGTTGTATCAGGCATTGATAGGTCAATCTTTTGGTGCAACAGTAGCTACCTATGTAACAATTGATATCAGAGCCGAGGCCTCTAATTGAAATGACTTGGAGATCAAACATATTAAGGAGAGAATTTAGTCATAAGAAAAGGAAACAATAAACTACCAAAATAAAATGACTCATTTGTATTATCATTATGTTGATACAAATTACAAAAGAAACATATATTGAACCCATTAACAATAATTAGATAGAAAACTATGTGATCCATGCATTTCTTTTACTACAGATGAGGTGAAAATGGGAAGAAAGGATAAATTTGTATGCACTAATATGTTGCAAGAGTTTGGCCCTTGGTCTCCTTGTGTTGTGTAGCATGGATCTTGGGTTCATGACATGGCTTAACTGCCTCCTATGGATCTTGGATCTTGTATAAATCTGGTAGTTGTATTGAGCATTGACAAGTCAATCTTTTGGTGCAACGACAACCGCCTATCCAACAATTGGTATCAAAGCCAAGGTCACAGGTTTGAACACCTCGCTTGCACTATTGGGATTGTTGCAATATTTTCACCCTTGGTCTCCTCGTGTCTTGTAGCATGGTGCTTGAGTTTGTGACATCTAATCCAGTGTGCAACCCCCTTTACTTTGATTATTTTTAACACATTTTTGTTTCTTAGTGTTGCCTATATTTTTATTATTTAAGTGCACGCAAACCCACTTTCCACTAGTCGTTTGACTATGCTTGGGTCATCCCACAATAGTGGTTTACAATTTTTGGCCAAAATGGACATTGAATTAAATTTTTTTAACTAATCTTCAAATTCGGGCACCTATATTTGCTTAACTATGAGGAATTTGAAAATGATGCAAACTAGTGATTTGTGACATTTTGTCTATAGATTCTAAATATATTATTTTAACATTTTTAGAATAAAATTGCATTTCCTTTGAATCCATATCCTTCCCAAACTAGTTTTTACTAGTAAACACCATTTTTAAAGAGTGGCCTTTATTGGCTAACACAATTGTTTTTCTATGAAGCATAAAATTTTATTTTTTCTAATTTAGATTCGTAACTACAATATCTAGTACTTGCAATTGGTTTCATAACATTTTAAACAATTTTTTCTTAATTATTTTTTGAAGTCAAACCACTTACAATTTAGACATAGGTTTACTTGCTGACTGTTATTCCCCCAATTTGAACTTGAAAATTTGTAAAAATTTTAATGCATTCCTTTACTCACCCTTGAGCATGTGGAATCACAAAAAATGATTAAATTTGAAAATATGATAGAGATGATGCAATTTCCTTTCATGGGAATGATCCTAACCCTATTCCACAAAATATGCCTAATTTTCATGCCAAAATACTTCACTGTCTACGAGATTTTAATCCTTACATTTTCCCGTCTATGATTTTCAAACTTGATCAAAATCTTGGATTCTGGTTGTTGGACCAAAAAAACTTTTGGGTTTTTCTCAGAGATGTATCATTGAAATGTTGTCCAAATTTTGTTCCAAATGGAGCTATTTTGTGGGAGATATGGAGATTTTTTTCTTTCAGCCAAGTATAGTTTTAGGAGAAATGAATAAGGACAATTTTGGAGTACTATTTGACGTCCTCTGATCAGCTTCAAGTTACCTTTTGAGGTAAAATACATATGAGGATGGCATGCTATAAGGTCCTATGTTTTAAACGTGAATGACTTTATTAAAATTTGAATGTTTTCAGTGACATCATAGAGTCGATATTTTCCGTGGAGTTAGGTTTATCAAAAGTTGTAAAAATGGGTAAATATATTCATTTTGGAACATGAATTTATCTGAGGTTGTTTTGAAAATATTTATAAGGAAAGTTCATATTCGAAGGTTATGAATTTCATGTTGTTGGAAGTTTCCAAGGTTTTAAAACTCTTTAGGCAACCAACTCTTAGGTTTGAAAGTTGTCATTTCCCCTTAATTCCTCTCTCTCTCTCTCTCTCTCTCTCTCTCTCTCTCTCCATAGCACAATGCAATAATCAAGGCATGTGTGCACAATGAATTCGTTGAAATGGCTTTGGAAACTTTTTCTTAGTGACTATATGCAAATGCATAAAATGGATTTGTTAACTCAGCCTCAAAAATCCATAGGCAACACAGGAAAGAGCACGTGGATGGTCTTGTAGAACGTCTCAAGGAAATGTCTTCTCATGGGAAATCATGATCGCTGGATATAAATCAAATAAACGTTGAATTAGGCTTTCAAAACTCTCAGGATAATGCAGTTGGTGAGGTGCGCACAGTGTATCCACAAAATGGATTTGTTGAAAATAAAGACAGCTCAGGAAAATGAAAGAATTAGACGACATAAACTGTTAAAAGGAAGATCTCATGAGCTACAGCTCTGCGATCCCTACAATCTTGGATCAAAATGCAAAGCCAAATTCGGGCCCGTCGCTCATGCATGGTAACTGAAGATCGAATTAAGCAAATTCTCAATTACTTGTATTCTTGGCATGGCTCACGCCTGCACATGTCAAGCATTTTATAAACTTCAATAGCATAAAGATGAGTTTAAATCCCAAATTGAGAACCATAAAAATCAGGTATTCCTTCATAGATTCTTTCGCAGCTGGAATTCAAGCTTTGCAACGATTTTTGTGTTTTCTATTTGGTTCATCGTGGACTTGACACTATTGAGGATGATATGAGTATTCCAGTTGATACAAAGCTACCAATTTTGACCAATTTTCATGAACACATATATATGATCCTGCATGGCACTTCTCATGAGGAGTTAATGACTACAAAGAACTAATGGACCAATTTCATCACGAGTCTACTGTATTTTTAGCGCTTCAAAAGAGATATCAAGAAGCAATTGAAGAAATAACTAGAAGGATGGGTGCAAGGATGGAAAAATTTATCTGTCAAGAGGTAGAATCAGTTGAGGACTATGATGAATACTGCCATTATGTTGCAGGATTAGTTTGCTTGGGATTATCTAGACTTTTTCATGAAACTTGTCTTGAGGATTTCCCTCTAGATTTCATGTATGATTCAATTAGTTTCTTTCTTCAGAAACTCAACATTATAAGAAACTACTTTGAAGCACACCAAGGCAGTCAACAATACCATGATGCATTTAAACAAATGTGTGAGTAGATTATGTTTAAAGATGATCAGGTTGCATGTATGAATGTTGGAAAGATTACATCGATACTAAACAGTGGAAAAAGCTACTTTGCTAGGTGTAGCCTCCAAATCATCTCTAGTGACATCTTGAGAAAGCCTTATCTGATCACTCTAAAGGATGATCTAACATATTTCTGATCACTCTAAAGGATGATCTAACATATTGCAACTGACTCAACTGTTGATAGGATTGTCACGGGCATGGGCAAGAAGAGTATAAACTTCAACTGTTGGTAGGATGAGAAAGGGAATTCGGTTGAGAATCCAAGTATCTACAAAATAGAACTCCAGAAATATGGTAGAGGTTTATTAGATTCGAAAAGTGGGGCTACATCCAGTGGTCTTCGTAATGATTTTAGGCAAACTGCTTCATCCTTGACACCCCACATAGAACCTGGAGTAGGACCTGCATATTCTGTGCATAATGTTGACAACTATACAAGGGGTGAATCTGCATATAAAGGAGGGAGATTTAGTAACTTCATCACTGGATAAAGAAGAAATAAAAATTTAAGTAGAAGTCAAGAACGTGTATATGAGTTGTTTAGTAAAGTTGTTAGTTCATTGGCTTGCCATCAAATTTCCAACTCCAAGTTTGATCTTCACTTTGTCTTCTTTAGAAAGCTAGAAATGTTTTGGCCTTCTATTGATCAGAGAAAAGGAATTGTGCCAAATTCTAAGGACCGCGTCTTGATGCCAAGTAAACTAGATAATGCCTCACACAAAAATAGATTATATGTTGTAGGATAGTTCAAGAGAGGTCCTGCAGGTATCACAAGGACCAATTTATATCGTGCAGTAGAAATAATTGAGAGCATTTTAGAGAATATCATAGCCGGTTTGTTAGGTTGATATCACTCTTCACATCCTAGAAGGATGGCCCTGCTTGAAGCATTGCGAACCAAAGGTGTTCAGTGTATATCTTTCAACAGATAGGAGAAGATTGATACAAAAGAAAAATAATTTCAACATCATTGAAAGGAAAACCCAGAGAAAAGATCACTTCATGGAAAGAGTTGTTACAAGTTGCAAATGCATAGATGTGTTGCAAAAGATATTTTCATTGACATAACAACTTTAATTCAAGGCAGTGTATGCATATCATTATTTTTCAATTGTTACTATGGATAAATCGCAATTGGCCGAAGATGGGAAAATTCTAATAGCCCTTGATGTTGTGCACCTAGCTGAAGGATTTTAATCTATGGTCATAGATGTTCCTCTACTTTCTATTTCAATAAATAACATAATATAGGTAGCATGCAACAAATTTTCCAAAGGGGGGTGCAAACTTAATGAATATATTGTCCAATACTCATATCTTCTAACTCAGTAATTGAAATTTTATCTTCAAATAAAGATAGTTATGCCGCGAAAGGAATGTAGAAGGTTATCAAGAAATAATTATGTGAAAGAGAAAGGCATAATTTTTTTTTGAATTATCTAATTTCAAGAAGCAGTTACAGGAACTGAAGAGTCTCATTAGGGAGGCTTATTTAATGTAAAAATATTTCTAAAGGGGGATCTTTTTTCAGCGATTCGGGGGAAAGAAGGGAGCAGCATATTTCTCTTTTCTGCACAGTCTTGATGTACAGGGTTATTGAGTATGTGAACTCATATTTTGAGCATTGAAGAAATAAAGGAGATATTGTTAAATCTGTGCATTTATTAATGTCCTCTTTAAATTGCAGATGAACTTTGAGGATTTTTAATTTCTCTTCCATGTTTATCCTCTTATATTGAAACATGTATGTGTAGTTCTTGAAGCTTTGAATTCAAAATAATTTATATGTTGAAAGGAGGTTTGTTGTTCATTATTTTCTTGAGTATCATTTGGTTGTTGAATAGGTGGGCTTTGTATCATTTATTTGCATCCTTTCATTTTAAGTTAGAGTCATCGCATCTATTTCATGGTTACGGGTAGGTGTCAATTAGCCTTTTCTACTTTCTGGTGAAAAGCATACGCAGTCTTTATTCATTGCATATCTATTGAAGGTAGTTGCACCTGGTAAAATAAGTAGAGAGCACTTGCAAATATCATTGCAAGTGACTCAACTGTTGATAGGATTGTCACGGGCATGGGCAAGAAGAGTATAAACTTCAACTGTTGGTAGGATGAGAAAGGGCATTCGGTTGAGAATCCAAGTCTCTACAAAATAGAACTCCAGAAATATGGTAGAGGTTTATTAGATTCGAAAAGTGGTGCTACATTCGGTGGTCTTCATAATGATTTTAGGAAAACTGCTTCATCCTTGAAACCCCACACAGAACCTGGAGTAGGACCTGCATATTTTGTGCCCAATGTTGACAACTATACAAGGGGTGAAACTTCATATAAAGGAGGGAGATTTAGTAAGTTCATCACTGGATAAAGAAGAAATAAAAATTTAAGTAGAAGTCAAGAACGTGTATATGAGTTGTTTAGTAAAGTTGTTAGTTCATTGGCTTGCCATCAAATTTCCAACTCCGAGTTTGATCTTCACTTTGTCTTCTTTAGAAAGCTAGAAATGTTTTGGCCTTCTATTGATCAGAGAAAAGGAATTGTGCCAAATTCTAAGGACCACGTCTTGATGCCAAGTAAACCAGATAATGCCTCACACATAAATAGATTATATGTTGTAGGATAGTTCAAGAGAGGTCCTGCAGGTATCACAAGGACCAATTTATATCGTGTAGCAGAAATAATTGAGAGCATTTTAGAGGATATCAGAGCCAGTTTGTTAGGTGGATATCACTCTTCACATCTTGGAAGGATGGGCCTACTTGAGGCATTGCGAACCAAAGGTGTTCAGTGTATATCCTTCAATAGATAGGAAAAGATTGATACAAAAGAAAAATAATTTCAAGATCATTGAAAGGAAAACCCAGATAAAATATCACTTCATGGAAAGAGTTGTTACAAGTTGCAAATGCATAGATGTGTTGCAAAAGAGATTTTCATTGACATAACAACTTTAATTCAAGGAAGTGTATGCATAGCATTATTTTTCAATTGTTACTATGGATAAATCGCAATTTGCCGAAGATGGGAAAATTCTAATAGCCCTTGATGTTGTGCACCTAGCTGAAGGATTTTAATCTATGGTCATAGATGTTCCTCTACTTTCTATTTCAATAAATAACATAATATAGGCAGCATGCAACAAATTTTCCAAAGGGGGGTGCAAACTTAATGAATATATTGTCCAATACTCATATCTTTTGAATCAGTAATTGAAATTTTATCTTCAAATAAAGATAGTTATGCTGCGAAAGGAATGTAGAAGGTTATCAAGAAACAATTATGTGAAAGAGAAAGGCATAAATTTTTTTTGAATTATCTAATTTCAAGAAGCAGTTACAGGAACTGAAGAGTCTCATTAGGGAGGCTTATTTAATGTAAAAATATTTCTAAAGGGGGGTCTTTTTTCAGCTATTCGGGGGAAAGAAGGGAGCAGCATATTTATCTTTTCTGCACAGTCTTGATGTACAGGGTTATTGAGTCTGCGAACTCATATTTTGAGCATTGAAGAAATAAAGGAGATATTGTTAAATCTTTGCATTTATTAATGTCCTCTTTAAATTGTAGATGAACTTTGAGTCATTGTAATTTCTCTTCCATGTTTATCCTCTTATATTGAAACGTACGTATGTGTTATTCTTGAAGCTTTGAATTCAAAATAAGTTATCTGTTGAAAGGAGGTTTGTTGTTCATTATTTTCCTGAGTATCATTTGGGTGTGGAATAGGTGGGATTTGTATCATTTATTTGCATCCTTTCATTTCAAGTTAAAGTCATCGCATCTATTTCATGGTTATGGGTAGGTGTCAATTAGCCTTTTCTGCTTTCTGGTGAAAAGCATACCCACTCTTTATTCATTGCATATCTATTGAAGGTAGTTGCACCTGGTAAAATAAGTAGAGAGCACTTGCAAATATTATTGCAAGTGACTGAACTGTTGGTAGGATTTTCATGGGCATGGGCAAGAAGAGTATAAACTTCAAATGACAAATCTATTAACCAACACTGACACATAATTTTTTTGTATGTATCGAAATTCCTTTTTTTTGTTGGATGAAGGACATCGATATCTAGTGCATAGATATTTTTCAGAATTTTTTTTTGATAATCTACTTTTTTCCACATGTGCAAAACAAAGAGCTTGATTTTCGATGAAAAACCTATGTTTAATTAAACTAAAAAAAGTACATAATAGAACAAAAATATATTAAAATTAGATTTTATTGATAGCTCATTCCAAGAACTACGATCATCTAGTTGGGTCTATGAAGTTGATTCTATTTTCGTCTTCAACCCAAGCTCAGAAAGGAAAAATTTTGTAGAAAATTGCGAGAGCAAAGGAAGAAGGGAAAAATAGGGGGGTTCAAGCGAACCCCCTACACCCCTCCAAGAAAAGTGGGGTTCGCTCGAACCCCCCTTTGTTTTGCAATTTTCCTTTGTTTTCATTAAGAAAATGTGCCAAAAAGGGAATGAAATCACTGAGGGGTTCACTCAGAGGGGGTGTTCGAGCAAGCCCCTTTTTGGGTTCATGCAAACTCGCCCCCCCCTTGAGCGAACCACTTAAAACCCAATTTTTTTTTCTTCAGAGCATTTTTTACAATTTTTCTTCATGAAGGGAATTTTAAACCAATATTGTGGGATCACTCGCTTGTACAGATTAAGCTTACATGAGTCTATTGATCATAAACTATTAGTGACCTACATCTAAATCACAATGTCATCGTAACTCATCTATCAACTAAATAACACATTGTTTTCTACCTCTAAATCATCTATCAACTAGAGTTTAAAAAGTTTGTTTTCAATAATTGTAATCCTTCATCTATCTATATTGTCGAACAACCCAACTCGACAATAAAGCTATCAATTTCTATCAAGTTCTAGAGCTACATGCCGCCCAATTATAGACATAGGAAAAGAAATAATTAAATTTTTCTTATTCTTTAATTTGTATTTTGGAAACAAATTTAGGTTTTCTTAGAGTTTATATTACACCATAGTTAGTGAATAAATGGTTATGGTTTGTTAAATTATCTAAGATAGTTTTAAAATTTAAATAGTTATTAAAACTTATATCTTAATAGCTTTCCATTCAATTTTGATAATACAAATACTTTGTTCTTCTTGTTAAATATCAAAGACATATTCAAAATGGAAGTACACAACCGTCCTGCCATTAGTTTGTAGAAAATTCATAGGAACACATCCTTAGTTTTTGTAAGGGTTGTAAAAACTCCAATCGTGAATTTTTAATAGACAAATACCTAAATAAACCATTGTGAAGATATCTTATCATTGTATGTTATTTTATTGTGAAATTATTTTATCATAATTTATGGAATGTCACAAAATTTTCATACGAAAAAACATGTCTACTTCTGCTATATAATTAATAGCACTATTAGGTGGGATTAGAAAAAAATTATTGCACATCTATGTTATGCATTTGATCTTTCTTCTTTGAAATAGAGTGCCATATGTTCTTGGTAGTAAAGTAAGGTTGAAAATAATAGTAAGACTATGGGAAGACAGAGGAGGAGGTGAGTGGAGAGGAGAGTGAACATAGGGGAATTTTTTTTTAGGTTTATCATGGTGGCCTATGGAATTACTTTTACAGAGCATGTGGTAATCAATATGTAAACTCAGTTTTTTTCATCATTACATAAAACCCAAGTTTAGTGGCATGAAAGTTGTTTTGTGAGCTTTTATATGTTTCAATCTGCCATTTTTCTTTCGTCTAATTTATAAATTTTATCTGACATCAAAATATGATGTGGAATGCATGCATTGGGGGTTGGTTATAAAGGACAAGTATGAGATGGGTTAATTATTATTTCTAAATCTAATATGATGTAAACTAAGTGCAACTTTATTGTTACTATCAACAAAATTGTGGAATATTTTCTTTTGTTCAAGTGTGCACATTTGAATTCCATTGATCAACAAGCCTCTAGCATGGCTATATTTTTATTTTCACTAGATAAAGATATCTCAAATTCTTGGAATTTTTTTCTTTATTCTGTTTCTTTCTTGAATGATTCATT
The DNA here is from genome assembly GCA_007258455.2 of Sequoia sempervirens. Classification (NCBI taxonomy): domain Eukaryota; kingdom Viridiplantae; phylum Streptophyta; class Pinopsida; order Cupressales; family Cupressaceae; genus Sequoia; species Sequoia sempervirens. The sequence continues at coordinate 36,829,750 of VDFB02292527.1, read as the reverse complement.
AAACTTTAATCTTCATTCAACCATGGACAACTTGGAGAAGCATAATGCATTATTTTCTAATTGGAATCTATAATTTTGAACTAGTTAAGGGTTCATAATAAGTTGAAAATGGGTCAATCATGTGGCAATCCAACACATTAGTGCGTGCTTGATTAAGAGAAATATTTCCCCTACAATTCAGAAGCTCTGAATTTACAAAGAAACAAGGAAAAATAGAATGTGGTGTATACAAACATCAATAAAATGATCAAAAAACTTAGTAGGCGAGGGAATATAATTAAGAGGGACCTTCACATGAAGAAGAGCCAAAGAAGGAACTTTACTATCAACCATGCAGAGCAATTCCCATGCTAGAGCATAGACATTCTAAAATAAGCTTTTTCCCATGACCACATAAATTTTATTTGTGCAAGGTTCATTGATTTCTTTATTTTTTAAAGTTGTAACAGAAATCAGTATTTACTTTGTAGAAATTAGAGATGCCCACAATTTCGGTGAAGCTCAATTTGTAATCTTTAAATTTCTTATAAAATTTTGAGGTAATAAAATAGAGGGAAATTCCCATGGCATTCCAAAGAGTTGTATCATGCCAATGATCCCTAACACTAAAATACAACTAATAATTTTATTAGAAAAGTGAAGAATTGTGCATTACATCAAAAAAATTGTGGCATGCATTCATGAATTTAGAGCATAAGCATGTGTTTAATATAGCAACTTTGAATTGTTATAATGTAATATAATTTTCTTCAGAACTTATCGTATATTTTTTATTGATCAATATTTATTTAAGCACTTAGTTGTGGCCTGGGGGAGCTTAGAGAGCTACAATTTTTTTAGTAAGATCAATACACCAGGACTAACCCTCCAAATGGATTTTATATCTTTCATAGTGTTTGGATTACCCCAAATACCAACTTTGCATGAAATCCCTTAGTTTTTCTTTCCATTGTAGAGGTACAACAAGTTATAGTTTTCAATACCTTTAGCAATTGTATATTTCATCCTTTGCCACAAGCATTGCAAGTTCATAAGATTTACCTACAACAAAGTAATCATTTTTTGCGTACTATGCTATTTTATTGCTCCAATACAATTTATTGTAAATACATTTGATATAAGGAATGAAATGTTTTTTAATTTTTTAGATGAAAAAACTTGGTACAATAGATTTTAAGTACAGGTTTAATATAAGGAATGAAATGTTTTTCAATTTTTTAGATGGAAAGATCTCAGTTATATATATATATATATATATATATATATATATATATATATATATATATATATATATATATATATATATATATATATATAAACCAATGAAAATTCTATTCTTGAGTTACTGATTATTAATCTCCTATCTAATACATAGATTATTTGACTCTGAAAAATTAATTCTTAGCAAATATCGAAAAATAACACAACTGCAACTTCACCAATAAAACTCACAAGAATAGAGAAGAAAACATTCACAATAATGAACACAATATTTTTGGACAAATTGTCCGTGGAAAAACCCCGAAGGGAAAACCACTACTGCAGATGAGGAATTATATTAAACCTCAGCAAATTAAGGAATACAAAAACTGCTTGCCTCTTCTTGGCGGGCTCCGGCAATAACCTTCTCCAGAAATTCTTCCCTCAATTTCTCCTGCTGAAATTCCACAGCTGCTATCCCCAACGCTATCACTGCGCCCTTGCTAACACTGCAAGACTATTTGCTCTCACTGCAATTCTACTTGCTATCACTGCAAGTCTACTTGTTGTTGTATTCTCCAATTGCCCATTGATCCCCTTTTATACTTTTCTCATTGGAAAGCCAATGGCCATGATTTAATCTCAATCAATGGCTAAGATTAAATAGACTCTAAAAACCCTAACTAACTGGATTCTAGAAGTCTCTAGGAGAATCAATTTATTTAATTACATAATTATCTAGACAACTTAGCCCTTTTCTGGAGGTTTCTAGAAAATAATTAAATAATTAAATGACACTTCTAGACAATGGAGACACCTGTCCAAGCTACATAAATTAACACACTCCATCTTAAGCGAGGAAGGTGTTGCATGACTTACCAACTTATATACGAAGAAGATGAATTTAGCCTTCCCAATGCCTTGGTCAAAATATACGCTACCTCAGCGTCGTAGGTATATCGCATGGTGAACAATCCGTAGCGTACACAATCTACGATGAAATGATATCGATGTCTATATGCTTAGACCTATCGCCCGAGAGCAGTTCTCGATTAACTTGATGCAACTCGATTGTCGCGATTAGCCATCACCGTGGTCTCAACCCTCCTACGACCAAACAAGGCCACCAGCAGCTTCCGAGAGCCATTGTCGCCTCACCGTGTAAAATGCTGGCTGCTGCCGCATTACGCGCCTCTGCGCGAGGCGCTCAAAACCACCGGACTTACGCTGGCTGTGCCAAAGAGACAACTCACGATCCCAAGCTAAACAACACCTGAAGTGCTTTTCACATTACGTTATCTTTGCACCTTGAAAATCTGCGTCAGTATAGCCTATCAACCTGATACCATCACCTCGAGTATATTTGATTCCATACTCGATTGTACCACGCAAATACCGCAACCCATGCTTTGCTGCCGTCCAATGCACTCTCTTCGGCTCCACCATGAACTGACTAAGAGAGTTTACTGCAAAGGATATATCTGGCCTGGTGTTGACCAAATACATGAGAGACCCAATCAACTACCTGTATAAGGTGGGGTCTACATCCTCCTCTCTGGATGTCTCTACCTTCTTCCAATTCGTGATCATAGGAGTAGACATGGCTCTGCAATCCTCCATCTCGAACCTCCTCAAGATTTCGATGCAGTATTTTCCTTGTCCAAGGAAAATCTCTCCATCTGTCTGCCATACCTCCATGCCTAGAAAGTAGTGCATAAGCCCCAAATCCTTCATCTCGAACTCTGCTGCAAGGTCCCTCTTGCTTTCCTCTATGAGCCCCAGTGAACCTGTTAAAAACAAGTCGTCCACATAAAGAACAAGAATGAGAACCTCACCCCAACCACCAAGTAGTAGAGGTTAGCATCCGCTTCACTCTTCACGAAGCCCATTCCCTGCAAGTATCTATCAATGCGCTCATACCACGCCCTGGGAGCCTGCTTGAGTCCGTACAAAGCTCTCTTCAATCTGCACACGTGGGTTTCACTGCTGTGTGCCACAAAGCCCTCTGGTTGTTCTATGTATACCTCCTCTTTCAATTCACCATTAAGAAACGCCATCTTGACATCCATCTGATGGATCTACCATCCCATCTGTGTTGCAAGTGAGATCACGACTCGTATAGAAGTATACCTAGCCACTGGAGCAAATGTCTCCTCATAGTCTATTCCTCATACGAGAGAACCCTTTGGCCACAAACCTTGCCTTGTATTTCTCGATGCTACCATCTGCACCGTGCTTGATCTTATAGATCCAGCGTGATCCAACCACTGCCCTATCTGTCGGTCTAGGCACAACCTCCCACACATCGTTCTGCACTATTGGGGTATACTCCTCAACCATTGCATCTTGCCACACTTGTTGCTGTGCAGCCTCCTGATAGCTAGAAGGTTCACTATCTACCAACTGACTAACTAATGCCATATAGTCATCATACCTGGCTGGTTGTCTCCGCTGTCTACTACTCATCCTAGGAGCTCCCACAAACTCCTGAGTATTACTTTGTGACTGCTGGTTCTTGCTACCAACTGTAGAGGATGAAGTATCAACCTCCATATCACCCTGATGCATCTCTTGGATCTGCTGCATCTGCTGCTCCATACTCTGCGAATTCTCAGCACCTGAGCTTGTGCATGTACTAGTAACTGTACTCGAGTTTCGCTGTCCTTGATCTGGTTGAACGATCCTTGGAGCTTCCACTAACTGCTCACTCTGATCATCTGCTGGCAAATCTCTGGACCTCCTGAATGCCTTGTCCTCCATGAACTTGACATCACGCCTAACTATAGTCCTCTTGGTCCCTGGAATAAATATTCGATATGCCTTTGAGGTTTCACTGTACCCCACAAAGTACCCTCTTTCTGCAGTTTGATCTAACTTGGAACGTGTTGCCCTTGGAATGTGACAATACGCCAAACTCCCAAATATCCTGAAGTGGCTAACATCTGGCTTCTTCCCTAAGAACGCCTCCTCTGGTGTCATCTTGCCTAATACCTTATGTGGAACCCTGTTTTGTATGTACACTGTTGTACTGCATGCCTCTGCCCATAAGTAACGTGGCATATCCTGGTCATACAGCATAGCCCTTGCCGCCTCTGATATAGACCGATTCTTCCTCTCAGCAACCCCGATACATTTGTTGTGGGTTGTAAGGGAGCGATCCACTCTCTCTTGATTCCTTCCACACGGTCACGAGGAACTCCACCGGAACTCTTTCCTTTATACTGCGCCTCCATTTAATGCGGTAGAAGAACTATTTTATCTTCACTCCACGTCGAGATCTCCACAAGAGCTTTTGGCAGACTCTTGGAAGCGTGAAAACCTCATCCTTGGTCTTCAAAGAAGTATATCGAGGTCTTCTGGAGAAATCATCAATAAAAGTAACAAAGTACTCATATCCTCTGAGACTTAGATGGAGCATTGGTCCACATATGTATGCAGAATGTACTAGATCAAGAACACCCTTGGATCTAGTGTCACTCCTTGAAAAAGTTGCTTTCGCAAACTTCCCCAACACACATCCCTTACATACATCATCATGCTCTGTGCTCACCTCAGGAACACCTGTCACTGTCTCACGAAGCAATTCAAGTGCTCCATGATGTATATGGCCCATCCTCCTATGCCATAGCTCTCCTTGATCTCTAGAATTACTGCTGCTCATCAGTGCCTTATGAGTATCAAACTGCAACCTGTAAAGCCGGCCGCTCCTAACTCCAATAGCTATGGGTGATTTCCAATCCTTGTGCTTAATTAACACACTTGCCCCTCTAAAAAGTACATTGTAACCTTTATCCTGAAGGATAGATATGGAAATCAAATTCATACCTAAGCCTGGCACATGCAACACATCATGAATGGGAATCCGCTTACCATTCTCCCTCTGAAATAGAACAGTCCCTTTCCCAACTGGATTGAGCTTGGACATGTTCCCCATAGAAATCTGCATTCTGATGTCCTCCTCCTTATAGCTGAAGAAGTACTCTCTAACTCCTGTCATATGAAATGACGCCCCACTATCTATATACCAAACACCCTGTGAGGTTGAGCTAGCCATACAAGCTATGAGAGCGAACTCATCCTCCATTCTACTAGAGAGCTCATCTGCACTTGCTGAAGCTGTTGTCTGCTTCTTGCCTTTCTTCCTTTGCGGGCAATCGCTGACATAGTGGCCAAACTCGTGACAGCCATAGCACTTGACTTTAGATAGGTCCTTCTTCTTCTTCTCACCTTGTGGATTTGATCCTTTACTAGACCCCTTCTTTGCTTTCCCTTTTCCTGCAAGGGCAACGTTCTCCTGTTCCGCCTCACTTTGCTGACTCTTGCTACTGGTCCTACTGACAAGGCTTAGTCTAAGCTCCTCTTGAGTGAAGTCACTCCAAAGTCGATCCCAACTTGGCAAGGTGTCTCGTCCATTAATAGCTTGAACAAAGACATCCCACTGCTTAGTAAACCCATTTAGGGCTATCCGCACTAGCTCGTCATCACCTAGATTATCTCCAGCAATGACCAACTCATCCTTGACAGAATTCGAGATGCGGTGAGGTAACTTGTCCCGCGTCCTCTCCTTGTTCATCGAGTAGTCTCCAACTTTCTGCGAGAATCCAGCTTCGGGTTAGTGGTAGCATTACAGTGCAATTGAGAATGGCATCCCACATCTTCTTCCTTGTATCTAACTACAGGCATGTGGAACAATATGATCCCTTGACACCATCAAAAGTCATCACCTCCTAAGCCTTGGCATCTTCCTTCTTATATGCTAAGAGCTGTGCTGGATCTGTAGGTACAGGTACAACACTGGTCACATATTCCTTAATCCCATTCTCTTCCAGCAACAAAGAAATTATGGCTTTCCAGACACCAAAATTTGAGGCTCCATCCAATCTGTCCTGATCTCTTAAACCTGCTGAGGCCATCTCAAAAGATAAAAGAAAACAAATAATAATAGTTCTGAAGAGGTAGAACTGGGTTTTATAAACCCTCTTTCCTACGCTGAGCTTTGTCTGCCCTCAGATCAGCTCTGATACCATGTGAAAATTCTATTGCAGTTACTGATTATTAATCTCCTATCTAATACATAGATTATTTAAATCTGAAAATTAATTCTCAGCAAATATCAAAAAATAACACAACTGCAACTTCACCAATAAAACTCACAGAAATAGAAAAGAAAACATTCACAATAATGAAGACACAATATTTTTTTGAATAAGGTGTCGGAGTGGAAAAACCCAGGAAGGAAAACCTTTATGGGGATGAGGAATTATATTAAACTTCAGCAAATTAAAGTCCTAAAACTGCGCTTGCCTCTTCTTGCTGGCGGACTCCGGCAATAACCTTCTCGGAAATTCTTCCCTCCAGTTTCTCACGCTGAAATTCCACCGGTACGCTATCCCCAGCGCTATCAACTGGCCGCGCTGGCACTTTGCCAAGACATTTTGCTCTCACTTTGCAATTCTACTTTACGCTATCCTTTGCAAATCTCTACTTTATTGTTGTATTCTCAATTGCCCATTGATCCCCTTTTTATGCTTTTCTCATTGGTAAACCAATGGCCCATGATTCCAATCTCAATCCAGTAGGCTGAGATTAAAATAGACTCACAAAGGCCACAACTAACTGGATTCACCAGAGTCTCTGGGAGGGAATCAATTTATTTAATTACATAATTATCTGAACAGCTTCCGACCCTTTTACGGGTTCCTGAAAATAATTAAATAATTAAAAAAATGACACTTCTAGACAATGGAATTTTGTCCAAAGAAGCTACATAAAATTAACACATATATATATATATATATATATATATATATATATATATGCTCTAGCATATATATATATATATATATATATATATATATATATATATATATATATATATTTATATCTCCAATCTTAACTTTTCATTGCTCTAATACAATAGATTGTATATACCTTTGATATGAGGAATGAAATTTTTTTCAAATTTTTATATGGAAAACACTTGGTTATATATATTTATTTACATCTACAATATTAACATCCTGTTCATCTTGATAGATCATAGGGAGTGGGATCTAAAAAATCTTCTCCACAGATTTTTCCAAATTCTATTTTCTTATATCTCAAGTATTAATAAACAATTATGTTCTTAGTTTTGATTCGCTTTAAGTTAAACCTTCAATATGTTTTAGGTGTTTCTACTTCTCGTGCCTCATTAGGTGAAGAAAGTATCAAGATGTTAACACTTCTTGGAATTTTTATTATTCCATAAATACAATGCTTGAAAAGGAAACATGGAATAACACCAGATAACTTAGCGACGCAGGAGCAGATGAAGATACTGAAGGAGATGGGAAATCCGGTAATATTTATAAAGAAAAAAGGAATGCGTGCATTCAAAATATATTCTGAATAGTTCAAAATATGGTTAAATTTTGAGCTAGAGGCGTTCAAACTGATGGGGCGTGTAAAAGAGTCCGTACATGGCGTTATTCTTTGACTACGTCTCCTTGTATAATGATGAAGTATTTTCATGCAAATAAATACTTAATAAATATCAATATTATAATTTTTATAAACCTGTGCCCATACTGACATCACCGAAACTTCTGCAGCGTAGTAAATTTTCCAATGAGTTTAATGTTTGCGTGGGCGGGAAGGAGAAACGGTTCAAGACTGGGCGCGAAAAAAATAGAGGTAAAAGGTTTGAAACTGCGCGTGAAAATTTTGAAGGTTAACGGAGAACGGAAAGTGAACGAAAGAGGGACGGATTTAAATGGGCCCACACCAGCCACCTAAGCGGTCAACGCTTAGAGTGTGCTGGTTAAGCCCAGCCGGCATAGAATGTTGCATTGTTACCATTCTAAAATGTATTGTGATTAAGTTCTGATTCATAGTGTGAGAGCAACAATTAAAGGAGAAGAATTCTTTTATTGTATAGAGAAATAAAATAAAAGAATTCTTCTCCTTTAATTGTTGCTCTCACACTATGAATCAGAACTTAATCACAATACATTTTAGAATGGTAACAATGCAACATTCTATGCCGGCTGGGCTTAACCAGCACACTCTAAGCGTTGACCGCTTAGGTGGCTGGTGTGGGCCCATTTAAATCCGTCCCTCTTTCGTTCACTTTCCGTTCTCCGTTAACCTTCAAAATTTTCACGCGCAGTTTCAAACCTTTTACCTCTATTTTTTTCGCGCCTAGTCTTGAACCGTTTCTCCTTCCCGCCCACGCAAACATTAAACTCATTGGCAAATTTACTACGTTGCAGAGGTTTCGGTGATGTCAGTATGGGCACAGGTTTATAAAAATTATAATATCGATATTTATTAAGTATTTATTTGCATGAAAATACTTCATCATTCACATGAAGTATTTTCATGAAAATATTTATTAAGGATTACATCAAAGCACAGTTGGGCGAGAGAGGAGTAATTCAGTGGGAGTATTATCTGCAGTGGTTTAAAGTGGATTGGTTACGATTTACTGAGGTTTTCCAAATTCGTTTACCATGCTGGCATGAAAACGTAGGTTTTATATGTTGTGCCTAAGGTTCATATTGGTTTTAATCACCTACAGTCATATTTTATTATCCATGGTTTATGGTTTTGGAGACTTTATAATATATATCGTGTTTTAATTTATCTGATGAACAATGGACTTGATTTGTGTCGTTATACAATTTGTTTGGTTTATCGTGTTGACATCTTATAAACCCAGTTTTCATCCACTTAATGTTGTGTATGTAGAGTCCCATTGCATGTAAATATATTTTCTGGTTCTTGAGATGTAGACTATAAGACTATAAAATATGTCATGTAAACATTATGATCCAATATAGCTTTCATTATCTTTATATGTTGTACCTTCTTTTATAAGGTCTATTTTAGTTTTAGTCACCTAGAATCACATTTTATTGTACTTTCTAGCTTTATTATGGTTTATGTGTGACTCGTCTTCTAACATTATAATTTCTACTTACAAGTGATTTTTCCTTTGGTTTACTCTTTGTAAGCATTTGGGATTTCCAAAATTGTCTAATAGTAGAGATACGGTGGGGAGAAGCAACATGTCTCTTCAAAAGACAGTTCTACTTGTGGGAGTGTTATTAGAACATGCAAAATTAATCAAATATACACTTATATCAATAATTATTTGTTACAATAGGTGAAATATATATAATATTTAATATGTGTTGACTACAAGTGTAATTTAATTATTTTACTTTTGGCACCTACAATTAAATATTAACCTCGAAAATATGGTATAAATTTTAATTTTATAGTATAAAAATAATACATAAACCTCGAAGAAGACAATATATAAAAAACATATACTATACAAATGTATTTTTAAATTTGTATTTTCTATTTCTTTCAATATTATAACACTTATGTATACATGAATATTATATATTATTATCGTATCCTAACATCACACAAAAGTTAATGATTACAAAAATAAACATAAATTTTCTATATCTCCATATATGTTCATTCCTTATTAGTTTAGATACATTATCTTTTAAAATTGATTGCATGCTTTATTTTCTTACATGTAAATTTTATACAAATACATTTTAAGATTAATTGCATAAATTACATGTTTACATGTATACATAATTAAATATGCTAAAATTTGAGATAAAATTAGCTATTTCCTAATTTATTACAGTCCAATTCATCTATCTAAAATTTAAAGACAACTAAACTTATTTTCATATCCAGGGTAATTGATTTTAAGACTAAATTCAACACATTCTTCAACATTATTCTTAAAAGAAGCTTCAAAACCACAAAGTTCAAGGGCAAAAAATTAGAGCCAAGCTGAATTGGTTAAAGTGCGGGGACAAGGGTTCCAAGTTTTTCTTGAATTACCTCAAGGAAAAGAACTCAAAGGAGAAAATTGGCCAAATTTGGGATGGTACCCAAATGCTCTCATCTCAGGAAGAGGTTCTTGAGCAGTTCCATTCCTTCTATAAGGTTCTCTTCTCCTCGGAAGATGGAGGAGTAGCTGGCCTGAAGGCGAGGGGGCTCATCAAAAGCCTCATTCCTAAGAAGATTATTGAGGAGGATGCGGTCAAGCTTGAGGCTGATTTAACGAAAGAGGAAATCAGAAAGGCAATCTTTTCTACGAGCAATGACAAGTCCCCTAGTTGTGGTGGGCTTCCTGTTGAGTTTTTTAAAACCTTTGAAGATTGGATTTGCGAGGACCTACTGCAAGTCTACAAGGAGGCCCTGGACAAGGGCTCTTTAGGGAAAGAGATTAACAGGGGGATCATCAAGCTGCTCCCAAAAGGGGGAGACAAATCCTTAGTTAAGAATTGGAGACCCATCACCTTATTAAATGCCACTTATAAGATTTTGGCTAAGGTTATTTCCCTAAGGCTTGCCAACATTCTCCCAAAGTTTATAACCAACACTCAAACGGGCTTCATAAAAGGGCGATATATTCTGGAAAACTTGATCACAAGTTGGGAGGCTCTAGAATGGGCCAAGCAGTCCAACCAAGATTCGGCCATGTTGCTGCTGGATTTCAAGAAAGCTTATGACAGAGTGGAGTGGGAGTTCCTAAGGCTTGTTCTCCAAGCGTTTGGCTTCCCTGTGAAGTTTTGTAGTATGGTGAATACCTTGTTGAAGGATGCCTCGGCCAAAGTTGAGGTTAATGGCAAGTTGTCGGAGGAAATAACGCTGGAGAGATCAATTCGACAAGGTTGCCCCCTCGCTCCAGCCCTTTCGTAATTGCTTCTGATGCTTTGTCTTACCTGCTAAAAGATAACTCCTTTTCCCCCAAGATCAGAGGGATCAGACTGCCTGATAACAGCGACCTCACTAATGTGCAATTCGCTAATGATACTTCATTCTTTGTGGAAATGAATCAGAGGAATTTGGAATCTTTAATGGTGAAGCTTGATTTGTTCTTCCAGGCTTCTGGGGCCAAGCTGTCCAAAGCTAAGTCCATCTTCCTAGGCTGGAAAGAAAATCCTCAGGAGTGGTTGAATAGGTTTGGTTTCCAATGGGGAGGCCCCAACAAGCTGGTCAAGTACCTAGGAATCCCTTTTGCTGTCAATCCCAATCTCAAAGAGATGTGGAATTGGATTAGACGTAAAATTGATAGGAAGCTTGAGAGCTGGAATAGGAGATATCTCTCTCCTGCAGGAAGAATCCAAGTGTGTCAGAAAATTCTTGCTTCGTACAACATTTATTTCGCTTCTATGTGGTTCTTTTGTAGCTACCAAGTGAACGAAATTCAAAAGAAGATAAGGGGATTCCTTTGGTCTGATGGGAAGGGTAAAAGAAAGAGACACTCGGTGAAGTGGGACTGGTGTGTCCTCAGTAACCAGCAAGGGGGTATTGGCTTGAAAGACTTAAAAGCTCAAGGTATAGCACTTGCTGCTAAGTGGATCCTTAAGTCCCTGAGTGGTAATGAACCTTGGAAAATTTTGGTGAGAAACAACATTCAAAAGGCGGTCCCAAAGAAAGCCAAATCTTGGAAAATCCTTCCCCTAAGTGACATTCTCCTCAGCAAATGCCCCATGGTCCCTGCTGGCTCGCCGGTATTCAGGAGTATCTAGAGGGCGTGGGAGCTTACTAAGAATAAAGTTAATTTAAGGAATTATAACATAATTTTGAAAAATAACCAGAAGTGTCATTCCTCTGGATCTGTGTGGTGGAATCTAGAGCATAATAACAAGACTCTTGCTCTGCTTCAAGGGTGTTCTTCCAAAGTGTGGAATGCTAAAGGTATCAGAACCTTTGGAGATATTCTCGCCAGGGCTAGTTTAAAAACTTGGAATGAGCTGTGCCTGGAGTTCAACATTCCAAGCTCCAACTACAGAACCTTCTCCACCATTCGGGAAGCCTACAATGGTGCGATTTTTCCAATGGCTTCGGGAGATACGGTCAACATTGCCGAGGATTTCATTTGGCAAGATGGCACCAGTGCTGGTAATGTGAAGGCCAAAACAATTTGCAATGACCTTACGAGCAGCACCATTGTGATGGACCATATTAACTCCTATTGGGGTATGTCCGTCGACATTAAGAAGTTTCAGAATATTTTTTCTTTTGTCTGGCATAGTTCCATGGAGCCTAAAAAGGATTCCTTTATATGGCTTGTTCTTTTACAAAGGATTTCGTTTAAAACTAACTCTAATGATGTTGAAATTTGCAGCATATGCAGAGTCTCGGAATCAGTCAAGCACATTCTTTTTGAGTGTTTCTATGCTCAGGAAATCTAGAGCATGTTTTGTTACAATTTAAATTTTTGGAATGATAATGGTAAAGCTCATTGGAACAATGTGTTGTTTCCAGATTTTAAGATTTATAAAAAATACAAGATTTTTTGGTACTTACTAACGAAGTTATGTGGCACATTTGGAAAATGAGAAATGAAAGAAAATTTAAGGGGTCCAAGAGGTAACTTACTGAGTTTAATAGAAAACTCACGTTTCTTAATATTTCTATGCAGGTCTCGGTGAACATGGAGAATTCTCTGGGCGATTTGCAGTCTACAAAGGACCCAAGGGGTTGCGGCCAGATGCATCAGCTTTATGGTGAAGCACCTGAACTTTTCTGTAGAACCCTCGATGAGTTTCAAAGGCATGTTAAGGAGGGGAACAGTCAAGAATGATTCCAAGAAGATGTTTTCTCTAGATCAGACGCAGGAGGAAGAACAGGTTTTAGTCACTATGGAGATTGAGGTGAATTAGGGGCAACCAAATCTGGAGTTCTTTTTGAGAGCATTGGAGGCAGTCAAAAAGGAACTCATTCATCAGGTGGCTGTTGAGAAAGATGATTGAGAACTTTGAGACAATAGAGGTCTTCTCCTGTGATGTGAGAGAGGCTATTCAAACTTTGATCAACTGGGGTGCGGTGGAAGACTATTATATCTCCTTTTTGATACTTTTTGCTCTCTATAGGCAGCTGCATTATGTTTTGTATCCTTTTTAGTTTTGGAAAAAGTTATAATCAATTTGTAATTCCCAATTCTATATAGTTGTTTTTAATTGTTGACAGTCTGTATCTACCTGAGACATTTATCTTTGATCTCTGTATCTAGCTGTGCTATATAGTTCTACAGCAGTGATATATTGTTGTCGGCATACTGTATCTAGTTGTGGATACGTTGTAATCTGACTATTCATTCCATTATTAATAAAAAAAAACATTATTCTTAAAACTAAATATATTAATATCTCTTATTCATTTCTTGGCGGTAATTAATTTACTCGCATAATTTAATTAGCTTAAATTACTTAAGAACAAGGTTCACTTTTCCTTCCAATACTACTTTCATGCAGCCCCAAGTTATATCCGCTTTCAGGTAAATTGATTATACTTCTATATTTAGTTTGGTGTTTTCTCTCATTTTGTTTTAGAGCAAAAATTGTTTAATTTGCCATTTTTCAAAGTAGCAATAGATGCCATGGTGAAGCATTATTTTGAAGTAATACTCACCAATTAATTGAGGGGAAATCTTCAGTTTCCTCGGCCACCACTTTTCCTGATGTTTCACAAACATCTTCCTACTTCACTTTTGATATGGCAAATATTGACATTGATTTTGGGTTAGTTTATTTACCAAATTTTTGGGATTTGGGCTGTTGGTTAGGAGATGAATGTCTTTCCTTCTATGCTTATCCTTTTCTCTTTCACCCTGATCAGATTTATTTACAAGGGGACTTTCCTAACTACTAATTACCAAAGATCTACTCTTTTCTTTAATACTTGTTGCTGGAGTGAATTTCCACGCTTTTTAGACCCTCCTCCATAGGGGTGTTTGTTTTGGGAATTTTGACCACTGGGACAGCGCCATTTGAGCGACTTAGAACCTCAAATTCGCCGAACATCCGGACAGGATGTGACTAACCGTAGAAAATATTATTGCCTTAATGGATTGATGCATTAGTTAACCATTTTGTTTGCCCCATATGGCGACAAATTTGGTATTTAATTAATAGATGAATGCTCGCGGTTAAACACCCGTGACCTATATCCGCTATTCGGGGACATTTTTATTACAATATTTCAATCAATTACAAGTAGGGCGGTAGTTTTGGATGGTGGTTTTTGGATGTAGGGTCAACATTGCTTATTTCTCAAGCCCTAGTTCTCTTAATCCAACCCTCTCATAGAACACATTAATGTTCTTCCCATTTTAATTAGAATTCTTAATCTCCCTCTTCCAATTTGGAGTGACCCTTAATTTTATTCCATTAGTAAAAGTATTGTTCAATTCCTAAATATGGACTCTACTACTTCAAATCTTAGTCAACATCAAAATTTTGAAGGCTCTTCCTAAAAATGTCATTCTAAGAATTGAAGACAAACCTTGGAATCAATTCATGGATTATCAGAATCTTCCCTTTTTCTATAAATGGCACTTTGCTATTGGACAAATAGATTTTTATTTCACCCACTCTTGTCACTTAGTGGTGGGCTTAAATACTTTGTGCTAAAACCTCCTTCTTGAAAACTTGATTATTGGTGATATTTTTGAACTTTGGGGTGTTCTTTCAAATCAAGTGGACCCTAATGTTACCATGGTGACAAATATTCATGCATAGGCTCTTTCTATGTTTTGTCAAGTTTATATGATCCTGAACCAAAGGAAATAGGGTTCCACCTTTTAGGAGATGGAACTAGGTTTAGGACCTATTTCAGTCTATGTTCATTAGGAAACCCTAGAGACTTCAACCCAATGATTCGATTGAGGGAAGGGTTAGGAGGTTTCCTTAGGTCTGATTAAAAAGGGGGTTCACCAGTAAATGAAGTTTTTAAGGAGAAATGAAAACCCTAATGCACTAAACCCTAGAAAGTCAAAAGAATTAAATCAAATGAACAAACAAAAATTAGACAGAAAGGAACTTGGTAAACTGATGGATTCCAAGCAAGATCTGCAACTCTAAGATTCTACTTTTTGAAGTGCATTGGGACTCATATGCCAGGCTAGGAAATTTATTCCTAATCTAGGTTTTGGCAAAAAATCTAGAATCTCTTGGTGAATGATTAGGATCTGCAAAAATCTAACAAAAAGGGTGTACTGGGACTCATACGCCCAGACAGTTGTAAAGTGTGCCAAAAAAGTGAAAAGTGTCCTAGGAGAAAAATTTTGAAGTGAACTTTGTGAGCCTCTAAATACAAATTAAATAAGCACTTTCCCACTAGTTTCATGTAAATAAGTTGGATATCTTGCTCTAGATTTGATTTTTTTTGGGCCTTGACAAATTCTTATGACAACTTTGCAATTTTGGTACTTTTGAAGGCTTCAAGTCCTCTTTTTCTTCAACCTATAAACTTGCAACATACAAAGAGAGGGAAAAGATGTTGTTTTTTTAGGGAATGGTGGCTTTCCTTGGTCAAACCCCATTTTGGTAATCAAACCTTAATGAGAAATGAAGCATGAATGAGATGAAACATGAAACATAAGACTAAACAATAGAACCTTGTTTGAAACCTTGTAGATCTACAAACAAGCATGAAGTGGCCTTAATGGATGTAGATCTTGATCATGACTCTTGATAAAAGATAATTCCTTTGAATACTTGAACTGCTCTTGAACAATACATCACAACATTAGCTCAAAACGACATGCATGATGCACTAAATATTTGGCATGATGAAATGACTCTTGATTGTTGTAATAATCTTCTATAAATCTGCCCTTGAATGCCTTAGAAATGCTCTTGTGAAAGTACCCTTGAATGCTTATGAAATTCTAGCTTGTTAGAAGAAATTATGTGAAATAAGCTTGTATTTATACTTTTTTATGCCAAATTTCCCAAAATTACAACACTACAAGTCGACATCAAATCTAGGATAATAAAATCCCATGAAGAATTTGATTTAAAATAGGTCCTAGTTAAAGTGGGACTCATACACCAAGTTGGGCGTATGAGTGCTAGTGGCTTAAAATCAGCACACAAACTCTAAGAATGTCTTGTTTAATGCGATATTTAAAATCAATTCCTGAGACCTAGGTGGGACTCATTCGCCCAAGGTGGTGTATGAGTCCCAGATCACTAGATCTAAAACACATAACCAAAAACATTGAATTATGATTGGTTATTTGATAAGTGTCGAGATTATCCATAGAAAGATGCAATTAATTAGGCTTGTGGATGCAAAATACGACCAATTAAGACATAAATAATCCCAATTAATTAATAATTCCCTAGATTAGTGTGAAAGTGTAAATATACACTTTACAACACCCTAAATAAGGCAAAATTAGGTCCATTTAGTTTAAAAGGGCCCTAAACTTAATGTGAATGTGTAAAACACATTACAACACTAAATCAAGGCAACATTAGGCTCATTTTAACATTAATTATTCCCAAATTAAGTTAGGAAAAGGGATAATTTTTATGTTACTACATTTATCCCCCAATTTAGTGAGACGGGGAACTTGCTTCAAACTCACACTAAAGTACACATCCAAGAGGGGTCCAAGTGTACCAATGTCGATGGTATAGAATGACAAAGATCAAGGAGGTAGCCAAGTCCCCAGGATCCAGGATCCTACATCAATCCAATATAAGCACATATGGACACACACAAGGTGTATGATATGCAGCATCAAGATACACAAACATGTACAATGTCAATGACTAACAAAAAGAAAAATAAAAATAGGTTGATCAAGCCTCGGCTATTTTTCCAACACAATGTGGATCAAGCCTCAGCTGTTTGTCCCAAATGAATGCTCACTCTGAGGCAACGAAACTTCAGGTTGTCCGATGGGTGAGTATCCAAAAAGGGTGGCTTAGTGAGAAATCCATGCCTCTATATCATCTTCTCACCGTACAATGAGAAATCCCTTCCCACGTTTAGGCTTCTCATCATACTAACAATACCAAAGCTATCCCTCTGATAACTTCAATAAGGAGCCACAAAATGAAAATTTGAGCTTCACAAGGCCTAACAAGTTTCATTGAGCACTTAAGAACATTTACGCATGTAAAGGATTGTTTAAAGGGATCTTTGCTTAATTCACGTAAGGTCTTTTCTTAGGGAACATCATGCCTAATGTCTCCAAGAGAGGGAAAATAAAAGAAATATCACGCTCTTAGAGGAAATCAAACCCAATGACACCACCAAGAAAAGAACACATTGAAAGAAGAAAGAAAATCACACAAAGAACATAAGGATGTAAAAAATAATTCCAATGTATGCCCCCACTTTAAAGTGATTGTTAACACCATTGTTGTGAGTAATCTTCTTTAAAGTAGTCAATGAAGAAGAAACACCCTTTCCCCCACTTAGTGCAAGACAAGGGTGAGCCGAGGTGATAAAAAATGACTCGATTGTCAGATCACCCTGACATGACTCGGAGATAAAAAAAATATTAAGGAAAGAATTTAGTCATAAAAAATGGAAACAATTAACTTGCGAAATAAAATGACTCATTTGCATTATCATTATGTTGATAATAATTAGGTAGAAAACTATGACATCCATGCATTTATTTTACTATAAATGAGGTGAAAATGGGTAGAAAGGCTACATTTTTATGCCCTAATATGTTGCAATAGTTTCACCCTTGTTCTCCTTGTGTTGTGCAGTGCGGTGCTTGGGTTCATGACATGGCTTAACCAACTCCTTTAGATCTTGGATCTTGTATAAATCTGGTAGTTGTATCAGGCATTGATAGGTCAATCTTTTGGTGCAACAGTAGCTACCTATGTAACAATTGATATCAGAGTCGAGGTCTCTAATTGAAATGACTTGGAGATCAAACATATTAAGGAGAGAATTTAGTCATAAGAAAAGGAAACAATTAAACTACCCAAATAAAATGAGTCATTTGTATTATCATTATGTTGATACAAATTACAAAAGAAACATATATTGAACCCATTAACAATAATTAGGTAGAAAACTATGTGATCCATGCATTTCTTTTACTACAGATGAGGTGAAAATGGGAAGAAAGGATAAATTTGTATGCACTAATATGTTGCAAGAGTTTGGCCCTTGGTCTCCTTGTGTTGTGTAGCATGGATCTTGGGTTCATGACATGGCTTAACCGCCTCCTATGGATCTTGGATCTTGTATAAATCTGGTAGTTGTATTAAGCATTGACAAGTCAATCTTTTGGTGCAACGACAACCGCCTATCCAACAATTGGTATCAAAGTCGAGGTCACAGGTTTGAACACCTCGCTTGCACTATTGGGATTGTTGCAATATTTTCACCCTTGGTCTCCTCGTGTCGTGTAGCATGGCGCTTGAGTTCGTGACATCTAATCCAGTGTGCAACCCCCTTTACTTTGATTATTTTTAACACATTTTTGTTTCTTAGTGTTGCCTATATTTTTATTATTTAAGTGCACGCAAACCCACTTTCCAATAGTCGTTTGACTATGCTTGGGTCATCCCACAATAGTGGTTTACAATTTTTTGCCAAAATGGACATTGAATTAAATTTTTTTAACTAATCTTCAAATTCGGGCACCTATATTTGCTTAACTATGAGGAATTTGAAAATGATGCAAACTAGTGATTTGTGACATTTTGTCTATAGATTCTAAATATATTATTTTAACATTTTTAGAATAAAATTGCATTTCCTTTGAATCCATATCATTCCAAGACTAGTTTTTAATAGTAAACACCATTTTTAAAGAGTGGCCTTTATTGGCTAACACAATTGTTTTTCTCTGAAGCATAAAATTTTATGTTTTCTAATTTAGATTTGTGACTACAATATCTAGTACTTGCAATTGGTTTGATAACATTTTAAACAATTTTTTCTTAATTATTTTTTGAAGTCAAACCACTTACAATTTAGACATAGGTTTACTTGCTGACTGTTATTCCCCCAATGTAAACTTGAAATTTTTAAATTTTTTAATGCATTCCTTTACTCACCCTTGAACATGTGGAATCACAAAAAATGATTAAATTTGAAAATATGATAGAGATGATGCAATTTCCTTTCATGGGAATGATCCTAACCCTATTCCATAAAATATGCCTAATTTTCATTCCAAAATACTTCACTGTCTACGAGATTTTAATCCTTACATTTTCCCGTCTATGATTTGCAAACTTGATCAAAATCTGAGATTCTGGTTGCTGGACCAAAAAAACTTTTGGGTTTTTCTCGGAGATGTATCATTGAAATGTTGTCCAAATTTTGTGCCAAACAGAGCTATTTTGTGGGAGATATGGAGATTTTTGTCTTTCATCCAAGTATAGTTTCAGGAGAAATGAATAAGGACAATTTTGGAGTACTATTTAACGTCCTCTGATCAGCTTCAAGTGACCTTTTGAGGTAAAATACATATGAGGATGGCATGCTATAAGGTCCTGTGTTTTAAAGGTGAATGCCTTTATTAAAATTTGAATGTTTGCAGTGACATCATAGAGTCGATATTTTCTATGGAGTTAGGTTTATCAAAAGTTGTAAAAATGGGTAAATATATTCATTTTGGAAAATGAATTTATTTGAGGTGGTTTTGAAAATATTTATAAGGAAAGTTCATATTTGAAGGTTATGAATTTCATGTTGTCGGAAGTTTCCAGGGTTTTAAAACTCTTTAGACGACTGACTCATAGGTTTTAAAGTTGTCATTTCCCCCGACTTCCTGACATCCCCTCTCTCTCTCTCTCTCTCTCCCTCCCTCCCTCCAAAGCATAGTGCAATAATCAAGGATGTGTGCACAATGAATTCGTTGAAACAGCTTTGGAAACTTTTTCTTAGTGACTATATGCAAATGCATAAAACGGATTTGTTAACTCAGCCTCAAAAATCCATAGGCAACACAGGAAAGAGCACGTGGACGGTCTGGTAGAACGTCACAAATAAATGTCTTCTCATGGGAAATCATGATCGTACCTAGATATAAATCAAATAAACATTGAAGAAGGCTTTGAAAACTCTCAGGATAATGCAGTTGGTGAGGTGCGCACAGTGTATCCACAAAATGGATTTGTTGAAAATAAAGGCAGCTCAGGAAAATGAAAGAATCAGAGCACATAAACTGTTCAAAGGAAGATCTCATGAGCTACAGCTCTGCAATCCCTACAATCTTAGATCAAAATGCAAAGCCAGATTCGGTCCCATCGCTCATCCATGGCAACTGAAGATCGAATTAAGCAGATTCTCAATGACTTGTATTCTTGACATGGCCCGCACCTGCACATGTTATGCATTTGATAAACTTCAATAGCATAAAGATGAGCTTAAAGCCCAAACTGAGAACCATAAAAATCAGGTATTCCTTCATGGATTCTTTCGCAGCTGGGATTCGAGCTTCGCAATGCTATTTGCGTTTTCTGTTTGGTTCTTCGTGGACTTGACATTGTTGAGGATGATATGCGTATTCCAATGGATACAAAGCTACCAATTTTGACCAATTTCCATCAACACATATATAATCCTGCATGGCACATATCATGCGGAGTTAATGACTACAAAGAACTAGTGGACCAATTTCATCATGTTTCTACTGTCTTTTTAGCGCTTCGAAAGAGATATCAAGAAGCAATTGAAGAAATAACTAGAAGGATGGGTGCAAGGATGGAAATATTTATCTGTCAAGAGGTAGAATCAGTTGAGGACTATGATGAATACTACCATTATGTTGCAGGATTAGTTTGCTTGGGATTGTCTAGACTGTTTCATGCAGCTTTTCTTGAGGATTTTCCTCTAGATTTCTTGTTCCATTCAATTGGTTTATTTCTTCAGAAACTCAACATTATAAGAAACTGCTTTGAAGCACAGCAAGGCAGTCAACAATACCATGATGCATTTAAACAAATGCGTGAGCAGATTATGTTTAAATATGATCAAGTTGCACGTACGAATGTTGGAAAGATTACATCCATACTAAATAGTGAAAAAAGTTTCTTTGCTAGGTGTAGCCTCCAAATCACCTCTAGTGATAGCCTGAGAAAGCCTTCTCCGATCACTCTAAAGGATGATCTAACATATTCCTGCTCGAGAAGATGCAGTGGTACTCAAAGATTCATTTTGAATATACCACTTGAGGATGAGAAAGGGCATTCGGTTGAGAATCCAAGTCTCTACAAAATAGAACTCCAGAAATATGGTGGAGGTTTATTAGATTCAAAAAGTGGGGCTACATTCGGTGGTCTTCATAATGATTTTAGGCAAACTGCTTCATCCTTGAAACCCCACACAGAACCTGGAGTAGGACCTGCATATTTTGTGCTTAATGTTGACAACTGTACAAGGGGTGAATCTGCATATAAAGGAGGGAGATTTAGTAACTTCATCACTGGATAAAGAAAAAATAAAAATTTAAGTAGAAGTCAAGAACGTGTATATGAGTTGTTTAGTAAAGTTTTTAGTTCATCGGCTTGCCATCAAATTTCCAACTCCAAGTTTGATCTTCACTTTGTCTTCTTTAGAAAGCTAGAAATGTTTTGGCCTTCTATTGATTAGAGAAAAGGAATTGTGCCAAATTCTAAGGACCGAGTCTTGATTCCAAGTAAACCAGATAATGCCTCACACATAAATAGATTATATGTTGTAGGATGGTTCAAGAGAGGTCCTGCAGGTATCACAAGGACCAATTTATATCATGCAGAAGAAATAATTGAGAGCATTTTAGAGGATATCAGAGCCAGTTTGTTAGGTGGATATCACTCTTCACATCCTGGAAGGATGGGCCTACTTGAAGCATTGCGAAACAAAGGTGTTCAGTGTATATCCTTCAACAGATAGGAGAAGATTGACACAAAAGAAAAATAATTTCAAGATCGTTGAAAGGAAAACCCAGAGAAAAGATCACTTCATGGCAAGAGTTGTTACAAGTCGCAAATGCATAGATGTGTTGCAAAAGAGATTTTCATTGACATAACAACTTTAATTCAAGGCAGTGTATGCATAGCATTATTTTTCAATTGTTACTATGGATAAATCGCAATTGGCCGAAGATGGGAAAATTCTAATAGCCCTTGATGTTGTGCACCTAGCTGAAGGATTTTAATCTATGGTCATAGATGTTCCTCTACTTTCTATTTCAATAAATAACATAATATAGGCAGCATGCGACAAATTTTCCAAAGGGGGGCACAAACTTAATGAATATATTGTCCAATAATCATATCTTCTGACTCATTAATTGAAATTTTATCTTCAAATAAAGATAGTTATGCCACGAAAGGAATGCAGAAGGTTATCAAGAAACAATTATGTGAAAGAGAAAGGCATAAATTTTTTTTGAATTATCAAATTTCAAGAAGCAGTTACAGGAACTGAAGAGTTTCATTAGGGAGGCTTATTTAATGTAAAAATATTTCTAAAGGGGGGTCTTTTTTCAGCTATTCGGGGGAAAGAAGGGAGCAGCATATTTATCTTTTCTGCACAGTCTTGATGTACAGGGTTATTGAGTCTGCGAACTCATATTTTGAGCATTGAAGAAATAAAGGAGATATTGTTAAATCTTTGCATTTATTAATGTCCTCTTTAAATTGCAGATGAACTTTGAGTCATTGTAATTTCTCTTCCATGTTTATCCTCTTATATTGAAACGTGTATGTGTTGTTCTTGAAGCTTTGAATTCAAAATAAGTTATCTATTGAAAGGAGGTTTGTTGTTCATTATTTTCCTGAGTATCATTTGGGAGTGGAATAGGTGGGATTTGTATCATTTATTTGCATCCTTTCATTTCAAGTTAAATTCATCGCATCTATTTCATGGTTATGGGTAGGTGTCAATTAGCCTTTTCTGCTTTATGGTGAGAAGCATACCCACTCTTTATTCATTGCATATCTATTGAAGGTAGTTGCACCTGGTAAAATAAGTAGAGAGCACTTGCAAATATCATTGCAAGTGACTCAACTGTTGGTAGGATTTTCATGGGCATGGGCAAGAAGAGTATAAACTTCAAATGACAAATCTATTAACCAACACTGACACATAATTTTTTTTGTATGTATCAAAATTCCTTTTTTTTGTTGGATGAAGGACATCGATATCTAGTGCATACATATTTTTCAGAATTTTTTTTTGATAATCTACTTTTTTTCCACATGCGCAAAACAAAGAGCTTGATTTTCGATGAAAAACCTATGTTTAATTAAACTAAAAAAAGTACATAATAGAACAAAAATATATTAAAATTAGATTTTATTGATAGCTCATTCCAAGAACTACCATCATCCAGTTGGGTCTATGAAGTTGATTCTATTTTCGTCTTCAACCCAAACTCAGAAAGGAAAATTTTTGTAGAAAATTGCGAGAGCAAAGGAAGAAGAGAAAAATAGGGGGGTTCAAGCGAACCCCCTACACCCCTCCAAGAAAAGTGGGGTTCGCTCGAACCCCCCTTTGTTTTCATTAAGAAAATGTGCCAAAAAGGGGATGAAATCACTGAGGGTTTCACTCGGAGGGGGTGTTCAAGCAAGCCCCTTTTTGGGTTCATGCAAACTGCCCCCCCCCTTGAGCGAACCACTTAAAACCCAATTTTTTTTTTCTTCAGAGCATTTTTTACAATTTTTCTTCATGAAGGGAATTTTAAACCAATATTGTGGGATCACTCGCTTGTACAGATTAAGCTTACATGAGTCTATTGATCATAAACTATTAGTGACCTACATCTAAATCACAATGTCATCGTAACTCATCTATCAACTAAATAACACATTGTTTTCTACCTCTAAATCATCTATCAACTAGAGTTTAAAAAGTTTATTTTCAATAATTGTAATCCTTCATCTATCTATATTGTCGAACAACCCAACTCGACAATAAAGCTATCAATTTCTATCAAGTTCTAGAGCTACATGCCGCCCAATTATAGACATAGGAAAAGAAATAATTAAATTTTTCTTATTCTTTAATTTGTATTTTGGAAACAAATTTAGGTTTTCTTAGAGTTTATATTACACCATAGTTAGTGAATAAATGGTTATGGTTTGTTAAATTATCTAAGATAGTTTTAAAATTTGAATAGTTATTAAAACTTATATCTTAATAGCTTTCCATTCAATTTTGATAATACAAATACTTTGTTCTTCTTGTTAAATATCAAAGGCATATTCAAAATGGAAGTACACAACCGTCCTGCCATTAGTTGGTAGAAAATTCATAGGAACACGACCTTATTTTTTGTAAGGGTTGTAAAAACTCCAATCGTGAATTTTTAATAGACAAATACCTAAATAAACCATTGTGAAGATATCTTATCATTGTATGTTATTTTATTGTGAAATTATTTTATCATAATTTATGGAATGTCACAAAATTTTCATACGAAAAAACATGTCTACTTCTGCTATATAATTAATAGCACTATTAGGTGGGATTAAAAAAAATTTATTGCACATCTATGTTATGCATTTGATCATTCTTCTTTGAACTAGAGTGCCATATGTTCTTGGTAGTAAAGTAAGGTTGAAAATAATAGTAAGACTATGGGAAGACAGAGGAGGAGGTGAGTGGAGAGGAGAGTGAACATAGGGGAATTTTTTTTTAGGTTTATCATGGTGGCCTATGGAATTACTTTTACAGAGCATGTGGTAATCAACATGTAAACTCAGTTTTTTTCATCATTACAAAAAACCCCAAGTTTAGTGACATGAAAGTTGTTTTGTGAGCTTTTATATGTTTCAATCTCCCATTTTTCTTTCGTCTAATTTATAAATTTTATCTGACATCAAAATATGATGTGGAATGCATGCATTGGGGGTTGGTTATAAAGGACAAGTATGAGATGGGTTAATTATTATTTCTAAATCTAATATGATGTAAACTAAGTGCAACTTTATTGTTACTATCAACAAAATTGTGGAATATTTTCTTTTGTTCAAGTGTGGACATTTGAATTCCATTGATCAACAAGCCTCTAGCATGACTATATTTTTATTTTCACTAGATAAAGATATCTCAAATTCTTGGAATTTTTTTCTTTATTCTGTTTCTTTCTTGAATGATTCATTAAACTCTAATCTTCATTCAACCATGGACGACTTGGAGAAGCATAATGCATTATTTTCTAATCGGAATCTATAATTTTGAACTAGTTAAGGGTTCATAATAAGTTGAAAATGGGTCAATCATGTGGCAATCCAACACATTAGTGCGTGCTTGATTAAGAGAAATATTTCCCCTGCAATTCAGAGGCTCTGAATTTACAAAGAAACAAGGAAAAATAGAATGTGGTGTACACAAACATCAATAAAATGATCAAAAAACTTAGTAGGCGAGGGAATATAACTAAGAGGGACCTTCACATGAAGAAGAGCCAAAGAAGGAACTTTACTATCAACCATGTAGAGTAATTCCCATGCTAGAGCATAGACATTCTAAAATAAGCTTTTTCCCATGACCACATAAATTTTATTTGTGCAAGGTTCATTGATTTCTTTATTTTTTAAAGTTGTAACAGAAATCAGTATTTACTTTGTAGAAATTAGAGATGCCCACAATTTCGGTGAAGCTCAATTTGTAATCTTTAAATTTCTTATAAATTTTTGAGGTAATAAAATAGAGGAAAATTCCCATGGCATTCCAAAGAGTTGTATCATGCCAATGATCCCTAACACTAAAATACAACTAATAATTTTATTGGAAAAGTGAAGAATTGTGCATTACATCAAAAAAATTGTGGCATGCATTCATGAATTTAGAGCATAATCATGTGTTTAATATGGCAACTTTGAATTGTTCTAATGTAATATAATTTTCTTCAGAATTTATCATATATTTTTTATTGATCAATATTTATTTAAGCACTTAGTTGTGGCCTGGGGGAGCTTAGAGAGCTACAATTTTTTTAGTAAGATCAATACACTAGGAGTAACCCTCCAAATGGAGTTTATATCTTTCATAGTGTTTGGATTACCCCAAATACCAACTTTGCATGAAATCCCTTAATTTTTCTTTCCATTGTAGAGGTACAACAAGTTATATTCTTCAATACCTTTAGCAATTGTATATTTCATCCTTTGCCACAAGCATTGCAAGTTCATAAGATTTACCTGCAACAAAGTAATCATTTTTTGCATACTATGCTATTTTATTGCTCCAATACAATTTATTGTAAATACGTTTGATATAAGGAATGAAATGTTTTTTAATTTTTTAGATGAAAAAACTTGGTACAATAGATTGTAAGTACGGGTTTAATATAAGTTATGAAATGTTTTTCAAATTTTTAGATGGAAAGATCTCAGTTATATATATATATATATATATATATTTATTTATATCTCCAATCTTAACTTTTCATTGCTCTAA
Organism: Sequoia sempervirens; assembly: GCA_007258455.2. Lineage (NCBI taxonomy): Eukaryota > Viridiplantae > Streptophyta > Pinopsida > Cupressales > Cupressaceae > Sequoia > Sequoia sempervirens. The sequence continues at coordinate 36,803,356 of VDFB02292527.1, read as the reverse complement.
TACAATAGATTGTATATACCTTTGATATGAGGAATGAAATTTTTTTCAAATTTTTATATGGAAAACACTTGGTTATATATATTGATTTACATCTACAATATTAACATCCTGTTCGTCTTGATAGATCATAGGGAGTGGGATCTAAAAAATCTGTCCAAAGCTAAGTCCATCTTCCTAGGCTGGAAAGAAAATCCTCCAGAGTGGTTGAACAGGTTTGGTTTCCAATGGGGAGGCCCCAACAAGCAGGTCAGGTACCTAGGAATCCCTTTTGTTGTCAATCCCAATCTCAAAGAGATGTGGAATTGGATTAGAGGTAAAATTGATAGGAAGCTTGAGAGTTGGAATAGGAGATACCTCTCTCTTGCAGGACGAATCCAAGTGTGTCAAAAAATTCTTGCTTCCTACAGCATTTATTTCGCTTCTGTGTGGTTCTTTTGTAGCTACCAAGTGAACAAAATTCAAAAGAAGATAAGGGGATTCCTTTGGTCTGATGGGAATTGTAAAAGAAAGAGACACTCGGTGAAGTGGGACTGGTGTGTCCTCAGTAAGCAGCAATGGGGTATTGGCTTGAAAGACTTAAAAGCTCAAGGTATAGCACTTGCTGCTAAGTGGATCCTTAAGTCCCTGAGTGGTAATGAACCTTGGAAAATTCTGGTGAGAAACAACATTCAAAAGGTGGTCCCAAAGAAAGCCAAATCCTTGAAACTCCTTCCCTCAAGTGACATTCTCCTTAGCAAATGCCACATGGTCCCTCCTGGCTCGCCGGTATTCAGGAGTATCTGAAGGGCGTGGGAGCTTACTAAGCATAAAGTTAATTTAAGGAATTATAACATAATTTTGAAAGATAACCAGAAGTGTCATTCCTCCGGATCTATGTGGTGGAATCTAGAGCATAATAACAAGACTCTTGCTCTGCTTCAAGGGTGTTATGCCAAAGCATGGAATGCTAAAGGTATCAGAACCTTTGGAGATATTCTCGCCAGGGCTAGTTTAAAAACTTGGAATGAGTTGTGCCTGGAGTTCAACATTCCAAGCTCCAACTACAGAACCTTCTCCACCATTCGGGAACCCTGCAATGGTGCGGTTTTGCCAATGGCTTCGGGAGATACGGTCAACATTACCGAGGATTTCATTTGGCAAGATGGCACCAGTGATGGTAATGTGAAGGCCAAAACAATTTGCAATGACCTTACGAGCAGCACCATTGTGATGGACCATATTAACTCATGTTGGGGTATATCCGTCGACATTAAGAAGTTTCAGAATATTTTTTCTTTTGTCTGGCATAGTTCCATGGAGCCTAAAAAGGATTCCTTTAGATGGCTTGTTCTTTTACAAAGGATTCCATTTAAAACTAACTCTAATGATGTTGAAATTTGTAGCATATGCAGAGTCTCAGAATCAGTCAAGCACATTCTTTTTGAGTGTTTCTATGCTCAGGAAATCTGGAGCATGTTTTGTTACAATTTAAATTTTTGGAATGATAATGGTAAATCTCATTGGAACAATGTATTGTTTCCAAATTTTAAGATAAATAAAAAATACAAGATTTTTTGGTACTTACTTACTAACGAAGTTATGTGGCACATTTGGAAAATGAGAAATGAAAGCAAATTTAAGGGGTCCAAGAGGGAACTTACTGAGTTTAATAAAAAACTCACGTTTCTTAATATTTCTATGCAGGTCTCGATGAACATGGAGAATTCTCTTGGCGATTTGCAGTCTACAAAGGACCCAAGGGGTTGCGGCCAGATGCATCAGCTTTATGGTGAAGCACCTGAACTTTTCTGTAGAACCCTCGATGAGTTTCAAAGGCATGTTAAGGAGGGGAACAGTCAAGAATGATTCCAAGAAGATGTTTTCTCTAGATCAGACGCAGGAGGAAGAACAGGTTTTAGTCACTATGGAGATTGAGGTGAATTAGGGGCAACCAAATCTGGAGTTCTTTTTGAGAGCATTGGAGGCAGTCAAAAAGGAACTCATTCATCAGGTGGCTGCTGAGAAAGATGATTGAGAACTTTGAGACAATAGAGGTCTTCTCCTGTGATGCGAGAGAGGCTATTCAAACTTTGATCAACTGGGGAGCAGTGGAAGACTATTCTATCTCCTTTTTGATACTTTTTGCTCTCTATAGGCAGCTGCATTATGTTTTGTATCTTTTTTAGTTTTGGAAAAAGTTATAATCAATTTGTAATTCGCAATTTTGTATAGTTGTTTTTAACTGTTGACAGTCTGTATCTACCTAAGACATTTAGCTTTGATCTCTGTATCTAGCTGTGCTATATAGTTCTATAGCAATGATATATTGTTGTTGGCATACTGTATCTAGTTGTGGATACGTTGTAATCTGCCTGTTCATTCTATTATTAATAAAAAAAACATTATTCTTAAAACTAAATATATTAATATCTCTTATTCATTTCTTGGCGGTAATTAATTTACCCGCATAATTTAATTAGCTTAAATTACTTAAGAACAAGGTTCACTTTTCCTTCCAATACTACTTTCATAAAAGCATTTAAGATTATATCTAACTCGTGCATTGTTATCACTATAATTAAATTTTGTATTTTCTCTCTTTTATTTTATAAAATAAAATATTTAATTTACCATTTTCATATATTATAAGAAATTAATTTATACATAAATTATAAACATTATTTTATTAATATAAATTAGTTGAGGGAAATATTAAGTTTTCTTTCCAATACCACTTTCACAAATAATTTCAAACATCTTCCTACTTCACTTTTGTGTAAGAAATATTGACATTGATTTTGGGGTTAGTTTATTTGCAAATTGTGATTTGGTGGTGGATTTGGAGATGAATGTCACTTTTCCTTCTATTAGCATCCTTTCTCTTTCCATGGAATCTATAGGTGTTATAGGGACTTTCCTATTGCTAATTGTTATAGATCCCCCACTAACCTTTGTGCTAATTGCTAGAGTAGGTATCCCTTTAGTCTCTCCTTGTGGGTGTTTAGAATTTGGCTCCTCAGTTTATACATAGTAAACCCATTTCTTGTTCTTAATCCTCCCATTTTCTTATATTTGGATCAGATGTAAATAACAATAGAAAATATTATTATAATAATGGATTGATCTACATGGTTAACCATTTTTTTCCTTCCCTTCCTTATTTGAACAATTGGGTATTCAATTAATAGATAGTGCTCATGGTTAAACATATTGACCTATATCCTTATTCTAGGGATAATTTTTATTACAATATTTCAATCAATTACAAGTAGGGAGGTAGATTTGGACGGTGGTTTTTGGATGTAGGGTCCACATTGCTTATTTCTCAAGCCCTAGTTCTCTTAATCCAACCCTCTCATAGAACACATTAATGTTCTTCCCATTTTAATTAGAATTCCTAATCTCCCTCTTCCAATTTGGAGTGACCCTTATTTTTATTCCATTAGTAAAAGTATTGTTCAATTCCTAAATATGGACTCTACTACTTCAAATCTTAGTCAACATCAAAATTTTGAAGGCTCTTCCTAAAAATATCATTCTAAGAATTGAAGACAAACCTTGGAATCAATTCATGGATTATCAGAATCTTCCCTTTTTCTATAAATGGCACTTTTCTATTGGACAAATAGATTTTTATTTCACCCACTCTTGTTACTTAGTGGTGGGCTTAAATACTTTGTGCTAAAAGTTCCTTCTTGAAAACTTGATTATTGGTGATATTTTTAAACTTTGGGGTGTTCTTTCAAATCAAGTGGACCCTAATGTTACCATGGTGACAAATATTCATGCATAGGCTCTTTCTATGTTTTATTAAGCTTATATGATCCTGAACCAAAGGAAATAGGGTTCCACCTTTTAGGAGATGGAACTAGGTTTAGGACCTATTTCAGTCTATGTTCATTAGGTAACCCTAGAGACTTCAACCCAATGATTCGATTGAAGGAAGGGTTAGGAGGTTTCCTTAGGTTTGATTAAAAAGGGGGTTCACCAGTAAATGAAGTTTTTAAGGAGAAATGAAAACCCCAATGCACTAAACCCTAGAAAGTTGAAAGAATTAAATCAAATGAACAAACAAAAATCAGACAGAAAGGAACTTGGTAAACTGATGGATTCCAAGCAAGATCTCTAAGATTCTACATTTTGAAGTGCACTAGGACTCATATGTCAGGCTAGGATATTTATTCCTAATCTAGGTTTTGGCGAAAAAATCTAGAATCTCTTGGTGATTGATTAGGATCTGCAAAAATCTAGCAAAAAGGGTGTACTGGGACTCATACGCCCAGACAGTTGCAAAGTGTGCCAAAAAAGTGAAAAGTGTCCTAGGAGAAAAATTTTGAAATGAACTTTGTGAGCCTCTAAATACAAATTAAATAAGCACTTTCCCAGTGGTTTCATGTAAATAAGTTGGATATCTTTCTCTAGATCTGATTTTTTGTGGGCCTTGACAAATTCTTATGACAACTTTGCAATTTTGGTACTTTTGAAGGCTTCAAGACCTCTTTTTCTTCAGCCTATAAACTTGCAACATACAAAGAGAGGGAAAAAATGTTGTTTTTTTAGGGAATGGTGGCTTTCCTTGGTCAAACCCCATTTTGGTAATCAAACCTTAATGAAAAATGAAGCATGAATGAGATGAAACATGAAACATAAGACTAAACAATAGAGCCTTGTTTGAAACCTTGTAGATCTACAAACAAGCATGAAGTGGCCTCAATGGATGTAGATCTTGATCATGACTCTTGATGAAAGATAATTCCTTTGAATACTTGAATTCATCTTGAACAATACATCACAACATTAGCTCAAAACCACATGCATGATGCACTAAATATTTGGCATGATGAAATGACTCTTGATTGTTGTAATAATCTTCTATAAATCTGCCCTTGAACGCCTTAGAAATGCTCTTGTGAAAGTACCCTTGAATGCTTATGAAATTCTAGCTTGTTAGAAGAAATTATTTGAAATAAGCTTGTATTTATACTTTTTTATGCCAAATTTCCCAAAATTACAACACTACAAGTCGACATCAAATCTAGGATAATAAAATCCCATCAAGAATTTGATTTAAAATAGGTCCTAGTTAAAGTGGGACTGGGCGTGTGAGTCCCAGTGGCTTAAAACTGGCACACAAACTCTAAGAATGTCTTGTTTAATGCGATATTTAAAATAAATTCCTGAGACCTAGGTTGGACTCGTACGCCCAAGGTGGTGTATAAGTCCCAGATCACTAGATCTAAAACACATAACCAAAAACATTGAATTATGATTGGTTATTTGATAAGTGTCGATATTATCCATAGAAAGATGCAATTAATTAGGCTTGTGGATGCAAAATAGGACCAATTAAGACATAAATAATCCCAATTAATTAATAAATCCCTAGATTAGTGTGAAAGTGTAAATATACACTTTACAACACCCTAAATAAGACAGAATTAGGTCCATTTAGTTTAAAAGGGCCCTAAACTTAATGTGAATGTGTAAAACACATTACAACACTAAATCAAGGCAACATTAGGCTCATTTTAACATTAATTATTCCCAAATTAAGTTAGGAAAAGGGATACTTTTTATGTTACTACATTTATCCCCCACTTTAGTGAGATGAGGAACTTGCTTCAAACTCACACTAATGTACACATCCAAGAGGGGTCCAAGTGTACCAATGTCGATGGTATAGAATGATAAAGATCAAGGAGGTAGCCAAGCCCCCAGGATCCAAGATCCTACATCAATCCAATATAAGCACATATGGACACACACAAGGTGTATGATATGTAGCATCAAGATACACAAACATTTACAATGTCAATGACTAACAAAAAGAAAAATAAAAATAGGTTGATCAAGCCTCGACTATTTTTCCAACACAATGCGGATCAAGTCTCAGCTGTTTGTCCCAAACACACGCTCACTCTGAGGCAACGAAACTTCAGGTTGTCCGATGGGTGAGTATCTAAAAAGGGTGGCTTAGTGAGAAATCCATGCCCCTGTATCATCTTCTCACCGTACAATGAGAAATTCATTCCCACGTTTAGGCTTCTCATCATACTAACCATACCAAAGCTATCCCTCTGATAACTTCAATAAGGAGCCACAAAATGAAAATTTGAGCTTCACAAGGCCTAACAAGTTTCATTAAGCACTTAAGAACATTTACGCATGTAAAGGATTGTTTAAAGGGATCTTTGCTTAATTCGCGTAAGGTCTTTTCTTAGGGAACATCATGCCTAATGTCTCCAAGAGAGGAAAAATCAAAGAAATATCACGCTCTCATAGGAAATCAAACCCAATGACACCACCAAGAAAAGAACACATTGAAAGAAGAAATAAAATCACACAAAGAACATAAGGATGTAAAAAATAATTCCAATGTATGCTCCCACTTTAAAGTGATTGTTAACACCATTGTTGTGAGTAATCTTCTTTAAAGTAGTCAATGAAGAAGAAAGGGGAGCTTCTTGGGAAATCCCTATGCAAGTCATATGTTCCTGAATGAAACAACATCGTGGATAAGGGATTTCCTCCAAAATGCAATAACTAAAGATAACTCAGTACGTCACATGCGCTCCAACTTAAGGCATGTCGTCCACATCCCAAGCTTTCTCTTATATATATATATATATATAGAAAGTGATCGACTAGCCAAAAGAGGCAACGACAAGTGTCATACGAGGATAGGGCTACGTAACACCCTTCCCCCCACTTAGTGCAAGACAAGGGTGAGCGGAGGCAATAAAAAATGACCCGATTGTCAGATCATACTGACATGACTCAGACATAAAAAAAATATTAAGGAAAGAATTTAGTCATAAAAAATGGAAACAATTAACTTGTGAAATCAAATGACTCATTTGCATTATCATTATGTTGATAATAATTAGGTAGAAAACTATGACATCCATGCATTTATTTTACTATAAATGAGGTGAAAATGGGTAGAAAGGCTACATTTTTATGCCCTAATATGTTGCAATAGTTTCACCCTTGTTCTCCTTGTGTTGTGCAATGCGGTGCTTGGGTTCATGACATGGCTTAACCACCTCCTGTAGATCTTGGATCTTGTATAAATCTGGCAGTTGTATCATGCATTGATAGGTCAATCTTTTGGTGCAACAGTAGCTACCTATGTAACAATTGATATCAGAGCCGAGGTCTCTAATTGAAATGACTTGGAGATCAAACATATTAAGGAGAGAATTTAGTCATAAGAAAAGGAAACAATTAAACTACCCAAATAAAATGACTCATTTGTATTATCATTATGTTGATACAAATTACAAAAGAAACATATATTGAACCCCTTAACAATAATTAGGTAGAAAACTATGTGATCCGTGCATTTCTTTTACTACAGATGAGGTGAAAATGGGAAGAAAGGATAAATTTGTATGCACTAATATGTTGCAAGAGTTTGGCCCTTGGTCTCCTTGTGTTGTGTAGCATGGATCTTGGGTTCATGACATGGCTTAACTGCCTCCTATGGATCTTGGATCTTGTATAAATCTGGTAGTTGTATTGAGCAATTGCAAGTCAATCTTTTGGTGCAACGACAACCGCCTATCCAACAATTGGTATCAAAGCCGAGGTCACAGGTTTGAACACCTCGCTTGCACTATTGGGATTGTTGCAATATTTTCACCCTTGGTCTCCTCGTGTCGTGTAGCATGGCGCTTGAGTTTGTGACATCTAATCCAGTGTGCAACCCCCTTTACTTTGATTATTTTTAACACATTTTTGTTTCTTAGTGTTGCCTATATTTTTATTATTTAAGTGCATGCAAACCCACTTTCCACTAGTCGTTTGACTATGCTTGGGTCATCCCACAATAGTGGTTTACAATTTTTGGCCAAAATGGACATTGAATTAAATTTTTTTAACTAATCTTCAAATTCGGGCACCTATATTTGCTTAACTATGAGGAATTTGAAAATGATGCAAACTAGTGATTTGTGACATTTTGTCTATAGATTCTAAATATATTATTTTAACATTTTTAGAATAAAATTGCATTTCCTTTGAATCCATATCCTTCCCAAACTAGTTTTTACTAGTAAACACCATTTTTAAAGAGTGGCCTTTATTGGCTAACACAATTGTTTTTCTATGAAGCATAAAATTTTATTTTTTCTAATTTAGATTCGTAACTACAATATCTAGTACTTGCAATTGGTTTCATAACATTTTAAACAATTTTTTCTTAATTATTTTTTGAAGTCAAACCACTTACAATTTAGACATAGGTTTACTTGCTGACTGTTATTCCCCCAATTTGAACATGAAAATTTGTAAAAATTTTAATGCATTCCTTTACTCACCCTTGAGCATGTGGAATCACAAAAAATGATTAAATTTGAAAATATGATAGAGATGATGCAATTTCCTTTCATTAAATTGATGATCCTAACCCTATTCCACAAAATATGCCTAATTTTCATGCCAAAATACTTCACTGTCTACGAGATTTTAATCCTTACATTTTCCCGTCTATGATTTTCAAACTTAATCAAAATCTTGGAATCTGGTTGTTGGACCAAAAAAACTTTTGGGTTTTTCTCAGAGATGTATCATTGAAATGTTGTCCAAATTTTGTTCCAAATGGAGCTATTTTGTGGGAGATATGGAGATTTTTTTCTTTCAGCCAAGTATAGTTTTAGGAGAAATGAATAAGGACAATTTTGGAGTACTATTTGACGTCCTCTGATCAGCTTCAAGTTACCTTTTGAGGTAAAATGCATATGAGGATGGCATGCTATAAGGTCCTATGTTTTAAACGTGAATGACTTTATTAAAATTTGAATGTTTTCAGTGACATCATAGAGTCGATATTTTCCGTGGAGTTAGGTTTATCAAAAGTTGTAAAAATGGGTAAATATATTCATTTTGGAACATGAATTTATCTGAGGTTGTTTTGAAAATATTTATAAGGAAAGTTCATATTCGAAGGTTATGAATTTCATGTTGTTGGAAGTTTCCAAGGTTTTAAAACTCTTTAGGCAACCAACTCTTAGGTTTGAAAGCTCTCTCTCTCTCTCTCCCTCCCTCCCTCCCTCCCTCCCTCCATAACACAATGCAATAATCAAGGCATGTGTGCACAATGAATTCGTTGAAATGGCTTTGGAAACTTTTTCTTAGTGACTATATGCAAATGCATAAAATGGATTTGTTAACTCAGCCTCAAAAATACATAGGAAACATAGGAAAGAGCACGTGGATGGTCTTGTAGAATGTCTCAAGGAAATGTCTTCTCATGGGAAATCATGATCGCAGGATATAAATCAAATAAACGTTGAATTAGGCTTTGAAAACTCTCAGGATAATGCAATTGGTGAGGTGCGCACAGTGTATCCACAAAATGGATTTGTTGAAAATAAAGACAACTCAGGAAAATGAAAGAATTAGACGACATAAACTATTAAAAGGAAGATCTCATGAGCTATAGCTCTACGATCCCTACAATCTTGGATCAAAATGCAAAGCCAGATTCGGGCCCGTCGCTCATGCATGGTAACTGAAGATCGAATTAAGCAAATTCTCAATTACTTGTATTCTTGGCATGGCTCACGCCTGCACATGTCAAGAATTTTATAAACTTCAATAGCATAAAGATGAGTTTAAATCCCAAATTGAGAACCATAAAAATTAGGTATTCCTTCATAGATTCTTTCGCAGCTGGAATTCGAGCTTTGCAATGGTTTTTGTGTTTTCTATTTGGTTCGTCGTGGACTTGACACTGTTGAGGATGATATGAGTATTCTAGTTGATACAAAGCTACCAATTTTGACCAATTTCCATGAACACATACATATGATCCTGCATGGCACTTCTCATGAGGAGTTAATGACTACAAAGAACTAATGGACCAATTTCATCACGAGTCTACTGTATTTTTAGCGCTTCAAAAGAGATATCAAGAAGCAATTGAAGAAATAACTAGAAGGATGGGTGCAAGGATGGAAAAATTTATCTGTCAAGAGGTAGAATCAGTTGAGGACTATGATGAATACTACCATTATGTTGCAGGATTAGTTTGCTTGGGATTGTCTAGACTTTTTCAAGAAACTTGTCTTGAGGATTTCCCTCTAGATTTCATGTCTGATTCAATTAGTTTCTTTCTTCAGAAACTCAACATTATAAGAAACTACTTTGAAGCACACCAAGGCAGTCAACAATACCATGATGCATTTAAACAAATGTGTGAGTAGATTATGTTTAAAGATGATCAGGTTGCATGTATGAATGTTGGAAAGATTACATCCATACTAAACAGTGGAAAAATGTGTAGCCTCCAAATCACCTCTAGTGACAGCTTGAGAAAGCCTTATCTGATCACTCTAAAGGATGATCTAACATATTTCTGATCACTCTAAAGGATGATCTAACATATTGCAAGTGACTCAACTGTTGATAGGATTGTCATGGGCATGGGAAAGAAGAGTATAAACTTCAACTGTTGGTAGGATGAGAAAGGGCATTCGGTTGAGAATCCAATTCTCTACAAAATAGAACTCCAGAAATATGGTGGAGGTTTATTAGATTTGAAAAGTGGGGCTACATCCAGTGGTCTTCGTAATGATTTTAGGCAAACTGCTTCATCCTTGAAACCCCACACCGAACCTGGAGTAGGACCTACATATTCTGTGCATAATGTTGACAACTATACAAGGGGTGAATCTGCATATAAAGGAGGGAGATTTAGTAACTTCATCACTGGATAAAGAAGAAATTAAAATTTAAGTAGAAGTCAAGAATGTGTATATGAGTTGTTTAGTAAAGTTGTTAGTTCATTGGCTTGCCATCAAATTTCCAACTCCCAGTTTGATCTTCACTTTGTCTTCTTTAGAAAGCTAGAAATGTTTTGGCCTTCTATTGATCAGAGAAAAGGAATTGTGCCAAATTCTAAGGACCGCGTCTTGATGCCGAGTAAACCAGATAATGCCTCACACATAAATAGATTATATGTTGTAGGATAGTTCAAGAGAGGTCCTGCAGGTATCACAAGGACCAATTTATATCGTGCAGCAGAAATAATTGAGAGCATTTTAGAGGATATCATAGCCGGTTTGTTAGGTGGATATCACTCTTCACATCCTGGAAGGATGGGCCTGCTTGAAGCATTGCAAACCAAAGGTGTTCAGTGTATATCCTTCAACAGATAGGAGAAGATTGATACAAAAGAAAAATAATTTCAAGATCGTTGAAAGGAAAACCCAGAGAAAAGATCACTTCATGGAAAGAGTTGTTACAAGTTGCAAATGCATAGATGTGTTGCAAAAGAGATTTTCATTGACATAACAACTTTAATTCAAGGCAGCTTATGCATAGCATTATTTTTCAATTGTTACTATGGATAAATCGCAATTGGCCGAAGATGGGAAAATTCTAATAGCCCTTGATGTTGTGCACCTAGCTGAAGGATTTTAATCTATGGTCATAGATGTTCCTCTACTTTCTATTTCAATAAATAACATAATATAGGCAGCATGCGACAAATTTTCCAAAGGGGGGTGCAAACTTAATGAATATATTGTCCAATACTCATATCTTCTAACCCAGTAATTGAAATTTTATCTTCAAATAAAGATAGTTATGTCGCGAAAGGAATGTAGAAGGTTATCAAGAAACAATTATGTGAAAGAGAAAGGCATAATTTTTTTTTGAATTATCTAATTTCAAGAAACAGTTACAGGAACTGAAGAGTCTCATTAGGGAGGCTTATTTAATGTAAAAATATTTCTAAAGGGGGATATTTTTTCAGCGATTCGGGGGAAAGAAGGGAGCAACATATTTCTCTTTTCTGCACAGTCTTGATGTACAGGGTTATTGAGTATGTGAACTCATATATTGAGCATTGAAGAAATAAAGGAGATATTGTTAAATCTGTGCATTTATTAATGTCCTCTTTAAATTGCAGATGAACTTTGAGTCATTGTAATTTCTCTTCCATGTTTATCCTCTTATATTGAAACGTGTATGTGTTGTTCTTGAAGCTTTCAATTCAAAATAATTTATCTGTTGAAAGGAGGTTTGTTGTTCATTATTTTCTTGAGTATCATTTGGCTGTTGAATAGGTGGGCTTTGTATCATTTATTTGCATCCTTTCATTTTAAGTTAGAGTCATCACATCTATTTCATGGTTATGGGTAGGTGTCAATTAGCCTTTTCTGCTTTCTGGTGAAAAGCATACACAGTCTTTATTCATTGCATATCTATTGAAGGTAGTTGCACCTTGTAAAATAAGTAGAGAGCACTTGCAAATATCATTGCAAGTGACTCAACTGTTGATAGGATTGTCATGGGCATGGGCAAGAAGAGTATAAACTTCAACTGTTGGTAGGATGAGAAAGGGCATTCGGTTGAGAATCCAAGTCTCTACAAAATAGAACTCAAGAAATATGGTGGAGGTTTATTAGATTTGAAAAGTGGTGCTACATCCGGTGGTCTTCATAATGATTTTACGAAAACTGCTTCATCCTTGAAACCCCACACAGAACCTAGAGTAGGACCTGCATATTTTTGTGCCCAATGTTGACAACTATACAAGGGGTGAAACTTCATATAAAGGAGGGAGATTTAGTAACTTCATCACTGGATAAAGAAGAAATAAAAATTTAAGTAGAAGTCAAGAACGTGTATATGAGTTGTTTAGTAAAGTTGTTATTTCATTGGCTTGCCATCAAATTTCCAACTCTGAGTTTGATCTTCACTTTGTCTTCTTTAGAAAGCTAGAAATGTTTTGGCCTTCTATTGATCAGAGAAAAGGAATTGTGCCAAATTCTAAGGACCGCGTCTTGATGCCAAGTAAACCAGATAATGCCTCACACATAAATAGATTATATGTTGTAGGATGGTTCAAGAGAGGTCCTGCAGGTATCACAAGGACCAATTTATATCATGTAGCAGAAATAATTGAGAGCATTTTAGAGGATATCAGAGCTAGTTGCTTAGGTGGATATCACTCTTCACATCCTGGAAGGATGGTCCTGCTTGAAGCATTGCGAACCAAAGTTGTTCAGTGTATATCCTTCAATAGATAGGAGAAGATTGATACAAAAGAAAAATAATTTCAAGATCATTGAAAGGAAAACCCAGAGAAAAGATCACTTCATGGAAAGAGTTGTTACAAGTTGCAAATGCATAGATGTGTTGCAAAAGAGATTTTCATTGACATAACAACTTTAATTCAAGGCAGTGTATGCATAGCATTATTTTTCAATTGTTACTATGGATAAATCACAATTTGCCGAAGATGGGAAAATTCTAATAGCCCTTGATGTTGTGCACCTAGCTGAAGGATTTTAATCTATGGTCATAGATGTTCCTCTACTTTCTATTTCAATAAATAGCATAATATAGGCAGCATGCGACAAATTTTTGAAAGGGGGGTGCAAACTTAATCAATATATTGTCCAATACTCATATCTTTTGAATCAGTAATTGAAATTTTATCTTCAAATAAAGATAGTTATGCCGCGAAAGGAATGTAGAAGGTTATCAAGAAACAATTATGTGAAAGAGAAAGGCATAATTTTTTTTTGAATTATCTAATTTCAAGAAGTAGTTACAAGAACTGAAGAGTCTCATTAGGGAGGCTTATTTAATGTAAAAATATTTCTAACTTGGGGGGTCTTTTTTCAGCTATTCAGGGGAAATAAGGGAGCAGCATATTTATCTTTTCTGCATAGTCTTGATGTACAGGGTTATTGAGTCTGCGAACTCATATTTTGTAAGGGTTGTAAAAACTCCAATCGTGAATTTTTAATAGACAAATACCTAAATAAACCATTGTGAAGATATCTTATCATTGTATGTTATTTTATTGTGAAATTATTTTATCATAATTTATGGAATGTCACTAAATTTTCATACGAAAAAACATGTCTACTTCTGCTATATAATTAATAGCACTATTAGGTGGGATTAAAAAAAAATTATTGCACATCTATGTTATGCATTTGATCTTTCTTCTTTGAACTAGAGTGCCATATGTTCTTGGTAGTAAAGTAAGGTTGAAAATAATAGTAAGACTATGGGAAGACAGAGGAGGAGGTGAGTGGAGAGGAGAGTGAACATAGGGGAATTTTTTTTTAGGTTTATCATGGTGGCCTATGGAATTACTTTTATAGAGCATGTGGTAATCAATATGTAAACTCATTTTTTTTCATCATTACAAAAAACCCAAGTTTAGTGGCATGAAAGTTGTTTTGTGAGCTTTTATATGTTTCAATCTCCCATTTTTCTTTCGTCTAATTTATAAATTTTATTTGACATCAAAATATGATGTGGAATGCATGCATTGGGGGTTGGTTATAAAGGACAAGTATGAGATGGGTTAATTATTATTTCTAAATCTAATATGATGTAAACTAAGTGCAACTTTATTGTTACTATCAACAAAATTGTGGAATATTTTCTTTTGTTCAAGTGTGCACATTTGAATTCCATTGATCAACAAGCCTCTAGCATGGCTATATTTTTATTTTCACTAGATAAAGATATCTCAAATTCTTGGAATTTTTTTCTTTATTATGTTTCTTTCTTGAATGATTCATTAAACTCTAATCTTCATTCAACCATGGACGACTTGGAGAAGCATAATGCATTATTTTCTAATTGGAATCTATAATTTTGAACTAGTTAAGGGTTCATAATAAGTTGAAAATGGGTCAATCATGTGGCAATCCAACACAATAGTGTGTGCTTGATTAAGAGAAATATTTCCCCTGCAATTCAGAAGCTCTGAATTTACAAAGAAACAAGGAAAAATAGAATGTGGTGTATACAAACATCAATAAAATGATCAAAAAACTTAGTAGGCGAGGGAATATAATTAAGAGGGACCTTCACATGAAGAAGAGCCAAAGAAGGAACTTTACTATCAACCATGCAGAGCAATTCCCATGCTAGAGCATAGACATTCTAAAATAAGCTTTTTCCCATGACCACATAAATTTTATTTGTGCAAGGTTCATTGATTTCTTTATTTTTTAAAGTTGTAACAGAAATCAGTATTTACTTTGTAGAAATTAGAGATGCCCACAATTTTGGTGAAGCTCAATTTGTAATCTTTAAATTTCTTATAAAATTTTGAGGTAATAAAATAGAGGGAAATTCCCATGGCATTCCAAAGAGTTGTATCATGCCAATGATCCCTAATACTAAAATACAACTAATAATTTTATTGGAAAATTGAAGAATTGTGCATTACATCAAAAAAATTGTGGCATGCATTCATGAATTTAGAGCATAAGCATGTGTTTAATATAGCAACTTTGAATTGTTCTAATGTAATATAATTTTCTTCAGAACTTATCATATATTTTTTATTGATCAATATTTATTTAAGCACTTAGTTGTGGCCTGGGGGAGCTTAGAGAGCTACAATTTTTTTAGTAAGATCAATACACTAGGACTAACCCTCCAAATGGAGTTTATATCTTTCATAGTGTTTGGATTACCCCAAATACCAACTTTGCATGGAATCCCTTAGTTTTTCTTTCCATTGTAGAGGTACAACAAGTTATAGTCTTCAATACCTTTAGCAATTGTATATTTCATCCTTTGCCACAAGCATTGCAAGTTCATAAGATTTACCTACAACAAAGTAATCATTTTTTGCATACTATGCTATTTTATTGCTCCAATACAATTTATTGTAAATACATTTGATATAAGGAATCAAATGTTTTTTAATTTTTTAGATGAAAAAACTTGGTACAATAGATTGGAAGTACAGGTTTAATATAAGGAATGAAATGTTTTTCAATTTTTTAGATGGAAAGATCTCAATTATATATATATATATATATATATATATATATATATATTTATATCTCCAATCTTAACTTTTCATTGCTCTAATACAATAGATTGTATATACCTTTGATATGAGGAATGAAATTTTTTTCAAATTTTTATATGGAAAACACTTGGTTATATATATTGATTTACATCTACAATATTAACATCCTGTTCATCTTGATAGATCATAGGGAGTGGGAACTAAAAAATCTTCTCCACAGATTTTTCCAAATGCTATTTTCTTATATCTCAAGTATTGATAAACAATTATGTTGTTAGCTTTGATTCGCTTTAAGTTAAACCTTCAATATGTTTTAGGTGTTTCTACTTCTCGTGCCTCATTAGGTGAAGAAAGTATCAAGATGTTAACACTTCTTGGAATTTTTATTATTCCATAAATACAATGCTTGACAAGGAAACATTATGATCACGTGCAAGAAAGTATTATATTTTATTTACCCAAAACGTAAAGAAACATTCACAATCTTATGAATATAGAATTAATCATGTCAGAATTAGATAGAAGAATTCCTATTAGATTTATCCTTTCTCAAAAATACCTTTCAATTCAAATTCATTCATATTACTTAATATGGAAAGGTTGTCGCCATTTTTTACTCTCGCTATTGCTCTATGAAATATTAATATTTATTATTTTATTATTACTTGTAATTTAGGTCCTTTTTAGTGAGTAGAGAGCTCTACAAGTGTACCAACAACTATTTTCCATCATATAGTACAGGAAGTTGCACTACACGATATTATTTATATTTTAAAATTATTAAACTAAAAATTGCCCAATCAAATTACAAAGGTTATGTACATTAAAAATATATTCTGGAAAACTTGATCACAAGTTGGGAGGCTCTAGAATGGGCCAAGCAGTCCAACCAAGATTCGGCCATGCTGCTGTTGGATTTCAAGAAAGCTTATGACAGAGTGGAGTGGGAGTTCCTAAGGGTTGTTCTCCAAGCGTTTGGCTTCCCTGTGAAGTTTTGCAGTATGGTGAATACCTTGTTGAAGGATGCCTCGGCCAAAGTTGAGGTTAATGGCAAGTTGTCGGAGGAAATAACGCTCGAGAGATCAATTCGACAAGGTTGCCCCCTCGCTCCAGCCCTTTTCGTAATTGCTTCTGATGCTTTGTCTTACCTGCTAAAAGATAACACCTTTTCCCCCAAGATCGTAGGGATTAGACTACCTGATAACAGCGACCTCACTAATGTGCAATTCGCTGATGATACTTCATTCTTTGTGGAAATGAATCAGAGGAATTGGGAATCTTTAATGGTGAAGCTTGATTTGTTCTGCCAGGCTTCTGGGGCCAAGCTGTCCAAAGCTAAGTCCATCTTCCTAGGATGGAAAGAAAATCCTCCGGAGTGGTTGAACAGGTTTGGTTTCCAATGGGGAGGCCCCAACAAGCTGGTCAGGTACCTAGGAATCCCTTTTGCTGTCAATCCCAATCTCAAAGAGATGTGGAATTGGATTAGAGGTAAAGTTGATAGGAAGCTTGAGAGCTGGAATAGGAGATATCTCTCTCTTGCAGGAAGAATCCAAGTGTGTCAGAAAATTCTTGCTTCGTACAACATTTATTTCGCTTCTGTGTGGTTCTTTTGTAGCTACCAAGTGAACGAAATTCAAAAGAAGATAAGGGGATTCCTTTGGTCTGATGGGAAGGGTAAAAGAAAGAGACGCTCGGTGAAGTGGGACTGGTGTGTCCTCAGTAAGCAGCAAGGGGGTATTGGCTTGAAAGACTTAAAAGCTCAAGGTATAGCACTTGCTGCTAAGTGGATCCTTAAGTCCCTGAGTGGTAATGAACCTTGGAAAATTCTGGTGAGAAACAGCATTCAAAAGGCGGTCCCAAAGAAAGCCAAATCTTGGAAAATCCTTCCCCTAAGTGACATTCTCCTCAGCAAATGCCCCATGGTCCCTGCTGGCTCGCCGGTATTCAGGAGTATCTGGAGGGTGTGGGAGCTTACTAAGCATAAAGTTAGTTTAAAGAATTATAACATAATTTTGAATAATAACCAGAAGTGTCATTCCTCTAGATCTGTGTGGTGGAATCTAGAGCATAATAACAAGACTCTTGCTCTGCTTCAAGGGTGTTCTGCCAAAGCGTGGAATGCTAAAGGTATCAGAACCTTTGGAGATATTCTCGCCAGGGCTAGTTTAAAAACTTGGAATGAGCTGTGCCTGGAGTTCAACATTCCAAGCTCCAACTACAGAACCTTCTCCACCATTCGGGAAGCCTGCAATGGTCGGTTTTTCCCATGGCTTCGGGAGATACGGTCAACATTGCCGAGGATTTCATTTGGCAAGATGGCACCAGTGCTGGTAATGTGAAGGCCAAAACAATTTGCAATGACCTTATGAGCAGCACCATTGTGATGGACCATATTAACTCCTGTTGGGGTATGTCCGTGGACATTAAGAAGTTTCAGAATATTTTTTCTTTTGTCTGGCATAGTTCCATGGAGCCTAAAAAGGATTCCTTTAGATGGCTTGTTCTTTTACAGAGGATTCTGTTTAAAACTAACTCTAATGATCTTGAAATTTGCAACATATGCAGAGTCTCGGAATCAGTCAAGCACATTCTTTTTGAGTGTTTATATGCTCAGGAAATCTATAGCATGTTTTGTTACAATTCATTTTTTTGGAATGATAATGTAAAGCTCATTGGAACAATGTGTTGTTTCAAGATTTTAAGATTAATAAAAAATACAAGATTTTTTGGTACTTACTAACGAAGTTATGTGGCACATTTGGAAAATGAGAAATGAAAGAAAATTTAAGGGGTCCAAGAGGGAACTTACTGAGTTTAATAAAAAACTCACGTTTCTTAATATTTCTATGCAGGTCTCGGTTAACATGGAGAATTCTCTGGGCGATTTGCAGTCTACAAAGGACCCAAGGGGTTGCGGCCAGATGCATCAGCTTTATGGTGAAGCACCTGAACTTTTCTGTAGAACCCTCGATGAGTTTCAAAGGCATGTTAAGGAGGGGAACAGTCAAGAATGATTCCAAGAAGATGTTTTCTCTAGATCAGACGCAGGAGGAAGAACAGGTTTTAGTCACTATGGAGATTGAGGTGAATTAGGGGCAACCAAATCAGGAGTTCTTTTTGAGAGCATTGGAGGCAGTCAAAAAGGAACTCATTCATCAGGTGGCTGCTGAGAAAGATGATTGAGAACTTTGAGACAATAGAGGTCTTCTCCTGTGATGTGAGAGAGGATATTCAAACTTTGATCAACTGGGGTGCGGTGGAAGACTATTCTATCTCCTTTTTGATACTTTTTTCTCTTTATAGGCAATTGCATTATGTTTTGTATCTTTTATAGTTTTGGAAAAAGTTATAATCAATTTGTAATTCGCAATTCTATATAGTTGTTTTTAACTGTTGACAGTCTGTATCTACCTGAAACATTTAGCTTTGATCTCTATATCTAGCTGTGCTACATAGTTCTACAGCAGTGATATATTGTTGTTGGCATACTGTATCTAGCTGTGGATACGTTGTAATCTGACTGTTCATTCTATTATTAATTAAAAAAAACATTATTCTTAAAACTAAATATATTAATATCTCTTATTCATTTCTTGGCGGTAATTAATTTACCCGCATAATTTAATTAGCTTAAATTACTTAAGAACAAGGTTCACTTTTCCTTCCAATACTACTTTCATAAAATCATTTAAGATTATATCTAACTCGTGCATTGTTATCACTATAATTAAATTTCGTATTTTCTCTCTTTTATTTTATAAAATAAAATATTTAATTTACCATTTTCATATATTATAATAAATTAATTTATACATAAATTATAAACATTATTTTATTAATATAAATTAGTTGAGGGAAATATTAAGTTTTCTTTCCAATACCACTTTCACAAATAATTTCAAACATCTTCCTACTTCACTTTTGTGTAAGAAATATTGACATTGATTTTGGGGTTAGTTTATTTGCAAATTGTGATTTGGTGGTGGATTTGGAGATGAATGTCACTTTTCCTTCTATTAGCATCCTTTCTCTTTCCATGGAATCTATAGGTGTTACAGGGACTTTCCTATTGCTAATTGTTATAGATCCCCCACTAACCTTTGTGCTAATTGCTAGAGTAGGTATCCCTTTAGTCTCTCCTTGTGGGTGTTTAGAATTTGGCTCCTCAGTTTATACATAGTAAACCCATTTCTTGTTCTCAATCCTCCCATTTTCTTATATTTGGATAAGATGTGATTAACAATAGAAAATATTATTATACTAATGGATTGATCTACATGGTTAACCATTTTTTTCCTTCCCTTCCTTATTTGAACAATTGGGTATTTAATTAATAGATAGTGCTCATGGTTAAACATATTGACCTATATCCTTATTCTAGGGATAATTTTTATTACAATATTTCAATCAATTACAAGTAGGGAGGTAGTTTTGGATGGTGGTTTTTGGATGTAGGGTCAACATTGCTTATTTCTCAAGCCCTAGTTCTCTTAATCCAACCCTCTCGTAGAACACATTAATGTTCTTCCCATTTTAATTAGAATTCCTAATCTCCCTCTTCCAATTTGGAGTGACCCTTAATTTTATTCCATTAGTAAAAGTATTGTTCAATTCCTAAATATGGACTCTACTACTTCAAATATTAGTCAACATCAAAATTTTGAAGGCTCTTCCTAAAAATGGCATTCTAAGAATTGAAGACAAACCTTGGAATCAATTCATGGATTATCAGAATCTTCCCTTTTTCTATAAATGGCACTTTGCTATTGGACAAATAGATTTTTATTTCACCCACTCTTGTCACTTAGTGGTGGGCTTAAATACTTTGTGCTAAAACCTCCTTCTTGAAAACTTGATTATTGGTGATATTTTTAAACTTTGGGGTGTTCTTTCAAATCAAGTGGACCCTAATGTTACCATGGTGACAAATATTCATGCATAGGCTCTTTCTATGTTTTGTCAAGTTTATATGATCCTGAACCAAAGGAAATAGGGTTCCACCTTTTAGGAGATGGAACTAGGTTTAGGACCTATTTCAGTCTATGTTCATTGGGAAACCCTAGAGACTTCAACCCAATGATTCGATTGAGGGAAGGGTTAGGAGGTTTCCTTAGGTCTGATTAAAAAGGGGGTTCACCAGTAAATGAAGTTTTTAAGGAGAAATGAAAACCCTAATTCACTAAACCCTAGAAAGTCGAAAGAATTAAATCAAATGAACAAACAAAAATTAGACAGAAAGGAACTTGGTAAACTGATGGATTCCAAGCAAGATCTGCAACTCTAAGATTCTACTTTTTGAAGTGCATTGGGACTCATATGCCAGGCTAGGAAATTTATTCCTAATCTAGGTTTTGGCGAAAAATCTAGAATCTCTTGGTGATTGATTAGGATCTGCAAAAATCTAGCAAAAAGGGTGTATTGGGACTCATACGCCTAGACAGTTGCAAAGTGTGCCAAAAAAGTGAAAAGTGTCCTAGGAGAAAAATTTTGAAGTGAACTTTGTGAGCCTCTAAATACAAATTAAATAAGCACTTTCCCACTGGTTTCATGTAAATAAGTTGGATATCTTGCTCTAGATTTGATTTTTTTGGGCCTTGACAAATTCTTATGACAACTTGGCAATTTTGGTACTTTTGAAGGCTTCAAGTCCTCTTTTTCTTCAACCTATAAACTTGCAACATACAAAGAGAGGGAAAAGATGTTGTTTTTTTAGGGAATGGTGGCTTTCCTTGGTCAAACCCCATTTTGGTAATCAAACCTTAATGAGAAATGAAGCATGAATGAGATGAAACATGAAACATAAGACTAAACAATAGAACCTTGTTTGAAACCTTGTAGATCTACAAACAAGCGTGAAGTGGCCTCAATGGATGTAGATCTTGATCATGACTCTTGATAAAAGATAATTCCTTTGAATACTTGAACTGCTCTTGAACAATACATCACAACATTAGCTCAAAACGACATGCATGATGCACTAAATATTTGGCATGATGAAATGACTCTTGATTGTTGTAATAATCTTCTATAAATCTGCCCTTGAATGCCTTAGAAATGATCTTGTGAAAGTACCCTTGAATGCTTATGAGATTCTAGCTTGTTAGAAGAAATTATGTGAAATAAGCTTGTATTTATACTTTTTTATGCCAAATTTCCCAAAATTACAACACTACAAGTCGACATCAAATCTAGGATAATAAAATCCCATCAAGAATTTGATTTAAAATAGGTCCTAGTTAAAGTGGGACTCATACACCAAGTTGGGCGTATGAGTCCTAGTGGCTTAAAATCGGCACACAAACTCTAAGAATGTCTTGTTTAATGCGATATTTAAAATCAATTCCTGAGACCTAGGTGGGACTCGTACGCCCAAGGTGGTGTATGAGTCCCAGATCACTAGATCTAAAACACATAACCAAAAACATTGAATTATGATTGGTTATTTGATAAGTGTCGAGATTATCCATAGAAAGATGCAATTAATTAGGCTTGTGGATGCAAAATATGACCAATTAAGACATAAATAATCCCAATTAATTAATAATTCCCTAGATTAGTGTGAAAGTGTAAATATACACTTTACAACACCCTAAATAAGGCAAAATTAGGTCCATTTAGTTTAAAAGGGCCCTAAACTTAATGTGAATGTGTAAAACACATTACAACACTAAATCAAGGCAACATTAGGCTCATTTTAACATTAATTATTCCCAAATTAAGTTAGGAAAAGGGATAATTTTTATGTTACTACATTTATCCCCCAATTTAGTGAGACGGGGAACTTGCTTCAAACTCACACTAAAGTACACATCCAAGAGGGGTCCAAGTGTACCAATGTCGATGGTATAGAATGACAAAGATCAAGGAGGTAGCCAAGTCCCCAGGATCCAGGATCCTACATCAATCCAATATAAGCACATATGGACACACACAAGGTGTATGATATGCAGCATCAAGATACACAAACATGTACAATGTCAATGACTAACAAAAAGAAAAATAAAAATAGGTTGATCAAGCCTCGGCTATTTTTCCAACACAATGTGGATCAAGCCTCAGCTGTTTGTCCCAAATGCATGCTCACTCTGAGGCAACGAAACTTCAGGTTGTCCGATGGGTGAGTATCCAAAAAGGGTGGCTTAGTGAGAAATCCATGCCTCTGTATCATCTTCTCACCGTACAATGAGAAATCCCTTCCCACGTTTAGGCTTCTCATCATACTAACAATACCAAAGCTATCCCTCTGATAACTTCAATAAGGAGCCACAAAATGAAAATTTGAGCTTCACAAGGCCTAACAAGTTTCATTAAGCACTTAAGAATATTTACGCATGTAAAGGATTGTTTAAAGGGATCTTTGCTTAATTCGCGTAAGGTCTTTTCTTAGGGAACATCGTGCCTAATGTCTCCAAGAGAGGGAAAATAAAAGAAATATCACGCTCTTAGAGGAAATCAAACCCAATGACACCACCAAGAAAAGAACACATTGAAAGAAGAAAGAAAATCACACAAAGAACATAAGGATGTAAAAAATAATTCCAATGTATGCCCCCACTTTAAAGTGATTGTTAACACCATTGTTGTGAGTAATCTTCTTTAAAGTAGTCAATGTAGAAGAAACACCCTTTCCCCCACTTAGTGCAAGACAAGGGTGAGCCGAGGTGATAAAAAATGACCCGATTGTCAGATCACCCTAACATGACTCGGAGATAAAAAAAAATATTAAGGAAAGAATTTAGTCATAAAAAATGGAAACAATTAACTTGCGAAATAAAATGACTCATTTGCATTATCATTATGTTGATAATAATTAGGTAGAAAACTATGACATCCATGCATTTATTTTACTATAAATGAGGTGAAAATGGGTAGAAAGGCTACATTTTTATGCCCTAATATGTTGCAATAGTTTCACCCTTGTTCTCCTTGTGTTGTGCAGTGCGGTGCTTGGGTTCATGACATGGCTTAACCACCTCCTGTAGATCTTGGATCTTGTATAAATCTGGCAGTTGTATCAGGCATTGATAGGTCAATCTTTTGGTGCAACAGTAGCTACCTATGTAACAATTGATATCAGAGTCGAGGTCTCTAATTGAAATGACTTGGAGATCAAACATATTAAGGAGAGAATTTAGTCATAAGAAAAGGAAACAATTAAACTACCCAAATAAAATGACTCATTTGTATTATCATTATGTTGATACAAATTACAAAAGAAACATATATTGAACCCATTAACAATAATTAGGTAGAAAACTATGTGATCCATGCATTTCTTTTACTACAGATGAGGTGAAAATGGGAAGAAAGGATAAATTTGTATGCACTAATATGTTGCAAGAGTTTGGCCCTTGGTCTCCTTGTGTTGTGTAGCATGGATCTTGGGTTCATGACATGGCTTAACCGCCTCCTATGGATCTTGGATCTTGTATAAATCTGGTAGTTGTATTGAGCATTGACAAGTCAATCTTTTGGTGCAACGACAACCGCCTATCCAACAATTGGTATTAAAGTCGAGGTCACAGGTTTGAACACCTCGCTTGCACTATTGGGATTGTTGCAATATTTTCACCCTTGGTCTCCTCGTGTCGTGTAGCATGGCGCTTGAGTTCGTGACATCTAATCCAGTGTGCAACCCCCTTTACTTTGATTATTTTTAACACATTTTTGTTTCTTAGTGTTGCCTATATTTTTATTATTTAAGTGCACGCAAACCCACTTTCCACTAGTCGTTTGACTATGCTTGGGTCATCCCACAATAGTGGTTTACAATTTTTTGCCAAACTGGACATTGAATTAAATTTTTTTAACTAATCTTCAAATTCGGGCACCTATATTTGCTTAACTATGAGGAATTTGAAAATGATGCAAACTAGTGATTTGTGACATTTTGTCTATAGATTCTAAATATATTATTTTTACATTTTTAGAATAAAATTGCATTTCCTTTGAATCCATATCCTTACAAGACTATTTTTTAATAGTAAACACCATTTTTAAAGAGTGGCCTTTATTGGCTAACACAATTGTTTTTCTGTGAAGCATAAAATTTTATGTTTTCTAATTTAGATTTGTGACTACAATATCTAGTACTTGCAATTGGTTTCATAACATTTTAAACAATTTTTTCTTAATTATTTTTTGAAGTCAAACCACTTACAATTTAGACATAGGTTTACTTGCTGACTGTTATTCCCCCAATTTAAACTTGAAATTTTTAAATTTTTTAATGCATTCCTTTACTCACCCTTGAACATGTGGAATCACAAAAAATGATTAAATTTGAAAATATGATAGAGATGATGAAATTTCCTTTCATAGGAATGATCCTAATCCTATTCCACAAAATATGCCTAATTTTCATGCCAAAATACTTCACTGTCTACGAGATTTTAATCCTTACATTTTCCCGTCTATGATTTGCAAACTTGATCAAAATCTGAGATTCTGGTTGCTGGACCAAAAAAACTTTTGGGTTTTTCTCGGAGATGTATCATTGAAATGTTGTCCAAATTTTGTGCCAAACGGAGCTATTTTGTGGGAGATATGGAGATTTTTGTCTTTCATCCAAGTATAGTTTCAGGAGAAATGAATAAGGACAATTTTGGAGTACTATTTGACGTCCTCTGATCAGCTTCAAGTGACCTTTTGAGGTAAAATACATATGAGGATGGCATGCTATAAGGTCCTGTGTTTTAAAGGTGAATGACTTTATTAAAATTCGAATGTTTGCAATGACATCATAGAGTCGATATTTTCCGTGGAGTTAGGTTTATCAAAAGTTGTAAAAATGGGTAAATATATTCATTTTGGAAAATGAATTTATTTGAGTTGGTTTTGAAAATATTTATAAGGAAAGTTCATATTCGAAGGTTATGAATTTCATGTTGTCGGAAGTTTCCAAGGTTTTAAAACTCTTTAGGCGACCGACTCATAGGTTTTAAAGTTGTCATTTCCCCCAACTTCCTGACATCCTCTCTCTCTCTCTCTCTCCCTCTCTCTCTCTCCCTCCAAAGCATAGTGCAATAATCAAGGATGTGTGCACAATGAATTCGTTGAAACAGCTTTGGAAACTTTTTCTTATGACTATATGCAAATGCATAAAACGGATTTGTTAACTCAGCCTCAAAAATCCATAGGCAACACAGGAAAGAGCACGTGGACGGTCTGGTAGAACGTCACAAATAAATGTCTTCTCATGGGAAATCATGATTGTACCTAGATATAAATCAAATAAACATTGAAGAAGGCTTTGAAAACTCTCAGGATAATGCAGTTGGTGAGGTGCGCACAGTGTATCCACAAAATGGATTTGTTGAAAATAAAGGCAGCTCAGGAAAATGAAAGAATCAGAGCACATAAACTGTTCAAAGGAAGATCTCATGAGCTACAGCTCTGCAATCCCTACAATCTTGGATCAAAATGCAAAGCCAGATTCGGTCCCATCGCTCATCCATGGCAACTCAAGATCGAATTAAGCAGATTCTCAATGACTTGTATTCTTGACATGGCCCGCACCTGCACATGTTATGCATTTGATAAACTTCAATAGCATAAAGATGATTTTAAAGCCCAAACTGAGAACCATAAAAATCAGGTATTCCTTCATGGATTCTTTCGCAGCTGGGATTCGAGCTTCGCAATGCTATTTGCGTTTTCTGTTTGGTTCTTCGTGGACTTGACATTGTTGAGGATGATATGCGTATTCCAATGGATACAAAGCTACCAATTTTGACCAATTTCCATCAACACATGTATAATCCTGCATGGCACATATCATGCGGAGTTAATGACTACAAAGAACTAGTGGACCAATTTCATCATGTGTCTACTGTCTTTTTAGCGCTTCGAAAGAGATATCAAGAAGCAATTGAAGAAATAACTAGAAGGATGGGTGCAAGGATGGAAATATTTATCTGTCAAGAGGTAGAATCAGTTGAGGACTATGATGAATACTGCCATTATGTTGCAGGATTAGTTTGCTTGGGATTGTTTAGACTGTTTCATGCAGCTTTTCTTGAGGATTTTCCTCTAGATTTCTTGTCCCATTCAATTGGTTTATTTCTTCAGAAACTCAACATTATAAGAAACTGCTTTGAAGCACACCAAGGCAGTCAACAATACCATGATGCATTTAAACAAATGCGTGAGTAGATTATGTTTAAATATGATCAAGTTGCACGTACGAATGTTGGAAAGATTACATCCATACTAAATAGTGAAAAAAGTTTCTTTGCTAGGTGTAGCCTCCAAATCACCTCTAGTGATAGCCTGAGAAAGCCTTCTCCGATCACTCTAAAGGATGATCTAACATATTCCTGCTAGAGAAGATGCAGTGGTACTCAAAGATTCATTTTGAATATACCACTTGAGGATGAGAAAGGGCATTCGGTTGAGAATCCAAGTCTCTACAAAATAGAACTCCAGAAATATGGTGGAGGTTTATTAGATTCAAAAAGTGGGGCTACATTCGGTGGTCTTCATAATGATTTTAGGCAAACTGCTTCATCCTTGAAACCCCACACAGAACCTGGAGTAGGACCTGCATATTTTGTGCTTAATGTTGACAACTGTACAAGGGGTGAATCTGCATATAAAGGAGGGAGATTTAGTAACTTCATCACTGGATAAAGAAGAAATAAAAATTTAAGTAGAAGTCAAGAACGTGTATATGAGTTGTTTAGTAAAGTTTTTAGTTCATCGGCTTGCCATCAAATTTCCAACTCCAAGTTTGATCTTCACTTTGTCTTCTTTAGAAAGCTAGAAATGTTTTGGCCTTCTATTGATTAGAGAAAAGGAATTGTGCCAAATTCTAAGGACCGCGTCTTGATTCCAAGTAAACCAGATAATGCCTCACACATAAATAGATTATATGTTGTAGGATGGTTCAAGAGAGGTCCTGCAGGTATCACAAGGACCAATTTATATCGTGCAGAAGAAATAATTGAGAGCATTTTAGAGGATATCAGAGCCAGTTTGTTAGGTGGATATCACTCTTCACATCCTGGAAGGATAGGCCTACTTGAAGCATTGCGAACCAAAGGTGTTCAGTGTATATCCTTCAACAGATAGGAGAAGATTGACACAAAAGAAAAATAATTTCAAGATCGTTGAAAGGAAAACCCGGAGAAAAGATCACTTCATGGCAAGAGTTGTTACAAGTTGCAAATGCATAGATGTGTTGCAAAAGAGATTTTCATTGACATAACAACTTTAATTCAAGGCAGTGTATGCATAGCATTATTTTTCAATTGTTACTATGGATAAATCGCAATTGGCCGAAGATGGGAAAATTCTAATAGCCCTTGATGTTGTGCACCTAGCTGAAGGATTTTAATCTATGGTCATAGATGTTCCTCTACTTTCTATTTCAATAAATAACATAATATAGGCAGCATGCGACAAATTTTCCAAAGGGGGGGCGCAAACTTAATGAATATATTGTCCAATACTCATATCTTCTGACTCATTAATTGAAATTTTATCTTCAAATAAAGATAGTTATGCCGCGAAAGGAATGCAGAAGGTTATCAAGAAACAATTATGTGAAAGAGAAAGGCATAAATTTTTTTTGAATTATCAAATTTCAAGAAGCAGTTACAGGAACTGAAGAGTCTCATTAGGGAGGCTTATTTAATGTAAAAATATTTCTAAAGGGGGGTCTTTTTTCAGCTATTCGGGGGAAAGAAGGGAGCAGCATATTTATCTTTTCTGCACAGTCTTGATGTACAGGGTTATTGAGTCTGCGAACTCATATTTTGAGCATTGAAGAAATAAAGGAGATATTGTTAAATCTTTGCATTTATTAATGTCCTCTTTAAATTGCAGATGAACTTTGAGTCATTGTAATTTCTCTTCCATGTTTATCCTCTTATATTGAAACGTGTATGTGTTGTTCTTGAAGCTTTGAATTCAAAATAAGTTATCTATTGAAAGGAGGTTTGTTGTTCATTATTTTCCTGAGTATCATTTGGGAGTGGAATAGGTGGGATTTGTATCATTTATTTGCATCCTTTCATTTCAAGTTAAATTCATCGCATCTATTTCATGGTTATGGGTAGGTGTCAATTAGCCTTTTCTGCTTTATGGTGAGAAGCATACCCACTCTTTATTCATTGCATATCTATTGAAGGTAGTTGCACCTGGTAAAATAAGTAGAGAGCACTTGCAAATATCATTGCAAGTGACTCAACTGTTGGTAGGATTTTCATGGGCATGGGCAAGAAGAGTATAAACTTCAAATGACAAATCTATTAACCAACACTGACACATAATTTTTTTTGTATGTATCAAAATTCCTTTTTTTTGTTGGATGAAGGACATCGATATCTAGTGCATACATATTTTTCAGAATTTTTTTTTGATAATCTACTTTTTTTCCACATGCGCAAAACAAAGAGCTTGATTTTCGATGAAAAACCTATGTTTAATTAAACTAAAAAAAGTACATAATAGAACAAAAATATATTAAAATTAGATTTTATTGATAGCTCATTCCAAGAACTACCATCATCCAGTTGGGTCTATGAAGTTGATTCTATTTTCGTCTTCAACCCAAACTCAGAAAGGAAAATTTTTGTAGAAAATTGCGAGAGCAAAGGAAGAAGAGAAAAATAGGGGGGTTCAAGCGAACCCCCTACACCCCTCCAAGAAAAGTGGGGTTCGCTCGAACCCCCCTTTGTTTTCATTAAGAAAATGTGCCAAAAAGGGGATGAAATCACTGAGGGTTTCACTCGGAGGGGGTGTTCAAGCAAGCCCCTTTTTGGGTTCATGCAAACTGCCCCCCCCCTTGAGCGAACCACTTAAAACCCAATTTTTTTTTTCTTCAGAGCATTTTTTACAATTTTTCTTCATGAAGGGAATTTTAAACCAATATTGTGGGATCACTCGCTTGTACAGATTAAGCTTACATGAGTCTATTGATCATAAACTATTAGTGACCTACATCTAAATCACAATGTCATCGTAACTCATCTATCAACTAAATAACACATTGTTTTCTACCTCTAAATCATCTATCAACTAGAGTTTAAAAAGTTTATTTTCAATAATTGTAATCCTTCATCTATCTATATTGTCGAACAACCCAACTCGACAATAAAGCTATCAATTTCTATCAAGTTCTAGAGCTACATGCCGCCCAATTATAGACATAGGAAAAGAAATAATTAAATTTTTCTTATTCTTTAATTTGTATTTTGGAAACAAATTTAGGTTTTCTTAGAGTTTATATTACACCATAGTTAGTGAATAAATGGTTATGGTTTGTTAAATTATCTAAGATAGTTTTAAAATTTGAATAGTTATTAAAACTTATATCTTAATAGCTTTCCATTCAATTTTGATAATACAAATACTTTGTTCTTCTTGTTAAATATCAAAGGCATATTCAAAATGGAAGTACACAACCGTCCTGCCATTAGTTGGTAGAAAATTCATAGGAACACGACCTTATTTTTTGTAAGGGTTGTAAAAACTCCAATCGTGAATTTTTAATAGACAAATACCTAAATAAACCATTGTGAAGATATCTTATCATTGTATGTTATTTTATTGTGAAATTATTTTATCATAATTTATGGAATGTCACAAAATTTTCATACGAAAAAACATGTCTACTTCTGCTATATAATTAATAGCACTATTAGGTGGGATTAAAAAAAATTTATTGCACATCTATGTTATGCATTTGATCATTCTTCTTTGAACTAGAGTGCCATATGTTCTTGGTAGTAAAGTAAGGTTGAAAATAATAGTAAGACTATGGGAAGACAGAGGAGGAGGTGAGTGGAGAGGAGAGTGAACATAGGGGAATTTTTTTTTAGGTTTATCATGGTGGCCTATGGAATTACTTTTACAGAGCATGTGGTAATCAACATGTAAACTCAGTTTTTTTCATCATTACAAAAAACCCCAAGTTTAGTGACATGAAAGTTGTTTTGTGAGCTTTTATATGTTTCAATCTCCCATTTTTCTTTCGTCTAATTTATAAATTTTATCTGACATCAAAATATGATGTGGAACGCATGCATTGGGGGTTGGTTATAAAGGACAAGTATGAGATGGGTTAATTATTATTTCTAAATCTAATATGATGTAAACTAAGTGCAACTTTATTGTTACTATCAACAAAATTGTGGAATATTTTCTTTTGTTCAAGTGTGCACATTTGAATTCCATTGATCAACAAGCCTCTAGCATGGCTATATTTTTATTTTCACTAGATAAAGATATCTCAAATTCTTGGAATTTTTTTCTTTATTCTGTTTCTTTCTTGAATGATTCATTAAACTCTAATCTTCATTCAACCATGGACGACTTGGAGAAGCATAATGCATTATTTTCTAATCGGAATCTATAATTTTGAACTAGTTAAGGGTTCATAATAAGTTGAAAATGGGTCAATCATGTGGAAATCCAACACATTAGTGCGTGCTTGATTAAGAGAAATATTTCCCCTACAATTTAGAGGCTCTGAATTTACAAAGAAACAAGGAAAAATAGAATGTGGTGTATACAAACATCAATAAAATGATCAAAAAACTTAGTAGGCGAGGGAATATAATTAAGAGGGACCTTCACATGAAGAAGAGCCAAAGAAGGAACTTTACTATCAACCATGCAGAGTAATTCCCATGCTAGAGCATAGACATTCTAAAATAAGCTTTTTCCCATGACCACATAAATTTTATTTGTGCAAGGTTCATTGATTTCTTTATTTTTTAAAGTTGTAACAGAAATCAGTATTTACTTTGTAGAAATTAGAGATGCCCACAATTTCGGTGAAGCTCAATTTGTAATCTTTAAATTTCTTATAAAATTTTGAGGTAATAAAATAGAGGGAAATTCCCATGGCATTCCAAAGAGTTGTATCATGCCAATGATCCCTAACACTAAAATACAACTAATAATTTTATTGGAAAAGTGAAGAATTGTGCATTACATCAAAAAAATTGTGGCATGCTTTCATGAATTTAGAGCATAATCATGTGTTTAATATGGCAACTTTGAATTGTTCTAATGTAATATAATTTTCTTCAGAATTTATCATATATTTTTTATTGATCAATATTTATTTAAGCACTTAGTTGTGGCCTGGGGGAGCTTAGAGACCTACAATTTTTTTAGTAAGATCAATACACTAGGACTAACCCTCCAAATGGAGTTTATATCTTTCATAGTGTTTGGATTACCCCAAATACCAACTTTGCATGAAATCCCTTAGTTTTTCTTTCCATTGTAGAGGTACAACAAGTTATAGTCTTCAATACCTTTAGCAATTGTATATTTCATCCTTTGCCACAAGCATTGCAAGTTCATAAGATTTACCTACAACAAAGTAATCATTTTTTGCATACTATGCTATTTTATTGCTCCAATACAATTTATTGTAAATACGTTTGATATAAGGAATGAAATGTTTTTTAATTTTTTAGATGAAAAAACTTGGTACAATAGATTGTAAGTACGGGTTTAATATAAGTTATGAAATGTTTTTCAATTTTTTAGATGGAAAGATCTCGGTTATATATATATATATATATATCTCCAATCTTAACTTTTCATTGCTCTAATACAATAGATTGTATATACCTTTGATATGAGGAATGAAATTTTTTTCAATTTTTTATATGGAAAACACTTGGTTATATATATTGATTTACATCTACAATATTAACATCCTGTTCGTCTTGATAGATCATAGGGAGTGGGATCTAAAAAATCTTCTCCACAGATTTTTCCAAATGCTATTTTCTTATATCTCAAGTATTGATAAACAATTATGTTCTTAGTTTTGATTCGCTTTAAGTTAAACCTTCAATATGTTTTAGGTGTTTCTACTTCCCGTGCCTCATTAGGTGAAGAAAGTATCAAGATGTTAACACTTCTTGGAATTTTTATTATTCCATAAATACAATGCTTGACAAGGAAACATTATGATCACGTGCAAGAAAGTATTATATTTTATTTACCCAAAACGTAAAGAAACATTCACAATCTTATGAATATAGAATTAATCATGTCAGAATTAGATAGAAGAATTCCTATTAGATTTATCCTTTCTCAAAAATACATTTCAATTCAAATTCATTCATATTACTTAATATGGAAAGGTTGTCACCATTTTTTACTCTCGCTATTGCTCTATGAAATATTAATATTTATTATTTTATTATTACTTGTAATTTAGGTCTTTTTTAGTGTGTAGAGAGCTCTACAAGTGTACCAACAACTATTTGAAGTTGCACTACATGATATTATTTATATTTTAAAATTATTAAACTAAAAATCGCCCAATCAAATTACAAAGGCTATGTACATTAAAAATATTTTAAAATTATTTTGTTTTATTTTAGAATTAGTTAATAATTATTTTATTCTATTTACTATCAAACAAAAAAGACTTTATATAAATAAATCATTTAATCATCAAATATTTAACAAATATTTATTGTAATGAACAAACTCAACTTTAACTATACTAGCCAAAGTTGTTTCTACTATAAATCAAAGTTGGGATCTAGGTCAACACTAGCTAAAAACCTAAAAACGTTATTTAATCTTCCTTTAGATGGTATCAGTGAATCTGAAAACATTATTTAATATTCCTTTAGATGATATCTATGATTCATCTATTGATTAGCCAATAAATATTACTAGATATAATCTGTAAAGTACTATTAATTAGAAAACTATAAACATGAAAAATAGTTTACAAATGTTATTCAATTTTATTATTTTAAATGTCTATAATCTAATATTGATTCTAAAAATAGAAAATAAAATTAACATTTTAAACCAAACATACATATATAAACTAAAAAACTTAAATAAATAAACTAAACAAATAAAATAAACCAAACCTGTATTCAACTCATCCGTTCATAAAAAGTAATGGCATGCTTTATTTATCCATACCTTCTAACTTATTTAAGGCTTTTTAATATAAGCGGATATGGTGACAGCTCTTTTCAAAAATTTGCAGCAAGTTGGCTCTGGATATTAAACATGCCCAGCTGACACAGCTTTTGTTGAAACTTGGCAGCATGTAGGATCTATAATATGGCCTTCACAGTTTGGACAACTTTTTAAAATACCCTTGTTATTGCTGTTGACGTCTCCCATCAGAATGCTATCATGCTCCACCGAAGTTTTCACTGGTGGCACAGCTTTTGTTGAATATTGGCAGCATGTAGGATCTATAATATGGCCTCTACAGTTTGGACAACTTTTTAAAATACCCTTGTTATTGTTGTTGGCATCTCCCATCAGAATGCTATCATGCTCCACCGATGTTTTCACTGGTGACACGGCTTCTGTTGAAGCTTTGCAGCATTTGGGATCTCGAATATGACCTCTACAGTTTGAACAGCTTCCTAAAATACCCTTCTCATCCTTGTTAATGTCTCCCATCAGAATGCTATCATGCTCCGCCGATGTTTTCACTGGTGACACAGCTTCTGTTGAAGCTCTGCAGCATTTAGGATCTCGAATATGACCTCTACAGTTTGAACAACTTCTTGCGGAGACATTGAAGTTAGACATTGAACTGAGCACGACAACAAGTGCTATGAGCATGATAAGCATTGATTTCCCCATATTGACAAGAGATGCTGCAGAGCTTCAGGTAAATGGAATAACACCAGATAACTTAGCGACGCAGGAGCAGATGAAGATACTAAAGGAGATGGGAAATCCGGTCATATTTATAAAGAAAAAAGGAAGGCGTGCATTCAAAATATATTCTGAATAGTTCAAAATATGGTTAAATTTTGAGCTAGAGGCGTTCAAACTGATGGGGCGTGTAAAAGAGTCCGTACATGGCGTTATTTTTTGACTACGTCTCCTCCTTTATGTTGACAGCTTGCTTACAGTTGGGCGAGAGAGGAGTAATTCAGTGGGAGTATTGTCTGCAGTGGTCTAAAGTGGATTGGTTACGATTTACTGAGGTTTGCCAAATTCGTTTACCATGCTGGCATGAAAACGTAGGTTTTATATGTTGTGCCTAGGGTTCATATTGGTTTTAATCACCTACAGTCATATTTTATTATCCATGGTTTATGGTTTTGGAGACTTTATGATATATATCGTGTTTTAATTTATCTGATGAATAATGGACTTGATTTGTGTCGTTATACAATTTGGTTGGTTTATCGTGTTGACATCTTATAAACCCAGTTTTCATTCACTTAATGTTGTGTATGTAGAGTCCCATTGCATGTAAATATATTTTCTGGTTCTTGAGATGTAGACTATAAGACTATAAAATATGTCATGTAAACATTATGATCCAATATAGCTTTCATTATCTTTATATGTTGTACCTATTTTTATAAGGTCTATTTTAGTTTTAGTCACCTAGAATCACATTTTATTGTACTTTCTAGCTTTATTATCCATGGATGTAAATATAGTTGATGGTTCTTGAGTTGTAGGCTAGAAGCCTTCATAATATTATGTCATGTTTTGATTTATATGATGCACAATGGGTTTGACTTGATCCATAATACAAATTGGAGCACCACCATTTCAACATGTGTTACACAGCACATATATTAGGTTATTCAATACTTCAAGTCCTTATACATCAATTAGCAAAATCAATCCTATAGATTATATGATAGTTGTACACGTTAGTGTATTTAAGCAAAGTGCTTAACCAAGGGGTTTACCTAAGAAAACATGACCCTTGCAATCCATCAATCTCTCTAAACTATTAGTCAATAATACATTTATTTATGTATTTGTGATGCAATTCAATCCCACATGTTATAAGATTTTTTTTGACTTTACAATATTTTAGTAATGTATAATTTATGGGGTTTATCTCAGCAAACATAACCCATGTGATCTAACGATCTCAGTAAGGCATTATTCAATATTGCAAGTTCTTACACATCAATCAACCAAATCAATTTTAGAACCTACAATAGTTCAATGCGCCAAAGCATTTTTGCAAAGGATGAGGTCAACATCATGGAGCTCAAGTTTAACTTGCAAGCAATACTCTAATAGCTATAAATTTTATATATGAAGTAGTACACTGAGAATATATTTTTCTATATTGCAACATCAAGATTATATGCCTCATCAATACTTATTCTTCATCATTTTTTCAAAAGCTAGGTGTGATATGCTCTTCATTTAATTTCAAAACAGCATTTCTGATTATCCATTCTCAACTAATAATATGTTTTCTAGCTTGGCAATCCAAGCTAAAATGTTGGCTCTAGTATAACCTTTGTTATTTCACATGGAATACATTATAGAAAATATTATTATAAGGTAAAAATCAAACCGAAATTTTGTAACATAATTTTTTAGTAGAGGATTGAAGACATTTGAGGTTATATTTGTAGATGTCTTTAAAATTAAAAATGTCAATTCATCACCCTAATCTATTGTGTGCTAATGTTTTCCAAGAACTACTTAGGGGTTGATGAACTAGGACTAGCCATTTTCAAATTGGGTGCTCCACCATTGAGTAACTAATTCATTTAGAAATCGATTTGTCTATGGTACGGTTATGGCTCATTTTTTAACACCCCCTTGAGCAACACTATAGGTGCTCATGACTTCTAGCTTGCTTGAGATCGGTGACCTGTCTCTACTACCATGATAAAAATTTCATGGACCAACTAGGATTTTAACATAGAACCAAACCCTTAAGGTCTTTTACTAGTAAATTATTGGCCCACTTGATCATTGGTCCATTTATGGTTTATGTGTGACTCGTCTTCTAACATTATAATTTCTACTTACAAGTGATTTTTCCTTTGGTTTACTCTTTGTAAGCATTTGGGATTTCCAAAATTGTCTAATAGTAGAGATACGGTGGGGAGAAGCAACATGTCTCTTCAAAAGACAGTTCTACAGTTCTACTTGTGGGAGTGTTATTAGAACATGTGAAATTAATCAAATATACACTTATATGAATAATTATTTGTTACAATAGGTGAAATATAGATAATATTTAATATGTGTTGACTACAAGTGTAATTTAATTATTTTACTTTTGGCACCTACAATTAAATATTAACCTCGAAAATATGGTATAAATTTTAATTTTATAGTATAAAAATAATACATAAACCTCGAAGAAGACAATATATAAAAA